>CM023357.1:14066718-14323728 GCA_013282895.1 Eriosoma lanigerum
TCTGATTGTACTAATAACAATAATTGGTGTACCTACTTACCTACGTAACTAAGAACGTATAATGTATAAAAATAACCCGACATATTATTAGGTACTTAGGTAGGTTACATCTACTAACTTCTACATACCGTAATTATATACTTATATAGAGGGTACGTTAAATATAAAGTACGTTATAAATGATTCAAGTATAACTACCTATTTTAATTATTTATTCAACCGTCCATTTGCTCATTAGACTAATACTTATAATAATTATAAATTATAATGACCAAAAATTAAAAAATTTGATTGGCATTAATTGAAATGGGATTTCAATAATTTCAAGTCGGCACCAATAATAAGTAGGTATGTTGTTATTAGTATACTGGTGTAGGTAGGTATATATACATGAACATGATATAAGTTTATTAAAACTTCTTACGAATTTAATTTTTTGTTTGTATGGTATTGAAATTAATAAAACTCAAGATGTACCTACTTATCTATACATATTATCATAGAAATTTGATTGATGAGTTTTCAAAATATTTATAGGTACCTATATAGACGTATAGAATATATAGTATATAGTAGATATTTATAGTAACTACAGCCTAAACCGTAATTAATACCTAGTTGATAGTTAATTATCGATGCATAAGCGTATAATGAAGTATTTTTTCATCATATTATTAACGACTAATTTATGTATGTCTGTATGTCAGTGGCGTGATGAAAAAGTTTTTAAAGAGCAGTTGCTCCTTTAAAATTTTTAGTGGGTCCTGGTTGGTACGAATGAAATATAGATTAGATCAAATAAATAGTATTAATATAATCCAAATAAAAACGTTTTATTAACAAAGTTGTAAGTCTAATAATTTGTTTATAAACTTATACCATATATTATGTAGGTACCTATATATTATAAACTTTTTTTGCAAGTAAATTATGTATGTACATACTAATGATTAAAAGTTGGGGTGAGTGGGTAAAAATAAATATCTGCTCTATGTATTTAAGTAGTTCGCCACGCCATTGTCCGTATGTAAATCTAAAACAAAATTATTATCAATCAAATTCTGAGCTGTTTGGTGAGGGGGAGGGGGGGCGAAAGGTGCCTGTATCCCGAGTGAAACAATTTAAGAGGTACAAATTAAACTGAAATTTTTACGCAAGTAACCAACCTGTTCTGCTACCTATACTTATATGTTATATGCACTTTAATTAATTTAATATTTAACTACTTAGGTATCTAATAACACATTTTAAAAGTAGTCAGGTATCTATTATATAAAACATGGGTTGTTACACGTTCCTTCTTAGAATGAGTAACGATGTGACAAAAATCAATTTCGGTGTACAAAATACGAAAACATTTATGATGGTGATTGGTATTATTTTTACATTACAAAATACAAAATTATTATACTAGGTATTTGACATCCAACATTTGTTCATCATTTACAATCTATAGGTAATCTTACTGGAACTTAACTTCCTAAAGAAAAAAATTTTAAGTGAAGTCATACCTATTATAATATGTGATGTAAATAGATAATTAAAAGTTGTATTATAATATATAGATACATTTTTATTAAACTTTTTGTATGGATTTGATTTATTATTAAGTAATATAAAAAATATCAATACAATTCAGAAATATATTATGTTATTTATAGATAATGGTCAATTATTATTAAAACATGTTTTCTCTACACCTACCTACCTAATACCCACATATTTTAGCCACTTTAAATTTTGAAATATCTACAATGAACCTATCTATAATTATATAATTATTTACTATCTAAGAAATCTCATACACTTACTACCTCTATGTTAAAAAGATAAAATATTATTTTATTTCTTCTGATAATTATTACCGATGTGGAAACTAGTAATAGTAACTAACCTGTGGCTTGTGTCATATTTCATCACAAATAGCTAATTATCATATTATAACCAATTATATACTAATGATAATTATATTCAAACATTTAAACGCCTACATGCTATACCAAATTTACATTTGTCTAATAAACTAATGAATATTAAAATAATTGAATATACTTTATGTATATTATTTTTGTTTATTATTCTTCCAATGATGATTTTTTTTTTTTTTTTTTTTATTTCCATTGAATTTATATCTACAGATATAGATACAGCTTTTTATCATGAACTTACCGACCACACTAATGTTCAGGAAAAAAATTATTCAATGAAAACATTTGCATTTGATTACAAAAAATAAATAATAGAATAATTACTTTAAAATACTTAAGTAGAATTAACTAAGTATGTTGAATTAGTGGTAACCAAAATACAATATTTATTAGGTTTACAACATTTTGATAATATAAAATTACCTACCAAAAATATACAATCATTAATTATAATACATGAAATAAATTTTACAATGTAACAAAAATAAATAAATAAATTATGGAAACTGTATAGCTTCCAAATCTTTCAATAAAGGTTCCAATGCTTTTTCTAATGCCAATATATTTCCAGTGTTTGCTTTTTCTGCTGCCACAAATGTAATCAAAAATTTTGGATAATTTAATTGAACTACCTATAACAAATTAACTCAATTAAAGTTTATTTAATTAACAATAGGTATTTTTTGGTCAACAGCAATACTCAAATACTTAATACTTTATATTTATTATTAATACTTTCAAGTATTTTTCAAAGAATACCAATTTATAACATTGCGTTTTTTTTCGTACCTTTACTTTACAATATAAAAATTAAATGATCATATTTTAATAATATAATAAATTAAGATGTATGTATAGACTACTATTTTATTATTATTTATTGCTTTGGCGATCTACCATTACTGACCTAAGTAATTGATGCTCGAAGTGGTAATCTGTTCCTCGATCACAAGTTGACTAATTAAAACTCTCAAAACTCATGTTTTTATGATGTGTAGCCAGGGCTGAATTGGGTAAATTTGGCCCCCCAAGATATAAATATTTTACCGGCCCATATTTTATAATTTTATCTTATATACCTTATATATCTTATTTATATATAACTAAATTGTTTATAGTATTTCTATCAAGTTTTATTTTATAATACAATACAATTGGCGTGTAACATTAATATTATTTTTCAACACATTTTTTATGTATTTTTCTACTGGCCTACCGAGATTTTCTTGGTAACTTGCCAGGTCAGTCCGGGCCTGTGTGTAACTCTTTTAACTTAGTTATCATATAACATATTATTGATGTGGTACAATTTTCTAGTTCTCTTCTGTAGTTTATTAGTAAATTCTAGTATCATTTGAACTCAATTCAGATATAAAAACAATCCATAAATAATATACTATAGAATTTGGATTAAGAAGTAAAAATATTGATATGTTAATATATACTTTAAAATGTAGTCTTGACACAAAATTATTTTCAAAATTATTCTGTACTCCAATAACCACAACCATGTTAATCTGGTTATCTATTAACAGTAGCAACACGAAAGTGGTTTTCCTAAAGCAGCTGTTTCATGCTAAAAAGAGGTTGGTGGGTGTTAATTTTTGTATTGGTGATCCATGATTTAGCAAAACTATAACTCAAAAATAATTGTAACTTTTAATTGTAATTATAGTATCATATAAGTGGCTAGATACTTAAATTAATGAGGAAAATGACAATTTTACTGAATTTTTGTAACAAATTTGAATAATGTATTTTTAGAATAGTAGGGTAGATGTTAATATTTTAAGCTCATTTATCGAGAAAAGACATTTTCATTGCCACTGTCTACTGATAATAGTGCCACAATGAAAGTCCCATTAGCCAACAAGTGCAAATAAATAATAAAAATTGATAATGAAAAACTAATCTATTAACAAAACTAATATATATTATAATAACTTAAAATTAATAGATAATAATAAATTAAACTTTTTTGATTTTTTTTTGTGATTTTTATATTATATATTTTTATATTAAATTAAATATACCTTGTATGCTCATAAAAAAAAAATAACTCATGTGAATAACAATCTCAAAACGAAATTTTTCACAAAAAAGATTTTTAATCTATATAGAATTTTTGCAATAGTAAAATAATATTAGGAAAATGTAAATAATAAATAGGTTATTAATTAATTTTAAATTATACTTTTAATATAAAACAATAATTATACAAAGTTATACTATTTTTATAATTGTTTTAAAATATTTAATACATACTTGATTATTTTTATAAAAACATATAACTGTTTTGTTTTTTCCAAGTTCTAATTTTCCTGCTTGTTCTGATGCAGAATTAAATTCTGATAAAAATGAATGTTTAAAATTATAATTTTGTTCAGCTGCTTTGTTGGCATGAGCTATAACATAAATATTATACAAAATGTGAAATTTATTTATATAAAATAAATAATGTTTCTTAATTCATAACGAAAAACTAATTAATCTGTTTTTAAAGACACTTTATTTTATCTGTACTAAATTATAATATTGTGATTTATGAACAATATATTGTAATAGTAGATATAACACATTAATTATTTGATAATATCTATAAGACTATACTTAATGACTGTACTTACCTTTTATAATTAAAATACCATCAAGATCAGATATAAGAATTGAATAAAGACCTTCAACTTTATTTAATGTTTGATATAAATATCTTCTAAGATCCTATAACAATTAATTTTAATTTATTTAAGTTTAGTTATTTCCTGCTTTTATAATATAATAAAAAAAAAAAACATAAATTATTAAAAACTTAAATTAAATTAAACTGGTTTATAATGTTAATAATTGTACAGTTATTATTAAAATTACATGTTATAAGTAGATATTGAATTGAATGGAAGAATGGAATACCATTATAATTTACCTTAATTGCAATTTCTAATTTTATGTGATATTAAGTTAAGTGTGATTGTCGAGTTTTAGTTTTTTTTCCTATTGTTATAATAATAATAAAAGTAATTTATTGAAAATTAAAGTCAGACAAATCATACATGTAGATAGATTTTTATAAAACACGTTTATTAATTAAATTAATAACTTATTTACAACTGTTAATGATTTATGCAATACACAAAATTAACATTACCAACCTCCATGATATAATTTACAGCACCAATTGTACTTTAAAAAGCCCTGTTTTAGTTTGCTAACAAATTAATTTTTATAGTTACAAATTACTATACAAACATGTTTTCTACTTTTAATTTTAAGTTATTTTACTTCAAATTTCAATTATTAAAAGTTTACGATTATCTTATATTATCACTTATCACTTATCATTATTTACCGTAGTAAAAATGTCACTTCTTTCCTTTAATCGGAGCTGGCGAAATCTATGAGTATCAATTTGCAACTTGATTAATGAAACAGAATAAGTGCACTATAAATATTTATTTAAAAAATATAAATATGCTTACACAATATAATATACTGTACTGCACTACTGTACATATTATCACGTAGGTATACTGTGTTTTACATTTGAAATTACAAAAATTTAAATTTAAAAATTATATTTCCTTTAGTTTATTTTGGGAACAGCTCGCCATGATTCTACAGGTAATAATGACCATCCTTCCTTGCCAACATTTATTCAAATATGAAAAATTCCATGATAAAATTGTCATGCAAAATTGTTTCAGTTTATTCAATACTTAGACAGATCACACACCAGAGAAACTATAAACATGAAACTTTTTACATTTCGAAATGTCATCAGAAAATGAAGACGTGATTTTATTCTGGTAGTAGACAAGTCCAAAAAAGAGTTAAACAAAGATGAAATTCTAAAAGGTAATTTAAAAATGTATTATTATGTCTTAGAAACCAACATTCAGCCGTTTCCGTTGAAAGAAATAATCAATCCGACGCCTGTTGAATACAAAAAAGGTAGCTTAATTTTTGGGAATAGAGAGGGACAACAGCAGCGGAAAGTCAAAAGTGTTAAACCGAAATTGAATAAAAAAATACAAAAAAAAGACGACCATCAATGAGTGTAGAAGGAAAAAAATTACAACATTTTAAAAATGCTGGCGTCGATTGCACTGCAAAAACGACGAAAATGAAGTGAAAAATGCTCAAAAATGCCAAAAAAAAAGTGCACGAGAACAACAACATGCACAAGTCCGACGATATACACGAGTACGACATCGCGTTCGACCACTGAAATTGATCTGCAATGATTACACTACCCCATCGACAAATTCTCCACCCGTTACCGATCTGGCCACAGATTATGTAATGAATCATAACGAAACGCCCTCCAGTGTCGTCATGTACAATCAACATCTGAGAAACACCATTATTGAAGTCGCTGACACCACAGTTCGTGTAATACTTAGAAAGTTTAGAAAAATTGCTGACACAGTAACGACCTAAAAAAAACTATGGGTTTGGTGACTACGCAGAAATATTCACAACAATCGGTGAAATTTCTAACCAAAAATTTAAATAGATTAATGATTAAAAAAAATTCAACTACCGCGTGCGACGGAGAAGCATTTAAAAATTGTATTTATCGTGCAATTTTTATCATTTTTAATAAAATTCATTTTGTAACTAATTTATGGTAATTTTTTAAATATATATAAATATTGTGAAATTCACGCGAATGACAGAGAATGAGTTTCTTCAAATTATAAAAACATAACTACTTTCGACTTTGAAACAATGGCTTTAGAAAATTTAATTGATTATGTCACAAATTCGTTAAAACTATTAAAGTTATTATTTATATAATTATAAAATTGTAATTATTATAATTTTTTTTATTATTATTAAAATTTATAAAATGTATATGTTATGAAAAATAATAATCTCAAATCTAATTTTATTAAATAAAAATTTCCAAACCTGTCATCTGTACAATAAATCGCTTAAATTATTTTTTTATTGGTAAAAAAAAAAAAAGGAAGGTCGATTCCCGACTTACCTCTTTCATCCCCTCGGTCCTCAGAGAAATTAGTGGTTTATTATAATTAAGATTTGAATACAATGATATTACATTCGAAAAAACAATGCTGAGGAAAACTCAATGTAATAAAATATATTGTACTGATAAACAAATTCAAAGTTTTACGTGTGCAAACTACCTATAGAATATTCAAAACAATTTTGAAGTCGCTACGTTCAAAACTCAATTAGTCATCACGAAATATAAAAAAAATCAAAATAACCGGAAACCGTAATTTAGCCGATTTTTTCGTAGTTATTCTTCTCCCAAGAGAAAATTTTTGAAAAATTCGAAAAATGAGCTAAATAAAGTACCAACTAGTTGCAATTTTCTACCGAAAGCATATTCATAGTAATTAGACCATTATTTTTTCACGAAATCGTGCTTTTAGATATAAAAAAAACATAAAACCAGGTTCCAAGCCTGGTAAATTCTTTATCCGACATTTCTTTAAATGAGATTATTATAAAACGAAAATGCACCTAATCAAAATAATAAATTCATCATTTTTTTTTAAAGGTCACTATGAAATAAATATTATGTTAGAAACTTGGAATTTCGTTTGTTATTATATAAACGTTATATTCGATATTAAATTGTAAGCGGAGCGAGAAACGTATTGTTTTTACAATGATTTTTTTTTATATATGAAAAGATTTTTTCGAGTAAAAATAATGGTCCGATTGCAACAAATAAGGATACACTTTCTGTAGCAAATTGCATCATCTTGATACTTTATTAAACTCATTTTTCGAATTTCTTAAAAGTATTCCCTTAGGAAAAGAAAAACTATCAAAAATTGATAAAAATTCATCAAAATTACAATTTCCGTAATTTTTTATTTTTTATTTCGTGATAATTAATTTAGTTTTGATTGTAGGGACTTGAAAATTTTTTTGATTACTAAAATTAACAATGTACAAGTGTGGTATAATTTAGGAACGGATTGGTTGATTTTTTGGCATAATATATAACTTTGAATTTTTTCCAAGAATGTTCAATATTACCTGCATTTTTGGTTTAACGGTATGAAAATTTTATAGAAGCCTACTTATATACTATTTAATGTATTTATAAAATATTTTGAAAATTATGACAGACAATTTGTATATGAGAATATCCACACGTAATGTATAACAGTCATTATTTTTTAGTATCTACGAATATATTGTATAGGTATTATTTATTAATAATATTTATCTGTACTTTGTGTATTATTCCTGTCATTACTACAATTATAATTATTATGTTACAACTAATTTCTATCATATTTCTAATTTTCTATATATTACCAATAGTAAGTTTAAAGTTATTATAGTCCCAATATCACATTGTAATTTGTAATAGTCAATAATACAGAAATAATAACTGATAATTATAACTCGAAAATAATATAAAAGCATTAAATGCCAAAAGTCATATACTATATAGTATAATCAATTTTATATTAACGATATTTTAATTAAAAATTGAGGGGTGCTAATTTAAGACTTGGGGGTACTAAACATCCCCTGGCACCCCCGTATATGCGCCAATGTTTTAAACACATAATATAACACCGATTCGTATTTTGTATGTATAGTTGCTAACATTTTTCATAAGGGTAACGAAAAATTACGCAGAAATTAGACAACTAGGCAATAATAAATGTACGTTAAAATCAATTGCAATACAAATTCAATCGTTAATACAAATTTCGTCCCAAAATCTAAAGGTAATTTTTCGAAAATATTAAGTGTTTCTTTAAAACAATGATGTGATAAACGTGATTATTATAATATGAAAACGTACCTAATTAAAATAATAAAGTCATTGTTTTTTAAACTGTTCGCTATAACATACATATGTTATTTGGATTTCGTATATTATTTTACAAAATAAATATATCCAAAGTAACCGAAAGTAAATAATATGACAATGTATAATCATATTTTCATCAGTTCGATTTATTTTATGTTAAAAACTAATGTGCTTCTTTATGCGTATTTAAACGTTCATACCTATAGTATTTATAAATATATTTGAAATTTAGATTAATATATTCGTATATTGAATCATATATATTTTAAATTGCAAACCGCGAGCAGCATACTATTGGAATACCGAGTATAATGTAAGTTGATTACACAATTTGATTAATATAAACCTTTCAGACCGTGTCCTTTTAATTAGCTATCGGTATACACGATGCTAATTTTTAAAGTTAGCAAATATATATAATATATATATATATGCAAAATCAAGCAACGCAGAACTCAAATTATGTTGTTAAGTTTAGAGCATTAAGCAATAAACATCCATAGCAAATTTAAAGAAAAGCATATTTTGTAGAGAATGTCCTGTCCGTTTTGTAAACTATCATCTAGGATATAGATCCTAGAAAAGAAGAAGTAACGGATTAAAAAATAAAAACAATTCACCAAAACTTCTTTGCCAGATAAATTTTTTTCATATAACGGATATTTCATTATCTCCAAAATTGTTTACTCTTTAAATTTACTAATAGTTGTATATACCCTAAGTTCAACCTAAGCGTCACAACTAGCAATTATAGTTTAGCGTTAGCGCATTGTTATGATTATTATCTTCTACACCCGTGATTATTTGATATATATATAAACGTTTAGTATAACTTTATCTTAAGAAACATACTCACATATGTACAAAATAGTTGGCACAATACTCGGTGTCAAATTAACTAGATGGAAGATAATTATATTTATATTTATATTCCATAAATACGAAGAGTTTATAATATAAATTTAACATTCTAATAGTCGAACAAATTTAAATATGATTTATTAAAAACAAAGGATCCATAACTGCTGTCTACTGTCAAGCGAGAGGTTGTAAGATCTATTTTTTTTTTATAGAAGATGTTATAGACGCACGTTCTGTATCCTTCCGTCTATCTAACGGAAAATAATTGCAATGATTAGGTTAATTTGAGTTTATATAAATATCAATAATTAACAAATACTTATTACCAGTTCTTGAATTGGAAAAAATTGAGTGGGGATGCTCAATCTAACGATTTAAAAACTGCGTTCCAAAAAAAACGTTTTAGGGGCTGTCCAGACAATATTCTTTCCTTTGAAAATATAATTATAGTTTGATCATAGAACCGTTTTTTAAGTCCACCTATATATATCATGCCCACTCCAAACGGCAGAATATTGTGATTTCGAAGGCTGAAACAATGCCTCTCATATTCTGTGGCGTGAACAGTGATCACGATTTAAGATAGGAATTTAAAAAGTAAATCTTAAATCGTGCAAGTGACTAAGAATGATAAACTTACCTAAAAGCCTGGGCTCTGTAGATACTTTACTTTAATTGAAATATAAAAAAAATCGAGTATTTTAGGTTTTATCGAAAAACCAATCTGAGGAGAAACAATGAACTTTTTTAATCTGTTACCACAACTTTAATAATTTGTGCAATTAAAAATAATTAATTTATAAGTAATAGTACACTATTAAATTTAAATGCGTAATTTCATAAGCAACAAAACTTGTGGTAGTACACAAGTAAAAACAGGCCATTTGTTTTCCCTAAATAAGAAAAATTGACTCTTTTCCTATACCACACCCACATCAAGGTACGAAGAACAAGTTCAGTGCAGTACCGCAACTTGGTATATACTGGTGGGTGTGCAAGCAAATATTATAGGGCCCATGTAACCAAGGACCTAAATACCTAATAGATCCTTAAAAGAAATTTCACTTATTCTTTGTAGCTATAGCTATATACATTATTTTACACAAATAGGTTAGGAGCAAAGTGGCTTGAAACTCCTAAAACAGTTAATTGGTTTTTGTATCTCATACCACTTAAAATGTAAAAAACCATTAGCTGCCAAAACATAACAAAATTAAAATTATAATGGTCAATAAGAATATCATATTGGTGTTATTTATTAATTCAGCCCCCCTGCCATTTGAAATTATAATTTTGATATGATTATAATTAAAATGTTGTAATATAATAATAATAATTATGATTTTAATGTACCTATTCATTAATTTATACTTAAAAAAAAAAATTGATACTATTTTGTGAAACATTTTTATTAATATTTAACATGTAATATATCTAATTAATAATTAAAACAAATGATAAAATTAATAAAAATTAAATATTATTACATTTGAGTACCTAATTAATACATTTTTAAAAAAAAATTGTTAGTTATAGTTATATCTATTTCAAAAAGCTTTTTTTCCTTGCTTTTTTATTTGAAAAATATCAATTATGTGATCAATATTTAATTCATTGGTACGTGCTTAGACATACGTTACTCTTACTATAAAAAATCCTTTTATTTTTAGATAATATGTAAATAATTTAATTTCTTAATACACAGAATTGTTATTATTAGCATTATTAAATAATAATGTTCCTATAGTCTAAAAATGTTTCATTCTGATGAGACATAATAAGTTGTAAGTTAGTAACCATAATTATATTTAGAAAGAATGTTCCAAATAGTTCGGCCACGGGCCTATTAATATGAATTAATTTGGGGCCCGGGGCCCAGGGGTTTCTTGCACCCCTAGCACCCCCGGTAGTTGTGGCACTGGTTCAGTGGTAAATATTTTCAGGATGATTTATCACAGACAAAATTTGAAACAAAATTCCAAAGATAAAATAATGTAATATCATTAATTTTTAAATGTAAAATGACCTTAAATTTAATAAAATCTAAATAACATGTTCCTTTAATTGCACATAAGATTTTATAAAAAAAGTACATTAGCAGAATGTTTGATAATTTTTTAAAGTTTGATTTTCAACTAAAATTAATCTTCCTATCTTTCTATTAATCTTTAAATACCTAAATATATCTTAAACTGTTAAATCTACTATTCAGATAGTTTATTTTTCACTTATCAAAAATAAGTTTTAAATTGTAATAGATAATTGGAGTTAAATAACTAAAAAGTATAAACACCTATTAACAAAAAAAAAATTAAAAAATATTTTGGAAAGAATATATTTTATAAAATATCATGTGATAAAAAGGTTATAGTGTATTAAGTTTTTATTATTTTAACACACTGTAACTTTTTTTCTGGTGATATTTTACAAAATGAATATGACATTCCCTCTAAAATATACTTTTCTTTAAATTTACTAATACAAATTTATACTCAAAGTTCAACCCAAACATCAGAATTCACAATTTGAGTTGTATTTTGCTATATTTACCGTTAAACAGACAGCAACAAAATATGCAGATTATGTTATATTAATAATCATAGATAGGAATATCTCACCTAATCTAACTGTCGAATAATTTATATTAGGTTCTATATTACAGATATGACATAAATAATTATCAAACATTTAAATTTGTTATTTCTTTATTTTATTCTAATTATGATTATATATTAAAATTTAGTAAGTAGTTAAATTAGATTTTTATCAATTTTAATTACTTTGGTAATTTATTGTAAACTGTACAATCTGCCTATACAGTATACATAATAAATAAATATTAAAACAAATAATGTAGGTAAATGCGTCTATAGTCTAATATAATCACAGATTATATATATATTATATTACATCAAATTAGTAAATAATGTCAATTTACAAATTGAATGTTACTTTTTCTGCAAAAATATAAGTTAATCATTAATATTAATATTATTGTTTATATTACATATAAAATATGATAACTATGCCACAGATTTAAATACAAAATTAATTTTTTCTGAATGTTCAAAAACATATCTTTTCGAGCACAAAATTTATTCCATAAATCAAAGAATTTAAAATTACAACTTTTATTTTTCATTTTTCAATCTTTTATTATTTATAGAGCATTAATGAACGTATTTTGGGGTTATTTTTATACTTTTCGTATATTTAATAAAAATTGATAAATATTTTTCTCTAAATAACTTACGTCTTACCCATTCCTATCCCAAAAAAAAAAAATTATTTCCAATTTTTTTCATTTTATTCTTATTATATAAAAAAAAAAAATATCAAAAAACTATGTTCAAAAAATAAAAACAAAAATCATATCTATATAAAATATCTTTAATCATTGTTTAATCATATTATTATCAAAACTTTTCACAATTATAATTATTTATGTGAAAATAAAATATGTTAAAGCTTTTTTTAGGGCATTTTTTAAATATTTTTAGGGCATTAAATTATGTTTTTAAGTCATTTTCCTAGTTTTTTAGAGCATTTAAATCCGTGACTTAATAATAACAGATATAATAAGACATATTGATAATAAGCAGTAGTACTATAATTTGTTTTATTATATAGATAAATTGAAATTGATTATCTAAAATAATTGTTTGATTAAGTTAAAAGATAAAAACAATCAATATTATTTAAAAATACAATATTAATACATATTTTACATTAAGATTATACTTAGAAGATAACTTAAAAGTTAATCGGCAATACTATTATCTTTTTGCAGTTTATTTATATTGGATTTGATACTTCTTTCAACACTTACTTGTGAAACTGCATTAGCCAGTTGCTTACTAAAAGTATTAAAAATATTTAAAATGATAAAGATAATCTTGAAAATATAGATATACTTACATTAAAAACTCTTTACTATATGGTTTTTGTTTTTCTTCATTTTGTTTTTCTACTTTTTTGTAACGTTTCACATTAGAAGAACGTTCTTTATCTCTTATTTTAGCATCAGCCATCATTTCTTTTCTCATTTGCTCCATATCTTCCTCAGTTAATTTCTTCTTTATTACAGGTGGTGATTTAGTTCGAACATTAGTTGTATTTTTTTTAACTTTCACTGTCGGACTATGAGATGATTTTTTTACACAGTGTCCTTTTGGAATCTATAAAATATCAATACAATTATATCTACAATACCTATATAAAACAACATCTTTTTTTATTTTAAATGTCATAAATATTAATAATAATTACTAATTAGTATTATTAAGAATCTTAAGAGAATGTTGTATTTATAATATGCTGTAATACTATCTATTCAACAGAAAGTATGGTAAAATCATATCCATTGAGATACTTATCCTATAGAACTTAAATTAAGGTGTTTAGGTTTAATTAATTTTAATCATTTTAGTAAAATTTAAGAAAAGAAACAATTTTAATATTCTTTCATTCTAGAAATATTATAAACAGTTTAAGTATATATATATATAATTAAAAGATAAAACTATAAAAAATGGGCTGGTAAAATATTGACATCTCGATGGGACAAATTTACCAATCTGGCCCTGAATATGTATAGTTATTATAATATAATTATTTAAAAGTATATTTTGACTATGTATAAATTATAAAAAATATATTGACTAAATTCTGAATAATTTTTATTTTATAGCATTTCAGATCACAAATATTTAAAGGTAATGACATTAGGATCTAACGATCTAATTTATACATTTCCCACGACAAATTTATTTGAGTAAGTTTCATAATAAGAACACAAATTTTTGATATATGAGTATAACAAAAATGTAGAGAAATAATGTTGATTTTTGGGTATGTTAAACTAGTACATGCAGTTTCTTTATGTCAAATATTATTTATAATATATGGTGGGGGTATTAAGTAGTTTAATTAAAAATGTTAACCACCTGCTTTAGTTGAACTTTTTACCAAATAATAATTTTAGGGAGAATGTTATACTGCTGACTATATTTATCTAATAAAGAATATAGAAAAACCAAATTAACACAGAACATTAATTAAGGTTGAATTTGTGAGTATAAACATTTATTAGAAAATTTAAAGATAAGGATATTATGGAGGGAATGGCATATATATTTTATAAAATACTGTGTGGATAAGAAGTTACAATGTGTTAAAAAATATAAAATATTTTCTAATAGATATTTATATAGTATAATTTCAATATAAAAGTCACAATTTATGTTCTGTAATGCTATAATTTTACTATATTTTCTGTTAGATGGACAAAGACAGAACATCCAGGTATTATATCTTCATGAATGTACCTAATACTTATCATGGTATTTATAATTTTAATTATTTATGTTCAATGTTGAGAAGATCTTTATTATATGTATATATACATATAATTATTTAAAAGGAGTAAGTGGATATTGTCAATTTGTTAATAAATAGTAAAACATTTCTACCTATTTATACAGTTATACTGGACTTTTTGTTTTACCATTTAAAATTTAAATTATTATAATTATATCTTACAAATAATCCATAATCTTGTCTGTTTTTGTGATGATCTTTTTCATTATCAGACTGTAAATCTGAACAATATTGACGTTTTGTGGTTTTCTTCATTAGATTATTTGTCCTTTCATCATCAGAGCTAGATGAACTACTACTAGACTTACGTATATGCTTATTTTTTTTATTATCATTTGTTTTTTGATATTTGTTATCTTTTGTATGACTTCTTGATCTACTTTTTCGATTATTTACTATGTTATGATATCCATGTCTATTTCTTGAATCCTTATAATTTAATTCTTGTTCTCTATCAGAACTGTTTGATCTATGATGTTGTAGATTACTTTTATATTTATATTTACTATATTCAGAAGTATTGTTTTGTTTTTTCCATTTAGGTTCTCTGTCTAAACTTTCTGATTTATTTCTCATTTCACTGTCATTATATTTTTTATTTTTATTTTTATCTTCTTGCTGTCTATTTTTTGATTTTTCATCCTTTAACCTATTGTTATCATTAGTTTTTTTGTTATTACCACCTTGTTCTTCTGTATGTTGATTATTTCTATAATTATTTTTTGAATTTCTATTATTTTTATATTCGCTTTTTTCTTTTGAAATTGATCTGTATCGTTCATTTCTTTTATTATTATCATTTCTCTCAGTACTGACTAATTTATCATTTTGTTTGTTACGGTTGTCTTTGTTTTTTTGGTTATCATATTTCGGATATTTATGTTCATTTGTTAATTCATTTCTTTTATAAAAATCTATATCATCTGAAGGTGAAATTGATTTATGTTCATTTCTATTTTTATTACGCCTATAATCTTTATACTCAAGAGAATTTTTATAATTTGATTTTCTGTCTTCATCTTCGAAATGATTGAACCGCTGGTCATGATTTTTTTGTTTGTTATTTGATTTTTTATGGTTATTAGATCCATCATCATCAGAATTAGAATTATTTATCTTCCGCTTACTTTTATGATTTTTTTCTTTTTTTGTAATTAACAATATTTTTGCAAGATCTAGTCCAGCTTTTTGATAGGATTTTAGACGACTAACTAATATCATATCCAACTGATGATCTTCAATATTATATTTTTCTGGTTTGACAACTTGTTGTTTTTTTAAACGCATTGGATTTTGAAGAATTTTTTCAGTGCATTCAATTTGTCGTTTTTTTATATTTACCAGTGGATCTTCTAAAATTTTTTTTGTCATATCTACTTGAGAAAATGTAGTGTCTGAAGGGCATATTTTTGATGGTATAATTGAATCTAAAAATTATATTAATTTATTATAGTGTTATATAACATATTTTTGAAAATTCAAATTTTTTGAACATTTAATATGTTAATATGTGTATAAAGTAGTTTAATAATGATAAATAAACATTAAATTTATTTTAAGAATATAAGAAACAATAATGATGATGATGTATCAGTCAAAATAAAGCTAATTGGTTATCTTTTAAATTTATCAACACATTAACATTTGTTCTTAAACTAAATATTAACTACTATGCATTATAATTGTGAAATTGAATTAAATATAAATTATTTTATTATACTAATTTAAAATATATTACTAGTATTCATTTTCTTGACCAATGATTTTGGTTTATTAATAATATTAAAAACTAAATACATAATTCAATGTGATATATAAATTATAAAACTATGTATGATGATAATATTCAATGAAGCATTACCATTAGCTGTTGTTTCATCAAATACTTTTTCAACTTTTCTTCCTAAAAGATAGTCCTCCTTTTGTATTTTTGTACCATTATACATCCAGTCCATGATATATAATTAAAATTAACTGTATACCTATTTTTAAACATTTTAATTAAGTTTATTTAAACAAATATCGTTTTACTTTTATACATAAATAAAGTTTATAATCAAAACGTACCTAAATATATATATGTCCAATCTGTATTTAAAATTGCAATTAATTATGATACTTCAAAAAATAGTATATATTTCTTTATATAAAAATTATAAATATATCTACTAATTATATCGGTACTTGTTAACTATAATAATTATAAATAGTCATAAATTATATTTTTTTTATTTAAAAAACAAAAATGTAAAAACTAGAAAATTAATTTTAAATTTGCACGCATTTTCTTGTGTTTATACTTTATAAATTATTATTAAATTCTATTATCAAACATACCCAAATAGATAACGATAACTTTGATACCATGGTTTGTGTCACAAACTATTTATATAGTAAATTTTGTATCTAAGCATATACCTAGGTATGTCAGCTTTAATCGGCTTTGATATTTCTGGTTTTATCACACTGTGGGTAACAGGTATCACTGAATGTACTTGATTTCTTATGACGTCTGACTTGATGCTAATGATTGGCTATACCAATATCAGTAAAGTTAGCTATTATAATACGTGCATTGATAATTCGGGATAGATAAAATTTAGATAAAATTTAATTCATGATCAGTGTTATTATTGGAGGAGAGAAAATCTGCTTGGAATATTTGAACGGGGGTCGGGGGCAGTTGTCCGAAAAATGATAAGAATTCAAGAATGATAAAGAAATCGAAAAATTACTACCAACTATTGCAAACAAAATATTTTTATTTATTTTATTTGAATTATAAAATAATTTAATATTGATAAAATTTATTGTAATGATAATAATAATATAATTTAAAAATTTTAATTTTAATGCATACTAATTGTTTATTATAAATATATATTTTTATTATATAGAATGGAATATATAAAATTTGATAGGTCGATTTTTGGTTTTAAATGTTTGAATATAGTTATTTATTATATTTATATGATTTTCAATTTTTAGATCTAATTTAATTATAAATATTACCATAAATTTGGTTTAAAATTAATAATTTCTTTTTGTTTAGTAATTTTTTATTAATAATTATTTTTTAAAAATAATTTTGTTATTGGTAAAAGTTGGTAACAAATTTAGTAATTTTTTTTTTCTTATCATTTTCGGACAACTGCCATTGACTCTATTCGAACCTGTGGTTTGCTCTTTTTTCCTTATCATCATTAATTGCCGTGGGTCAGTGGGTTAGGTATTCACTACCTATTTAAGTATTTAGTATTTAGTTACAACTGGAACCATAGATAATATATTAAGCTGATTAAATTTAGTGAAACTTCGAAAGTTAAAAAAAAAAAACTTCGTTTTGATTTTAATAGATAGCAATTTGTATTACCTTCACGGTTTTACCTATAGTAAGTAGTGTGGGTGAACCGTGAACAATAGTCGACGTGATTTTATTTTATTTCATTGTACATTTTTTATTTTGGTGACTACGAACGTCGAATATTACAGATTACGAATAATCTAATCTATACAAACAAATTTTAAACACGAATACCTAACAATTTATTCGGCGAATTATTAGCAAGTCGAACGTGTTTATCGTTTAATTATTATGTGAAAGTGCATTTTCGCGAATTGCTTCAGAGAAGATGACGAATCCTAATTTACTGCTTCCGCAGTACCATAAATACTTAAACGGAGCACCCGTACCATTTAGTAGGCGTACTCGAAGGAACAGTGAATTCTGCTTGGTCGTACTCGTGTTCATATCCTTAACTATTATATGTTTTGGAGCTGTTTTTTATTTGCCCGAATTCAAAGCGACTTACGGTGGCACCATCAACAACGTCTACAAGCACATACAGAACGCAGGGCCTGAACTGTTATTACCAGCTCATGGGAATTCAAGACATGATGGAGTACTGGAGGACCCGCATGCAGCTTGGGACAAAAAAGTCTTATCGGCTAAAATAGACGAGGATTATTTGGACAAAAGAAAAGTATTAGAAAGGCCAGATACAGGCATTGATGTTAAACGAAACATCAATAGTAATAGTAGTTTTAACCTAGAATCTATTGAACATGTTGAAACCAATCAAACATACGAACAAACTGAGCTAAAACAAAGACGAAACAAAGTAAAAGAAGTGAGTACAATTTCATATAATAATGTATGTATCAATACAAATGAAATATTTTTTAATCTATACTTAAATAAATAAAAATAAGCAATAGCTAATTGGCAACTGCAAATATTAAATAATTGTTAAATGTTGCAACACTGCAAAATTAGATATAAATTATGAATGTTAAACCTATTTTAATTTTTATTTCTACCATAAAATTTAGTCACATACAATATTAGGTATACTCAATTTTCACTATTCCATATAGATACCTCTACTGAAGATGTTTAAATTTATTTAAGTGACCCAAATATTTTTAAGATTAACGTATGTATTAATATATTATTTAAAAAATATGTTGCCCTGTATTCCACATAAAAGATTAAAACAAATAACGGTAAATCACACATTTCCTTCTCATTAAAACAATGAGAAACAATGTGTACCCATCTCTGTATAATCAAATAATACCAATTGTTTTTTAATATCTGCTAATTAAGTTTAAATATTAAATATTAATTAATGTATAAACTGTGATGAACATGTAAAATTATGCGAATAAGTTTTTATCATTTACTAGGTACATTGATCACACAATTATTATCAAGTAATAGAGGAAAAGTTGAAAGTAAAAGTGTTTATATGTAGAGAAATTAAATTTAGGGTAATAATTGGTTCAGCTTTGGACCATTACCTGTTCTCTTTAGTAATATATGAGATATTAAAAGATATACAGGATAAAGTACACTGCATAATGTTTATAGAAAATGTAGTATTAGTGGAAGAGAGTCCGAAAAAAATGAATAATTGGCTTTAACAGTGTAGAAAAGTGCTTGAAGTAAAAGGACTAAGAATTAGTTTAAGTAAAACAGAGGCAATTATATATGATTTTAAAGGAAGTGATCAATAAGTTGATAGAGCAAAGCATTTAGTGAAGATGATTGATGATGTAGTGTATGAGACTGATAGGTTCAAGTACTTAGGATTGGTAGTGCAAAAGAATGGTAGTTCTGAGGAGAACATGAAGAATAGGATAAAATGTGGATGGATAAAGTGAAAGAGGCGTCAGATATTTTATGAGACAATATTGTAAATATATATTTTTTTATCAAATTCACTTGTTTTTTATTTTTAGATTCTGAGCGAAGCGAAGAATGTATTGGTTTTACAAAGATGTTTTTTTTTTTTTTTATGTATGAAAACACTTTTTCGGGTAAAAATAATGGTCCGATTACCACAAGCAGGGTATGCTTTCCTTAACAAATCATGTCTTGTTGGTACTTTATTTAGCTCATTTTTCGAATTTCGCAAAAGTTTTTTCTTGGAACGGGAAAAACTACAAAAAATGGCGGAAAATTGGCAAAATTACGGTTTCTGTTATTTAAAAATTTTTTATTTCATAATAACATATTAGGTTTTGATCGTAGAGACTTGAAATTTTTTTTGAGTATTAACATAGGTAATATACAAGTGCGGTACAATTTTGGAATGGATC
This sequence comes from Eriosoma lanigerum, assembly GCA_013282895.1. Classification (NCBI taxonomy): domain Eukaryota; kingdom Metazoa; phylum Arthropoda; class Insecta; order Hemiptera; family Aphididae; genus Eriosoma; species Eriosoma lanigerum. The sequence goes on from CM023357.1 coordinate 14,087,302, forward strand.
CGTTGATTATTTGGCCAAGTATAGAGTTTTAAATTTTTTTCCAATAATGTTTAATATTTCCGGTAATTTTAGGTTTATCGCTTTGAAAATTTTATCGTAGTCTAATTATTTACTACTAAATCTTTTTACATAATATTTTGAAAATCGTGACTGACAATATTTTTTTATAAGCTTCTAAAATTTGAATATTTTTAGTAGAATTGAATATATATATATATTGTTTTGATGTATGAAAACACTTTCAAGTAGAAATAATGGTCTGATTACCACAAGTAGGGTATGCTTACGGTAACAAATTGTGTCTAGTTGGTACTTTATTTAGCTCATTTTTCGAATTTCTCAAAAGTTTTTCCTTGGGATGTGAAAAACTACCAAAAAATGTCAGAAAATCGGCAAAATTACGGTTTCTATTATTTTAATTTTTTTAATTTTGTGATGATTAATTGTGTTTTGATCATAGAGACTTGAAAATTTTTTTGAGTATTAACACAGGTTACTAGTATACAAGGTTAGGTAAAATTTTGGAATGAATTATTAGTATAGTGTATTGTAATATATTGAGTTTCGCTCAGAATCATATTTTCTGATGCAATATTATTGCATTCAAATTTTAATTGTAATAAACCACTAATTTCTCCGAGGACCGAAGGGACGAAGAAAGAACGTTTAAAATTGACATTCCCATTTTTTTATTATTTTAATTGTGTATTATGTATATAAATATTAACAAATGGTGAATTACAAAAAAATGTATGCATCTTTCTATAATTAATATGATATTACTATTAAGTAATTTTTTTTAAACTTGTACTTTGTAAAACTACCAAGTTGTGATTATTATTTTGTTTAGATGATGAAACATGGTTGGGATAATTATGTTAAATATGCATGGGGTAAAAATGAATTAAAACCAGTATCAAAACGTGATCATTCAGCAAGTGTATTTGGATCAGCAAATATGGGTGCAACTATTGTTGATTCATTAGATACATTATTAATTATGGGCATGAATGATGAATATAAACGTGGAAGAGATTGGGTTGCTAATAATTTTACCTTGGAAAATGTGGTAAGAAAATTATTTTATAGTTTTATTTTATTTGCTTTTCTTAATTAATAATCATTTAAATTTGTATTAATAGAATATAAAATATATTTAATGTGTACCTCTTGTATTATTTATTATAAATACATAAGAGACATTTTATTAGGAATATTACTATTTTAATATAGTAAAATGTTTATTTCTTTTAAAGTTAAAATTTCATTACTCATTCACTTTTGCTTATTATTTAAGTGGTCTATAATGTATTTATAAAACTATAAATTTAAATTGTTCTTAAATCTTTTTATTTTACAACTGTCTATTATTAACACATATTAATTTATATACCATATTGTTAATGTTTATTTTGTATTACCTTTTACAGAAAATAGATGTATCTGTTTTTGAAACAAATATCCGATTTATTGGAGGTTTTCTTACTTGTTATGCTATGACAGGTGATACAATCTTTCGTGACAAAGCAGAATATATTGCAAAGAAATTATTACCTGCATTTAAAACTCCAACTGGTATTCCATATTCATTAGTTAATCTGAAAACTGGGGTAATTATAAATGTCTAATTAATATTGAAAATATTAAAATAATTATAATATACTGTAATATCAAAAGATAAAAGTAAAATATTGTTAATTGATTATAATTTGTATTGTTGTTATGATATATTTTACTTTTAATTTTACAGAACAGCAAGAATTATTTATGGGCAAGTGGTGGTAGTAGTATACTATCAGAATTTGGTACTTTACATTTAGAATTTGTTTATTTATCTGACATCACTGGTAATAATATTTATAGACAAAAAGTTGAACATATCAGACAATATGTAAGGAGTCTTGATAAGCCTAATGGGTTGTATCCAAATTTCTTAAATCCAATAACTGGAAAATGGGGACAACGTAAGTACTTTTAATTATTTTATCCTTTTTTATATAAATTGGAATTAATAGAATTGCATATTTCATTTATATATTTTCTAATTTAATTAAAATATGTTTTAAAGAGTTTTTGTGATATTAAAATAATACTTATATACATATCTTTATTGAGGTCCATTCGAAAATGAAAATGCTTTAAATATATTCATTTCTTATATTAGATTAAGTTAGTTTTCTTATTTGCTATTTTTCTCTTGTACTAAATACCACCTTTCAACCAATGGTAAAAGATTTATATTTCGATTGTGTGCTCTATGTTACATTTTATTTCATACTTCTTTATTGGTAAAATGACCAATTAATTTGTCGATTACTTTATATATATATGTGTAAATTAAATGTGTAATCAGTCTGTCGTAAATAATTTTTGATGTACATTTTTTGTCCCATCTATTTGGTTAGGTAATAGTTGCAGGTACATTTTTACTCTACTCAAATTAGTTATATTTAATAATATAACTTACATTAAATTATTTAATTTCACAGACAATAACACCAATATACAATTAAAATAAATATTATATTATAGTAAATGTTTAACTGCATAAACTGAAGGATATAAAAAAATAGGATAAAATGTTGATGAATGTGTTTTGTGTGACAAAATGATGCCGATAAGATTGAAAAGTGGGTATTATAAGGCAGTAGTGAGGCCAGCAATGTTGTATGGATCAGATTATTGAGTAATGAACAATAAAGTAGAACAAAGGATGAGTAGCGGAGATGAGAATGCTTTGATGGATGTATGGAGTAACTATGAAGAAATGTAGTAGTTGCATCAATTGTGGAGAAAATGAGAGTGAATAGGCTGAGATGGTTTGAGCATGCTATGAGAAGAGATGATTTAGAAGCAGTGAAAGTTGTTATAGTAATTAATGTAGTAGGTAAGATAGGAAGAGGGTGGGTAGATGGAATTGAAGATATGAAATTGAAATGAAGATAGCAGGTGTTAATGTACAAAATATAGGTAATAAAAATCTATAAAGGTGTAGGACTAGGGTGGTCAACCCCATATAGTTGGGAAATAAGGCAAAGAAGAAGTAAACGTATAACTGCATCTGCATAGTATACAATTTTAGAAACAAAAAGAATATATTAATTTTAAAATAGATATTATAATAATTAACCTGACTGTTTTATTTATAATTCCCGTTGACTATTTTAATTACCTCGTCTTTACTATAAACTGGCATTTAATAATTTAATTTCAATGCATTTCCAAATCGTTTAATTTTATTTTAATCAAAACTATTAATTTGTTAAAATATTGAGTTAATTAGAAAGTTATTTATATAATAATAGTTATCCATTAGATAATCATAAATTATCTACAAGTTATTTAAAAATTTCAGGTCATGTATCACTTGGTGGCCTCGGAGACAGTTTTTATGAATATTTGTTGAAAGCTTACATACAGTCTAATGGTAAAGATTTAATAGCACGTGATATGTTTGATGATGCTATGGCAAGTGTTATGGATAATCTGGTTCAAACATCCTCTTCTGGACTTACATATTTAGCAGACATGCGTTTTGACCGCCTTGAACATAAAATGGATCATTTATCATGTTTTGCAGGTAATTAATTAATAACTGTCATATTATTAAAAAACTTGATTTCATTTTATCTAATTAGATCTTTTTCTAAGACAACTTCAAATCCAAATTTGTATTAAAACATTAGTCGACATTAAAATTGTTGATGTTAGGTGAATTACATTCCTGCTATATTTAGTTATTAGTTGAATGGCATCAATTATTTTACCATTATTCATTATCTAATATCTACTATAGGTTTTTATTTTATTTATGTGATCTAATAAATAAATTTATAAAAATTAAATAATGTATTTAATTTTGCTAGATACAATCATAGTTTAATAAAAAAATATTAAGTAAGTAACTAAAATATAAAATAATTAAATTTAATATTATCAATTTATAAGCATATAACAATAAAAATATCTAATAGTTTATAAAATAAATGATTTGGTTTATTTTAATTTTCAGGTGGAATGTTTGCACTTGCTGGTGAAACTCTGGGTAGTGATTCATCAAAACACTATAGTGATCTTGGAGCTAGTCTAACAGAAACTTGTCATACAGCTTATGATAAAGCAGCAACGAAATTAGGACCAGAAGCTTTTAGGTTTACAGATAACTATGAGGCGGTTGCAATACGTGGTACTGAAAAATACAACATTCTCCGGCCTGAAACAGTTGAATCTTATTTTGTTTTATGGCGCTTAACTCATGATAATAAATACCGCGAATGGGGATGGGAGGCCGTACAAGTAAGTTATTTAAGTATAAATTTAATTTATCACTATTAAAAATAACCTTTAGTTAAGTATACAATTATTAATAAATAAGTATAATATTAAGTAAATTGTATTAGTATAATATTTTATTTTCATTTTTATAAAGGCTTTTGAAAAACACTGCAGAGTATCGGGTGGTTACAGTGGTATTAAAGATGTTTATCAAATAGATTCAATTAAAGATGATGTTCAACAAAGCTACTTCTTTGCAGAAACTTTAAAAGTGTGTATTTATTAAGGATAAGTAGCATAAACATTATGTTAACCTTATAATTTGTGTTTTAGTATTTATACTTATTATTCAGTGATGATAGTCTCATTCCCTTGGATAATTGGGTATTTAATTCAGAAGCTCATCCACTTCCTGTAAAAGATCGTAACTCTCAGTATAGAATGTATCAATCTGAGTGAGTTATTTTACATTTATTGTAAATTATATAATTGAAATACCTGTTTAAACCTTGTTTACACATAATTAATTATAAATGTATATTTTACATTTCAGAAGTTAAATTGTTTGTTTTTACACACTGACATGAATCATGTAATTTTTTTTATTTGCACAACTGTTCATTTTTATTTGATACATATTTCGATTTTGTTTTGTTTAAACTATTTAGAAACTACTCTGATAATTGCATATAATTCATTTTCTGTGATAATAAATTAATTTGTTTATTTAGCTATAATTAAAATTTTAAGCAAGTTTCTTTGTTATTGTTTGCCAATTTTTTTTAACAATTTAGTATTTCTATTTTTAATTAATTTGATTTGTATTTACTATTTTGAATTGAAAGTATTTAATGCATTCATAGTTTATTATTTATACATTTTAATAATTAACTATATAATTATATGTATATACATACATATAATTATTTTAGTATTATTTATATTTCATAATATTAAAAAAAAAAAAAATTTTAATAAGTAATAATATAGTATATATTATATATATTCAGATATATCCAATGAAGGACAAACTTGTTTTTATTTGATTTTTTTTTACTTAAAATTTTAAAATAAATATTAATATTTCAGTAAAAAATACGTGGCTTATATTATGGCCTTCATAAATGAATGCATTAGATATTATGTATAGATATTAATAACCGTAACAAAAATGTAATTGTTTTTTTTATATACATATTTATAAAATTTTGGGTTTATATGAATGGTGATCTGATAATTTTATATTTTCCTAGTTTTTTTTAAAAAAAAATAGATTATAAATTGTTTTTCTGTAAACTAAATTATCATCGTTTATAAATATGTTTAAACTACAATAATGTGATTTTCCTACATTTGGTCTATGCATAAAAAAAAATGCTTCATTATTAACATTTAGCATACAAGTAAATGTATTTATAAACAATGCATGCATGTATATATTATACAAAGAGTATTTTAAAACAAATATCACACACACACATAAATATAATATAATAAATTGCTAAAAAGTTTTTCTATACATTTTTTAAATCATTTAAAACATTACTTATAATTATATTTATATTTTTAAAACAGTATACTTGAATTTATATTGCTCAATCAGTATTTTAAACATAATTATTTTAAGTTTTGAAAATTTAAAGTACATTACTATGATCAGTTTATGTTATTTCTATAAATTATCAACTATAATTTAATTTTAATTTAAATAACTAAATTTTGTAATATAAAATAATGGGGTTTTGTTTTATTGGTATTTTTTATATCATATGAAAATAGTTTATGTTTAAAACTGCTATGCACATACAAATATTTGTTTTATTTGTATTCATAATACTAATGGGTTTACTCTGTTTATTTTGTATGGTTGTTATTGGCTATGATTAAATGTGGTGATCATTTAATTAATTTAATTTATCCTATTTTTTTAACCATGGTTTTTAGACTATAATTATAGGTAGGTACTGACATTTAAAAAAAAATTACAACATTGAATATTAATAGTTATTATAATAAAGGTACCTATTCATGACTGTAAAAATGAGTTTAATATCAATTTTCATAAAATTGTAATATCCTATTATTTTCTACTATTTAATACACCACTTGTTATTTAATTAATATAATTTGTTAGTACAATGATATACGATATATTTTATGAAGTAAGATTCTTTAACTCATCTAACTCAGTATAAAAATAAATATTTATATATATATATAATATAAACTATATTTAGAGGATATTATATAAAATTAAGATGTAAGAATGTCTCTCAATAAAGTGTTGTTTACTTATTTATTCTGTGGTATCTCGCACTAATATAATGTTTCATGAGTGTAGACTGCAAACATAGGTGTCTAATGTCCTCTAAATGTTTAACTATGTGGATACATAATGTGTATTCATCATCAAATTAATTATACTATCTAATATTTATAATTTACTATACAGTTGTTTACAAATTATTAAGTTTTAAAACACATAAAATGTATGTAATGTTATAAAAATTAATTAGCCTAATTACTCAATTAATTAGTAAATTGTTACAATAATATTTAATACAAAATATAACAGAAATGACCAACATGTATCTCTGTGCATGTATCTTATGTCATTTAATATACATATTTGCAAAATTTAAAAATTAAATATTAAAATATTTAATAAAAAATACTAAAATATGTTTATCATTTTTGATTCTTATTCACATTGTCCCTATTGGTTTAAAGTTTTATTCATTGGTCATTTCTGAAATATAATATAAAAACATATACACATTATAAAATTGTAATTTTATGTACAAATTCAACATATATGTTAATAATATAATAATATAGGTATATAGTTAATAAGGATTCAGTTTTATAGTGAATCCATAATATTATCATTATCAATTGTTAAGTAACTAAATTATAAATAATATTGTGAGGTGTTAATAAGCTTTAGTTGAGTTTAGAAATTAATTTAAAAGTGTGTTGAAGTTAATTTGTAAAATAAACAATTAAGTAAAAATAATTTGTGTAAAAAATGTTTTACTATTAAACCTATATACTTGTTTGATAATATATTTTGAATGTAAATTATTGTTTGTATTTTTAATATTATATTGAACATAAAATTTTAAATTCAATAACATCAGATGACAAGGCCCAAACTCCTCTAAATATTCATCATTCATATTTAGTTACATAATTTCCATTACTAATTAATATTTATCAATTAGTAAATATCTATAGTGAATCCATACATCATTTACTTACAATACTACTATTGTTGATTTAATTTAAAAATAATCATATTAACGAGCTGATAAATAATAAACTTAAGTTAAATCAGTGGCACACACAGAATTTTTTTTTCAGGGGGGGGGGGTGCTTAAAATAATTTCCAAAAGAGGGGAATTTTGTAGAATATGCAGTAATATGGTAAAAAGTTTGATAATATATATTTGCACACTGTAAATTTTACACCACTGCAGGCTTCGTTACATGAACATATGCTGGATTTTGAATCAAAATTGAATGAAGGAAAACATTTCAATGGAGGGGTTGTTATGGGGTTACAACCACTCCCCACCCAACGCTGGGTCAAAAATAAAGTCGAAAAAAATCTGTTGCCTATTACTACAACCAAAGTTAATTTAAAAATATCTTAATATTTACAAATATATTACTATAATTTAGTATGGTATTATTATAGTAAAATCATTTATTGCTATGTATTACCTATTGATAATGATAATGGACTTTCAAATTTCAGTCCCATTTAATAAGGGATGTATTAAATACTAAATTATTTTAAATAATGTGTGATTTCGAAGAAAAGGAAGGAAACAATTATTTTGTATAAATTTATGAAAAGAACCTAATAATGTTTTAGTTTCAAATAGTTTGGTTTTTAAATTTTTCTATAACAGTGATATTTTGAAAATATATGCGACACTCTGTCACTCTTGTATAAAATAAATTTATAAAGTAGTAACAACATTTTTACAGTATACATTAATCATATCAATAAGCTATTCAATTTTAGATTTTCAACAAAGTGAGGAATTAGTTTTAAATTTTTTTTTTGTAAATTCTGAAAAAAAAATTTAATACCATATATTATATGAAAATAGACGAGTTTGTTTAATTTTACAATATTGATTTATATACAGACAAATGTTAATTAAACTATGTACCTATTATGATCGAACGGGAGAGAAATATTTAAATTGAAACAATAGAAAATAAAAATAAAAATATATACTGCAAAACATTTAATATAAAATTAACTCTAGAAATATAAATAACTATAACATCTCCTATGTAAGTTGCACTATAGAGATCAACGAGAAATTTAACTAAGTTAGGTCTTTTTTTCTAGAATGCATTTTATTAAAATATTCATTTACTTAAATTTGATTTTAGATAATATTATTATAATACTATGGTACAGATTTTTGGAATATATTATAATATACCTATTGTTAATCTATTAAAAGTACATATTTATACTTTAATTTGAAACAGACGGTGCTTGCAACTCGTAACTAAGAATACTCTTCTATAATATTTTTCAAACTTTCCAAGTTTAATAATTATGTCAGTCAATAAATATGAACAAATTTATAAATTATTTTGTAAATAATTAAACTATTCGTAAACTTCACGAATGAATTAATTGAATTGACAATAATATATTATTATAATATAATAAATATAATATTATAATGTTTAATTACTTAGGATATATTTCGTAGAACACAAACATTCATTTCATATTAAATATTTGAATATGTATATAAAAATACATTTCATAGAGACTAGTACAAAAAACGATTATTTCATTATTTTGGTTAGGCACGATTTCGTATTAAAGCGATCACATTTTACTCATAAGATTATTGATTTACGGACATTAACATTTTAGAAATATTAGACATCCTCAAAATTTGATTTAACAACTAAATCATTATTGTGTCGATAATTCAATATCACATTATTGTAATCAAATTAGAATATTTCTTTTAAATTTAATATTATTTTAAGAGAAATAAAAAAGTTTTCTAAAAAGATCTTACATTCTATACTTAAACAAAATACCCAATCTGTAGAAACATATTGTTCCGATCGGTTCGATAGTTAATTAATGAGAGAAATTCAAAGTTTATAAATTTATCTTATTGATTAAATTTAAAGGAAAATTAAATTATGATTTCATATGGTTTACCTTAAAATCGAAATAATTAATAACAAAATAAACATAAATTTGTTTTATTCATTCCTTATAATATAATAATAATATTCCTTATAATAGTTTATGTATACCGGAAAACTCGTCACATAACATTGTGCTAATAATTTTCCATTATCTTCGGTTACGAATTTACGATTACCTACTTCTTCTTCTTCTTCCCCTGGCATAACTACTCTCTAAGAGTTTTTGCCGCCATTACTACCCTTCGCTACCTATCTCTATCATGTACTGTCTCTCTCCAGTCATCAACTCCAAGAGTTTTTAGGTCTTCTTCCACCACGTTATTCCTATACTATATACTATATGCAAAATTAAGATTTTTAGTTATTTTGGCATATTTAATCATTATTTAGCTTTTTAGTGCTTTTATTTAACTATTTTGAAAATATTTTTAAAAATTTACTACCATCACATGTTATTCCCAAATGATCTCTACTACCTTTGTCGGGTCGAATATTTGAAGGACCCTACCACGTGCTTAAATATTCTTGAATAATCACGGCATATGTACACTGCACACAGTGTATATTATAATTGGCCTATACAGTGTTTAAAAATAATAATTTCATTGCTTTTTTTAAGTATATCTATATTTCTCCACACATAGGTGATAGAGCTCCTAACCTATTTAGTCACAAAATCAATTAATCTGGTGAATAATTAAAAAAAATTCAAGTCCCTACAATCAAAACTGAACAAATTTGAAAAATGAGCTGAATAATGTATCAACTAGATGCAATTTGATACCGAAATCATACACTATTCGTGGTAATCGACCATTATTTCAACCCAAAAAATATTTTCAGATACAAAAAAAAAAAACATCTTAAAACCAATACATTCTTCTCTTTGTTCAGAATCTAAAATATAACCATATTTAAAACTAAAACCTAGACTGCATTAAGGTTTTTGTAACTTATAGTCTATATTAGTCTTATCATCTAAATCATAACATATTTCAATTGTGAGGAATTAAGATGTTTACTTACAAAGTTACACACTATTTTTATATAATATTAAAATATTTGATAAATTTACAAACTTATATTTTTAATTTTTGATATTCTTTTATTCATGAAAGTATTTTATTTTTTATTTATAAAATTATATATTAAAATTACAATACAAATACTTATTATAATATTACATTAATAATAGTTAAACATACATATATACACAATTAATAAAATTTATTATTTTTATACAAGTATATTTTTCAAACCATTATCTTATGGTATGATTTAATTTTTGAAAAGTTTTCAATAATGTCATCATATTATGATAACTAATTTGTGATTTGAATATTCAAAGTAATAGTACAATCGATTTTAAGACATTGTAGTCCCAAGATAATTTTTAATTTTTTTTAAATAAGAAAAATAATTGTAATTTCGAGTAAATATCTTACAAAAAATAATAGCCCACATCTCAATTGGGTACATCAAACATAACCACCACCAGAGCGGTAACAATAGGTAATAGCACCCCTGGAAATCTAATATAATAGATTATAAATTATAATTAAAACTCATTGATTTTATTTAGCCACGTGTTATAATATTATTAAAACCATGATTCGTGTCTTAAACTTGCTATGTACTCAGTGGTGCCGAAACAAGCCAATTCAATTAATTTTATTCAAAACCTACCTTTTCTATTTTTACCCATTAAGTAATAATTAGATATAATAATAATGCTAATCTATATTACTATCAAGCTTATAAGCAGTTTCGAACAATTTTAAAAGGGGTATTTATCTGGGGACCTGCCCACCCCATTTTTAAGGCAGTTAATTTGACTACTTGAAGTATCTGTTTGGCACTGTATGTACGTAGTAATGAAAAATTTTTATTTAAAAATATCATTAAATTAGTACCTTTGGTTATAATAATTATAATTAATTATTTTTCTTTGATTTAATACTATTATACCTAAATGTATATATTATATATTATGAAAGTAGTAATATTTATATTTAAAATATAAAATAATATATTAATGATATACTAATGGCAGTATTTTATGCCGCCTAAAACGACTAGCCTATTTAGCCAATGTGGTAATACACCACTGAATAAAATTGTCACCTATATACAATGACCATTATTTTAACTTTTCAGTGATTTACTGAAAAAATTATCAATTATCAACAGAGTTGTAAAGAATACATTTAACACTTGTAATATTATTTAAGTGAACAATTAGAATACACAAATAATAGAAATTTATTTTTGTATAGTAGATACCAACCTGGGGTCAGCAACAATTTTACCTACAAAGGCAATATTTTTTTTCAAATTTTCATCGAGAGTGGCATTAATAAAAAAAATATATATATAATAAAATTTTACTACTATTAAAAATTATAATATTTGTTTATATTACTATTGTGTAACATGTAAATATGAGTACCTAATACTTAATAAGACATGATGAAGTTTGGTGTTAAATTGAAAAAAAAACAATTACTTTTAGGAAAAAACATTAAAATATTATTTATGCATTTGTTGATATCAGCTTGCAAACTTGTGGTACAGATTTGTAATACTGTATGTAAATGTTAATCACTGAGGCTTGGTTTAAAGTATTTACTTTTTCTGTACCTCAAAATTGAAAATGTCTATTCACGTATGCAAATTGTCTGATTTAAAAATTTAATTTTTGAAATTTTAATATTTTTTGCAAGCCACACAAAATTGCTTAGTGAGCCATGGGTTGTCGACCTCTGGGTTAAAAAAAACTAATCTGTGTTATAATAATAATAACATCTGCATTTACAATATACGATTATTAATATTTTTACAATGATGTAATTTCTGAAATATGTCTTTATTTTGTAGACAATTCTAATAAAATATGAAAAATATTGAAAATAGTGTAAAAAAAGTATTAGAATACTAATATTCAAATTCATTACAACTCTGACTGATAATAACAAATTGGTTGGTCTTTTCAGTAACTATCACATATTCACATACAATTATTTCACTAAAATAAAAATAAATATAAATCATCACTTGAAAAAGTAATGTTCACATCATATAAAATATAAAATACAAATAAATACCTACACTTTGTACAATGTTTAACATTACATAATGTAACAAAAGTTGATCTTTAATATAAATAAAATTATAAAATGTAACTGTAAGGTTCACATATTATAATTAATATTTATCTAAAAAGCCTCTTACAGCCCAGGCATAATATAAGCTATATCATCCATGAGTCTCGACATTGTTTCCTGAGTATTTACATTTATCTCTTTGACTTGTTGAGTGAGACAAAGAAGAGGTCCCAAGGCACATAAAAGGGAATCGAGAAGAACTGATACACTACCATTTACAGCTATTTGACCCTGAAAATAAAAATAAATAAAACATGGTTGATAAGAAAAATTGTTTAAAGTAATTTCACCTGGTGTTCTTTTAGTCTTTGTCCAATTATACCTAATGATTCACCAAGCAAAGCCAAATGAGCTGCCACATCAATAGGCTCTGTTGACCTTAATGATTCCGAGTTAGGTTTATTTCTAAATTTCCAAAACAGTACATTTAATGTATATTTAATTTACATATATATATATTATTACTATTAAAATAATAATAAAATAAAATAATTTACTTATTGTTATTACTAGTTTCAGCTACACTATCAATTATTTCTGTAGTTATTTTTTGAGGTGTAACTTTAGTGTTATTTAAACTACTATTATCCAAGCCTTCACGATCTAATAGTCTTTTTGCTTTATGTACCCATCGCTGCAAAAATTAAAAATTATGTTGTGATAACATTTTTTAATAGAAACTTACACTTTTATCTTCAGTTGGTACAGATTTCCACATATCCCTGAGTTGTTGATTTATTTGTGTTGTACCTTAATATAGAATATATATAGATCTATATATAATATAGAACATTAATATTCAGATTAAAAAAAACTTACTGAAGTTTGGATAAGCATTCATTAAAGTTTTGCGTACTTCTTTAGCCCATAAAGCATATGCCACAAATCCTGGTTCTTTCATGTTTAAATTTTTTAGAGCATACATAAACTAAATATTAAATCAAAAACATATTATAAACATTAAATTAATTTTTTCATAATAAAATTTACCTGATTATGCTCTCCAACTGATACAGAAGTACCGGTAGGCTCTGTGTATTCATCTATAACAAATTCAACATAATATTCAGGGGCAGACTGGCACAGGTGGAAAAGCAAAGAAGTCCGCCTGGGTCGATAGAATTATTTTTTATTTTTACACTTATAATCAGTATTCAGGACTTTTTGCATTAAAAATGATTGAAAAATATGAAGTTACAATGACAAAAATATGCAGCGAACTTTTTTTTTTTTTTAACATATTCATATTAAATAAATGTTAGAATATAAAAATTTCTAAATCAACTACATAAAACTACTAATTAAGATAATTTTTATTATTTATTTATTAATCTGTATCATTTTCAAGTTCGTCTGTAATAAAAAATAAAACAAAATTATATACAAATTTATTTTGGAAGATAAATTTGAACATTATACCTACAAACGCAATATTGACCAACAAAATTATGTTTATAAATAGAAAATTTTGAAAAAAAAATGCATTTAACTTTTAACAAATCATTAAATATGTTTTTATAATGATGAAATATGCATAACAAAATGTTGTATCTATGTTTGTTACTTTATGAAATAAATTTGCATATTACTTAAAATATTCTATGGACATTACAAAAAATATGCAAATGCAAGAAATCTCAAACCATGCTAATAATAATAATACATAGGTATTACCAATAGTATAGTTTTTTAGTAGTAGTTAATTTAGATAGTACATACTAAATATTTAAAGGACAAAGACATAATTTAGGCCAAATTTTTGAGGTTGCAACTTGTAAATAGTCATATTAAATTTTAGTCTCATCATTGATTAATTATAAATTATGTAATTAAAAAATGATCTCATTACAGAATTATCTTACTGGATGGATGAGGAGAGGCATCCACCTTTCACCGTACACTTAAACAATTTCGAAAAGTATATTATTGTATGTTGAATTTAATATTTTATTTTACCAAGTAGTGAACTTGATTTATAATAGGTAGTTTTATGTTTAATTATTAAATATTTTAATGTTCATTTTTTGGACAAAAACATAATATTATCTTGTACATATCGTTATAATTTAATTTTGACAAAAATGACTGGTTTTTTTTTTTAAACATAAAATAATTTTTATGTATTAAATTGAATTATTGATGTAAAAATATTGATATTTTAGGAGTTGCCAGTGCAACCCCTTAAGATTCCACATTACACCATTGTTACAGCATTTAGTAATTTATATATTCTGCTTGAATTTTCTTTAACATTATCAGTTACAAAAGTTAACTGTAAACGGACATTTAGTAAATTAAAAATAATTTTGTCTTAGCATAGTTTAAATCAGCAGAAATCAGAAGTTTAAAGTTTTAATATTAATGTCAGAAGAAAAACAATTTTTAGAAAATATTGAGATTTATGAAATTATAGAATAGCTACCTAAAAAAGTCATCAAATGTCATGTACAAAATGTTTTCATAAAATATGTTTTAAATAAATATATGTTTTTAACATATAATAAGAGTATATTTTAATTTTTAATTGTTAATGTATTAAATTTACTATTTGTAATCACTTTTAGTTTAGAAATCAGAAGTTAACTATTATTGAGTTCTTAATATAGGTATTAAGTAATTGTATAATATTATATTGTATCTATATAAAACAATAATATATTTTAATATTATTAAAGGTATAAAAACAATAATATTTAACCAATAGGCCACTGAAATTCAAAATTTTATGACCACTCACATTTTATTCTACCTGAGCCAAAGTACATGCAGTCTACCCTTATATCTATACTATTAAAATTCCTAATTAATTTCATAGTTTGATTAAAACAAAACTACTATTGATTAGTGGTAAATATTAAATTTAAATTAATTAGTTTCCTCTTTACAAATATAAATTAAATGTTTATTATAATACGTAAATAAATAAATATCAGATAAATATTTTATAGACATTGTTTCTCTCAAAACAACTTACAAGCTTTAGTATCTACAGTCCATTCACCACTCTCAGTGTTTTGTTGTTCTTCTAGAAATTCCATGCTATTATCATCGTCATTAAACTGTAAGGAAAACATTTTTGTTTTTATTAAAATGTTAAGAACTTTAAGTTACAGCATCCTAAAATATAATAAATAAAATAAACTATACAATTTACCTGATCAAGTGATTCATGATTAAAAGATTGTCTTTTTGAATTTTGTTTGGACAACTTTGGAGTTTTTTCTTTTTCTTCTGTTGGGGAAAAAAAATGTTGAGCAAAACTCATACAACCATTTTACTGAAATTTATTTTTAAGAGCACAGCATACTAGCATATTTTGCTGTCTCGGTCTATTTAACGAAAAATATAACAAAATCACAGCCTAGTAAAACTTAATTTGTGTTGAATAAATACTTAGAAATTATCTCGTGGGCTTTTTATAAATACCATCTGTCAGAATGTGAACTGTGTTAACACAGTAATGCGTGTTTTTATACTTTTTATATATAAATAAGTTCATTGTCAGATTTAATTTTACATAAAGCCTACGGATGAATATAGCAAATGTTTCAATTTTTAAATTAGGTAACAAGTATTTAAATTTAAACTGTAAGTTTTACTTAAATACCATATTTTAATTTTTATGTGGCCATTATTCTGCTATATTTATTTTCAGATAGGTGGAGACAACAAATGGAAGAGTGTCATCCATTTAATAAATTATACTTAAGTTACATACGTAAATCTGACGATTCAAATCCGAGTAATTTTGATGACTTTTTTATAATTCGTCCAGATCTTGAAACTGCTGTTAATTCTGGTTCATCTATCACATAAAATTACCAATTAATTGAAAAACAACAATTAGTAAAACCCAGTGGTGTAGTGGAATATACGGAAGTATATGACATATAGCCCTAATGTTGAAAAAAAAATGCGTATAGGTAAAAAAATAATACGAATACGTGGTTATATGCCTGTAATACTGAAGTCTGTTGAAAATGAATGACGGAGAGGGGTTTGGGGGGGCAGATCTCTCCATTTTATATTGTGCTTCATTCAGGTGTATACCCGTAAATACTACTTGTAGAACTTTTTAATTATAAAAGTAAATGCATGCTTCACAACGCTCACTAATTTAATAATTTGACAATTATTGAAAATGGCAAAAACTTGTTTTTTAAAAAAAATTATATATATTTGTATTTATTCTAAATATTACAGAATAATATTTACAATATTTTTTAAATGACTTGCCTAGTTTAAAATTGTTATAAATAAAATATAGATAATATAGAATAAAATGTTTTATTCTTGTGTAAACAATATGTTTAGGATTAATAAATAATATAATACGGTTTCAAACCTGGCAATTATACCTTAATGAATTCACCAATGTTCAACTATATTTTTGATGCTTTTGAAAAACATGCGATTGTTGATGACCCTACTGAAGTTTTCGAAAGTATTAATCATAACATTTTAATTGATGTCCTTTATAAATTATTTTTATCCTGGGATCTAGGTAGTTGTAAACTTTTGTAATCCAACAGATCAAAATATTTAACTATAAATGGACTTCAAAAATTGTCCTTGAGAGTGCCTAATTTAGCCTATAAAATATCTTCAATTTTTTTTTACTTTGTATATCAATAATAAAAATCAAGAAGTGATATCCTACTGTTAATTTCTAATGTTCGCTGATGATTTAAAACTATTTTTAAATACTTAGCTATTTATTTTTTGAAATAACTGAACATGATGGACCTAAGGGCTATATGATAAAGTTAATCATATTAACAACTTCTTTTTGTATTGATTAGCACTATGTAACAATGATTTGTCCGTAGGACACCAGCATTATTTTTTATAATATATACTATTATAAAAAATTATATTTATATTTTTCAAATAGATGCCCTTTAATTTAAATGAATTCAATATTTTAATATTGCTTTAGTTCTTTTATATTTCTAAAACTTCTAATAACTATGAATATAATTTTTTTTGTTAAAAATTTTAATTGTTAAAATATTATATATATTTTTTTTAACAATACTTGTAATTTGTTTAAAATGTAAAAAATAAAAATATTATATTTTTCAATAAATATTCAATGTTCAATTTTCGTTTATACCTTTTATTTTATATTTATAAATTAAACAAAACATAATTATGAAAAAATTGTATCATCTTGAGCCCATCCATCTGCCAATGATAAAAATCGTCGTTTAGAGGCAGTGTTCATGTATGGCCTAAGCATCCATTCTGTTTCTGCAGTATCAGCAGATTCTAATGTTCCCAGTTTAATTTGGTATAGTTTTAATTGAAAACGAGGACCTACTTCATTCATTTCAATTTTGTTACCATCTACCTAAAATAATCAACATTGTACTTTTTTTAAATATTGATACTTAATAAATCAAAAACAAAAAATTAAAAACTTACTGTCTTGTAAGTATGATGTCTAAATGAAATATAATCATCATGATTGGCAAATGAAATCACTCTCTTGCTATCTTGCTTAGGAACTGGATATAAATATTTCAAAATGTTCATTGTTCTTTTACCAAGTTGAGTTTCAAAGTTATGAAAAATCAAATGTGGAAACTGTTCAGACATTGTACCAATATCAGGTACATCGTGTCTCATAACTACGTCTGTTAAATTAAAATAGGCAGTTGGACCATACGGCATATGACAGACTATTAACGTATCAGGAACACCTCTATGTTCGTGCACAACAATAAAATCAGTTACTTCATTAGCCCTGCAAGCTTGCACTAGCTGTTTGATCTCATAATTACCGCGGTTCATTCGTTGAGCATTAGGAAATATTAATCTGAGTTCTTTGACAAATCTTTTGAGCCTAGCTGACGGATCATGTGATGTAGTGATCATGATTTTAGGGTCTTCAACCCCAGCCCAACGATACTCATCATCTTCATGCGAAATACCCGACCCGCCTTCTTCACCACCGACGGCCGACGACAACGCTGGTGACTCATCGTCCCATTCGAGTTTTTCTTGCAAATTCAATGCTTCTGATCGTAAATCATAATGAATAGGGACATTTTCATCCAAACAATGTTTAAGCCGTTCTTTTTTATCTTGGATTACTTTTTGACGGATCTCCAAACTCTTCCGGTATAGATACTCACGACGGAGTCGTGCTTGCCTACGCAACATAACGTACTACGACTAATTCAATAATAATAATAATCGTTACTCGTTATTATTTTATAGTGATCACTGATCATAGCGATTATGCACATGGTTTTATTTACTTTTCGTCGTAAATACAACTCGTGTTACGGCCACGAACTTATCTATACGATAAGATACAATTTGTTCTTTGATATCATCTTATCAGAAGTCTAACCAGGCTAACCACAATCGAGTGATTTGCCGTCCACACTGTGTTATTGTTTGTAAACATTTTTAATATTTATGACTTCCATAACAGATAAAACGCTACCCAATTAATCTAATTAGCAATTATCAAAATTTAAAGTCTCTTAAATATTATTAACGTTACATTGCGAACGTAATTAAAAATTTACCGTTCCAAATATTAGCAAAAAGAAACGAAATATGTGACATAATATTAATTGTAAGTATTGTTAAGTACGTGAGACGTCAAGTTATGGAAAAATGTTTTTTCTCGACGGTTTACGACCGATGGGAATATACAAACTATTAAATAGAACGTAATTTACTAATTGTTTAACTTACTTGAATTTTTGTGATCGGATTTCCGGCCTCTGTCCATTATAGTTTTAAATTAACACTATTATATTTTTTATTTGTTTTTAAATATTTTTATTAGCTATAAAGATTCATGGTCCCTACGTCCTATAGTCTACACTCGGACTCAATTATGACTTTTTTATCAATATATTTATCTACTGAGAATAGTGATAATAAATATGATAACGATTCATTAAGCAAATATAGCGCGAAACTGAGAACGTGACTACGTGAATTCATCCACAATTTCATATTACACTACACGTTCATTTTTATAATATGTAAATCTGTTTTACATTTAAAAAGAAATTGAATTTTGAAACTCCAGTACTTGCTAATATGTACTCGTAATTAGTTATCTGTGTGTGTTTGTGTGTGTGTGTGAATTTGGTAAATCTACTTATTGATTTTTAACAAATTTATACTACTTTTTTGGATTAAATATCCTTAACAAATATCAATTGAATCTGTACTAGGTTCAGGCATGTACTAACCCATCAGGATACTGGGTAACTACCGGTAGGCCCTCTTATATATTATAAGACCTGAGTCCCCTATCAATGCTTTGAATTGCAAAAAAATGGTAATATTGTAACTTTATCTTTAGAAGAAATTAGTAAAAAACTTGACTGATGTTATAAGTTTATAAGTTATGATATACATGAGATCTATTTCTATTTGTAAGTAGAAAGTGGGCCCAAATTATATCTAGTTTCCCAGTAGGAAAAATGGATTTAGTACGTGCCTGACTAGGTTTTAGTATTTAATGATAAATAATTATTATTATAGATTATTATTAAGTAGATAATAATTTAACAACTAAAATAATATTTTAGTTAAAAGTTTTTACTTTAAATTTAAATTATGTAACCAAAATGAATTTAAATTTAAGTTATGGCTTAACATTGTTTTGATCAATATAATCTATCAGGCAGAAATTTATTTATTTAATTTTTTGTTAAGGGGCTAACATTTTTAAGATCAATATAATCAATATAATATTTGTATACATGTAAAACAATTTTTAGGGGCTAATAGAAAAATTTGAGGGGGTTTAGCTTCTTGAAGCCCCCCACCTATTTCTGCTTATGTTAACTATTATTCTTATATTATATTGTTTGTTAAATGTTAAATTATTTCAGAAAAATGCTGATGATATTACCTTACATAATACTGTATTTGTATACAAATAAATTATTTTTAATAATTAAGTAACTGATATATTAAATTATAATTATAATATACTTTAGTGTTTTATTTATTTATTAGATTCAAGAATAAACAAAGTAGAAATCTGCATAATGAACATTTCCAACATAAATATGTATAGTATCGTATCTCGTCATTTAGAAAATTCTCATATTATAATATCTTCAGAAAATGAATGGTTTAAACAATGTGTAGATTTTTTTATGTCAGATAATACAAATGTAATTATTATTATTTAATCTAATAAACATAAAAATGAGTTTTTCTGAATTATAATAATAGACTCTTGTTTTGGTTTTCAGTGTAATGCAAAATATATATCCTCTATGGTAGCAGAACAATTCAGTTTGTCTGATTTTCAAGAAATTGCATTATCTAGTTTACCAACTAATTTAAATAATAGTGAAAAAAATATTTTAAACGGAAAATATTGTCTTCAAGTAATAATTTACTATTTATTATGTATTAATGGTTAATATTCTTTTTATACATTCATTATACCATTTTATACTTTCAATACTATTAAAATAATAATAATAGGTAAATACCATTCTTGATGTTGGCCAATCATGTTATTCACAATACAATGTAGCAATTAAAAGAGACACTACTAACACTGAAATTGGTGATACTAAACCAGCACCATGGGAACCTAAATTACATAGAATGCTAAAAATGATGTGCACTGATGGACAACAAGATATAGTTGCTATGGAATATGAGCCATTAAATTGTCTCAAAGAGCCATTTATACCAGGATTTAAAGTATATTTTAATATTTATTTGATTATAATGAAATCCTAATAAAAATAAAATATTTTTAGCATATTTACAATCATATGTTTTAGATTGCTGTCACTGGACCAGTTGAATACAGAAAAGGAGTATTATTATTAAAATCTAATAATGTGCACTTCTTAGGCGGTGAAGTTGAAAATTTATTAATAAAAAATGCACCATTAAATATGTTATGTAGAGCCCTGTTAGTATTTTATTTTATTTATTTTTTTATATTGATTACATTTCAATTATAATTTAATAGGAAGAAACCCGAATTAGAAAATCCATACATGTTTTCAAATATTGAAGTTGAAAATACTGCTATGGAAATACAAGAATTGCATGATGTAAATCCATCTGGCCAAATTGAAAATGTTAATATGAATATAGATATACTACAAAAAAAACCCACAAAACAATACAATACCTCAAAATAGTACAAACCAAAGTAATAATAGTAATTGTATTGGAAATGGAATCATTACAGTAATTAAATTATATATTCTTACATTCAAACTTGCACCTGTATTTTATTAAGAAATTTATTTTTTATTGCATTTTTAAGTATGATGATTTTTTTGATGGTGATGATGATGAACTATTATATTTGACTCAAGTAGCTGAAATTGAAACAAGAATTCCACAATCTGATAATGTAATAAATTCTAGACAAACAACTAATGAACATAAACATAATACTACAGTAAACAAACCAACAACATCAGTTCCTAATAATAATAACATAAAAACAAATAAAAATTCAACGAGTACCGCTAAACAGGCTAAAATATCAGACATGTTAGGTCCCAGTACATCTTTATTGTCTAGTAGTTCAATAGATGAACCAACTAGACATCCAAATAAATTGTCTGTAGAAATAAATAACACAACAGCTAAACAAGCATCTCTTAAACGTTTAGCTAGCTCACCAGTACATGCAGAAAGTAAAAAGTCATTAACTGAACACCATATACCTGAAGACATTTGGGACGATATGGATATTGACATTTCAGACCCGTTTGTAAAGGTATTAAAATCTGCTTCTGTTGTTAAGAACTCTAAAATACAAGTAAAACAAAATAAATGGATATGCTCTGGTATTGTGACAGATGAAACAGGACATAAAGAAGTTGAGTTCTCATCAGAAGTGAGTTAAATAAAATAAAACTATACATTTTAATAGATTACCGAAATGTTTATTTCATTAATTTATTTATTAATTTTGATTAATTCTTTATCTATGTTTATTTAAAAAATGTTCATCTAAACCTGTATATATTTTATTTTAGTTATTGGAACGTTTAATTGGAGTTACATCTATAGAAGTACTTCAGTTTAAGAATAATCCACTTAATTGTGTACCATTAAAAGAAAAAATTGAAAAAGTATGTAAAGCCTATACTTATTGATAGTCTTTCATGGATTTTATTTTTACCCGTGTTTGCATTTGTACACTGACATTTTGGATCCATTACAAGTTCAATTTTCAGAGTAAATAATATGATAAATATACAATGTTAAACGTTGTGGAACCTGTGGTGGATTTAGATTGACAGTATACAACTATTGGACTTGAACATACTTAACAAAAACAATTATTGTTATAAATTATTAATAATATATTTTATTATCTAATAAAGAAAAATATATTTTTAGGGAATTAAAGGGGCTTATAGGAAACTACACCTATTCAGAGGTGAGATGACTCTGACATATTCTTCAGATGGAAACACAAAAATAATTGTTACAGATATGATAATATAGTATTATAATATATTAGTAATCATATGGTGCTCAACATATATATTAAATAATAGATATTATAAATAAATTGTTTATTGATACATATTATATATTTAAATATTTTATTAATAAACTAAGAAATTTTATAATTATATTACTCAATTTTTCATAATTAATTATGCTCAAGGTCCCACAGGGAGGCATACTGTCACCAATATTATATAATATATACGCTGCTGATCAACCTACCTCTTTAAACACCACTGTATAGCTGAGTTCGCAGATGACAAGGCAATTATAGCAATACATGAAGACCTAATTTCTGCTTCACTAAATCTATAACATCACCTTAATCTAATGTCAAACTGGTATGATAAATGGAATGTCAAAGCAAACCAAACAAAATCACTTCATACTACCTTCACGCTTCGCCTTGCCTCTTGTCCTGAAGTTTCTTTAGCTAACATACCTATCCCTTCATCTCAATCGGTTAAGTACCTAGGCCTAACCATTGATCAGCGTCTCACCTGGGCACAACACATAAGGGAAAAAAAACTCGCTTTAAATGCGCATATCTGGCTGCTTAAAACATTATTATCAAACAAACATATATTATAAATTAAATATAAAGCTCTTAATTTACAAATCCTTAATCAAGCCTATGTGGACATATGGACTGCAACTTTGGGGTAATGCCAAAAAATCCAACCTTAATAAAATATAAACCGTATATAACAAAATACTGCACTCCATCACCAATGCCCCATTTTCTATTTCTAATTTTACTCTCCATTCTGATTTAAAAATCAAAACCATTAATGAAGAAGCTAAAACGTACTACATTACAAAAGTTTTTTCAAAAAATTGCCTTCTCACCCTAACCCTCTAATATCTGGTCTAGCCACTAGCATGATTCTTGGAAATCCACCATATGGTGTTTTCCACAATCTAAAAATAAACTGGTGCAGAGATCTTCTCAATGAATAACAAAAATATATATATATATATATATATAATTAATAATAATAAAAACTAAATAATAAATAAAAAATTAAGCAAAAGGAAGTGCGATCAATGGATGGTTTCTTCCCTCACCCTATTTCATGTTATGTTTAAAATGTATTATAGCACATATTCCTATTATGCTATATGTAGTATAAATTGTATATTCTCTAATAGAAATATAAAAAAAAAAAAACTATGCTCAATATTTTATACTGTTATTTATTATTAGAATATACATTTATAAAATTGAATGTAATTTTATTATAAAAAATAAAATAACATACATGTATAGATCAAACAAATTATAAAACATAAATGATACAATCCAAGTTAAAAAACAAATATTATTCTTAAAATTATGATTATAATTTTATTTGTATAATTAATTACTAAGCACTCTTAATATTATGTAATTTACTTAATTTAAAATCATACATTTAAAAAAATTACTAACTAAACAATATTATTTTTACCCGTTGGATTTGATTTAATTTGTGCTTTAATCATCATGTGCATCAACACCACCGCCCATGAAATCTTTGAAATCCAATGACATTTTGATAGGATAACATCTAAAAACAAAAATTAATTTGTATACTGACAAAATTTATATTAGAAGAATTATTTGATATAAATCTTGGTACCTAAAAACATTATTTAACATCAGTAGTGGACTTGGTATAGTTCTTTCAATAATATTTTTTTTTGTGGCAGATATGATTTCTTTTGCTGCTGATTCAGGTGTGACTAATGGTAACAAACTCGGGAAACTATTGTTTTATTAAATAATACAAATAAATTATTATAAAAAGTAACAATAATAGTATTTAAATAATACTTACCGAATTTTGGGATTCTTGCATAGACCAGTGTCAACCATATATGGAAAAATAGTTGTGAAATTAATATTATTAAAGCCATCTTCAAGGCATTCGTTCATTATTGCTTCAGCTAGGCCTAAACAAATGTAATTTATATTGAAATATTACGATTATATAATTCTATTTTCAGTTAAATTGTGTTTGTATGTAATACCTCTTACTGCGAATTTGGATGCACAATAAGGCACTAAATTTTTCAGTCCAATTAAACCAGCCATTGATGATAGGAACACAACATGTCCTTTCTTCAATGCTTTCATTCCGGGCAAAAATGTTTCGAGTAACTATGAAAAAAAATTACACGTGAATATAATACATTAAGCAGTAAGTACTTATTACTTATAGGTATAGTATGACACATTATAAAATGTAAATCATTGGCAATCTCAATCATAGTTATTCATTAATTTTTTCAATCAAACTTGTTAGAACTCAAATTGTAATATTTTGGTTGAACTTACGACTGTAAAGTATCTAATAGCAAATTTAAAAAGTAACATATTATGGAGGAAATGTAATATCTACTTGTAATGTTTTGTAACAAATCATCTGGCAAACAGTTATACCTAGTGTATTAAATTTTTATTTTTTTCACATTCTGTAAATTCTTTACCAAATGATATTATACAAAACAGACATGACATGCTTCCAAAATGTGTTTGTTTTCAAATTTGCCAATAGATGCTTAAGTTCAATCTAAAACATCACAATTTAAGTTCTTTGTTTCTTTGATTTTATTACATCCCCCGTTGGAATGAAGATGACATGATGATTGGATGACAGAGACAGAAAAGGCGAGTATAGGTTAAGTTAGGTCTATTTATTTTTTTTTTGTAAATGTTGCTAATTAAAGAAATTTTAATGGGAGGTGCATCAATATATCAATATGTAAATTATAATTATAAATTACATTATTGTAAAATACTTAAAATATGATTGCCCCTGGCAGAATTTTACTTTAACACGGCACTACTAATGTGCTTAAATGTATGTTGTATTGTATTCTACAATTTCTTCACACCTATAATAGGACGTATTGGTCCAACCTTATTTTTATGTTTAAATCAATATCGCGAAAAAAATAATATTTTATTTTATTTTAATTATTTTTTTATTAGTTATTTTATTTATTTATGCAAATAGGTTAAGTAAGCCATGTAACATTTTTGATTCGGAACAGTAAGGACTAATTATGTACCTATAATTTAAAAAAAATATAACCGATGTTATATTTATTAATTATTATACACAGACCATTCTTTAGTTTATCGTCTATGTAAACTTTTAGGGAGGCCGTACACGAGCAACTTTTTTGTCGCGCAACTATTTTGTCTTTGTCGCCGTCTAGTTGCTTCGGTTATTGAGAATGCGCACACGACGATCAACCCTGTAAACAAATTCATTTTCACATGTATTGTGCAAATACGCGTGCACATCGTTTGTTTGCGTACATCTCAATTGTCCATTTTCACTCTCCATCATCAATTACGTACACCTAACCTATTATGGATTTTATGGAGACTTCAGTAGTTTGTGCTCTTATCATTCGACACAAGAAAAATTAACAGAAAAGGAAATATTGGGTTCACCCGCTGATTTCTGAAAGAATGAATTAGGGAAAATTTACTTTGATTATCGATAAGTTAAGAAGTTACCCAGAGAAATTATTTTGTTATTTCCGAATGAGTGTAACTAATAAAATATTAATAGATAATAGAACGTTTTATGACAACAATATCGATGTGATTTATTTGGACGTCATTGAAGAAATGAAACGGCAACCATAATAATGTCGCCCGTGTGCGCACGTGGATACCAAACTATAGGAGAAGAAACTATACGGAGACAGTTTCGTCGCCTTTCTGTCGGCGGGTCGAGCAACTAAAAAGTTGCGTCGCTCCGTGTGCGGGACTACATTTGATTTTATGGAATTTGTGGAAAAGACAAAACAGTTGCGTAACAAAAAGTTGCTCGTGTGCAGTCGCCCTTATGAGACAAAATTGATAATTAAGGTAGTTCTAGTCGGTCAAAAAAATGTTGTGTTTAGACCTTCAGCTGTGACTAAAATGTGGGACTTTGGGTGATCCAATTTGAATCCTGTAAAAATCTTAAGATTGTTTGACATGTTTTCTAAGTTTTGATCGAAGCGTTTTTTGAAAAATGAATTTCCGACTTCGGTAAGATTAAAATAGGTTTTCCGTATTTTAACATTTTTTACTTATTTAATATATAAGGCGGAAAACCATATTTTGTAAAATGCTTCGATCAAAACCTAGAACAAATGTCAAGAAATATTATGTTTTTTACTGAATTAAAATCGGACCGGTCAAAAGCTCACAATTTTGTCACAGCGAAAGCATTTTTCAATGCAAAAAATTATTTAGTAAACAGTCGTATTTTCAATTATTGACATATGCATGCGCGTGCGAAAACGCTGTTGCGCACTATAATTTATCACCACTTGTCATGTGACCGGGCAGACTATATCTAAAATTAAATTATATATAAATAATCAATTACTAATATAGATTTTTACATTTTTATTATCACATCAATAATATTTTTCGTTTTTCGTCATACTTGTGAAGTATTTTATAAATTCATATAATAGTTAATTTATTTAATAATTGTAAAAATAAACAGCAAATGCAATTGGCGAAATTGTAAATGGGAAGCTTAGGTTAAAACATACAGATACATTTTACTACCAGGTACAAGGTCAACCACAAATTTCAAATAGAATGTTTTGTTATTTTTGTATTTGGACCCCTCGTGGTCTTATGTACGAAAGAATTAAAATAAACGACCAATTTTGAGAAACAAAAATGTTAAAACAATTAACCACGTTTTATTTTAATTCTTTATTACATGAAATAGTTGATTCTCGGTTTGACCGAAATTTACCTTTGCGGAACGGACTTGCATTGGAAGTTAATTCCTAATTTATTTATAATTATATTTATCTCTATTATTTATATCTACTATACCCATACCCTACACGTATTATAAAATATTAATCCAATAAATAGTTAGAGAAATTTAAAAACGTAAAAAAAAAAATGGATTTTTACATTCATCTTATCTACCAATATATTAAATATTATGCAAAACGCATATGAGGTTCCCTCATAAATATTGTTTTCTATATTTTTTATAATAAGTGTTTAAACTCTAAAATCACTTTAAAAGCGATTTTTTTATGTTTCGCGTGAACATGTTTTTTGTTGTTTGATATTATTTGTCATCTATAATGTGCTGCCACCTATAACAAATATTATGTTATGTTGTCAATAGCCACGATTATTCCCTCACTATCCAAATTCGCACTATATAGACGTCATTAGACACCACCTTGCCACTCATAACATTGTTATCGGCATTTGACAGACAAATAGATAATTTATTGTTAAATTTGATGCGAGCGAGCGTTCATTTCCAGGAATTATTTATAATTATTATAGGAACTATAATTGTATGAATACTAACTAACTATAAAATAAGAAATAATAATTATAATTGGAAGTTTTGGTAATTACTCCAGTACTATAGTCTATTAGTATATTAATTAATTATATATATATGGTACATTATATCTGTGGTTATAATTATTAATAATCAATGTAAAAGAATGTAAAACAAATAAAATAATTTATAAATACGTAATGTAACATTGTACGATGAGGTATAAGAAATTATGTGATCCTATTGACAATATTTATAAATTGTCATACATAAACACAGTTACATGACATATTACTATATTTTAGATTCATATTTTGAGAAATGGTATATGTACTATTTTATATTTGTCATACATTTAAAATTTCGAAAAAACGAAGAAATACTACACCCAAAAATAACTACGAAAGTCATAATTTTGACGACATTGGTTTTAATTTTTTTATGATAACTAATGAAATTTTGGACGTAGACTTGAACATTTTTTGCGTGTTCTCATACGTAGTCTTCATATGTAATATTGTTTCTACAAAGATGTTTTTTTTTTGTTCAATATATGAAAACATTTTTTCGGGTAGAAATAATTTTTCGATTACCCTAAGTGGGGTATGCTTTCGGTGGAAAATCGTATCATCTTGGTACTTTACTAAGCTCATTTTTCGAATTTCTCCAAAGATTTTCTCTAGGAGTAGAAAAACGACCAAAAAATGGGCAAAATTACGATTTCCGTAATTTTTATTTTTATTTCGTGATAACTAATTGAGTTTTGATCGTAGGGACTTGAAAATTTTTTTGAATACTTACATAGGTAATATTTACATTTAGTAAAATTTTGGAATGGATTGGTTGATTTTTTGGTCAAATATAGAACTTTGAATTTTTTTCCAAAAAAATTAATATTACCTACAATTTTTTGGGTAAGAAATTAGTTATTTTCATACTTTAAAAGTAATAAGAGTATAAATATAATTCTAACTATATTGTATAATTGAATTTATGAACTATATATTTATATATATATTTAAGCAAACAGTATCTCTTATTTACAATTAATTTGTGTGTACGCGTGCGATCATATTATAATATATCATATATACTTTATAATCTAAAGATTTATTTAATTTATATCTACATATATATAGATAGTTTTGAGAAGACATAAATAAATATTAAATAAATAAAATAAATAAAAATAAATAAATAAATTATCGCAGCTGTACGTAAATAGTCATATGATTACATAATGTGCACATTACGAACATTCATTAAACAATAAAATGCGCTCTCGATTTGTGGTCAAACAACACCCGTTCAGCAGAACGATGTGCGTTCGTCGCGTGCTTGCGCCATTACAAAAGTAGTGAAAGCGCATTCTATGATTCATTGCTTGCGTTCACGTTTCGGTTTAATCACAAAAATATTTTTAACAGTTTTGTTTGGGCATCTAATCAAAATACGAGATTATTGACAATTTTAGGTTTTTTTTTATTGAATGTTTTATATTGGAATAATATTTTAACAAATGCCTATTATGTTGTATAACTATGAAAAACTACACTCATTTATATTTGTATTCTAGTTAAAATAGACCTATTAATGGCTATTATGAAACATAAAATAGGCAGGCTTAGCTCAAGCGTTCAAACACACCTAGGCAAACTTAAGTTTTGCCACCGCCCTTTTCATATAAATGCAACGTAAATACTAAATACTACGTCAAATAATTTGAAATACCAAATACCGCCTCTGAACAATGTTGCCTTAGGCGTGGGCCTGAAAATAGGAAGTAAAAACAATAGATTTTTTTGTCTTTTAATTAGCAACATGTTTTGTACTAAAACTGTATTTTTCCAGAAAAAACTAATATAAATAGCTTGGTAATGTTACTTTACTATATATTATGCAACATTCAGACTGACCAAACTTAACTTAACCTACCCATAGGTATAATTTAGGGGTCTTGGGGGCTTAGCCCAAGCGTACTTTCTAACAGATCTGTCGAAAATAAAATTTTAGCCCCCTAAATAAAATACATAATTAATTTCTAACCACGTTCTGAAAAATGATTAAAAATATATGTAGTTATCATTTATGTATATAATATATTGATACATTTTATTGTATCATAGAAAATTCAAGGTAATTTGAATATAATACTAACTTTACATAATATTTATTAAGTTCTATTTGAATATTTATCAATAATGAAATATCTAATATATATATATATATTATATATACCTTTATTTTATGAGACTTTAAAAAATGAAAAAAAAAACATCAAAAATATAATTTAGGTACCTCGACAAAATTTTGTAATTCAGGTTTACAAGTTAGGTTAGGTATTAATCTAACCACTCAACCGTGAGATATGAAACCTAGATCGACGTTTCTTATGCCGGCCATACACGTTACGGTCTACCGGAGAGGTATACCTACGCGGGTATTCCTGTGCAGGTCAACCGGAGCGTGTGTGGGAATAGACCCGTGTAGTTTTTTAACCTGTACAGGCGACCGGTGCAAGATCGAAAATCAATTCTTTATTTTATCAACCTAACCTAGACCGTAACGTGTATGGCCGACATTATGTCTTATATAAAATCTTAAATCGCATTCATATACGTAATTGCAAGTATTTAATAATAACAATAAAACAATATTATCAGTTAAAAATAAGATAGCCAATTATTAGTAGTTATAACTAATTAGTTAGACTAACGATAGTTAATTGAAACAGACCATGTAAATTATTTTGGGAAAACTATTATTGTAAAAATTTTGTCCTCCTCCCACATTTTTATCCCAATTATGCAACTGGCTAATCTCCTGTACCCCCAGTGGTGGGTTTAAGGGGGGCGAAGGGAGCAGTCGCCCCCCCCCCCTTGAGACTAGGCTAGATTTATCTTTAAATAAGGCAATTTATGTTTTAGCCATAGTTCTAAAATATAAGTAAAAAGAGAATCTTTATCAAATAATTAATACAATTTGATATGGGTTTGGAACTATTTTTAGATTGTTTTTTCGTTCGACGAGCGTCGATTTAAATTTATAAAAAAAATAAAATGGATAGAAAAATACACATATTGATCAACAAAAAAAACATACCTATTATATAACGAAACTATATGATATTATAATTAATCAATAATAATCATTTAAAAAACACTCCGATAAGGATTGAATCTAAAAACTAAAATAATTATAATATTATAATTTAAATCATACGAAGACGAACGACCTGCAATTTCGCATATTTTTATTAAAATATTAACAAGTAGCCATTATACTTATTCCAACGACTAAAGTTCATTAAACCAATATAGATAAACACTGCAGTAGCGCCCAAACTATATTATATTTACATATGAAACTATTTTCACACATTTTGAGTGGGTGGCCATTGAAACAGACTTAGTGTAAGGTTAGGTTAATTATAAATAATGAGAAATGATGGTCAGAGATGTAAAAGTTATAGGTGGGCGGTGTGCAAAATATTGTTGTAAAGTCTTACATATAAAAAAAAAAACATAAGTAGTTTAGTAGCCACTGGACTGAATAAACACGTGTAATATACTGAATAAATATTAAATGGTAATCATTTACGTTCGTTCGATGAATCCTTTTCAAATGATAAATCTCATAAGTAAACATATATTGGTAAATTATACGTTGACCTTTCATGTTTCATTTAATTCATATTGTACCTACCTTTGGCTTTATTATTATTTTTTACTTACCTATTTATTATTGAAACATTTAAAACGAACATGTTAACGATGTACCTACCTATTATAATATTGGCGTTGAACTTTAAAACTGTTAACAATTATATACAGAGTGATCAGACTTTCGTGCTAAAAAAATAATAGGAATAACATCAATAATTTTAGTAATTCACATCATTTTTATTTGTTGTAACATGACATTTCGATCGCCTTGTGTCTCTGTATAATATATTATGTTTAAAGAATAGGTTTGTCTATTCTGTTTTTTTAATCAATGTTTGTTGTTTATGTCTTACATACGAATAACGCAGCAAAGCTACATACCAAATTATTACTATGGATTATTTAACATTGGCGCACACGTAGGTGTGGGGTTAAGTGGTTACAAGCCCCTCCCCCAAAAAAATGTTTTCCTTCATTCAATTTGGATTCAAAATCCAGCATACGCTCATGCAACGTAACCCGCAGTGATGTAAAATTTACAGTGTGCAAATATTTACTATTAAACTTTTTACTATATTATTGCATATTCTAAAAAATTCTTCTCTTTAAAAAAATTACTATAAGCAACCCCCCTCCACCCCACGAAAAAAAATATTATGTGCACAACTGTTATTTAGAAAATACATTTATTTACATTTATATTTACCTTTTATAATTATTTGTCAGTTGTCTATAGAAGTTTACGTTCTTCTATGCTCAGGCGTTGTTTTTTAAATATTTACATTTTAAAACACAAGTTATATTATGCTTTTATTAAAATGAATTATTTAACTACATAATTAAAATTTGTTTTAAATAAAAAAATATTTTAAAAAACTCAACGCTAGAGAGCACACAATTTAGGTATATTCTCTTCTACAAATTTGATATTACAAGTAGTTCGTTAATTTACTCCTATATATAATAATTTATTAAAATATAAACATAGTATCAGACTTGTAAAGAATACTTTTAAATAATATTCTGAATACGTATTAGAATATATCATTAATAATGTATTTAGAATAAGTATTTGAATAATTTAAGAAATAGATATTCAAAATATTCATTCATATACTTCTCAGAGTATTTGAATACTTTTTTAAAAGAAACATATTTAATATTAATTTAATTTTTATTTAATAATTTTTTAATTTTAATTAAAACTAATATATATATTAAAAATTGCATGTTTTAATATACAATATAGGTAAACCTATATAATAACATTTAACAATCAATAAAAACGCAGAATATCAATATTTATGTGTACAAATCATTTTTATTTTGTAATATATTATAATAAATATTATATTATATCTACACGGTATGTGAATTTGAAATTTCCACTATTTATATAATAAAGTATAACATTATTATATTGCCATATAGAATTATTGGAAAGACTATTATAATATTAAATTAATAAATATTAGGTATTTTTAAAATAATATAACAGCCTATTGTATGCTGTAATATTATTACTATAGGCATAATATTTTGTTCAATGTGGCAAGGAAATAAATTTATTTATAAAGCTATATTATCCATATTATGCTATAGAAAAAGTAGATAAAACAACGAATTGTATAAATACAATAAATTTTAATATTATATATTATTAGCCATTAGAAAATAATCTTTCTTTATTTCGAAGAAAATAATTAGTCATTTAACAGCTTATGCATAAATAGTTATAAATGTTCAACATCTAATATAGGCAATTTAATATCTAATTATAAAAATTAATATAAAAAGTATTTTTAAACAAATAAAAAAATTACGTATTAGAATAATTTTTCTTACATTTTTCTCAAATTTACATTAGAATATGAAAAAAAGTGTATAAATATTTTGATCCAAATATATTTATTGGAACACTTAACAACACTGTCTTGTACGATAATATAAATATAGATTTTCTATGTTTACTCTTATACTTATATGTATAAAACACAGACAACAAATGTAGATGTAACGTCCCCTTAAAATAAAAACAACAGTTTAACATCATCTTATTCCCTTCTAACGACATATTATTATGCCTTCTGCTAACTGGCAAATATCAACGGATTGAAGATAGTTCAGAATATTAATAGTTTTATATATTATATATTATATATTAGGTATTGTACTTAACATACATAAAAGGAGTTTAGTTTATATTATATTCGATTCGGATGGTTTATAAATATTTTGTACATTTTTACCCAACAAATTCAGTTATACAGTTGTAAACGAATAACTATTATAATATGTGTATACCTGTATATGAGTTCTTGCATTCGAATAAATTTTAAACTTTATTTTGCATTGTTTTTAGTTTTATATATATTATTCATGGGATACGAGCATAGACTTATAATATATAATATATATTATAAGTCTATGGATGCAAGATGCAAGAAAAATCACAAATGTATTATTCATGGGTTCATGAATTTTAAATTTTGTGGCTATTATAAAACTTTTAACTCTAGCTTAAAATTTTAATCATTATAAAACGTAAGTGTCTAATATCATTTATTATTTAAATTTATCCATTAATACGTTATTTATAAATAATAAGTATTATAATTTGTGTTTAATTATATAGCATATTTTTAAAAATATTAAGGACTGTTCTTTCTTAATTTTTTTAAAATCAAAAATAAATTAACAGTTAGGCATCCTCTTGAAACAAGATCCTTAAAATAACATGTTATAATATTATTTGGCTGGTAACAACCATTACATGTCAAGGGATCTAAGATGGTTCAGAACACAACGTTTTTCAATCAACTAAATGATTAGACTTTTTTGGGATAATTTTGGCTGGCTACTACTACAGGGTCCAAAAGTAACCAAGCGCGCAAAAAATCTGTAGCTACCAAGAGTCAAATTGTATCCTCGTATGTCGAAACATGTGTTCGGATAAGACCGAGCACTTTAAAAACGAAAAACACTGATAATATATTATAAATAATATAATATAAAAATTAAGATAATGATTATATTAGCTATATATTTATTGACGACGCTTTCTGTTTTTCGTTTTTAAAGGGCTTGGCCGAGTGGTCCAAACTACGAATTAAAATATTACAATTTACAATCTTATTCATGGTCAAAACTCCAAGCACATATTTCGACACATGTTTAAATCACTGTAAACTAACCTAATCAAAAAATATATAGATAGATATGCATAAAACGACTATTATACAGTAAATATTTATCAATTATCAATTATCTTCAGAGATTATAGAATAATATATTGCTAATTTAAATTTATACATTGTGAAATCAACTTGTAGGTAAATACTTAATATAATTTTTAATGTTTTTTATTACATACGTAATATTTTCATTTAAATACTATAAATAGAAGTGTAAAACCAAGTAGATATTATGTAGCATTATGATTATTTTCTTTATTTAACGGTTAAAGGTAGGCCAAATTTTCTCAGAGGCTAATGTAAATAAAATAATGAGAAGAGGATATTTGAATTTTAAATTATATTGAAAATTTGCTTATGTTTATAGTTTTCTACTGATCAATGTTCATAAAGTCGCTTCATTTAATAATTAAAATTAAAAATTATGTATTTTTGTCAAAAGTCATATAACAAAAATAAAACCAAATTTTGTCTCGTTTACGCTGTCGTAATTTTAATAAATGCCAAACTTAGTAGGTAGTTTATCAATTTTTTATAAGACTAAAAATTGCATAATGGAGGTCAACAATTTTTTTGGCTAATACCTAAGCTCTAACTCTAAGGCAGTTAGGCAGTAAGGCAGGCTCTATATAAGAACAAGTTAGGAATTTTTTTTTCTAAATATAGATTCTAAGCGGAGCGAGGAATATATTGTTTCTGCAAAGTTTTTTTTTTTTATGTATAAAAACATGTTTTCGGATAGAAATAATTGTTCGATTATCACAAGTGGGGTATGCTTTCGGTAGCAAATCGTGTCCTTATGATACTTTATTAAGCTTATTTTTCAAATTTCTCCTAAGTTTTTCTTTAAGAAGAATAAAAACTACCAAAAAATGGCAAAATTATGATTTTCGTCATTTTTTTATTTTTTATTTCGTGATAACTAATTGAGTTTTGATCGTAGGAACTTGAAAATTTTTTTGAGTACTAATATAGGTAATATTTATGTTTAGTAAAATTTTAAAACGGATTGATTTGTTTTTTGGTTAATTATAGAGCTTTGAATTTTTTCCAAAAATGTTTAATATGACCTGCAGTTTTTTGTTTAAAGGTATGAAATTTTTATAGAAGCATACTCAAATACTATTTAATCTATTTACAAAATATTTTGAAAATCGTGACTGACAACTTTTATCATGAAATAACTCCTTGAATATTGATCATAGGGATTTGAAATTTATTTTGCATATTTACATATGTAATTTACATTCGTGGTAAATTTTGGAATAGATTATCAGAATAATATATTGCAATTTATTGAAATTCGCTCAGAATCGTATTTTCTAATGCAATATCATTGCATTCAAATCTTAATAATTTCTCTCTAAACTAATTTCTCCGAGGACCGAAGGGGCGAAGAAGGAACGTCCACAATCAACCTTTCCCACTTTTTTTTAAATTTAATTTTTAATACCCGAGAGTTTAATAGTTAAAATTATTTCTGAGTTGAGATCTCAAAAAAAATCGAAAAAACTCCATAGATTACCGATTAAGAAATCCTAATAGGAGTAAGGCCTGTATATTATGTATATTATATTATAAATATTGCCTATATGTCTAATTATTATACGATAAGTTATGTAAGTTACAACCATAAGTTATAACTTATTATTATCATACTAAGAATCGCATGAAAAATATAAAAGCAATTCAAACAAACAATGCATTATAACAAACTGAGAACTCCACTGTAAAGTAGAAACTGTGTACCTAAAATATACCTAAAATATAAATAGGACTATGCACTATCATAGATCTGAAATATGAAAAAATCATGTACCTACTATTATTATTATTCTTTGTATATATTATATAATTTGTATAACTACCTTCTACCTATTATTATTTTGTATCTTTGACATAAGTTTAGAACATAATTGTTTATGTATAGGTGTACCATCATATCGGTCAGGTCACCGTACAACAAAACGAATAACAATTATTAAATAAATTAAAGTAAATAGTTCACTGTATAAGATTATGCAAATACGCAATATTATCTCTTTCTATCAATGCGCATTTCATAAATATATTATTGTATTATATCATTGAAACACATTCACACACAATAGCAATATAATAAGTACATAAAAATACAGTAGTATAATTTTTATTTTTGTTTAGGAAAATACGATCTTTAAATGTTAAAAAAATATATTAACAAAAACAATTTTAAACTGAATATTTATATCTTGAATGAACGATTGATCAAAAAGGTAAATGTCAATGATACATACCCATAATTTTGTCATCATAATATAATTTCAGTAGTTGTAACATATAAAAAAACATCTACATAAGAGAACCATATTTCACTTTACTTATTTATGTTTCATTAATTAATTAAAACTAATTTATATATATATTTTAAAAAAATATAGGTATATTGTGTAATGTGTATTTTATCTACATGTAATAATCTAATAATTGTAATAATTATCTACATTTACAACAAATTAATTACATTTAAAAAAATATCAAATACTTAGGTACTGATTCAAAATAATATATAAGTTAAATCACTGAATACTTGAAGTAATTAATTGTGTAAATTATACACTATACATTATATTAACGATTCTAAAATGTCGAACATAAAAAATGTACTAAAAAATGATTATTTTCCCAAATACGTCTCTGATCCGTCTACAATTAAGAAATTAAAAAATCAATGTACAAAAAAAATCACCAAGTAAAACTATATAAGTAGTTAAAAAAATTAATTATATTAAAGAACTAAAGGAGCTACATATATATGTAATTATACAATTTATATTATACCTAGTTATTAATAATCATTTTGTTGACAAAAAATAAAATTATTATACAATATATTCATTATTGTCTGTTGTCAGAAAATAATAAAGACTGAATTATAAAGTATAGACAAAAGAAAATAGTATTGTTAAAACAAACAAATTATTATGATCGCCAAAGTCAAGGTTTAGACTCTTTGGTATCACTATAGCTAATAGTCTAATACATGCAGTACATGTAAATAAAGTAAATAATGCAAATTACTTTAATACTAACATTCGAAATTTATTTTTTAAATGTTTTATTATTTACAAAAAAAAACCATATAACTAATCATAAGTCTTATATTAAAAGTGCTCCAACTATTGAAAAATAAACTTATTTATAAGTTCAATCAAATATTTTAAATACTTAAATTTTTGTCAAGTTTTTAAATTTAAATTGATTAAAATATATACCTATCACTTCCAATACTTTTTAGAAAATATTATATTAACGAATAATAATCAAAAGTCTTTAAGATTTTCTGTTCAATACACGATTTATTCAATAGCCTGATAAGTATGCACATAGCCAGGATTTTTTAGGGTGGTTTTTTAAATTTAAAATTAATATTCAATATGTTAAAATGTTTTGATATTGTGTAATCCACCTTAGTGGATATTACCTTATATTATATTATCAATCGTTAATTTGAACAATTCATAAAAAAATATTAAACAAAATCATATGACAAAATATTTTGTAGAAATCTAAACCGTTTAGTTTGTAATATATTTTTGAAATAAATACTGTTTATAGGGGGAATGGTCTTTTAACACCCAAAACATCTCATGGCTAGGCCACTGTACTTACTACAATATGTTATTTTATACACCATAAGTTTTATTATAGTAATTATTTTTTTTAACTTCATTTTATTATTGTTTATAAAATCATATTACGTATATTAGTTTAATATATCGCTAATAAAATTATAAATAAACAGTGTTTTAGTTATCTAAGTTTTTAAAAAATTTCTGTTTCATTGTACTATAATGGTCAATATAGTTTTATCAACTACCTATATAATTTATATACACTCATATAACACATTAACAATAAATTAAGTCATAATTAGTTTCCGGTTAATTATCTTTATTTATTTACATAATAATTATGTAAATTGTATTATAATCCGTTTAAATGCATAAAATTTGAATATTTCATTTTTACAAAGACAGCAATTATTTTATATTAATAATATCTGCCAGGAGAAAGCATAGGAAAGAATAGGTATAATTTTAAATGTAACAAAACTAATACGCGCGCGCGCGCGCGCACACACACACACACACACACACACACACACACACACACACATTACACATATAGGGCCGCGACACACTACAGTGATTTTTGACGCGCGGTGAAAACGCGACAGCACCGCGCGTCGATAACGCTAAATGCAAACGCACGCCATCAAATAGAGCACGCTAGACCATAGCGGTTTTGCGTTTTGAACGCGATAACGCTTGAAACCGTAACATATTGTTTTATATGGAGTGCGACACACCACATCGAAAACACCGAGCGGTTTCAACAATTTGTTTTATTTACACCAGATTTTTATTAAAGTTTATTTGATTGATTGATTAATTATTTCAAATAAATCAATACGATTGATATTGAATATTTAATTCATGAAATTGAACAAGAAGAATGTCTATGGAGTCTATATCAACAGTAGTAATTATATAGACAAAAACTGTAAAACAAAAATCTGGATAAATGTAACCAGTAAATTAATAAAATTCAAATATTTAAATGACATAGAAAACACAGAACTGAACCATTAGGTGAATCCTAGTCAACTAAGCGCAAAGTAAAAACGCGTGCAAACCGCACTAGTATAGCGGCGAATTTCGCGCGTTGAAACCGCTCGGTAGAAAAACGCGCGTCAACACCGCTGTATGTGGCGCCACCCATAATAATATATAAGTACTAATTTATTTTAAGAATGGTTGGATTATTCCTGTATATACAATGTGATTAACATTTCAATATACGAAATAGAGAAATATTATAATCAATTATCAACTAATACTATTATGGATATTTAATACTTCCATGTGCCCTTTTATGGACCATGTGAAATTGTGATCAATCTGTATATTAGAGAAAAATGTATTAAATGCTTTCTTGTATATACTTTCAAGTATAATGTATAGGTACTTACCCAAAAATGAGCAAATACGTTGATATCGAAAATTTTCTTTATGGTTGCCTCGTTGTGATCCTCAAAGGGTTTGCAAGGCATTATTCCTGCATTATTGACTAGAATTGTAACAGTGCCCACTTCCCTTTTAACTTTTTCGCCAAGCTCTCTCACTTTTTCCAATGAGGACACATCGCATCTGAAAATACCGAAAATAACATTATAATACGCCTAAAAGTTCAAGTATCTGTAATGATTGTATTCTGTACGTTAATAATATATTGTATTCATTCCAATTGTATTCTGAGAAGTTCGTCATACGAATAACTTTAATATTATTTTTATAATTCTTATAAAATGGAATAGTATAAGGTACTAAATTACTAACTATTTTGCCTTTTATTAAGTATACATAATAATGCTATCAACAGTATCAATTCAAAGTTAGTCAATATTTAGTATGTGTATCTAATTATTATTATTAACTTTTTTATACAATGTTCAGTAGATTTAGTATAATTTCACTGTTAGAATTAGGGAGACATAGAGGGACTGAGTACCTCAACTAATATTTCAAAAGTTTTATAGTTCTTCTACTATTTGAATGGTGGTTCTCATGTCATATAAGGTTAAAAATTTGTTAAATCACAATAATAATAACAACAATAAAATAGGTAAAGTTAAGGTTATAGTTGGATTGTAATAATTAATTTCAGTACTCGACATGTGAGGAGGGGAATAGGGGAAGACGGTCCTCACGTCTTTTAAGTTTAAAACGGGATTAGGAGACGTTCTTTTTTTAAAAATCAAAAGAGTGCCTCTCTACTATTTATTCCTACTTTAAACACTGAACAATTATAATAATACAATGTTATGATATTTAAAAAAAATATATTATATTACAATAATTTAAAAAATTAATTTAATTTCAAATTTGTTTAATCACAATAATAATATTATAACAAAAGAAGTAAGATTATAGTAGTTAGGTTGTAATAATTAATAATATTTATGTTGTACAAAGTATAAAGTACTTCCAACTTAAAATTTAAAGTATAATATGTAAAATTTTGTGACGTTAACGTTAGAAGGAATAATATTGGACGTATTTTAAATTTGGTACATAATCAAACGTAATGTGTTATTTTCGATTAATCATTGATATTCTAGTATTCTACGACAAGTGAAAGGA
This sequence comes from Eriosoma lanigerum, assembly GCA_013282895.1. NCBI lineage: Eukaryota > Metazoa > Arthropoda > Insecta > Hemiptera > Aphididae > Eriosoma > Eriosoma lanigerum. The sequence goes on from CM023357.1 coordinate 14,128,799, forward strand.
AAAGAACAGTTGGTGAATATATAATTTAGTTTATGCAAAATGAAAGCATATGAAAATAAATACAATATACATAATTATTATTCAATAGTTACACGACGGCTATGTGAATACTCGGTGCATATTTTGATACTTAAATATTTATAAATACATATTATATACAAATATTGGAATAAATTTAAATATTTCAATCATAAATGTTGAAAAATGTATCATTTATATATAAATGAGTATAAAAATAATAATACATAAGTACCTATAACATTTAATAGATCATCAAAGTAACAAAAAACATATGCCTTGAAAACCTTGGATTAAGATATTTGCCGCTCTTAGGCTATAATAATTATGCCACCTATATCATAACATATTTAACTTGTAAGCCATTTAAATTCTTACTTTCAAGGCGTCCACTAGATTTAAATAACATTAGGTAAGTACATACTTTGTAAATTTAAAATAACAAACATTTAATTTTGTATGTATTTTTATTTATGATAACAATTTATCTCTCAGACAAAGCATATGCGTCTACAATTATTATTCGTTTCGAATGTTATAATTTTTCTCGAAGTTAATAATATGAATGACACGGTCTTTTTTGCCGCTCTTTAAAATTTGCCTCCCAAGGCTACAACCTATTTAACCTAAGCGGTAATACACCACTGTTGGAAACACTATAATAAGAATGAATAAGTAAATACAAATTTATCTGATTATCTAGATAATTTTCAAGATTATTTACAACGGTTTTTTTTTATTATTTATCTAGAAAAAATAAAAATAAAAGTATTTTATTCAGATATTCTCAACACTGCTTAAAATAAACACAATATTTATTATAGAGAACTATCAACTTCATATTTATAAAAAATGCGATCTATGTCCATACTAGATATAACTAAATTTATGTCGTTGGTTGACCTAATGGTCAATAATTATTGTAATTGCATACACGCCATATTAATTATCCAATTATACAATTAAAAAGTTTATGTAAGTACTAAGTAGTTTATTTTAGAACATGAATAAACAATAAACTAATTTTTTTACACTGTAAAGCTTAAACAAACAAAATAGTTCTTGTTAATCATTCATTTTTTTGATATTTAATTATTTACTTTATACTAATAAACTATTGATATAAACTAAAAACAATTAATCTAAAAGAAACTTTATTATTTGAATTTATTGTCTTATTTAGTTGCATAAAAATTTATGACGAAGCGAAAAACCAATTTTAATAATTAAATGAACTAGTTATAATGATTATTTATTATAAATGTTTAACTATCGTATCGATTATAATTTATAACCCAATCAATAATTTAAAAATATATACATAGATAGTAAATGTTATGAGTGATGGTACTTTTCTATTTTACGACTAATACTATTTATTAACAAAATTCTATTAACTCGACATTTAACACGTCTTCTTAACATACCGAGAACCATAGTCGTAAGGTGAAACATTTTGTTGGAGGGGCTGTAGGTCTCTCAGGGGTAGTCATGTATAAATTCGTAGGGGTATTATAATTATGTAGGTAATTGGATAAATGGGCCTAGATAGCCTTAAATATATACACACTTAGGTGTTAGGTACCGCTTCCAATCTTCTTAGCTTCAGAGAATCAAATATCATTTCAAAAATAATTAGGATAAATATCCTCAAAAAATGAAATAGGTAGGTATCGAATAGTTAAAGTGCCATAAAGATACACGAACATAAAATATTGCGAAACCCTATATGACTTTTGTTACCCATTTCTCGTTGGTAATTAAGGAATGTAAAACAGCATTGATATCTATATAAATATACGAATAGTAATACAATTATTTATTATTGAAAGATTTTGTTTAAATAAAACATATTGATAAGAATATTAATTATAATTTATAGATATTATGCTATCTATATTTGCTTAGTTCCCAATATTATGTGTTATGACATCAAATTTATTCTCTAAACTATAACAAATGTCAAATACTAATATATTTATTTTATTCGTTTTATGATTATATGTTATTACTATTATATGATTAAAACTATTTACTGTTATGTTATTGAGTTAGTATACATAATATCAATCTGAGTTTACATTTTAGCTATTTGGACAATATATATAACTAATAAATTTGAAAGGTTTCAGAAGAAACCTGGACAGTTGGCAATTCTGCCCTTAAAAAATGCATTGTAGGAAAAAAACAGGTGTATACAATTATATATATATTATTATTATATATAATATATTATAACAATTAAACAATTATTATATATAATTATATATTTCAAATTAACAATACTCTACAATAGCTAATCTTAAGAAGACCTTACCCACATGGCAACATGTTTGCAGTCTCTGTTTAGAATAGGATGGAAAATCTATGTGTCGTACTTTATAATTAATATCATAGTAGTTTTACATATTATCAAATTTGTTTGTATTCGAGCATTCGTGCATAAAACAAATTTTTCCTAAAGGTGAGTTATTCAAGTACTTTTAACTTGTTTAAAAATGAAAATATAAAGGAAAACTGAACGTTCGAGCACTGTATGTCTGTCTGTACTACCTGAGGTTCGTATATTTTCTATCCGATATATACCTAGACAGGTACGTACAAGATAGTAACAAATAACATGTGGGTCCTCTTAATGTTAAGACGTATTATCACAGATTAAATTAAACTAATATTTCATTTAATCAGTGCTAAATATTTATTATTTTTGCTTATATGTATTTGGTCGTATTATTAAGAAATTTATTTTTCGTCAAGTGGTTAACCTGCCGCCAGGCCGAATTTTGGTTTGTTTACTTTTTTGAGAATTACATTGCTTTAATAGAGAATGTCCATAGCATGGTATTATGGTATGGCGTGTGGATTCGTGTTTCTATAGTCAACAGGAATACAAAAAAAAACCTGTTTTGGCTGCGTAGGTCGCATTATGTGGAATTCGTATTGTATAAAAAACCGGTTATATCCTGTGACTGTAGTATTGGGGTGGTAACATCGGAACATTTGTCACTAGTACGGGCTAAAGAACGAGATTAAAAATATTATGGAATACTGTAACTGTTAGGTAGTGTTATATTTTATTTTAAAGTGTTAAAGATTATAATATTGTAAAATTCACAAAGAGAATTGGTTTCCATGTTAAATTAATAAAAATTAATAATTTAACACATTTAACACACTATATATATAGTCATCTTAAGTTTTTATTTACATTTACATTAATAGGCATAGACAGAAATATCAATTAATCATGATAAAACTAAACCTAAACCTACCGATACTTCTTCCAATAATTTTTATTATTTCTACATAGATAACTGAAATCTATTTTTTATATTTCACTCCAATGATAGAATTCTTTCGTTTGACGTGTTCAAAATATTTATAATTGAAAAAATTAAAAAAAAAAACATTTTAACTACTTGAAAAGGTGGCAATCGTTAAATCACAACTCGTAATGCTACTAGTACTACTACTATTACCAGGAGCGTATTTTGGATACAAATTTCGAGGGGACAAACAAATTTATATTATATGGACATATTATACAATTATAGTACGAATTATTGTGTTTTATGATAAGTATGTACATAATAATATTAATATAATAATGTATTGTCCACACATTGTATGAGACAGAGTTATTCAAAATTATAGTATGTTACTATATTATTATTATTATTATTATTATCGCATTATATAGAAATTATACAATTTATATTATTAACATAATATCAGTGGCACCAAACAAATACTTAAGCTAGTCCAATTGAATTGCCTTAAAAAGGGGTGGGTAGATCCCTAGAAAAATACCTTTTTAAAATTTGTTGTAAATGTTTGAAAATTTGATGCGAATATTATATATTGGGTAAAAATAGGAGTGGGTATCAAATAAAATAAAATGAACTGCTTGTTCTAAAACGTGTCAGCGCCTGCAAATATCGAAAGAAGGGTAAAATAAAAACTTTTACCACCAGTTAAATCATAAGAATAGCACTTGTTACCAATTGCACACTCGCTTAGTTATTGGCCCCAAAATAAAATTATTTCAAATTCATCTATTAAAAAATAACCGAGATTTACTCTCTCACATAGCCGGAGATTGGGGGATATTTGGACCGGCTGAGCCCCATAAAATGATTTAAGTCTCATGAATTTATTAAAATATATATTTAATACAAAACATTGATGTTTATTAGAGATATGTATAATTACAATTATATTTTTAACATTAAATATCTATTTATTTATTATTTTATTATATTATGTAATTATAGCAGAATAAATATATGATAATATTTAATCTGCGAAATTTTGATACCAGAATTAAAAATTGTAAAAGAAAATCGATTTTGGACGTTCCTCCTTCGTCTATTCAGTACTCAGAGAAATTAGTGGTTTATTATAATTAAGATTTGAATGCAATGATATTGCATTCGAAAATATGATTCTAAACGAAACTTAAAATACGAGTGTACGTATAATACTGATAATTTATTCCAAAAATCTACCACGTGTGTAAACTACCAATGAGAATTCTCAAAAAAATTTCAAAGCCCTACGTTCAAAATGGCATTAGTTATCGTGAAAATCTAAAATCAATTTCGTCAAAAATACGATTTTCGTCATTCTTTGGTAGTTTTTCTTCTCCCAATGAAAGACTTTTTAGAAATTAGAAAAAAAGAGTTAAGTTTAACCGAACTTAAATATAGTACCAACTAGATGAAATTTTCTACAATAAGCGCACCCTATTTTCACCCTATTTATTTAGCATTTTAATATAAATAAATGAAATAATACTACGTATGCACTTGTTTTTTTTTATTATTTATAGTATTAACAATTTTTTAATATTAATGAAAATTGAAATTAAAAATTAAATGTATAATGATTTAAATAAAGATATATATAAAAACTAAATTTTATAAATCGATATCGTTGGCTTCAGTGGCGGATTTACGGTGGGGGGGGGGGTCCATGGGGTTTGGACTCCCCCCAGATACCAATATAATATGACGTACTAATACTGAAATAATAATGTTAAAACACAATGTTTTATCCTATCCTATCTATTCTTGTGTACACAAACGGAAAAGTACCTACCTAATTAGTAAGTGCTTTTGTATAAAAACCCTATTATAAACTCATATGCGTATGTAACATTAAATTACTGATAATAATAATACGATTATATTTTAATATTGTCAATTACTATAGGTATATAATTTTATATTATTTTAGACTCTGAGCGAAGTGTATTGGTTTTACAATAATGACTTTTATTTTGTCTCAGAAAACATTTTTTCGGATAGAAATAATGGTTCGATTATCATGAATAAAGTATATTTTCAATAGCAAATTGCATCTAGTTGGTACTTTTTAAGTTCATTTTTCTCAAAAGTTTTTTCCTAGGAAAGAAAAAACTACCAAAAAATGACGGAAATTAGCAAAATTACGGTTTCCATTATTTCAAATGTTCTTATCTGGTGATAATTAATTAGGTTTTTGCTAATTAGGATCGTAGGAATTTGAAATTTTTTAAGTATTCACATAGGTGTTACACAAAAGAAAAAAAATTTTGAAAACAATTATAATTTTCTGACGAATTATAGAGCTTTCAAATTTTTTCCAAAAATGTTTACATGCAATTTTGGGTTTAATGGTTTAAAAATTTTCACAGAAATCGTAATTTTGAAAAAAATGATTTTAGATTTTTCATGAAAACTAATGCAATTTTGAACATAAGTACTTGAATTTTTATTAGTATCCTCATAGATAGCTTACACACGTGAACTTTTGGAATGGCTTATCAGTATAACATAATTTATAATTATATTAAGATTCGCTCAGAATCGTATTTTCTAATGCAATAACATAACCTTTATTATATTAAACCATTAATTTCTCTGAGGACCGAAGGGACGAAAAAGAAATGTCTAAAGTCGACCTTTTCATTTTTTAACATATTATTTTTTAGGATCCCCCCCCCCAAGAAAATATTGAAAATCCGCCACTGGTTGGCTTGAAATCATACCCCATTTTCATTAATTTAATATAAGTACATTTTTCATAAATATTTTGTAACTTTTTTTTCTATGAAGGACAAATTATACTATTTACTTATTTTAGTACCTTGATACTTTGATTACTAAATACTAATACGATTTATATACATTATAAATCGTATGAAATTATCGCCAGTAAGATAGTTCTAGATCGTAGGTTATAATAATTATTATCGTTATTATAATATTATTATTATATACCTGTATTATGTATTTAATTAATGCAATCACTCACGTGTACGCGAACGCTTTTCCTTTCCATTTGGAGTTGATTTCCTTGACGGTTTCCGCGTTAGACTGTTCGTTAATGTCGACACACACTATTTTGGTGGATTGTTCGGCAAATTGCATTGCCAAACATTTTCCTATTCCGTGTCCCGTACCTGTGATCTATAACATATTACTTATATAAGACGTACCTACATTATCATAGTAAATCGCATATACCAGTCGTTAATTATAGTAAATTTTGTTTAAGTAAAAACAGCATGCGATAGAAACTATTAAATTTTACACCTACCAAAACGATGTCATCAGCAATCGATTTTTCGGGCATTGGTACAACCATGTAGTAAGCGCTCTCGAGAATATAGTATAAACATTTGATCGTCAACAGCAATACTTCCACGAAAATGCCCAAAGTCCATTTGACTCTTTCTAATTGGTCGGTCCTGCGAATGATCAATATAAATATACATTGCGTAGAGTGTTTACACTCTTTGTTACAACATTATTGTAGAGTGTTCAAAAATTATAGAAAATTGTGTTTTCATTTCTGAATTTAAATTTTCGTCATGTAGATTATAATCCATTGCATTATCAAATGACAGTTATCAATATCACTTAAATGATCGTTAAGTATAGCTATTACTTGCCTTACTTTATAAGACATTAATTATTAAATGTTATGAGTTATAGAATGGTTCTAAAAAGTAATAAGTCTTAGAAAATAACAAAAATTATAAATGAAAAATGTATTAAGCGTATAATATGTTATGATATACGGACATAATATTATATATATATTTTTATGAAAAGGCAAATTAACGCTGAACTAATACTTCTATATTAAAAATTAACAGATATACCTACATAGGTAGGTACTCAAAATGATTCTCAAAACACGAGAAATGATAACATACTCATCAATAAAAATAAATTTTATATTTTAGGAACTGATAAAGATGATGACGTACTTGCAATTACTTGAGGTTAGAAGTATAACAACTAGGCATTTGTTAACAGATTATTAATGATGACATTACTTAAATTAATAAATATTAGGTATATTATGTATACAGAGTGTCCCATAAAGATCTGAAAAACTCAAAACTTTTATTTCCTTCAATATTTTGTTATTTTTATTAAATTCGAAATAATAATATAAATAATAGCTATTTTATAATTATTATATAATATTAAAACAAAATTAGTGTTAATAATAAATCGTTAAAATTCTACAATATTGTAATGTTTATTAAAATTTCAATCGTTTTTTTTAATGGGATACATGCAAATTGATAGTTGTTCCTACTATACTGTAAATAACGAAATAGTAAGAATTGAACTTGACAGATCTTCGTGGAACAGTCTGTATACTAATTCTGTACTCACATTATAACGAATATAATTAAGGTATAGTAACGAGGACGATGACAATACGAAAACGACTTTTCCTCGCTATTGTAGTATCAACGGACAACAGTCAGAGAAAATGATGTGTTGCCGTTGAATGGCAGCGATATGAATCGATCTGAAAAATTAATAATAGCAATACATTCTATTACTTATATTTATTAACATTGGATAATTGTTAGTCTCAGGTTGGGTTATAGTCTTATAGAAATATTTAAATATATGCTACACGTATAATCAATGATAATAATAAAATGTACGGATTATAGTTAGTATACCGCAGGAGAAAATTACAAACCGAACGGATTTCCGTCGATACTTATGATAGTATAGCACAGTAGAGCATAGAGTAGAGCAGTGTGTACACAATACGACATAGTATTATGTCTTAATCATATGATAGGTAGATAGATATATTATATTATTATATATATAGATATACCTAATATAAAGTAGATTTTAGACGTTCGGATAGGTCATAATTGTCATATGCGATATACTTGATAGGATTGAAATGAAAACAAATACCTAACTACGTATTAGCATTTCAATGTACGTCAAATTTCCATATATATATATATAAAATACTTTGGCTTTATATACAGATAAATGCATTTTTTACCCATAGTTATGGTAAAACCAATGTTTAAACAAACAATATAAATTATTATACCATTCATTCACCTGCAGTGACTACATATTATTATAAATAATTGTGCGCAGTGCAATAATTATTGTTGGGTGTCAGTTGTTGTGTCATGGCCGGATAACGTTTTAAATATACGTATAAACACGCGATCAAGAGATAAATACGACACAAGGAGCCTATTCTGGGAAAATTTGGTTGAAAATATTTTTCCTTTCTTACATAAACAGTGTCAACTGCTAACAAGAAGTTAACGTCCTTATACTAGAAAAAATTATAAATTGAATACCTACATATATCTTTGAGAATAGAGGTCTCATAGCGTTTTCCACCAGCCTGCACTATTGTAGTTGCACTTAAACAGTTCACTGATATTTGCTGATAATCATGATTAGTGCATACTCGTGCAAGAGCTGATGAAACACAGTTTTTTATTATTATATATTCATACCATTATTTTTAAGAATGAATGAATATTAACGATAATTATAACTTTCCATTAATGCGAATGTCATAGCATAATATTATATTTTGTAGGTACAAAATGTTAATTATACGATTCAAATCTATTAACCGATATAATAGCATAATACATGAACAGCATCAATAATACAATTTTTGGTAATTTTTAGTATTCAGTTTTGTTGATTCTTAGATAAAATATATTATAAATAATTTAATTATTTTTTAACTTTCACTCAATGAAACCAAAATGTCTATAACGCGATATAATATCATTGTCCATGTTGAATATTTGAGTACAAAAAATAATTGTATTGGTCAATATATAATTATATATTTATGTATCATAATTATATTATTAATTTACAATGTTTTTTTTTTTTAATATTAACTTCATAAATCATAAAAAATATGTTTATTATCAATTATCATAATCATAAAACGAGTAAAATGTCTCTGAGAACTCGTACGATTATCAATGCACCGAGTGCAATTAACTGGTGTAGTGCAGTAATGTGGTACACAAAATTAGTAATTTGGTATGCACCAGAATTTATGGTGGAATATAAAGCAGTGGGGTGGAAAATGCTATTAGTTAGAAGTACAATGACTAGATTAATTTGATAAAGTTAACACGAAATATCTTCACTAGTTACTTTAAATTCATAGTGGGTTTGTTTAATTAGGTATAGGTAAAATGTCAAAATAAAAATTGTTTTAAACAATATTATTTAAATAACGGGTACCTAATACCATATTTATTATTTAGATTTGGATAGTTCTAACTTTTCTATAAATTGTGACTTTTCGATTTTATTAAACTTTTAAAATTTATTTATTGAGAATAATCTTAAGTTTCTTAATTAAATATTTTGCATTTATTAAATATCATTTTTTATATTTGTTCTGATTTACGAGTATATAATATGTTACCGACGAAGACGTAATGTAGGCAATAATATAATTGACAAGTCAGTATTGTAAATTTCTATTTCACTAGTAAATATGAGAAATTCCTAGGCATTAACAGACAAAGTAGCCAATGTTGATAATTTCCTATTTATTTTAAATTTATTTATTACTTTGACTAAGCAATAACGTTAAAATCTTGTATATTTTGGCAATGTGATAATTTTTTTAAAACATAAAATATAGATTAATAAATACAATTTAAATATACCTAACCTGATCTAACCTATTAAATTTATAATTTTAAAAATATATACATTTTTTATTTATTTTCACAATTAATAGTAATGCAAAGGTTAGGTTAAGGTGCTTAATGCACTAGTCTATATGCATATCTAAATACACATATCCATACATTTCTTTACAAGCACATTTTGTAATTTCGCAACCAATTTTACTAATTTATTTTTTTATTTTTTATTCTCAATATGTACGTAAACTGTTATATATTCTTTGTAATTGGACTTTAAGTCTGTGATTTTAATAATAAATAGATAATATATTTCATATAGCCTTGTGAACCAGCTACATCAGCTAGACTAGCTGCTTCGCGAAAAGTAATTTATTTGTTTCTTTCATCTCTAATTCATTATAAAGCAAAATCCATTATAATTTTGTGACTGTAATCAGTATAAAATTATTACAATTAGATTTATATAGGGTGTCTCAAAAAGAACGCCGGATTTGAAAAGGCCGCCATTTTTAATTTTTTTTATTGACTGCACTGGTTTTGATAGTTTTGTTATCTGTTATCATTGAGGTTTTATGTTGAAAAAGGGTTTTGTGGTTCTTAGTCATTGTTTATGTTGTATCGCAATGGAAAGGTACAATAAAGAACAGCGTGTTTTAATAGTAAAAACTCACTACCAGAATGGTGAACATTACGCAGTGACGGTACGAAAACTACGCACTATTCTTGGACATCATAATGCACCAAACGAATCAACTGTTCGTCGATTGATTAAGAAATTTGAAGAAAGTGGTTCTACACAAGACATAAAAATCCCTGGACGCCCTCGAAGTGGCCGAAGTGAGGCGAATGTTATTGTTGTCCATGATTCTGTTACGGTGAGTCCAAGAAAATCGTGTCGCCGTCGTGCACAAGAAATGCACATGTCACCAGCAACTATGCAAAGAATTTTAACAAAAGATTTGCACTTACACGCGTACAAAGTGCAATTAACACAGGAACTTAAGCCGGCGGATCACGAAAAACGACGACAATTTGTTGAATGGATCCTGACGAGAGAGCGAGAGAGCGAGGGTTTCGCAAAACGCATTATTTTCACAGATGAAGCTCATTTCCATTTAAACGGGTTCGTAAACAAGCAAAATTGCAGAATATGGGGATCTGAGAACCCAAGAACGATTCAAGAAAAAGAAATGCATCCTGAAAGAGTTACGGTTTGGTGTGGAATTTGGAGTGGAGGTGTGATCGGTCCTTACTTTTTCGAAGACGAAGAAGGAAATGCTGTTACAGTGAATGCAGTTCGTTACCGTGCTATGCTCAGTAATTTTTTATGGCCTCTTTTGGACCAAATGAACATCGAAAATGTATGGTTTCAGCAAGACGGCGCAACTTGTCACACTTCAAGAGAAACAATCGCTCTGCTGCGTGAGAAGTTCCCGGACACACTAATCTCATTGCGTGGAGACCAAAGCTACCCACCTCGATCTTGCGACTTGACGCCGTGTGATTTTTTCTTATGGGGATACACTAAGTCACGAGTTTACCAGAACAAAGTCCGAAACGTCTTGGAACTTAAGCAAGAAATTCGTCGTGTCCTCAACGAACTTGATGGGGCAATGTGTGATCGAGTGATGGTAAATTTTATGGAAAGAATAATCGCCTGTAAGGCTAGTAGGGGGGGTCATATGCCCGATGTTGTTTTTCACAGTTAAACCTCAATATATCATGAAGAGAATGATATATTTGTAATGTTTTTTTAAGAAAAATAAATTTAATGTATAACAGATTTAAATCCGGCGTTCTTTTTGAGACACCCTTTACAATTAAATTAAAAATAGTGGGTATAATAGGTTTATTAGAAACAGGTATTGCCTGTTTTATTATTAGATTGTTTTTTTTTTAAATATAAGTAAAATCGTAAAAAAATCACAATTGATTATTTAGTTATTTTATGTATTTTTTAACAACATTCTGTCCCTCCATCCATGGCTAACTGCTATGTGAATAGTAGAGAGTATAGAAAACATTAAATAGCTCATCAACTTTTAAATAATAGAGCAAAGTGTCACTAATTTTTGGTTTTATTAATATTCATTAAAAATAGAAATTACGTCGTATTACGGTACTAAGCAATAGTCCTGTACACATTTTTTTTTTAGTTTTTGCATAGATTACAGCTTGAATTTTTTTCTTACTCTGTTGATTTTATGTAAACAATGTTCTCATAGGCGAGTATTATATTTTCAAATTTTAATTTCATGTCTTCAATTTTCATTATAAAAATGTAACACAAAATGATTTAATAAATAAACTAAAAATAATGCAAACTCACGAATCACGAATACTTCGATATAAAAGAACGTTAAACTTATGAGTTATGACTGAGAATATAAAAGAGACCATAGTAAACGAGTACTCGTAGATATTTGAACATCTATAACATTTAATCTGTGATTATGCCTTTTATCTTTATTGTAGTGATTGAAGTAAAAATAACTTTAGTGACTAAGCCTCTAGGCAAATTTGTTATTATTATTAATAAGCAATTAGGTATGTGAAATTGTGTCTGTTAATATTATTTCCTAACCAATATTAAATATAGCCTAATTTTATGGGAAATATTGTAATTGACAAAAATTATGTAAGTTGGTTCCTTAATTTACATGTTCACCGGTTATGAGTATTGTATATGTTTACGTTATGTAACCGATTCCGGGAGATCAGGCACCAAATCAGTTAGCCTTCAGTAATACGCTGCCGGTAACATAATTATACATTTTTTATACATATACTAATAAGTACTGGTTATATATGTTTAACATTCAATTTTTAACATTAATTAGTACCAGGTAATTAATAATTACACATGTAGGCATATCGTCTCGACAATAGTTAATACCTACAAGAAAAAATGAAATTATGTTATCTTGTGTAATTTTTAAAAATTATTAGGCTGTCTAAGTAATTTCTTACTCCTAGATTTTGTGTTATTAGATTATTTTATGGGCACATTTTACATTGGACATCTAAATATTGTAGTTTATGGATTTATACTAATATTCCATATTCGAAAATTAAAATAATTGCAGACGCAAAGCTGACGGAAGAGCAAAAAGTTACCTGTTAAACAAGACGTATTATATGCCACTTCAGTTATTCTGAATATTACCAAATTAATATTATATATAAAAACTCAATATTAGATTATAAATTATAATATATTATGAACGTGGAATTTAACAATCACAGATTAACTTTTATTTGTTAAATATCACACAATTGTAAACATTGGGACTATCGGAAATTTAGAATTATATTTATAACAATATTTAAACACTATAATATATAAATGACATTTAAAGATAAATAAAACTAGAGATATGAAATATTGCAGTATGTATAATTAAAGGATGACGAAATAATTAATGACAATTGAGTCAGAAAAAGCCTTATAAAAAGGTAAATTTGGCACAGTCCAGCTCTCTGTCTCAAAGTAAATTTCACGCTATTACTCTGCTACTTGGTCTTTTTAATTATATACAATACATTTTATATTCTATAATACAACTTAAACTTACAACTAATCTTAAATTTAAAATAAAAATAAAAATTCTTAAACATATTCATACTGTGATATTTTATATTTTACGATACTCGGTAAATCAGTCAAAAGTGCTATTTATTTATTTTATCTTAAATACATAATATAATAACCTCACCTTTAGAGTACAGAGATGTTAATTCTAATAGGCTTCGACTACCATACCCAATCAGAAGGAGGTAAGTACATAATTTTTATACACCAATCAAATTTTAGTAATTAGTTTGTGAAATACCCTTTTACATCTTTTTTTTTCTCCCCCTTACTTTTCTTTTTACATTTTACACTCTACTACAAATAGCGCCCAACAAGATGATTTTATTATTAAATACTACTATTAAATTTTACAATCTTCTACATGTGTGTAAAAAAATAAATAAATCTGAAGAAAATTTTAAAAATCATATGTTAATTGTTAATAAAATAGTACTCGTATATATTATAATTAATTCAAAACTTTAGATTATTCTCAATCAGTAAACTAAAAAAGAAAGGAAAAACTATATGAATCCAAGTTGCTTAAAATAATTAGAACTATTTAAATTAACATAAAGCTTATTCTATAGTCTAGATAAAAACATATTTGAGCACAATATCTTCATAGACCATTATAAACATTGGCATTAATATTATATATTATGCATACGGTTTTACAAAATTGACATTAAATTGTCACGAAAGCGTATGGGTTATTTTATATCTACACGACATTACATTTTTATTGACCGCAGAAAGCCAACCAATCGGTGCGCCGAACTACTTTACGTAAGTGAATATTACGAATTTTGCAATTGCCAATGGGAATTGGGAATACGATTCGTATAAGAAAAACAAAATTTAATTTAAAAAACAATGTATTTTTTATATATATATATAAATATAATCAATAACTATTACAACAAACGTTTAAGATTATCAAATATCAAATTTATCTATTACAAAAGGATACAATAATCAAATTATTTACGGACAGACACTCGGGCCTATATTGAATATCGTGCAATTATTCAACAACTTCAACAGACTAAAAACACTCAAGTAAACACGTCTTAAAACACGATATACTAAGTCCCGCTGTTATATTATCCATTTGTATTTTAACCAATGTACTATTATCGTATTAAATAAATTAGTGTACTACAGTCTACAGGAGGATTCATCATTTTATATTTCGTCATCTAGATAAAATTCGGAATTATTTGAATGAGTTAATTGTTGATTTGTTTATATTAGGTACATGTGTACATATTGTAATATGCAAATTTGAATAGAACTCGTTAAGTATACCAAATGTTCTATATTAGAAAAAAAAAATTCATGAGATAAGTAATATTATACCTATGGCTCATAAAGTCATAAGTATATATAATAAAACTTTGTTAAATACATTTTGATTTTAAATTTCATTATTTTTTAGAATTTAGATTTATGTTAACAAATAATTATTGTTCTAGTTAGCAAAATTCGAGACAAGACCCATAAAAATATGCGAAAATAAATTTTGTATTTTGATTATATTGTCATAAATGATAAGATTTACATTTGATATTGATGTTTTAAATTATTCAGAAAATATATTAAAAATATTAAACAATTCCCCGTGCTCAGGCATCAAACTTATCAAATAAACTCTATATAGATTATTATAAACTATAATCTGTAGTCTATAAAATAATATAACTAGTATTGAAAACTCACAAATTAATATTTACTTTTTTAACATTGAAACAACATTTTATGATATAGATACATTATACATAACAACTTGTAGACGCATTGTGCACAGTTATTAATTAATATTATTATACATTTTATACTAGTATACTGCAATGTAAGTTATAATTAATAAGTTTATAACCAAACTTCTAATTCATAACCTAAAAATAATGTATTACAATAAAATATAATATATTTATACAATGTCTTATAGACGCATAGATATTACCACTTTTACTTTCTTTTTCAACGTACATCTAACAATATTAAAAAAAATAGTTTTCTCGTTGTGTATACACTGATACTTTCACTTTTCTAATATCGCGCGTAAACTTTTTTTAATATTTTTAGTAAATGCAAAAAATAATGATACAATGCAATTACACGTATAGAATTGTATTATAACAATTTGTTTTACAATAATTTATTAAAATTAACAGTTTTTGTTAACAATTTTGTTCTACTCAGGTTGATTTATATGAAGAAATATTATGATAATATAGATACTTAAATAATAAATATTTACGTTGTTGAAATGTATATAATGTTTTAAAGTACTCAATAAAATTAAAACATAGAAGCAATATAAGTTGATAATAATAAAAATACATTACATTTATCCTTAAAAAAATATTATATAATACACACCTATATTACCGTTATTAATGTAAAAAAATTATTAATATATTTATTTTGAATCAATGAATGCATGATCTATTATGTCTACTTACTTTGCGTGTATAAAATAATTTAATAATTATATAACCTATCTACTGCTGTATCATAGTATCTCATCATATTTGAAATTTAATTAATCTATTAAATAAAAAGTTTCGTATCAAACCTACTTCGTATATTAAACAATTATTTGTTTAATAAGCATTTTATAAACTTTATTCAATGATAATGAAAATAACATATTCATAGAAATAATAAAATAAAAAGTACCTATTGTAGTTATCCCTACTTAGTTTTATATAAATCATTAGTATTTGTTTATTGTCAACTATTATTAAATAAAATAAAAATAAAAATAATTGGGTTCATTAATTATTGGAATTCGCCCTTAAATTTGAGTGTACCCGACATAAATTGTGTATTTCGATATACTAATTGTGTATTACGGATTTAAATAATGTGTACTTGTAAATAAATATACGTATACATACATTTATAATTAGTTATTCTTATTGATTTCTCATCATTAATTTCATCAAAGAATACAAAATTATTTGATACTTTTTAATAAAATATATATATATATATATACCTATAATCTATTATAACAAATATAATGTTATCACTTATAATCATATTTTATAAATAAAATTTAAATAATTCATTCAATTAATATGTAATGAAGCATACATAGACTCCCTATGTATTGGTATAATATTAATGTAGATACAATAAAGATGTGTAATCGAATTTTAATTGAAAAATAAACGTTTGGAAATTTTAAAATTTAAATATTTTAAATCTAGTAAGTGAGATTTAAAAATGTATGATTTTAAATTTAAAAAACAACGTATCTATATATTAAATTATACATATATTAATATATTATTATGTACTGATTCAAGTGTCTATATAGACCTATAGTTAAAATTATAAAAAAGAATTTAAAATCATATTAAATAATAAATAATGTAACCATTATATTTTATTTCAAGAGACAACAACAAATAATAGAATATAAATTGATTATTGATCATAATTTATAACACACAATTGTTAAAAAATAATAATCAACGACGGTTGGCATATGGCTATCAGGCGACATATATACATATATAGTCCGGCGTTCAGGTAACTTTAAAATATAATATTTAGACTTCTAAAAGACATAGCTTTATCCATAGAAATATTAAAGTTAATCAATAAATCATAACAAACTATATGAAAGACCAAAATTTAAATGTTCCTGGTTTATGTTCAAAATCATTTTATTGTCAAATCTGGAAAAATAATAATAGAATAAGAAGTTGAAAAATAAATATGTTTATCATTTTTTCGTTGTTTTCGTTTTATTATTATAATAATTAAGTAATAAATAAAAAACACAGTATGACTTTTCTACTAAAAAAAAATTTCGAGATCTTAATGAAATATGAATATGATATATTTTTGATTTATTTGGTATGAATCGGGTTGATAGACTACAAAACGTTTTATATTTTTTAAACCAAGAAATTAATCTTCGATATACAAATTATTCCAGACCATTTACTAGACAATTCTGAATATAATAATGTAGCAGTCCCACTTGGGGGGGGGGGGGCCAGCAGAGGGGCTACAGCTCCATATTTTTGTACGTATTTATCACGCCTATACATAATATAGAAACACTACCTTAATAATCTACAATAACATGGACTTATTGTACTTTTGTATATTTGACATTTGTACCATTTTGTCATTTATATTTTGTGTCCTTGTGATTTCTTTAGCAGTGAATCATGATAGTGATGTACAATAAAATTATAGCTAAAAAACTTTATGCATTCCTAAAAATTACATCGCAAATGAAAGTTGTCAGTTACTAATAAAATTTTAATATCAAAACTTGGTCTGCTTAAATTTTTGTTCCTATTATAAAAATATTGAAATGGCCCTGTAATGATAAAAAATGTGCATGCTTTTATTACGAAGGGGTATTTCTTGTGGAAATAGACTTAACCTAACTCTATGAAAAACCAAAATTTTAATGTTATTTATTCTAAAGAATAAGTCCATTTTATTAATATAATTTGTTTATTCAAATAATTATATTTTCATATATTTTAAAAATTAAAACTGTTTATCAATGAATAATAAAAAAATTTCACTTCCAGGCATCACGACCTCGAAATATAGTTCTTATATAATTATAGTATATAATTCGTAAGACGCAATTAGTATTTCGTATAATATTACGGATAATGTAAAATATATTTTTCGTTCGTTTTTTATTTCTCTAGACGTTTACAATTTGCATCCACGACAGTGACGCATTTAAAGGGGGGGGGGGGCAAATTGGGCGAATGCCACAGTCGGCAAAATTTTAGGGGCGATAAATATTTTATGATAAAATATATTATGATATATTCAGCTTACAAGAGAAGGGGTTATACTATTTTTTCCCAGGGCGAAAAATGTCTAAAATGCACCACTGATCCACGCCCCATTGGCAATATTTTTGACCTTTGATTTCCAATATATATTCAATTAATTTGATAATATAATATGTTTATTATAAATATAATGATTGTATAAAAAACTAATAAAGTATACAACTTCGAGAAGAATGAAAAATAAAACGTGTGCAAATGTGTAATATTTTAAAAACATTATAGGACTTTTGTTTTCTTTGTTAGGTGATAGTAAGTAGATACACAGACAATGCCATAGGCAGATTCGATTTTCGATTTACTATTATAACAATTTCGTAATATATACAAAACACCAAACGAATTTTCAAGAAAACAAAAAACAATTTTGGCCCTTAACGAAATACGAATATATTATATTTTCGATTTATGTGGTATAAATCGGGTTGATTACAAAACGTTTTATTATTTTTCAAATAATACTCAATACGTTATTAAAGACGTAATAATATTGTTCGCGAGTGGCGGGACGGATGAAAACATTTTGTGAACGCTTATCCACGTTCCGTTATGAAATCTAAAAATACTTACAGACCGGAAACTAAAGAAATGACAACAAGTACTCTGTGTTTCGTAGCGAGTGAACGCGGGATAAAAGCGCGTAGACGAGACACGAGGTACGCCGGTTCGCGACAGACTGAAACCGTACGGTCTAACGGAGTAACAGATGGGCGTTTGCCGTGCGTGGTTCGACACGAGTGCGATGTCTGTACGCACTCCTCGCGCGCCCCCGGAACGTACCAACTACGAATGTACAATGCCTACTTATTATTAATTTTTTTGTTGTTGTTACAACACGCAGCTGACGACACGCGCCGCCCGCCGAACAACGCAGAAATAATTTAAAACGCGTCCTGACCATGGGTGTATGATATTATTATTATTATCGTATTATCGTATATTATCTTAAATATTTGGCAAACGTTTGTTATAAATTGTTATGCAATATTATTATGTATAGGCAGAGCTGGAGCTCTCTACTACTCGGTCAAATATACTTATAAACGATTGTTGCAACTTTACAAGCCTGCAGCAGAACAGGATTTACGTAGTAAATACGTATTCCTTGAACCTAACACGTGCATACTACTGTGCAAAAAGGCGAGTAGGAGAAAATTCATGTTGATATACATATTAATGTTTATAATATACATAATAAACTGTTAAATCTGTTCTATTACACGAGATTTTTTTTTTAATATGGAACAGGAAATTAATACTAAATCCATCAATATGATAATTCCAGGGCTATATATATTAATTTGTACATTTATTTATTTATTTTTAAATTTACTCCGAACGGCTATTAGTAATAGTAATAAACAATTAGTAAAATATTTATATAATTACGTAAAATAATACAATACCTAATTCATATATTAAAAATAGTTTACCTATAATATTACCTAAAATATGTTCCCGATTTATATCCATTAATACAATATAGGTATTCACTATTATATAAAATAATTTTTTTTCATATTCTTTGTTATATATAGTTTTCGAATTTTAGTTACTATGTATTATTTAGCCCATTTTTCTAATTTCTCAAATTTTTCCTTGGGAGAAGAAAAACTACAAAAAAATAGCGGAAAATCGGCAAAATTACGATTTCTGTTCTTGTGATAACGGATTTTAGAGTTTTTATGATAACTAACGCAATTCTGATTTAGGTACTTGAAATGTTTTTGAGTATTTTCATAGGTATTTTAGACACGTGGTCAAATTTTGGAATGAATTATCAGTATAATATATTATATTATGAGTTTCGCTCAGAATAGTATTTTCTAATGAAATATTGTTGTATTCAAATCTTAATTATAATAAACCACTAATTTCTCCGAGGACCGAAGGAGGAACGTCTATAATCGACATTCCCACTTTTGTTTTGTTTTGTTTTCTATGTGGCAACGGCACGACATCAGACACCTACTAGACTCAAAATATGAAAATATAAATATGAAATGTACATTCATAATTCATAATAATATTTTGCGATTTGTATGATTAAAATATAGGTATGTAATTACCAAACGTTACCAATCGCCTATTTATCTCTATAAAATTATTGTCTTTTTATATTATATTATTGTCTATGATTTTGATAATATAAAATAATTTATAAATATAAATGGCGCGACAATGCTAGACAAAGTATAGTCACAGCTTTCTCAACCTTTTGCCCTCACGGCTCATTAATTCTAACCAATATTTAGCCGTGGCACACTTGACACTTACTTATATAATACATATTTTTTTATATTAGGATTTTATTATATTTATATCAATGTAGTTGTATTTCAGTTAATTACTGTACTCTAGTAAATTTCCCTAACCCATAAAAGCAGCACATTATTATCTAATTTAATTAATTATTTTTGCAGAAAAACATGTAAAAGTAATTCCAATAATATGGCCATCTGTGTAGATTTAGAGTAAAAATATTTATTATCAAAATTTTAGAAGAGAAGTATTCAGTTAGACGTAAGAAGTTCAATTTTTGATCAAATAATGCCATATTTTAATCTGAGCATCCTTACTGATCGAAGATAAAAATACAAAATACTAACTTATCTTTTCTATCTAAATTATTAAATAATGCAATGGATTGCCCCATGTTCCTTTCACAAATAAATTTCAAAGTCCCTCCTCGACATACCAGAAACACCCTTTTTTTCAAATTACTTTTTACTCGCTTATTTATTTAATGAATTCACTTATTTATCGTCTTATGCGTCTTGCTAATGAACATTTATGCACCTTCAAAGTTATAATTAACCTGCTCTCCTTTTTATTATTACTTATTACTAGTACTTATTACTACTTATTATTATCATGTATTTTATTATAGATATTTGTATTTTTTTATCACTATTGTTAAATATAGTACTTATTTATTGGCATCGGCCTGTGGTGCCATTAAAAATTAAATTATGTATATTGACCATTATTTATGATTTATATATTACTTTAAGATATTTCTCACAGACCATAGAATTATAATAATTAAATAATTACCTATTTATTTTATTTTTATTATGTTGTCTGTAATATTTAATATGTTATTTTTTTCACAAAAGATCGTAGACTTGTAAACATCAATTAAAATTTGTATGTGAACATTGAAACTAAATACCAAAATACGAGAATGTAAATTCTAGCAAGTTTATACGCTAACATCGTACACCTACTTGTAGGTACTTATATCGCGTGTCTAATTTACTCTACAAAAATCAATATAGTTTAGGTACTCCAAAGACTATCAAGAGAAGCCCATCATGTGACCGTCACTATATTATAAGGTGTCGTTACGTCACCAATCACCATACACTGATTTTTTTTATTACTAGGGACCAAGATTAAAAAAAAAATGGGAAAGTCGATTTTGAACTTTCCTTCATTGTTCCTTCAGTTCTCGGAGAAATTAGTAATTTATTATTATAAGTGCCTACGATCAAAAGTCAATTAGTTATCACGAAATTAAAAAATTTTAAGTAATAGGAGTCGTAATTTTGTCGATTGTCCGCCATTTTTTGGTAGTTTTTCTTCTCCTAAGAAAAAAGTTTTGAGAAATTTGAAAAATGTGCTATATAAAGTACCAACTAAACGCAATTTTCTACAGAAACATACGCGATTTGTGGTAATAAGACCGTTATTTCTATCCGAAAAAATGTTTTCATACATCAAAAAAAAAAAATATATATATTCAATTCTACTAAAAATATTCAAATTTTAGAAGCTTATAAAAAAAATTGTTAGTCACGATTATCAAAATATTTTGTAAAAATATTAAGTTGTATATCGAAAATTAAAGGAAATATTAAATATTTTTGGAAAACAATTCAAAACTATTCCTACCTTATTTACCTAGTCAGAAAATCAATCAATCGTTTCGAATTTTTTTTTTCCAATAAAGAACATTTATGTGAATAGTCAAAAAAAAATTTTAATTTCCTACAATCAAAACCTAATTAGATATCACGGAATAAAAAATGTTAAATAACAGAATCCGTAATTTTGTCGATTTTCCGCCATTTTTCGGTAGTTTTTCCCCTCCCAAGGAAAAACTTTTGAGAAATTCGAAAAATTATCTAAATAAAATACCAACTAGACACAATTTCCTACCGAAAGCATACCCTACTTGTGATAATCAGACCATTATTTCTACCCGAAAAAGTGTTTTCATATATCAAAAAAAAAAAAAAATCTTTGTAAAACCAATACATTTTTCGCTTTGCTCAGAATCTAAAACATAAAATAGGTGTTTTTTCGTCAATGACAATAATTTTGTATAGAGTTTTCTATGCAGATATGTCATAATTATACATTTTAATAAGTGATAATAAAATAAATATAATTTAAGCTATGTTATATAATAGATTTTATGAACCATATACATATGTATAGAAATATTTAGACAAACAGTATCTCTCATTTACAATTAATTTGTGTGTACGCGCGCGATCATACTAGACAGTTTTAGGAAGACATAAATATATAATATCATTGCAGCCGTACGCATATAGTCATATAATTACATAATGTGCACATTACGAACGTTCATGAAACAATAAAATGCGTTCTCGATTTATGGTCTATCATCAGAGCGATGTGCTATCGTCGCGTGCTTGCGCCGCTACAAAAGTAGTAAATGCGCGTTCTATGATCTTTGCATGCATTTTAGTTTCGGTATAGCGTCCGAGGGTGTTACACCGAAACATGAACGAAAGCAATGCATCATAAATTGCGCAGATCAGGGCCGAATTTAGACTTTCAAATGTCCGGGGCAAATTTTTTTTAGATGTCCCTAATCGTAAAAAAAATTTAAAATACTCTATATCTAAGTAGTTAAAGAAAAAAAATTTAAAATTGGCAAACTTGCACGTAATAACTATCTACCATCTTTATTTTCGCGTTGTAATAGGTGTGATTAAAAAAGTAAAGTTAAGTGGGAATGTCGATCGTGGACGTTCCTCCTTTGTCCCTTCGATCCTTGGAGAAATTAGTGGTTTATTATACTTAAGATTTGAATGCAATGATATTGTATTAGAAAATACGATTCTGAGCGAAACTCAATATATTACAATATGCTATATTGATAATCCATTCCAAAATTTTACCACGTATGAAAATTACGATTGTAAATATTTAAAATATATTACAATTTCCTATGATCTAAACTTATTTAGTTATCAAGGAATAAAATAACTAAACCGTAATTTTGTCGATTTTCAAGAAATTTTACTTTAAAAGCTTACGAAAAAAAATTGTCAGTCACGGTTATCAAAATATTTTGTAAAAACATTAAGTCGTATATGTCTAGGCTTCGATAAAATTTTCAAACCAATAAACTAAAAATTGTAGGAAATATTAAACATTTTTAAAAAAAAAAGCCAAAACTCTATACTTAGTCAGAAAATCAACCATTCGTTTCTAAATTTTTTCTTGTAATGAAATTCACCTAAATAAATGCTCAAAAAATTTTCAAGACACTATGATTAAAACTCAATTAGTTATTACGAAATTAAAAAATTTTAAATTTCAGAAACCGTAATTTTGTCGATTTTCTACTATTTTTTGGTAGTTTTTCCCCTCCGAAGGAACAACTTTTGAGAAACTCGAAAAATGAGCTAAATAAAGTATCAACAAGATGCAATTTCCTCCCGAAAACATATTCTACTTGTGGTAATTGGACTATTATTTCTACCCGAAAAAGTGTCTTCATACATAAAAAAAAAAATAACATAATATTAATTTCTACTAAAATTGTTCAAATTTTAGAAGCTTATAAAATAAAGTTGCAACTTATGATTTTCAAAATATTTTGTAATAAGATTAAGTAGTATATGATTAGACTTCGATAAAATTTTCAAAGCGATAAATCAATAATTTCCGGAAATATTAAACATTTTTGGAAAAAAGTTAAAAGTTCAATACTTAGTCAGAAATTGAACCAATCATTTCAAAATGTATATCTATAATGTAGAACACTTATATTGATACTGAAAACAAGTTTCAAGTCCCTACAATCAAAATTCAGTTAGTTATCACGAAATTAAAAAATTTTAAATAATAAAACCGTTATTTTGCCGATTTTCAGGAATTTCAACTTTAAAAGCCTATAAAAAAAAATTGTTAGTCACGATTTTCATAATATTTTGTAAAATGATTAAGTATTGTATGATTATACTTCGACAAAATTTTCAAAGGAATAAACCAAAAATTGCCAGAAATATTAAACATTTTTGGAAAAAAGTTCAAAGTTTTGTACTTGGCCAAATAATCAACCGATCCGTTCCAAAATTTTATCACACTTGTATATTACCTATATTAATACTCAAAAAAATGTTCAAGTCCCTAAGTTCAAAACACAATTAGTTATTATAAATAACTAGTTTTTCCTGTCCCTGCGCAGTGCGCCTCTGTCATACCGAATTTCAATGTCTTTCATCATATAACACTTATGTATATTGTATATATTCAAAAATACTTTTAGGATTGCTAGACCCATGTCACGTTAGGAAATTTTATAATAATTTAATTTTATCAAACTTCGACATATATCTTATATAGCCGTCGTCGTCGCACGGTCCGTTATGTAAAAGCACGTAAATATACTATATTTAATGAGCATATTATATACATTTCCATAATCACATTAATGTGGATAATTGTGCCATTTGTCGTAATCATATCATGGATTTATGCATTGAATGTCAAACTAATCAAGCATCAGCAACTAGTGAAGAGTGTATAATTGATATACAATTGATCTAGACATACATACATATTGTCTGTAGAAAAAAAAATTTAACCTATTTAAAGAAATTTTAACGTAAGGTACATCAATATATCAATATGTAAATTACATTATTATTTAATAATACTCAAAATATGGTTGCTCCTGGCAGAATTTTACCTTAACTCGGTATTACTAATGTGCTTAAATGTATGTTGTATTGTATTCTACTATTTCATTATACTTATACATGGACATAGTAGTCCAACCTTAATTTTGGTTTAGTATCAAATTTGTATAAGTACAATTGATCTAAACAAACATACATATTGTCTGTAGAAAAAAAAATTTAACCTATTTAAAGAAATTTTAACGTAAGGTACATCAATATATCAATATGTAAATTACATTATTACTTAATAATACTCAAAATATAGTTGCCCCTGGCAGAATTTTACTTTAACTCGGTATTACTAATGTGCTTAAATGTATGTTGTATTGTATTCTACTATTTCATCATACCTATAATAGGACATAGTAGTCCAACCTTAATTTTGGTTTAGTATCAAATTTGTATAAGTACTTAAAATTTAAATCAATGTCACGAAAATATATAAATTATATTTTATTATTTATATAATCATTTTTTTGTTATTTTATTTATCAAAGTAAATAGGTGAGGTAAGTCATGTAACATTTTCGATTCTGTACAGTAATGACTAATAATCTAATAATCAGTGGTGGATTTACGGCGGGGGGGGAGGGGTCCATGGGGTCTGGACTCCCCCTGACACCGATATAATATGACGTACCAATACTGAAATAATATGTTAAAACATAATGTTTAATCCTATCCTATCTATTCTTGTGTACACAAACGGAAAAGTTCCTACCTAATTAATATGTGTATATTAAAACCCTATATATAAACCCATATGCGTATGTAACATTAAATTACTGATAATAATAATACGATTATATTTTAATATTGTCAATTATTATAGATATACAATTTTATATTATTTTAGATTCTGAGCGAAGCAAGGAGTGTATTGGTTTTACAATGATGAATTTTTTTTGTCTCTGAAAACATTTTTTTGGGTAGAAATAATGGTTTGATTATCATGAATAAAGTATGCTTTCAATAGCAAATTGCATCTAGTTGGTAATTTTAGATTCTGAGCGAAGCGAGGAATGTATTGGTTTTACAAAGATGTTTTTTTTTATTTATTTATTTTTTTTTTATGTATGAAGACACTTTTATAGGTAGAAATAATGGTCTAAAAAAGTACCAACTAAACACAATTTCCTACTGAAAGCACATCACCTAACCTAACCTAACCAAAAAAGTGTTTTTATACATAAAAAAAAAAAAATTTTTTTTGTAAAACCAATACATTTTTCGCTTTGCTCAGAATCTAAAATTATATGTATTACATTTCCTCCGTGTATTTATTATAGTTTGTTATTTTTTATAATAAGTATAAATAAGCATATTCATTATAATTCGTGTTTAATTATGTAAATTAAAATAAAATATAAATATTAAAATTTTTTTTTTAGTCGTGTTTTTATCTAAATAAATAATGTTATACTATCATAAGCCATGTGTAATATTATATTATTAAATTATAATTATCAATTATTGCAACTTTACATATAAGTATTCAATCTAATTTTAGATTCTGAGGGAAGCGAGAAATATATACACTCAGAATTTACTCAGACAGTTATCTGTTGTTACTGCAATAGCAAGGAGAAGTCGTTTTCGTATTGTCTTCGTTCTCGTTACTATACCTATATTATATTTGTTATAATGTGAGTACAGAATAAGTATACTGCATGTTCCACCAATTCTTTTTAAATTATATATAATTATAAAATGACACGACACTTTGTATACATAATATACCTAATATTTAATTATTTTATGTAATGTTGTCATGCTTCTAATCTTTAGTGGTTGCAAATATGTCGTTATCAGTCTTTGGAGTTCCATAAATTAAAATTTCAATTTTAAATTTGGAGTTATATGTATTCATTTTTCTTGTAAAAAAATATTTAAAGTAAACATCTGGTAATTTTCGATTTTAAGTGGTGGTTCAGAATTAATTTGTCTGCATATATTTAGTGTTATAAAATTATTTATTTATAACAATGTAACTATAACATTACTCAATTGATATAATTTATATCATATTGTCATAATATATTAAATCGCAATGTATATATTCATCATTCGCAGGATCAATCTATTAGAAAAAGTCAAATGGACTTTGGGCATTTCCGTAGAAGTATTGCTGTTGGTGATCAAATGTTTATACTATATTCTCGAGAGCGCTTACTACATGGTTGTACCAATGTCCGAAAAATCGATTGCTGATGACATCGTTTTGGTAGGTGTAAAATTTAATAGTTTCTATCGCGTGCTGTTTATACTTAAACAAAATTTACTATAATTAACGACTGGTATATGCGATTTACTATGATAATGTAGGTACATCTTATATAAGTAATTTGTTATAGATCACAGGTACGGGACACGGAATAGGAAAATGTTTGGCAATGCAATTTGCTGAAGAATCTACTAAAATTGTGTGTGTTGACATTAACGAGCAGTCTAACGCGGAAACCGTCAAGGAAATCAACGCCAAATGGAAAGGAAAGGCGTTTGCGTACACGTGAGTGATTGCATTAATTAAATACTCGTACATAATATTGGTAATAAATAATAATATTATAATAACGATAATAATTATTATAACCTACGTACTAGAATTATCTTTTCTGACGATTTTTGTCAGTCTTGATGATTTTAACAATACAACCAATATCATCTTTAATTCTAATATCAATATTTATTCTGCTATAATTACATAATATAATATTGTTGTGGGACTGTAGGTATAATGTCTATCATTCCGTTTTATAAGAATTATAAAAATAATATAAAAGTCTTTCACATGACGACCTTATCAAAATACAATTGGAAATTGGAAATTTATAATTAGTGTTTGAAAATTTCATGAAATATAAAATTGTGAATTATTTTATCATATGAAATATATTAACACGTTGACTGCGATGTGTCAATTTAGGATACGGAACGCGGAATTTTTTTTTTTGCTAAATTGGTTTTTTTTCCTTACATAATTTATATCATGTATTGGTTTTCCCGAATTTTTGTTTTTTCACTGAAAAAAACTTATGACGACACGTCGACACGTAGTCGTCATCCGCATCATAACAGAGTGTTACTTTTCGTGTGCCTATGACGACTACGTGTCGACAATAGTTTTTATTATTGTTGGGCTCACACTAGTGTCAATCAATGCTAAGTCATTTTTAGAGTGGAATCCTTTGGAACATAACTGTCTATAGGTGGTGATTGGGTAGTGTGATCAGACGTCCTGATTTTGGTGGCACAGTACCGATTTTTAAGTAGGTACCCTACTAAATATGGTGATCAAATCGGGACAGTAAAATGTACTGACTTTTAATCGACGTGCCGCTTTTGTCCCGATTTCAAACTATAGTTATTTTTTTTTATTTTCATTTATAGTGTGTATATTTTGTGTTCCATCAGATCACATTAGTTTATTTTGTACAGTTTCTATAATCTATACTGTGATATCATTTATTATCATAGAGACCCAGGGCCGGATTGGGTAAATTTGGCCCACCGAGATATCAACATTTTATCGGCCCATATTTTATAATTTTATATTTTATATTTATAGTACTTTTATCAAATTTTATTTTGAAATACAATACAATTGGGTTGTAACATTAATATCTTATTTTTCTATTATTTTTCAACACATTTCCTATGTATTTTTCTACTGGCCCACCGAGATTTTCTCAGTAACTCGCTAGGTCAATCCGGGCCTGTAGAGACCTAGATATTGGTTTTTATCATGTTATGATCTGAACTCTAAATCGGTTAAGGTAACCATTATAATTTAATTTGTTACAATATGTAATACTTGTTTTTTAAAATTACATTTTGTTTTTATAATTTTTTTCTCAAGTATACTTAATTTTATTAAGGTATTAACAAAATTAATATTTTATGTTCAATGAAAAATTGATGAATGTGAAAAATACGTAGTAAGATCAAAAAGTTCCCGGAATTTATTTATAGAAAAAAAACTATATTTCTTATCAAATATCTAATTATTGGAATTAAAAGTAGACATTATTAGCTATCTGTAGGTTTATTTGTTAAAATTACTTTAGTCTTATGTGAACCGTAATCGTGTCCATACGAAACTGAGTTTACGCATTTTTTCGAAATGTCACAATTTGAACAACGCGCTAACATTAAATTGTATTTTAAACTTGGAAAAACTGCTGCAGAAACGCTTGAATATTTGAAAACAGTTTATGGTAATGAAGCATTACAGAAAAAAGCCGTTTATAATAGGTTTAAACGGTTCAAAAATGGTTAAGAATCATTTGAAGACGAGAAGCGGAGTGGCCGGCCGTCAACTTCAAAAAATGATGAAACAATCGAAAAAGTTAAAAATTTGGTGCGATCAGATCATCGTTTACGCATTTAAGATATTGCAAATGTATTAGGAATATCGTATGGTTCAGTTCAAAATATTATAACAGAATTGTCTTACTTTATGACAAAAATGGAAAAAAAAATAAGTAATTGAAATATAAATGAAAAACAATAAACTATAATATAATGACTATAATAGTATAATAAATAATAAATAGCTAATAACAAATAACTAATAAGTAATGATTTATTATAAATAAATGTATAATAATATAATATTATTAAATTGGTATTTATGTAAGTTACCATGATCTTTCAAATTGGCGGAATATTTGCTTATATCAAAATTGTATAATGATTCGTGATAATAATAATGTATGATTATAATATGATTTTATGACCTATTAAGGTGCCATGCCGCATGAAAAATGTGTGTAACCTACAACTGTACAGTAATGTTGTAATTAATTAAAAATAGTTGTGTTTCAAAGTAATACAATTTAGTATTTCACGATTTTGTGAAACGATTAATGTGAAATTTCACTTTGAAATATTTCAAACTTCAAACACTATTTAAAATATATAATTATTATGTAGAATACAGATAATTTAATTTTTGGCCGTATTATAATATTATTTTTGGGGTTTTCAGATGCGATGTGTCCTCGTTGGAAAAAGTGAGAGAGCTTGGCGAAAAAGTTAAAAGGGAAGTGGGCACTGTTACAATTCTAGTCAATAATGCAGGGATAATGCCTTGCAAACGCTTTGAGGATCACAACGAGGCAACCATAAAGAGAATTTTCGATATCAACGTATTTGCTCATTTTTGGGTAAGTAACTACACATTATACTTGAAAGTACAAGAAAGCAAATAATACATTTTTCTCTAAAATTAAGATTGATCTCATTTTCACATGTCTATAAAATGGCACATGGAAGTAATTCGATTCACGATAATCGTAGTTGGTTAATTAATTAATCATTTGTTGTTTGTGGGATGAAATCTAAATTAATTGGTCAATAACAAGGTAGTTAGATGATTTAATAGGGTATTTAGGGTATTTCAATGGATTATTATCTTTAATTGTTGTGAAATTGGTCAGGTGATGGCAGGGTGGTGAAACAGTTTCGGACAGTTCTATAACTAGCCTTTTTACCCTAATGGGTCCATACTAATTAATGTATTATCGTAATGTGTAATTTTTTTCTTAGTTGCTCAAAACATTTTTGCCCGGGATGAGAGCATTGAAGAAAGGACATGTTGTGTCCCTTTCTTCAATAGCTGGTATGATAGGCATGACAAATTTAGTGCCTTATTGTGCATCCAAATTCGCCGTACGAGGTTGGTGGTACTCCTAATGTGTATTATATACAAACACAATTTAACTGAAAACAGAATTATATAATCGTAATATTTGAATATAAATTACATTTGTTTAGGCCTAGCTGAAGCAATAATGAACGAATGCCTTGAAGGTGGCTTTAATAATATTAATTTCACAACTATTTTTCCATATATGGTTGACACTGGTCTATGCAAGAATCCCAAAATTCGGTAAGTATTATTTAAATACTATTATTGTTACTTTTTATGATAATTTATTTGTATTATTTAATGAAACAATAGTTTCCCGAGTTTGTTACCATTAGTCACACCTGAATCAGCAGCAAAAGAAATCATATCTGCCACAAAAAAAAATATTATTGAAAGAACTATACCAAGTCCACTACTGATGTTAAATAATGTTTTTAGGTACCAAGATTTATATCAAATAATTCTTCTGATTTAAATTGTGTCAGTATACAAATTAATTTTTGTTTTTAGATGTTATCCTATCAAAATGTCATTGGATTTCAAAGATTTCATGGGCGGTGGTGTTGATGCACATGATGATTAAAGCACAAATTAAATCAAATCCAATGGGTAAAAATATACAAATAGGTATGATTTTAATGAAGTAAATTACACAAAAATTGTTTTTTAATTTGGATTGTATCATTTTTGTTTTAGTTTAGGTTTTATAAACTGTTTACTTTATATATGCATGTGTAATTTTATTTTTTATAATAAAATAAAATTTAATTTATAAGTTTACATTAAGTATTTACTGTATTTGTTTTAAATTTTGAATAAAATTAATTCAATTGAAATTTATTTTAGTAATATATAATAAATTAAGTAAAAATAATAAATATTTACATTGCAACATTGCTACTTAGTGTACTTATTTTAATTTAAATCCAATTGTATATTCTAATAATTAATAACATTATAAAATATTGAGCAGAGTTGAAAAAAAAAAAAAATGTTTTCAGTTTGTTGTTAGTTCATACAACATTTTAATATAAATATTATAATCGTACAATAGTACAACTATTGTTATAATTGTAAGTCGAAAACCCCGAAAATTGAGTCTGTTAATGGAATTGTCTGTGTATTTACTTACTTAATGTTTTTAAAATATTACACATTTGCACACGTTTTATTTTTCATCCTTCTCGAAGATGTATATTTTATTAGTTTTTTTATATAATCATTATATTTATAATAAACATATTATATTATCAAATTAATTGAATATAAATTGGAAATCAAAGGTCAAAAATATTGCCAATGGGGCGTGGATGTAAATTGTAAACGTCTAGAGAAATAAAAAACAAACGAAAAATATATTTTACATTTTCCTTAATATTATATGAAATACTAATTGCTTATTACGAATTATATACTATAACTATATAAGAACTATTTATCAAGGTCGTGATGAAAAAAAATGCCTGGAAGTGAAATTTTTTTATTATTCATTGATAAACTGTTTTAATTAATTTTTATAATATATGAAAATATAATTATTTGAATAAACAAATTATATTAATAAAATGGACTTATTCTTTAGAATAAATAACATTAAAATTTTGGTTTTTCATAGAGTTAGGTTAAGTCTTTTTCCACGAGAAATACGCCTTCTTAATAAAAGCACGCACATTTTTTATTATTACAAGGGCGCAATATCAGTATTTTTATAAAAGGAACAAAAACTGAAGCAGGCTAAGTTTTACGCTGATCAGTTTACCTGATTAGGCCAATTTAGTTTGATATTAAAATTTTGTTAGTAACTAATAACTTTCATTTTCGATGCAATTTTTAGGAATGCATAACATTTTTTAGCTATAATTTTATTATACATCACTATCATCATCATGATTCATTGCTAAAGGAACCATAAGGATACAAAATACAAACGACAAAATAGTATAAATGTCAAATATACAAAAGTACAATAAGTCCATATTTTTGTAGATTATTAAGGTGGCGTTTTTATATTATGCATCGGCGTGATAAAATACATAAAAAAATAGGGAGCTGTAGCCCTCCTGCTCCCCCCCCCCCCCTTATGGCACTTCTGCATTATTATATTCAGAATTGTCTAGTAAATGGTCTGGAATAATTTGTTTATCGAAGTTCAATTTCTTGATGGCCACAAGCGTTATGGTTTATTGATTTACTTTAATATTTCTATAGATAAAGTAATGTCTTTTAAAAGTCTAAATATTATATTTTAAAGTTAGTTTAATTGAATTACTTATGTATTTCATTAAATTTAAAATCATACATTTTTCAATCTCACTTACTTCAATAAAAATATTTTAATTTTGAATTATTCCGAACACTCAACTCTATATTGTATCTTGTGTGTTATACTGCTCTACTATTATAAGTATCGCCGGAAATCCATTAGCTTTACAATTTTCTACTGCGGTACTTATACTTACTAATCCGTATACATTTTATTATTATCAATTATTATACGTATAGGATATTATATTCTATACGACTATAACTCTACCTAAGCCTAACATTACTTTTTATTTTAATTATAAATTATTAGAATGTATAGCTATTATTAATTTTTCAGATCGATTTCTATCGCTTTTGTCCAACGCCAATACACTATCATTTATTCCGACTGTTATCTGTTGTTACTGTATAGCTAGGAAAAGTTGTTTTCGTATTGTTGTCGTCTTCGTTATACTATATATATATTATATTCGTTAAATGTGAGTTGCACTTGTGACGTTCCACCAATTTTTTAAAAAATTTTATATAAATATAAAATGAATGTTATTTATAATATTATTTCTAATTTAAAAAAAAAGTGGGAATTTTAGGATGTTCCTCCTTCGTTCTTTTGGTCATCGGAGAAATTAGTGGTTTATTACAATTATTAAGATTTGAATGCAACTATATTGCATTAAAAAATACGATTCTGAGCGAATATCAATATATTAAAATACATTATACTGATACTCCATTCCAAAATTTTACCACGAATATAAATCACACATGTAAATATGCAAAATAAATTTCAAATCCCTATGATCAATATTCAAGGAATTATCATTTGATGATAAATATTGTCAGTCACGATTTTCTAAATATTTTGTAAATAGATTAAAATAGTATATGAGTAGGCTTTGATAAAAATTTCATACCTTTGAACCAAAAACTGCAGGTAATATTAAACATAAATGAAAAAAATTCAAAGCTCTATATTTAGCCAAAAAATCAACCAATCCGTTCCAAAATTTTACTAACCGTAAATATTACCTTTCTTAGTACTCAAAAATATTTCAAGTTCCTACAATCAAAACTCATTTAATAATCAAAAAATTTAAAATTTAAAATAACGGAAACCGTAATTTTACCAATTTTCCGCTTCCCAAGGAAAAACTTTTGGGAAATTCAAAAAATTAACTAAATAAAGTACCAACTAGATGAAATTTGGTATAGAAAAGGTACCCTATTTGTGGTAATCGGACCATTATTTCTACCCGAAAAAAAATTTTCATACATTAGAAAAAAAATAAAAAGCCTATAAATATTGCTGATTTTTTACTTCTCAAGAAAAAACTTTTGGAAATTCAAAAAATGAGCTCAATAAAGTACCAACTAGATGAAATTCGGTATAGAAATGGTACCCTATTTGTGGTAATCGGACCATTATTTCTATCCGAAAACTGGTTGTCATCCATCAGAAAAAAGCCTATAAAAATTGCCGATATTCCGCTTCTCAATGAAAAACTTTTGGGAAATTTGAAAAATAAGCTTAATAAAGTACCAAGAGGACACAATTTGTTACCCAAAAGCATACCCCACATTGATAATCAGACAATTATTTCTATCCGAAAAAATGTTTTCATACATAAAAAAAAATATCTTTGTAGTAACAATACATTCTTTGCTCCGCTTAGAATTACATTTTTTAGAAAAAAAAAAAGTTATGAATTTTTCAGATCTCTATGAAACACTCTCTATACATAATATACTTAATATTTATTAATTTTATGTAATGTCGACATTATTAATCTGTTAACAATTGTCTAGTTATTATACTTCTAACCTTAAGTAGTTATAAATACGTCGTCATTAGTGTTTGGAGACCCATAAATTAAAAATTTAATTTTTAAATTTGAGTAATATGTTTTCATTTCTTGTGTAAAAAAACAATTTAAGTAAACATCTGGAATTTTTTGATTTTAAGTGATAGTTCTTGATAACTTTTCTGCATATTATTCATATATTTAATGTTATAAAAATAATTATTTATCAAATTACAACTATACTATTACTGAATTAATATAATTTATATCATATTATCATAATATATTAACACGCAATGTATATATTCATCATTCGCAGGTTCAATCTACTAGATCTACTATATTTAAACAAAATGTATTATAATTAACGACTGGTGAATGAAATTTACTACGATAAAGTAGGTACATCTTATATATAAGATGTACCTATATATCTTATCTTATAATTATAAGTAATATGTTATAGATCACAGGTACGGGACACGGGATAGGAAAAAGTCTGGCAATGCAATTTGCTGAAGAATCTACTACAATTGTGTGTGTCGACATTAACGAGCAGTCTAACGCGGAAACCATTAAGTAAATTGACGCCAAATGGAAAGGAAAAGCGTTCGCGTATTCCCGAGTGATTGCATTAATGAAATACATTTTATAGGTTATAAATAATAATATTATAATGACGATAATAATTATTATAACCTACGTACTAAAATTATCTTTTCTGACGATGTTTTTGTATGATTTTTTCATATATAAATCGTATTAATAATTAGTTAAAAAAAAGTATCATAATATTAATGAAGTGTCTACTGAATTAATGCAAAATGCATATGATTTCAAACGAACGATATCGATTTATAAATATATATATATATATATATATATATATATATATATATATATAAATAGTAATGTTAATTTATGTCCCACATACGTAGTATTATTTCATTTATTTATGTTAAAAATTTGAAAAATAATACGCATAATATTTTGCATTGAATTGTATATTTCATCAATATGCATAAATTAAATTAAATGGTATCTTTAAAGGTGGTTACACACTAGGCGTTTCTCACACGCGTGCACGCGCGTTTTCAAAAACGTCGTGTTTCATAATTAATTAAACAACCGAGAATGAATAGTTTCATTCACACTTGGAAATTTTAAAATTTTGGTTACAAATAGTTACAAATTAAAAGGAAGAAATTCAATTTAATTTGGATCGATTCGGACAACTTGGGAAGGCTACGTGAAGTTGGCCCTCATTGAGAAATCATTAATTGCTCGGTAAGGAAGAAGTTAAAAATTCTCAAAAGTTGGTTACAAATAGTTACAAATTAATTAACGTAGGTTACAAATATTTTTGTTGAGGTTACAAAAAGTTCGGGGGCTAACTTCACACACGTGAAAAAACGCGGTCGTCTGGCAGCGTCCGCACATCTGAGAACGCGTCGGTTTAATTTAGAGTGTTCCAACGCGTACGTTTATTATTTCAATTTAATAAAAATTGTGTATACTTAATAATATAATATAATAATATATTTGACATAGAAAAATTTATATTATCTATGTCAAAGGAAGAAAGCATATATGGAACACAAGCAAATATTTTGTAAGTTCTAATACATATATATGTACTTGTTATGCCTTGTTGTCTTAAGTAAACTATATATAGATATATTTTAATAATAAATGTATAATACAAGTATGAACTATGAAGTTAGTGTATTAATTATGTACTACATGTTTCAATATCATTTAAAAAGTCCATCGTGTAATATTGTAGTAATGAATAAATTAACTATCCACTATTGAAAATTAACGAATTCAGCGTCCTTTTATGTAAAATAAAAACCATTTTCATCATTTCAGTACGTTATTGAAAACGCGTGCGTTTGTGAAACGCTTAGTGTGTAAAGTAGCTTAATTAAATTATTATTAAATTTTTTCATGCTTTAATGACACTTTACTTTAAATTTATTATAGAGTATTTTTTTATCGATGAATATTTATATGGGTTAATGTAGGCACTTTAATTAGGTACTTAATTAATTAATTACGTATACGTAAATACGCATCATTATGGGAGTTACATTAAAAATATTTGATGTAAACAGTTTATACAATTCTTATAATTATTAAGTTCATAAATAGTTTGAGATCATTTATTTGTAATGTGAAAAATGACCCGTTTAAGATTTCCTTGTTTATAATATTATTAATGTATTATTGTAAGCATAGCGAGTATTCAGGTATTCCTAGTTTTAGGTAGTTAATAGTTAACATAGTAGCGGTTCGTCTTTATAAGCAAAAATATTATTATAATAGCTTATAAGAATACTAGTATATTATGTAAGTTGTCAATAGTTTTAGGGCGGGGTGCATAAAAATCCATCTTTAATTAGATACAAACGCTATAATAAACTAATCCGTAAAATTATAATGGATGTTTAAATTATAAGAATTATTATAATCATTATATTTTATATTATAATATTTAAAAATTAATCTAAAAGCATTCACTATGTGTCGTCCTTTCCAAAATACAATTGGAAATTGGAAAACTATAATATATTATTATTATAATATAGAATACAGATAATTTAACTTCTGGGCGTATCATAATTTTATTTTAGAAGTTTTTCAATGCGATTTGTTCTCGTTAGAAAAAGTGAGAAAGCTTAGCGAAAAGTTAATAGGGAAGTATGGGCACTGTTACAATTCTAGTCAATAATGCAGGTATATTGCCTAGCAAGCCCTTTGTGGGTTGTGACAAGGCAACCATAAAGAAAATACCTATTCCATATCAACAGATTTGCTCATATTTTGATAAGTACCTATACATTATACTTGAAAGTATATACAAGAAAGCATATAATACATTTTTCTCTTACATACAGATTGATCACATTTTCACATGGACCATAAAGACTAAAAAGGCATATGGAAGTAATTAGGTGACGATAAACGCAGAGTATTGGTTAATTAATTAATTTAGTGTTTTAGGGGGAAATCTGAATGAATTGGTCAATTAACAGGTTAATTAGATGATTGAATAAGGTATTTAGGGGATTTTAATAGGTCCTTACTACATTACGTACATACTAATGTGATAACTGTTCTAATCTACAATATAGTGGCATGCCGAAAATAAGTACATAAATGCCATTTTGATGCTCGTAAAATACTAATCTTGTTGTTTTAGACGAAGTAGATAATGTTTATCGTAGTTAAAAATCTATGAAAAAATCAAAAATTACTAAAATATGTAAAAATATGTAAATTAAAGTTAGGTTTATTTCAATTAGAATGATCTAAATCGTACACATTTTTTTAAAACAACTTTTTAAATGAAAAACTTAGTCACTTCAAGTCGCAAATTGTTTGACAATTTAAAATTTATAATAGATATAAATCAAAGTATAAACAATTTTATTTTTTAGATAAATTTAATTATTCACATGTATTTTAATTATTATTTATTTTTATAGTCGCTCAATCATTATAATCTTATAAATAATATACGAGTATGTTATATTTTAAATATAGATACACGTCACTATCATTTTTATATTTTGTTATTTAAAAAAAAAAAATTATGTAAAAGTACTGTCATTTAAATTTTATTTATAATTAATATATTTATTAAAAATATATTTAAATATTTTAGACGAAAATAACACAATTATATTCTACATTGTTTCTACATTATATGTTACCTATATCGAAAAAAGTTATCAGATATCATTATTATTTGTAATAACTAATAGTTCATATTTAGATAAATGGTTATTAATTAGATATTGTAACTATTGTAGTATAGTGTTTGTGATGGTTGAAAAATTAAAATACTTTTTGAGATTTATTGAAATATACAGTGCGATCACAATTTTTTGGTAATACTATATATAAAACCATCATTTTCACGATTTTTATTTATAGCGTCAATTGGTTTTGTTTTTTTGAGAGTATTATGTTTTTCTTCTTTCTCGTCTAGTAAATTTAAAACGATATTATTATTATTTAAAATACAAAATTCCGCCATGACTTGTAAACGTTCCGACGTTTTAAATCAAACTGCTTAATGTTTACACATTATAAACGTATCAATGTAGAATTTTTTGGAAAGCCGCCGCGGCCAGTCACACCTAGGAACCAGTTCAGTCGTTGCGATCAATTGTCGTAGCGACTGGCTATGTTTGGCCGCGGCGGCTAATCACGTCTAGGAAACCGTACGGACAATTACCAAAATCTATTATATTACACTAATATACCTATGTGTAATATCTAATAATAGGTATATATATATTTATAAAAAAAAAGAACAATGTCAATAGACATAATATGTACAACATATTTAGAAAATTTGCCGGCCACAGCACATAAAATAATATTTCACTATAATAATGATCATTATATTAGTTTATATATATAATTAGAATAAGAATACCTAGTGGTTATTTTCCACATAGTTTATTCATTTCTTGTCGTTGACAATTTTTCTATGCCGTGTTGGTTTTTTAAATGTCTCTTCAAAGTACATTTATATTTAAATGTCTTATTACAAGTAGTACAATAGTACATATAAAATTCTGAAATAAATGTGCAATACAAATATTAAGTCTAAAGATTAAATTTTTATTACCATATCTTTCAAGATTGATGTGTTATTACAATAATATATGTGTAGGAATTGTATCTACTTAAAATTTATATAATAAACATCATACATAAAAAATAAATAATTATTTTGGTTATTGTAATTAAAAAATATATTTTTGACGTTTTTTTAAAGTTATTTCAATATAATTTGTGTCATATTTTATTAAAAGTGACAGAAGCGAAAAAAAAAAAAAAATAAGGATATTTAATAATACTTAGATCAATATTTAATAATAAATAGAATATTGTAACTTTAGAGTGTATAGTATGTTAAATTATTTTAATAAATTGTATTCATCATATTTAAGATAAAATGGTTAACTTTAGTTTTAGTAATGAGTACTTATGCACATTTTTAGCTTCACATCAATTAACAGTGCATTACACTAAACATAAGGTAAAAAAGTAACATACATTTACATTATTGTGTCTCATGCATTGTGTATATATTTTTACGATTTAAAAATGAAATGTGTACCTATATTTGTTTGCATAAAACTATATAAATGTAACACGTGGAATTACATTACATCTTTATAAAACCAATTATATAATATTATAAAATATAGAATAATATCATATTTGAATATTATTTAAATTCATAATATAGACTATATAGATATTTATATCTCAACCATATTTATTTATATGCTACCAAGGATGTGTGTGAAGTTAGCACTCTCTTATCAGTAGAATAAAATTAGGTTACCATAAACCCATACTATAAATTGCATACACAATCAAATTATAAGGCGTAACTATATATTATTAATATTATACAAATATAATTTATAATTGTAATATTTGTAACCATAGAATGAAGAAATCAATATCAACACAAAACAACAGAAACAAAGAAAATCAAAAATGTTTTTTTTATTATAATTATTAAAATATAAACTTTTACCTATAGTAATGAAAATAAATATACATACTTTGGTATAGTTATAAATAAAAAGTATATCGTTTTTAATAAATGCCTGTTTGCAGGTATGACGTATATGCGGTCGGTAGTTACACAATTCGAAGTGAAATTTGACCATGAACACCTCTTTCGATTTTTTCCGGAGGGGTCTTAAATCAAAGATAATTAAACGCCCTATAACATAACAAAATTTTGGTAGGGGAAAACCTACATTTTGGCTTTAATGGTATAAAACCTGGTAAAAAGTGTTCGTTGTATGTTACACTACCATGTTCTAGTTGTACTTATGCATGCAATTAGTCGCACATCATATATTAATAATAAGCAATGATTGTTTCTATATTATATTGTAGACTCAAATTTGTTATTACTTTTAGCTTTAATTGTATAATATTATATATTATTAACAAATATGTTTATATTTTATTTTGTTTAAATAAATTCTAATTTATATAAAAGTATTAGAGTAAAGTATATAAATATTATATTTTTTTGTTGGTTTCAATTCCCAGGATATACTAAACATACCACTTGGTAAATTACCCTTTATTAATCCTTTGTTTGGAATTTTTATATTAAGGTCTGATTTTCATTTCACTATGGATTAATCACTCTTTATAAATAACTTATTCCAAAAACTGTTTGGATATAAATCATGATTAATAATATAAGAATTTAAATATGTATCATACTTAATCTAAAAATTAAAAATTACATTGTGTATTATTTATTTTAGAAATTTATAATATTCTGATCTTTTCGAATGTATTTGTATTTGTGTAATGTATACAATCTAAAAACTACCCATATATATTTTTATATTAGTCAAGGTGTAGAAAAGCTCTTCACTTTTACAAATATTTCCTGTATATTCCTTCTAATTTAGATAACCTTCTTTAAAAATATTTATAAATGATAGAAATACTTTTCTAATATTATATACATAATAATTATCAAATAAAAGTAGACTATATATAATAATATTATATAATTAGGCACTTCTAATTTGTAATAATATAATGGTTATATTAATTTAATTAGTCTAACTAACTTGTTATGTATCTAATAACAATAATTCATACAAATATATTAGTTAGGTATAAAATGAATTATACAAATATTTGAATATAGTATATTACATCTTTATGTTTCTTTATGAGAAATTGAAAAAAATCGCACACATTAAAAATAATATTGGTTTCAGAGGAGTGCTCAGGATTTTTTATGAGGAGCCGTGAGCGGGGTTGAACTAAAAATTTGTTTAATATGTCCACAGAAGTTAAGGTTTATGAAAAAAAATAAAATTATTTTAGTTAAAAAACATGGATATTTTTGCAAAAAGCAATAATACATAAATATATTTTTTAGTTTTCATATCATTATACTATATTATATTATAACATATTATTATGACTGTCTACATTTTTAAAAAATTAAATAAAATTTTCTAGGCTTTTTGGTCAATTCATTAAGGACTTCTTCAGATGTTATTGGAATATCATTTGAATGGTCATCATTATCAATCCATCAAATTGAATCTAAAAAAAAATTATGCTTTATTATTATAGTTCAAAAATATCTTATATTTTGAACTTTAAAGTTTACTTTTGTCCTAGTGCTATACAAATAATTTTTCAATCTTTTTAGACACGAAAACGTTTGTTCTGGCATTATACTGGTAGTGTTTATATTATTTGTAGTAAATGATATATATCATATTTATGTTTTCGAGTTTCCGCTTCTTAAGGAAAAACTTTTGGGAAATTCGAAAAATGAGCTGAATAAAGTACCAAGTAGATAACATTTGCGAGCGAAGCATATGTTATACGTAAAAATCGGATTATTATTTATACTCGAAAAAATGTTTTCATACATAAAAAAAAAAAAAAAAAAACATCTTTGTAGAATCAACACATTCCTCGCTCCGCTCAGAATCTAACAGTCCTTAGATATAATATCTTAACATCGCGAGGTAAATGTTTTAAAGAATAATATAGAATTATTGTTTATAAAACATTATAATATTATATTGCGAGGTAATTGATTTTTAAATGTTCTGTTAACGTTTACAATTTGTATTTTAGTGACAATTTACAATAATACAAACATAACACATTTCCTAAACATGGCAGAGTAACGTTTCAAAGTTTAACAAAGAACATACATCCCAGAGACGTTGGTAACATAAAATGTTTAGTGGGTGGAAGCGTCGGAAGCGACTAAAAATATTTGTTTCCGCTAATGAATAAGACAAGAATGTTAAGAGGACGCCACAGTCCTAGAAATTGACCGTTAAAACATAGTTTCATACTTCATGGATTGCAATGGCCAGAATGGTCGTAGATAAATAATTTTTAAATCAATTTAAAGGGTACAACATTTTCCGTGTTTTGTCAGAGCGGTTTTTTTTTTAAATGATAAACTACAATTGTTATGTACAATTTAAAATATCATAAATTTTGATTTGTTTGATGACTAACCATTACAAATCTAAAATGATTAAAAATAAAAGCCTCTGACAAAACATTGAAAAAGTTCTACTCTTTCATTTGATACCAATATCAATGATTTCTGACCATTATGAAGCTAAAAATCCATGATGTACGAAGTTAAGTATAAAAGAGAATATTTGAATTTTTGGACAATTCCGTACACTCTCTGCCGGGAAAAATGATGAATTATTATTTAAAAGAAAATTATATTATTATGTTGCGCGCCGTCCGTAATAGTGGTCAGACTATTATTTATAATATATAATGTATGTGGTTCTGTGTTCAATGTTCACTATATTTTCATTCAACAAACAGGTTTTTGTAGAATAATATTTTATGAACAATACATATTATGGATTTGTACGTAATCAATAATAGTTTTGTTATTGTTTGTTGTTATTAACAGTAATAAAATAAATTCTAAGCTAAGCAAAGCTATTTAGGTATTTACAATACCTACGTATTTCGTTTACTTTTCTTTTAGTTAGTATGTAGACCAGCGGTGTAGTATTAAAAAAGTTTGAGTGTACGTAAAAAATTCCCAAAGTATATAATTATATTCCAAGTTTCTAACAATTTGAAAGTTGTAATTGTTTTTGACATAAATGTTTTAATTTTTTTAAATTTCATAAGGTAATAAAATATATAATCTGATTAGTGAATAATAATTATTAAAAAAACTTAATTGATTGTATATGAAAATATTCGTATACAAATTATTTTTTAAGTACGCACTATATAGTAAAAACCGAAAAGTCGTTATACACCGTATACTCGCGTATACTACGCTCCACTATATCACTAAATTGTAGACACCTTTTAGCTAGAAAGTAGAAATATCGTTTTAATCATCCACATGATTTCATACAGATAATTGTGTATAAAATGTTGATGTTACACTAGAAAGATTATCAAATAAGGTTTTCAATTTATCAATAAATTGCAATATCTCATTTTTGGCAAAATGTATAGATACACTCAGTGAAAACATTTACATAAATTTATAAAAATATACCTAAATAAAAACAAAATATGCAGTATTATATGATTAGGCTACGATACAATTTTCAAACCGATAAACCCAAAATTGTGGAATAATAAACATTTTTGGAAAAAATTTCAAATTTTTATACTTAGTCGGAAAATAAACCAATCGTTTCCAAATTGTTTTCTCTACTATATAACACTTATGTTGATTTTCAAAAAAGTTTCAAGTCCCTATGATCAAAACTTAATTAGTCATCATGAAATAAAAAAATTTAAATAACGAAATCGTTATATTGCCGATTTTCGGGAATTTCAATTTTAAAAGCTTTTTAAAAAAAATTGTCAGTCATGATTTTCAAAATATTTTGTGAAAAGATTAAGTAGTATCATAGAAAATTATTTATTATTAATTTTCTTATTAATGTTTTATGGTAGTATATGATTAAACTTCGATAAAATTTTTAGACTGATAAACCAAGAATTGTAGGAAATATTAAACATTTTTCGAATAAAGTTCAAAACTCTATACTTAGCCAA
This sequence comes from Eriosoma lanigerum, assembly GCA_013282895.1. NCBI lineage: Eukaryota > Metazoa > Arthropoda > Insecta > Hemiptera > Aphididae > Eriosoma > Eriosoma lanigerum. Next base: position 14,173,481 of record CM023357.1, read on the forward strand.
AAAATCAACTAATCCATTTTAAAACTTTACCGCATTTATATACTACCTATTTTAATACTTTCAAATATTTTCAAATCTCTTTTTGATCAAAACTCAATTAGTTATCATGAAATTAAAAAGTTTAAAATAACAGATTTTTGTCGTTTTTTCGCCATTTTTTGGTAGTGTTTAGTTATAGCTGCTTGTCGTAATACATAATAACATAACCAATAAGGCAAATATAATATAAAGAACCGGCAGACGACTGATTTTAGAATGATGCGTTGCTCCCGTAATCAAATATTATCGAGTGCAATCGGCTGGCACAACGACGACGATTCGATATATTAGAAAAGGAAATGAGGAGTCGCCGCGTGCTTGCTCTGTTACAAAAGTAGTAAAAGCGCGTTCTATGATTCATTGCTTGCTAAAGACCTCCACAGTTGAAACCATATATCCACCTATGCGAAGGAGGAACATCCTAAATTGACGTTCCCACTTTTTATAGATTTTTAAGAGAAATAATATAAATATGATTGTTGACTTAGAACTTATCTTCTTACTATCTCTATTACTATAATTCTGTTTTATCATTATCGACAGCGTTAGGGTAGGACTGGCCTATGGTGGCCAACCATAATAATAATAAACCATACCATATTATAACCAATAACCATATATATATGTATTACATATAATGCCTAATATTGCATGGATGTTACAATGTAACATTGCAACAATAGCAAATTTTAAACATTTAAACAATGAAATTTGTTAACATTTAAAACATTGTTTCTATAAAACAGTCTTGGAACATTGCATTGTTGTAATTTAGTTATATTTTTCATGAAACACAAATTCAACATAATGGCAATATTGGCAACGTACTTTTGCACAGTGGGTAATAGTAGGTATAAAATTATGTAATATGTGATTCAATAAATGTATTTTTTTTTGCATTGATTTCATTATCATGTTTTTTTTTACAAACACACCTATTGCTGAAGAAATTTAGGTTGGGAAGGGGCGTTTTTTTCATTCTTAACTGGGGCCCACAATTCCTAAATACGTCTCTGTATATATTATATTATGTATATATATATTATATAAAATTGTAAATTTAATTTTAAAAAATTATAAAGTATTTTGCTACTTGTATAAGTAGGTTAGTACATAGATTAAAACAGTTATAAAATATACTGATAGACAATAAAAACAAACTTCCATTTCAATAAAACGATGAAAAATATTCAAATATATATTATTTAATATTATTTCATAAAGATTATATATAACTATATATATTATAAAAATCTTTTATTTCTATATAGTCCAGCGTAGCAGTGTATTTCTCATTTACACTCCGTGTGTTACAAAGCATATTAAATAACAAAAACATATTTACAATAAAACAATATTTTAACCAAATACCGCATCATTAACTTTTTATTGCTTGATTCTTGATAGGTACCTACATAAAATTGTTTTGATACATAAAATAGTTTAGTTCGACAAAAAATCCATTCTCTACTAATTTGGAAACTATACTATTAGTCTAAAGAACATGACGGAACAATAATAAATACTTAGGCTTTGTTGGAATTGTGGCCGGCTTATTCCAAAGTCCAGAAACGCAAAAAATTCGTGGCTTATACCTCTTCCAGAAGTCGAACCTGGAAACCCGTGCGTTAAAATTCGTATTTCAACCATTCTCGGCCAGGCTTAATTGATTTAATAAAATCTTCATATATTTTCAAGAATAATTATATTATTTTTCCAAACACTTGCACTTTGCAGTTTATTTCGTATATGTCTATAGATGTGTAATGACGTGCACAATTTGAAACAAAAAAATATATGTAATCTGAATCAAAAAAAATATACAAAAGTAGGTGCACACGTTGCGCACAGACGCTGACACCTACACCAGCGCCGACAAACACTTTTACTTAGAAAAATACCGTGAGAAGGCTAGCAGGCCTTTTCATGGAATTATAAGATAACCAATTTTTAACGGTTTTTTCCCCGCCAATTAATTACCAATGAACATATTCAAAAATCTTTCCCTCGCCAGTACCACGTAACAACTAAAGCGAATAAGCTGGTCGGCGTCTTGCACAACGTGTGTGCTACAATATCATTGCAAGCTAAGTCGACCAAGTGTTTTTATTTCGTTATACAAAGCATTATCTTTTAACAACAAGTGTTCTCTTGAATTATTTATTTAAATTATTTATTTTATTAATTGTGCTGTGAACTCGCTGAAGCAAGGAATTCAGAGGGCAACAGTCAGGTAAGATACGTAATAATAAGAGATACACTTATATTATTTAAAACAAAAGAAAAGATTGTTATTATACTAATCTTAAATACAAGCGGAATACGTGATCCGTACTTTTATATAATTTAAACAATATTAATATCGACACATAACACATTGATTTTAAATACAAGCGGAATACGTGATCCGTAGTTTTATATAATTAAAATAATTTATATTAATACATATATCAAATTTTAATACGAGCGGAATACGTGATCCGTAAACATACATAATATATACATATTTATATAAATTATATTACAAATAATTAGGTATTACTATATTACCTATATATATATCAACCTTTGACTTCTAACTCACAGACTCACTACCCCGAAACCCTCTGACCACCAAGAGGAAGGTAATAACGTTTAAAATACTACATAATATCCCATAACTATTTACCTCTATATTTATACGTTATTACAGATGTTACTAAGAATCTGAATAATAATATTATAGATTAAAAAATATCAATTTTTTCAATTCGGTGGATGTCCAGACAGGCACTCAGGAAACATGTAGTCACACAATATATTTCGACTAATGCGTCCTTTATAACTAATGTTTTTTTTTAAAAATTAATATCGGTTAATAAAGTTAACAGACAGTTAAAAAATTTCGAGGGGATCCGGATCTCATGAACCCTAGCTGTAGATATATGTCACTGTGTTCACACATTGCGGACATCCCTCAAAATATATCTATTAAAAATATTATAGGTACCTAATCGAAATACTGCTGCATAATATTATATTTGATACCAAACTATTTATCTATATTTAATCACATTTTTTTATGTTTTTAATATTTTTAATATTTTATTTTTTAGTATCCTATATTGATGTAACTACGAATAATTATTATTTATTAGGTATTATTTGTATTTAAATCTATGTAATTTATTTTTTGTATATATATATGCAATGAAGCATATAGGTATAGTTATTAAAACAACAGTAATAAAAGATAAAATAATTATTCAATAATTCAATTTATAAATAACTATAATGGGAAAACCCAACATTTAGGTATAGAGTTATAGAAAAAATACTAAAGTTGATAGTACGATTTTTTTTTAGACAATTAAAGTATTAAATTAACATAAATTAAATTATGTAATAATTAGGTGGGATTGTTCTATTCTATAATGTCATTTGATTAGTTTTTACGCGATTACATTGACCAACCAAAACGGATGACAATGAAAATGAGCAGAAATGATGCGTAGAAAATCTGAGTTCGAGTAGTCCTCAGTCGACGAAGAATTGCACTTAGTACTTAATTCGTCGTTAAGACTTCGACTGGTCTGTTAATGTTTAATATCGTTTTTATGTTTTCGCGGTTTTAATATTAATTCGTCGCAAATTTTTATTTCATTTTCATAATATTACTTACTTTGTCTTATTTATTTATTTTCATTGTTTTCCATTAAAATTTAATTAATTTGTTTGCAACAATGTCAACTTTTAGAAGAGTAAGTTAATTAAATTATCTAAATGTTTTATTTTAATATCTATGGAACTAATATATCTGCGTGTTCTCCTAAACCTAATATTTATTTATTTTTATTATTCAAAATATTTTTAAGCATATATGAATTTGATTTTGACATTTATTTTTAAAATTATTTTAGGGATCATTTTTTCAAAACCAAGACGTTCCTGACGTAACTTGACCTGCTGTGAGTTAAGATAGAAGTACACCAGACTTTCATAGCTTTTTTCTTCGCCTGATCAGTCGTTAAGTCCAACGAAAAATTCTGGTATAATGTAATTTTTAAATTTTAAAAAATGTTTTATTTAATATATTTATCTATAGATAAAATAGGTATGTATACTATCATACCTATTGGTATGGCTATATAGATAGGTAGATACTACTATCCTTTTGTATCCTTGTAGTATCCTACTATTATATCAATTTTATCATATCTTTAAATTGCAGGTGACTTTTTCAGTCCGATTTCAGAGTATTTTGCCTTTAATAAACCTTGAAGTTCAACCGTAGGTCAACAATCTATTCCTAATTATTCTACACCGATAAGATAATACTCGGCTCAAGTGAGTTAATTATTTTTATTTTTTAAATATTAAATATAAATCTATGGCAACCGTATTTTCATTAATCTCTGACACATAATTTTGTAAGCAATTTGTCGTTTCTATGTCTTAAAGTTTTATAATATAATATAATTAAATATATTGTTATTTCACGTTCTCTATAATAAGTTTTACTAAAATTTTATTATTGCAATGAATATTATCTTTGGGTTTTCGTAAGTTTTATCTTAAAATTTGTTTATAATTTGTAATTATTAAAAAAAAAAAAATTATAACTTATTATTATATATTTTAGGAGCAATTAGTAAATTTAAAACGCAGTTCCGTGTTTTGATCGAAGTGTGTCTAATATGACTGATATAAGTGTTACTCAATCCGAAAATATAGTCAAAGGGATGATGTTATAGAAAATAAAAATTTCAGATCTAAATTGGATTTGTCACTGGCGTCATAAATGGTTATCAGATTCCTCAACAACAATATCGTATATCTCCTATACATAACAGTGATGGAAGTGATCCTTTAACTTCCCATTTCCCATTCAATTTTAAATATATATAGTTTGCAAGGGGAGCAGTATGTAAATAATTTTGTTTATTTATTATTATTTTTGTTTTTATATTATTATTATATTATATTTTAATATATAATCATTAACTTTCAGGCGGTTGACGAAAACGATGGTTCCGAATCTTACAATTTAAAGTACATGGAATCACCATCATCGCGAGATTATAGTACTGTTTATACACTCCGCAATGGAACGCAAAGCGGCAATCATTACATTGATTCTATTGTAAAAAATTGTTTATATATTTACAATTAATATTTTTCTTTAAAACATAATGTTACACTGAACGAAAAATACCAGTACTTTTAATAATATTACCTATTAAATTAATAGTATCTTTGTTAATATACGGTCAATAAAATGTTTATTGATTTAATAATGATAGATTTGTTAAATTAAGTTTTAACAAAATATTATAGTTAATTCAATAATATGCCTTTTCAGTCCAATTAATACAATACAATAATAATTTTGTTGATTTTAGTATATATAATATACATTTAATTATCCCATATTGTAGAAACAACAAAACAATTTATATTTCAATAAAATTGAATTGTTAAATAATGATATCATATTTGTTAATAATAATAAATTATTATAAAATAATAAAATATAATTATTTCAATTATTTAAAATTGTAGAATCAATCAGATGTCTATGTATTTATTAATACATTTTATTACTTTAATATTATGTTTTATTTAAAATTTAATTAGTTTACACTTTTACAGGTACCTATTATATATTTATTATTAGAAAAAAAAATATTTGGTATATATTTAACGTGTTTATTAAGTATAAATATACAAATTTAGCTATAACCAATATAGTACATTAATAGTTACACATTTACATACTTACTAGAAAAAAAAAAGAACAATTTAATAACATTGCATAGGTATATAGAACAAAAAAATATACAAATATAACACACTGGTGCGGTGGCAGCCTTTTTTTAATTACAATAATTTTATTTCTGAAGAAATTTGTTTAATTAATACGCAAGATTTGTCGTATTTGGTATTAATATTATAAAAAAAATTTTGTATAAATAACCATACGTCTAAAAAGCGTCGGGATATTCGACGTTAAATACGTGGAATATTTTAAAACATATGTCGAACGCCTTTAATACAGAAAATACTTTATATTTTATACTATCAAAATAGACTAACACGTCTTTACAATCGAACAATGAACCGACAATAAGTACACACCATTGTATAGGATCATTCCCATTTTGGGATAATTAATTTAATTATGCATCCATCTCCATAGCTGTTTCTGTAATTTTTATAAATGAGTTTTGTGAATCTTTAATGTTATATTTAATATAAGATTTTTATCCGTTATCGTCCCTTGCCATCTTTCTTGCAGAAGGAATTATTAAACTATGGAGTAAATATAAAATAACGAGATGTTTTGAATCTGAAAATTACATTAATAATATAAATTTAATGAAATGTACCTATTATAGACATTTAATACACTTATTAAGTATTATGAGTCATAATTTATAACGTATAATTTAATATTATAAAATCATGCATTTTATATTATATTATCAAAATTATTATGATTTTGAGTAAAAAATGAATGATTATTTGGGATTACAGGGATGTTATTAGTATCATTAGTATCCATTATATTGTGTTGAATTGTTTCAAAATTATTACTTAAATTATTCACAATTATTGATCGAATTTGTAAATTATTACAAGTTTTTATTGCATGTTTTTTTATTACATGTCTTTTAAAACTATTTAAATTAGGAAATATTTGAGTACATTTATTTTCTGTACATTCATATGTACTTGAAGGTTTTAATAAATGAATTATTTTATAATGAACCACCAGTGCCGAAAACATTGAAATATCTTGCTTACAAATAAAATAAATCATATTTATATGTTAATTTAAAACTAACAATAAACTTAATATTACACATAATAAAATATATAAGTATAAATACTTATAAATTATAAATTATGCATGTATGTATAATATATTATATTAAATTTATTGTATATACGAGGTCTGTTCAAAAAGTTCCCGAATTTTTCAATTTTTTTTTTATGGTGCTTACCTACAAGTTATTGAGACTTATCACCCTCGAAGTATTCTCCTTCTTGGTTTGTACACTTTTGCCAACGACGTTTCCATTGTTGAAAGCAGTCCTGGAAAGCAGTTTCTGGAATTGCTCGTAGCTCCTTTGGCGAATTTTCTTTTATTTCGTCTATCGTAGAAAATCGTCGTCCTTTTAACGGAGATTTTAGTTTTGGAAATAAAAAAAAGTCTGCTGGTGCAAAGTCAGGTGAATATGGTGGATGAGGAATCACGGTCATGTGATTTTTACGTAAAAATTAACAGGGAAGTGTGCACTGGAGCATTGTCGTGATGGAGAAACCATGAGTTTTTTTCCCACACTTCAGGCCTTTTCCTACGCACTTTTTCTCGAAGACGTTTTAATACTTCTAGATAGTACAATCGGTTAACAGTTTGTCCTGCAGGTAGAAATTCATGATGAATAACTTCTTGGTTGTCGAAAAATCCGTTAGCATGACTTTAACGTTCGATCTGACCTGACGAACTTTTTTTGGTATTTGAGAAAATTTACCAACCCACTGTGATGATTGGACTTTTGTCTCAACATCATAGCCATAAACACACGTCTCATCACCCGTTATAATTTGATTCATGAACATGTTATCATCATTTGCGCGATCTAACAATTCTTGACAGATGGTTACGCGGTTGTCTTTCTGATCTTGAACTTTTGTCACATGAACATCGTCTGTCGATGTCGACGGACGTCCTGAACGTGAGTTGTCATCAACTGATTCCCGACCGTCTTTAAAACGTTTAAACCAGTCGTAACACTGAGTACGTCCTAAACACTGATTACCATAAGCATTTTGCATCATTTTGTGAGTCTCAGTAAAAGATTTACAAAATTTAATATTGATACGTTGATCGTGAATATTATTCATCTTAAAAATCGCAAAATACACACGACTCGTCTACTTTAAACTCGCACAGATAATGGTCGGATAGCAATAAACATTTAGGATTTAATTGAAAAGATAGCTGCTTATCTCTATTTTCTTTTAATCTAATAAAATTTACGATAATGTAATTTTTCTATTTTTAGAAACGATAGTTCGGGAACTTTTTGAACAGACCTCGTATACAAATTATATTGAAGTATATCTTAATTAGGTATACTACATACAAAATATTTAACTGTCTAAATAAATTTAAATATTTTATATACAATTTGTATAAGTAATTACTTTTTAATATTACAATTTTATTACAATTTTCAACATACGAGACAAAAAATTCACTGACACTTCACCGTTCGAGATATAGTTGTCGAATGACAAAGACTATAGTCATTAAATGTGGTAAGTGTACCTAGTACAGTAATATATTATATATATATATATACCTATATTACCTATACTATATAATGTAGAAAAACTGGAAAAGCTTAAATCGGACTTTCTTGGTATTATTATTTGATAAAAAAGAATTGTCGTGTTTTGTATTCACACATTTTAACCACGTTTAGATTTAGATTTTCTGAAAAATACTAATTCGAAATGATTCGAAACAAAGATATCAGAAAAAAAATAATATTTCAATCCAAATACTTTAACATCATCGTTATTATATTTATTTCGTAACTTATAGATTTAAAATGTCACGCAATACCTAGAATTTTTAAAAACTTTTCTTAGATTCTTAAATTAATGATATATATAATATGCCAAATTATTATTTCGAACATAATATTTATCAGTCTAATTAAATATTTTATCCAAATAATAAAATTTATGTTTATTTTATAACTTAATAATTAATTAATACTATATAATATATAGTATATATATATATATATATTATATATAATTAGTAATTAATTTTTAGTTGTACAAAAATGTACAAAATAAAGTACATAATACTAGATAATTTTTTTTATCGTCATATAATTATTTTCATTTGCGGGTGCTAGGGTAACAAGAACACTAAAAAATTTGAGTGTATTATAGAAGCAAATATTGCTGATTATTATTATATTTGTAATTTTTTCCCTAGAAATCAGTATTGGTGCTCAATAAAATATTTCATAATATTATACTTATTTAAATAAATATAAAACCACCACAGTTATTATGTTATTGTGTTCTAAATAATTTATAATAATATTACATAAATTTAATGTATGAACGCAATTTATTGACACGATGTGCTACTAATTGCATACTTCTGTATTATACGACTATAACATAGTAGTGTAATAACCATTGAAAATATTTTACCAGATTTTATGTCATTAAAACCAAAACGTATATTTGCCCCTCCCAAAATTTTGATGTTTTAGAGGGGTGTTCATGGTCAAATTTCACTTCGAACTGTGTAACTAGTGACCGTATATTTGTCAGGTAAACAGGTATTAAAAAATAATAAATAACTAATATACAATTTTTTTCATTCAGGAGATTCAACACCAAGCTAAAAATCGACTAATAAGTGGGATAAAACTGTGGAACTCAGAAAAGTCCGTTTTAAAATCTAAAAACAGTTTTGAATTCGTAGGGTTCTTTACCAGAGATCGATCGGGGCGATTTTTAATTTTTAATGTATATTTTAATAATTATAATATAAAATATTTTGGAATTTTTTATTGCTGTTGTGTTGATATTGATATTAATTTCTTCATTCTATGGACACAAATGTTATAAATTATGGTTGCATAACAATAATAATATATATTATACATAACATAAGAACAATATATTTATGGTAGTAAGTCATGCCCCTTAAAATTATTAGTTTACGCAATATAACATACTTGGTATTAACCATTTTCGTATAGTGGTAAGATGTTAAGTTTTTAGGGTGCTATCTTCACACGCATCTACCAAGGTTAATTTAAATAGATTTGATAACATATAATATTTCAAGTGATATGAGGTAATGTAGTGGAAGGTTAAAAATGCTATTAAACACGTTTTAAAATTTTGCGCCCCCGACCCGATTTGAATATTCGTAGATGATAAGTAACTGTGTTGTGATTGGTCCATATGATAAAAATATTTACAACGTAGCATTATTCCATTATTTTAAGTTTGTTTAAAGGAGCAATTGAAAATACAGAATTAAAATAACTTAAGTAGTTGATAAGTAATGTTTAAAAATATGAAAATGGACTAAGTAAATTTTATTAAGTTTACTTAATTATAAGTGAGAAATCAAGTGTCGATTGAAAATGTTGCTATAAGAATAACTGAAAAAAATTTGAAATTATTTTTCTTATCAAAAGTTTGAAGATTTGTAGGCGGTTTATATTTTTCTCCTATTATAGAATGTTGGTCACACTGCATGAATACAATTGTAGTTTCTACGAATAAATTACGTACCGCCCCCGTACCGGTATTTGGTACAAGACGTCAAGTATCAAATGTTCAATAGATACCTACTAGATTTTGTGATTTCCGTTATTTTTTAAACAATAACTTATATAAATTGTTAACAAGATTACTGGTATGTTTTGATATTGGTATTTATGATTTATGTATTATTTTTCTTGAAGTTTGTTATTTATTTATTGTAGAGTGATATAATAGATATTAAATGTGAACAATTATAAATTTTAATAATAAAATAGTTTTTTTTAATGATTGTTTACTCTATTTTTTTCGTAGGTTTGAAAAATTCAAGTAAGAGTCTTACTAATATATATTTGTTTTAAGAGGACAGTATACTTGCCAATTTGGTTTAATGCTATTTTCGCTAATTTAACGAAAAATACAGCAAAGTAGCATAGAACTTAAATTGTGGCGTTTGTTAACCCAGCTTACAGTTTGCGTACTTATAATATTAAAGTTGGGAACGTTTTCTATGTTGTCTAGTGGTAATTTTTTTATAAAATCTCATCTGACAGTTTCCTAAGTTAAACGTATTTAAATTTTTTTCATATTTCATTAACTTTAATAAGTTTATTGAAATTTTTAAAATGTCATCACAAAAAGCCTACGAGAAATCATATTAAAAATATTCCGTATGTTTTAACTAAAATGCCACAATTTAAGTTCTATGCGATTATGATTTTTCAATATTTTCTGTGACCTGTTTGGTAGATGGAGACAAGCAATTCAAGTATAGTGTCTTAAATATATTATTATATTTTGTTGTTTATATAAACATAACAGTTAATCAAAATTAATTGTTTAGATTGTAGATAATATTAAAATAAAAATGTTTGTTTATATTTGTTTAGGTTGAACACTGAATAATAAATATTTTTAAGACAATGAAGAAGGCATCTTTTGGAAGACGTTCATCGGCAACTGGAAGAAACACTTTTGGCAGTTCAACATTCGGACGGCAGAATTCATTTGATGGCAATGATATGAGGTTTTATTAATGATTTAAATTTTAAATCTATAATAATATAATTTTAATGATCTTATTTATTTAAATAAAAGATTGAGTCAAAGGAATAGTCGAGGTGCAGAAAAAAAGTCAATGCTTTTAAAACCAGGATTTTCTTCAAAAAAATCAATATCATCGGATAATTTATCTTTACGTGATCCAAAACAATGGTCATCAACAACTAAGAAACCAGCAAATACATTGAGACAACCTATGGTACGTTCAACTTCAATTCTAAACATGACTGGTATTAACTTAGTTGCCTCTACACCGTGTGTTACACCAGGATTTAACCCTAATTTGCCTGGAATTAACTCAAGTTACAAGTAACTTAATTTTTTTTATTGAGTTATGATTTTCATATTGTTAATATTTTATACAATAAAATTAAAATTGTAGGAATCGTAGATTAAGTTCAGAATCTCGATACAGTAGCTATGGTGTTGTTAAAAATAGAAAAGAAGTGCGGCCACTAACTGAAAAAGAATTTCAACAAGGAGCTATACATAAAGTATAAAATATAATTAATTATGTGTTCAGTTAGCCTTAGCTTTCAATATTTTATATATTTTTAAAAACATGAATATTTTTACTTTCCTATATTTAGTTTTCAAAAAGTATTATAATCCAAAGTAATTTTTAAATTATTTTTTATATTAATTTTATAGATTCAAAACTATTTTTTGACTGCTCCTAATGCAAGTCACATTTTAAATAATGGAAGTATGAAGCCAATGACAACTACTATGTTTACTGAAATGTGTGAATACTTATTACATAAGTTAGACCGTAATCAAGTATTAAATAAAAGTAAATACATGGAGGAATTACCCAAAATTTTGAAAAAGTACTATTATAAAGGAAAAGTTGACAAATCTTGGCTTATTACTGGTAATGTACATCATATTTTGAAGACAATTATTATATTATGTCTTTACAATTTAATAATAATAATAATAATAAAATATACTAATTTGTTTAACATTATTAATTTATTTTAGTGAATGCAAGTCATTCATTTCCACAAGTAGTTGGTCTACTTCTTTGGCTAGTAGAATTATGTGAAACTCAAAATAATTTCAATGTTATGGATACATTGTATCCATCAATCCTTGATCCAGATGAGGCTGAAGATGAAGATTATGAACAGATAGTAGAATTTAAGGTATAAATTGAATTTGATCAAAATATTTTAAAAGGAGTTTAGTGAAAGTACAAATTAAGTGCCTTATTATTTTATATAATTTTAGGGATAGGAATACGTGATCTACTTCTAATTTTTTGTATCAATATTTATTATTTATATTTTATTAGTATTGCTAATAATAATAAAATATGACTAAAATTTACTTCCTATAAAAATAACCTTGACATTATTATGGTACTATACACCAATATTTTTTTAATTCTCATATTTTTTAATAATAAATCATAATCTTGTAAAAATTAAAAATTAAAAATATGAAACTAATCTAACCTAACCTCATTAATAATAATATATAGAGATGTCAATATATATAACCAATTTGAGAAATCTATAATTAACTTATATACCAAAAGTAAAAAAAAAAATACTTATTTTAAAATTAAACCACAACAGCTAGAAAACATTTTATTAAATAAAATTTATCATTTATTGTGAAAAATAAGATGGGTAAGTAAAATTATTGGTAGATCACATATACTATACCTAATATAAAAAAAATATAGTATTTCATATTCAACGGTATATTGCATATTGAACCTTTTTAATGGAGATTTATTATAAATAAAATTGTTTTTAATTATTTTAATTACTTTTTAGATGTATATGCCTTTTTTATTGAATTCATATCTAGTTGAATGCAGAGGAACTGGTAAACAAGTTGATCAAGAGTTCTTACGCAAACAGGAAGAGCTTTTGTTGGAAAATTACAGTTTGTTAAAATTATATTATTTCATACAATTTTACTTTTGAGCTTGGTTATTGATGTCGTATAATGGATACATTATATGCATATTTTTACTGGTGTTTTTTTTGGGTAGAGTGGTCATCAATACAATTTACCTAATAATATATATTAATAATAGAGATGGGCTTCCAATTCTTCTGGAACTAAGTCCAGATAAAGTGAGGATGTTAGTGTTTTTAAATACAAATTTAAATAAATAAAATATATCTAATAACGTGTATCTAATTAATTTAATTATTTATGTGTTTATGAACTATTCCTATTTCTTTGGATTTTAAATGGGCTATATGATTTTTGTATGTAATCTAAATCTATCCCATAATGTAAGTAATTTATTCCTTTATTTTATTAAAATTGTAAAAAAAAAAAAAATAATTGGTATTGATATCGGGAACCAAAAGAAGAATTTTTGGAACTGATCAAGAACCGGAACCGATTGTTTTTCAGGAACTGGTCCACCTCTAACCTATAATAGTGGTTTTTAACCTTTTTGTAACTGCTTTTCATAAAATTGTCATACCACATGTTAGCTAAAAGTAACTTTTATTTTATATATTATATATTTATGCCTTTTTTAGATTATTTTTTAAAATATTTTTACTCAAATTTAGTAAATAGGATATGAATATAAAAATATAAAACAATATGAATACTATAAATACTCGCACAGGTATTATTTTTATTTAAAAAACTCCATATTTTGATAAAAAATAATTTTCAAATACTAGCAGCCACACCTGGATGTTCATTGCACACCAGTTGAAAATTACTGCTTTATAATTCTAATTATAAAAACTAAATTTGTACTGATGTAGTTAAATATTTTTTTAGAAAAAACACTTGGAGTGGATGAAAAAATGTTAAGTACATTAGAGGCTGAAGTTGCTGAATATAGAGAGCAAATTGATTCTCTACGAGATGTTACTGAAGAACAAAAATTAGAGGTAAACAGTATTTAAATATACTATAATGTGAAATAAATAGAGCCAATGTAAGTCAAAAATATAATATCAACCATAAATAAATAATCGGATATCTAGAAATAAATAAAAAACTTGATGCATTCCATGAGAGAATGCAACTCGATCCTTAAAATTGCTTTGTTTGGTTGACAATGTTATATGTTATATTGTTTTATTTGATAAAAATGGAACAGCTTATTGAAGAAATAAGAAATCATCCTTGTTTACGGAAAAAAATTCAGATGAATATCTGAACTAAACTATATGGGATAAATAGCAAAATGATTTTGATTTGTAGCATACATATTACAAAATGTAGCATTCTGTGTGTCCATAGCATTACATTCAACAAGATGTTTTGGGTATTCAATAATTCCCTATTTGTAAAATAACTGTTGATATTTATCTTGCTTAGTTCTTATTCTTTATAAATTTATAGTGATATCATTTTATGATGTTCATGAAACACAGACAGTTGTAATTCTTCATAGGCGCCGCTCATAGGGGAGTGCTTGGGATGTATCTCCAAATTATAAATAAGCACTTCGTGTATTGGTGGTAATCGGGGACTAACGAATGATTAGACCCCTAAATAATTAATTTATCTTTGTAGAATCTTAAAAAAATTTTATTTGTATAAACTTGTAGAGTACATGTTATTTGAGTACATTTTCTACGGATTATCGACATCATGTACTTGGAGATTCTGATTAAGTTTTTCTATCCACCTTTTCTTCGACCTGCTCAGTGGTCTCTTAAGTTTGGTTCACACGTGTCAGTTAAAATGTTCAGCATGACTGAATCATTAAAATTGATTATCAGTCATTTAGAAACAATTATTTTATTTCATTATTCGATCTTATTTCGATATATTTGCCTGTGTGATAATTTTTCTTTGATCTGAAGAAACATTGAAGTAATTTTCTTTCTAGAACTGACAGAATTCTTTTGTCCTCTTTTGATATTGTCCACGTTTAGCATACATCTCTCCTATTGCATGGCCTGCGTTTTATTGATACTTTAACATTCACTAACAATATGTTAGATAATTTTAAATTTCAAATTCTGCGGATGACAAACAACAATATAAAATACATGGTATTTAACATTTTAACATAACCATAATGATGAAAAATTTGATAAAATGATAACTAAGTAGGCGAAAATATAATATAAGTCATTCAAATTCAACTTGGCAAAAATATTAATTACGTATAGAAATATTTTATAATCATACCTTCTCTCAATATGCCAATAAAATAATTGTACTCGTATATAATCCGTCAATCAAACTTTATTGTAACACAAGGTAAGTTCAGAAAGTTAGGTTTAACAAGTTATTCAATATTGAAAAATGTACATTTATTAGTTTATCATATTTACATGTTAATGTTATATACATTATAACTTATGTTGTGTACACTACAATTAATTTGTTCAGTTATTTTTTTAAATAATCACCATTTATATTTAGGTACATAATAACATGTTTTTTTTTTGTTAATCTTATATTTTTAGGGGATAACAGAATAATTTGGGTAATAGTGTTCAGTAAGATATATTTTATAGATTTATTTATTATATTTGATGTATATAGATTGTAATATTTTGTTAGTAATAATTATATATATATATATTTATTTTATTAAATAATATTATAAACATACATATTTTAATATATATTTATTTTTACTTTTTAGGAAATGAGAACAATGAAAATGGCTTTACAAAAGGATATTGTAGCGACTAAAAAATATATTAAAGATATACAAATTTGTATTGGAGATGTACAGGAATATATATTAAAGAAAATAGATGAAAGTCTTTATCAAGGTAACATTTAAAATATCTATTCATATTATTAAAATTATAAAATATAATATTATATCAATATAAATTGCCAGTTTTATGTCCTGTTTTTCCCTTCTAACAACATGGCCCTAATTACATATCAAGGGGTCAAAGAATGTTCTTACTTAACTAGAAAATTAAATTTTAGTTAACCAAGATCTCCATGAAATGTTCTGTAAATTATTTTTATATATAAACTATTTTTAATTATTATTATTATTTATATTTTGTATAGAAAAAGAAATTGATAACTTACAAAAGGAATTAAATGTAGTCAAAAGTTGTATTAATGGTCAGCAAATTACTCAAGAAGATAAAAAAATAATCGAAGAAGATATTATTAATCTAAGACAAGATATACAGTATGAAGAAAATTGCTACAATGAATATTCAAATATAGTTTATTCTGAAGACATGAATATTGTTGAGGTTCGATTGAAGGTTTGTACTAATTGGATAACATAATTATATATTTATTTATGCTAATATATCTAGAATAATTTGGATAATTAAAAGTTAAATTATAATTTAATTGTTTCTTATTATTATTACATATTTTTAAACTACTATTGTTACTTTTATATATTACTTATTTACATTTAACTGTAGTATCAGATAGTTAATGTTTTAAAATAATAAAAGGTTTTCTAGGAAATTAATTTTTGGAGTTTTATAAATTAAAATGTTATCATTATGTTTTCATTATTTAAATTTTAAAATATGAAATATTAAAGATGAATTTCTTGTCAATTTCATTTTTGTGTAAAAATATAAATAAGCAAAATTGGTTTCCCAATGTGCTGTGATTGTTCAGAGGATTTGCAGTATTTAAACATTTTAAATTAACCATAAGTATTTTTTTTTTTTTTTTAATTATAAATAAAAAAGAACAAGAAAATGATATAAATGTTTTTCATAAGAGACTAATAAATAGAATAAGTTTATGTTAGGCTATACAAGTACTTGCATAGCTAAACAATAAAGTGTCTTTCGTTTTACAACTTCATATTTATTTTATTTAAATTAAATTGTTATAATTTTATAAAATATGTGTGCTGTAAAACAAACACGTTTTATTTTAAATTGATTTAGTGGCTACAAGTAATTAATAATTAATAAACTAATACATATTATTATATTTAATATTTATTACTATTATTTAGCTGGATAAATTATTTGTACAATACAACAAAATGTGTGCAGAAAATATTGTTGCATTACCAGAACTTGAAAATGCAATAGCCGATAAGAATGTACTTGCTATGCACGTGAGAGAATCTTTGAAAGAAGTTGATGAATTATTAAAATGTTTAAAAAAGAAAAATATTGAAAAACTGAAAGTGATGGAACAAAAAGCAGCATCTATAAAAATAGATTTGGAATCGGTAAATAATAAATAAAAAACATTATTTTAATTGTTTATAAAATATGTTGTTAACTTAGGTAATGTTGGAGTATAATAATTTACAAAGAGTAGCTGAAAAGATAGATCCTGTACGTGATGCTGATAAAACACGGTTAATAGAAATTACTGATCGTCAATTTGAGGTGATTATATTAATATTATGAATTTCCTTATCTTGCCCATCAGAGACGCCGAACATAATGTTTAGCCAGTTCAATTTAACCGGTGGTAAAAACATGTAAAATTATATAAAATAATATTATAATGTACAAATTTGATATATGAATTAAATTTCTATATTAACAAAAAAATTAAATGAATAAAGATGTAAGAGGTACCCAAAATTATTATTATTGTTGTACTATTATAAGTAATTAATTGATAATTGAGTTTTCCTTAATTTTTTAATCGTACATTATATTATAATAATGTGAAATATCTGTAATAATTTTGTAAATTATTATTACAAAACTCAATGTAACATACTCTATGTAACAAGTTTGATAAATAATTTAATAATTAAACGGCAAGATTTTTTTTTAAGTATTACAGTAATCAGTACTCATCTAAGACAATTTATTAGTAAATATTTTTGTTTTTTAAAGTTGGTTGGGGTGGGGTGGGTCTGTTGTGGTGTACTATTAACCGGTGGTTGAAAAATACTTTAGTACCACTGCTGCCTATTGAGACTTTTTACAAGTTTTTGTTTATTATAGTATAGTATAGTTTTATATAGTTTTTGATACAATTTTATATAAATATGTACGCTAAATGTAATTTTATTTAATGATTAATATTTTATAAATTTTTAGTTAAAAAAAGAGTATGAAAATAAGTTGTATGAGCTTCAAGCTGAAATTAATACTATTAAATTAGATAACACTGAAGTTGAAAATAAAACAGAAGAAAAAAATAATTTATGTGAACTGTGAGTATTTTTAAAGTTTTGCAGATATATATTATTAAACAATTTTTATATATATCTTTTTTAGGATAACTGAAATGGAAAAAGAAAAAGAATATATTTTAAAAAAGGTAGTTGATTGTCTGGAAGGTCATGCAAAATGCATAGAGAAAATTAAAGATGCTGTTGAGGTATATTTTTTTTTTACTAATGACTTATTTATCTGTTTGATTAAATATGTAATATCATTTACTAGAATAAAAGTTCCTAAACTGTGGGTTGCAACTAAGTAATATTTAAAAATAACTTTAAGGAAAGAAATTTAAATGTTATATCACTGTGTATAATTTTGTATAGTATATGTATATGGTTTTTAAAATAAAGTAAAATTTATCTAACAACCTGATTGTTCAATGAGTGGTTTTTCATTGGTTTAAAACAAATTCTCAATGATGAAGGCTAAAAATTAATTCTAGTGAATAAAATTGGGAAGGAAATTAGTATTATATTGATAATTGTTATTTGTTACTTTACAACTTAGTATTTTTAAACCATTACCTAATTATATCTCACATTTTAAATGTAAATAATTTATAATTATGTATTTGGTTTTTTATGTCGTATTTCTGTATCAATAAAAGTATATTGTAGTATAGTGAACCTACAAGAAACATGTTCTACATTAATGTGACAAAAGTCAGTGCTAATGTATGATTTACAATGTACTTTAAGGTTGTTGTATTCTACATTTTAAGACTTTAATATATTAATGAACTTTTAATGAAATAAAATCATACACCAAAATAATTAAACAAAAATTTGATGACAGATATTTATTGTATCTACCTGAGATTTTGTACATTTTTAAGTAATATCATGACGTTTTCTGATGTTGTTTTGTTAAGAATACTATTCAAGATCTAAATTATGTTACTTAACACCTAGTATTTTTATGTGTAGAACTGGGTGGATAAGAGAATGTTTACACAAAAAAATCTCTTGATTTTACGTATTTTAAAATTTAGTATAAAGTAGTTTTCGTATACCCAAATCCAGTCTAACCTTTGGTTGTTCTTTAAAATGTGTAAACAACATGTTATTGTCAATTTCCCAAATAATTAATGCAAATTAATTATACAAATAATTAATTAACATGTAAAAATGTTTTGTAAACTAGTCAATGTATCTTATACTGGGTTTACTAGAGTTGTTAACAAATTTATGTTTGAAACATTAATTCTGTAGATTGTTAATTATTTTTCACAGGTTAGAAAAATAAATTATTTTCTATTTCTTTTAGAATAATTACAATTGTGTGATACTTGTGATAGATAAGAACCAAAATTATAAAAATGACAGGGTTAGTAGTGTAAATCAGAGTATTGAGGGATTTCACTTGTAATCTTTGATCACGTCTCATGGTCACAAAAGTATAATTTCGTATATGTTTGAATTTTTACAATTAATGATTTAATTTAAATTTATTTATGTTATATTTTAATAAAAATAAAAGAGAATCATTGTGTTCTGTTATTGTGAGTCAATATTTATTCTGAATACCCATATACTATATTTTATAAGTTATATATATAAACTATTATAAATGGATATTATTATTATTTCTTATAATATATTAAGTTTAATGTATACGGAGTTGAGATCTCTGTCTTTCTAAATAATTCTAAATGTAAAATTATGTTAAAATTATTTGTATTTTTGTGGATGTTTATAACCTAACCTAATTTCAAGGTAGAAGAATTTCTTCTATTGTGACTGAATTTCAAATATATATTTGCAAGTTGCAACCCCAGGGTTTAGTTCAAATTTTGCCACTAGACAGGATTGATTATTGATGATTAATATGAAAATAATGCTGTATTATATAGTGTTTATATTATATAATAATAATAATAATAATAATAATATATATATATATATATATAGATAGTGTCATAATTATAGTGTTATAAAATATTTGTTTTTTAACAGTTTAGAATCAATTTGATTATTACTTTAATTAAATATAATAATATTTTACTATTTTAATTTATTAAAATTTTACAGAATACTTATGAACAACAAAGAAAAGAAATTGAGTCTTACGAAAATAATCTTAAGTAGTATTGGTAATTATTACTGTATTTGTATAAATAAATAAATTTTATAATATAGGGTTAATATGATTTGATAAGTTATAATATTTGGTTATATTAAAACTAAATGTATGTATATATAAACTGTACATATATTTTTATTTTTTAATTATATTGGTAAAAAAAATTGTAAATACTCAAATGTTAGATATTTCACATACAAAACATATTCTATTTGTTCTAATGTTTTTAATACAAATTATTTTTTACTGTACTTATTATTTGTTATTCCCTTTTATATTTAGTCTGTACAAGAAAGTGTGTTTTTTTATTCCCATTTATAAATATATTGATAAGTATCTGTTATAAGTATAAATTGTTTTTTTGTGAAACTTAATTGGTTTAAAAGCTTTTTTTTCAATGGCGATTGGTGTTATTTATTAGTCTCACACTTTAATCTAAAATGTTTCTTTAATTTTTCATTATGTTTTACTTCTCTTTACCACCAAACTATGTGCCACCCTAGTCCTACACATTTATAGATTTCGAACATCTACATCTTGTCCATTCACACTAGCTATCTTCATATTACTCAATTCCATCTATGCATCTTTTCATAATTGCTAATTGAGCTTCCTCTACTCTTACCATTTACATTAATTTACATAATTCACTTGAATCATCTCCCCTCATATCATGTCTAAACCATTTTAGCCTATTCCTTAGCTTATATAGCTTTACATGTTCCACAATGCTTTTTCATTCAATTTTATTACAACTTAATTTTTACTTGTCAGCTTCTACCAACTAATTCTTGGCTAATTCTCCTTGTTTTCTCTATTTCTTTTACACCAGAAGTTAAAGACCATTGTTAAGAACCCTTTATTGTACTATATGTATATTGTATGAATATGATACTTATACAGAACATTATGTGTGACAGCCGTTGTACTAAAGAATTTGCTAAGTTAACTGTTTTTGGTCACAAGGCAGGTTTGGACTTCGACGGACGATCGTTGTAGTCAGTAGTAGTGTTTGTTCAGAGCATTAATACAGAACCTTTCTTAATTTTATTATATAATTTTTAGTTTGTTTATTTTAATAAATCTATTTCAGTCCCTTCATATTTAGTTGTTTTTTATTTGTTCATGAATATCATGAGACATCCATAACATTTTTGGTGGTAGTGGTGGGATCAGTGCTGTAGAAACCGCCGATGCAGACGGTGCATCGTATCGGGGCCCACTTGCCAATGAATTTGATGGCGGCCTACAACGTACCACAATAATTTTATTGTTTTTCTTAAATACAAATACAAATAATAATAATTGGGAATGATAATAATTTACAAAGAATATAAGTTGTAAGTTATTAAAAGATAAAATTATCTCACAATATACTTGCGACCTGTTATAATAAATTATTGTTATCTAATGATGTATACATTTGAAATGTATTAAAATCATTTTCAATAATTATTTTAACAAGTCACAAGAAAAACATATAAGTAAATTTTTGAAAAATGCAATATGAGTCATTTGAATTTGTTTTAATGATATATCTTTGGGAGAACATTTTACGATTTATTCAACATGGTTCTAAAGTTTTACAATTTCAAAACATAAATATTCAAAATGCTTGTAATTTACTTGAGTAGACGCATGAAACAATATTTAATCTTAGAGAAAATTTTAATGATATTTTAAATACAGCAAAATTAATATGTTCCAAGTGGGGAATTTGTACAGAATTTAAATATAATAATATAAACGCCAAACAATATTTTGATGAAGTTAAATGGAGATAAACGATTAAATATAACACGATAATTTTAGAGTTAAAGTTTTTTTTCCAATTGTTGATACTGTTTTATATCAACTATGTACACGATTTGAAGGATTATACAAAGTGGCGAATAATTTTGAATTTTTAAATCCTTGCATATTAAAAACAAAAGACGAAGCTGATATTATCAAAGCTGTCTATGACTTTATTAAAAAATATGGAAAAGACGCTAACACGTCAAATATTAATTTTTAAATCAATTGTTTGTCAGTTTGAACTAAATAAATAATATTATGGTCAAGATTTATTAATAAAAATGTATTTAATACATAATAGAAAATGATATGTCTAGTGCCTTTCCTGATATTGTAACTGCATGTATAATATTTTTAACTATACCTGTTACTGTAGTATCGGCCAAAAGATCGTTTATAAAATTGAAACTAGTACAAAATTATTTAAGAAATAAAATGTCTCAAAATAGACTAAATCATATTTCAATTTTAAATATCGAAAGAGAACAAGCTGTCGAATTAAATATAGATAAAATAATAAACGATTTGCAGACAAAAAAGCCAGAAAAAAGAATTTTAAAATCTAATAAATTATATTACATATTACCATTGATTATATATACTAGTATTTATAATCAATGATATTACATAAAGTATTTATATAAAATTTTGGAACTTTATTAAACATTTTTCAATAATTTTAGTAAAATATCGAAAATTGAAGGTTAGACATTTAAATTTGGAACAAAAAAATTTTTTTTTTCATGTTAAAAAAATGGTAGTGAAATGTTGAAGGTAAAATTTACATGTTCACGATCATACATTCAATCTTAAATTTTGAAACTTTTAAATTTCTTAAAAAATTTCCAAAAATTGTATAACAATTGAAAATGAGAAGTTGGAATCTGTTCAATGTTTCACATATTTAGGAAGCAAAATAACGTATAATGGAAAAAGCGAAATGGACATAAAGAACAGAATAGCACAAGCAAGATAGGCATTTTACAAGAAGAAGCACTGTTAACCTAAATACCAGAAAAACTTATAAAGGGTTTTGTATGGAACTATGGAGTATAGCCCTCTATGGAGCAGAAACATAAACGACACTCAAAGCGGATAGATAAAGGATTGAAGTTTTTGAAACATGGTGTTGGAGAAGAACACTTAAAATTCCTTGGACAAAGAAAGTTAAAAATGAGGAAGTGTACTTAAGAATGAACGAACAAAAACAATATGGAAAACAATCAGAGAAAGGATGAATCATACATATTATGAGACACAATGAATGGATAACGACAATAATTGAAGGAAAGATAAAAGGAAAAGCTGGAAGAGGTAGACCAAGAACACCATTTATGAAACAGATCATAGAAGATTTAGGGAAAACCCATTACAAGGAATTGAAAGTAGCTGTGATAGATAGGGACGAGTGGTTGAGCCATCGAAGTCATTTAACCAATCTAAGGATTATAAAAAAAATAGTTAATACCTTATAAAATAAGAAAATAAACTTAAAAGTAATATAATTGGATAGGCATATTAGTATATTACATACTTGCCAAATTTCAGTATATTAATAGGGGTTGTTGTATTCTGTATATGCATATGTATATGTATATGTATATATTATATGTTATAAGTTGTAAGACTGCCTACGTGACTGTGGGAGCTACTGAGCCTAAGGAATCCACTCATTCAGCGAATTCCAAAGGCTATACGACGGTACGGGCTCCCACGGTCGTGTCAGGCAGTCAGGAGAAGTAAAGATAAGAAGTAAGATAATAGGTGTGTATAACTATATAAATATAAGTTATAGTTGTACTAATTCCTCTTGGTATACATTAGAATAATGTAATTTTATATTGGATTTATATAGTGAACTCTGAAATTATTTAATTGGTATTTTTCTATGTTATACCTATATATTATTTAAGATTCTGAGTGAAGCAAGAAATACATTGGTTATTGGTTTTATAATAATTTGTGCTTTTCTATGTCTAAAGACAGTTTATTGGGTAGAAATAATGGTTCAATTACCACATATGGTCATATGGGGTATGTTTTCGGTAGATAATTTCATCTACCTAGTTGATACTTTATTCAGTTAATTTTTCGAATTTCTCAAAAGTTTTCATTGTAATGAGGATATGCATGATAGAATAGTCAATGCAATTAGTTATAAACATTAGTATAATATGTTTAAAATTAATTTTATTTTGAGAGAAAATATTTAATGTATTGTGTTTTTTCACTGTAAGCACTAAGTATAGTCTTTACTTTTTAGTATTTAGTAGCAGTGGCGGATCTAGGATTTTCTCACGGGAGGGGGGGATATTATTAATATGTGTGTTCTTATATGTATAGGACTATATGTATACTTTATTAATATAGACATAAAATAATAAATTTATATTACAAAAAAGCTTTATTTTACCTACTAAAGGGGATATGACTCCCATAACCCCATCTGTAGATCCGCTACTGCTTAGTAGTAGGTAGCTAGTAGTATTCTCTGCGACAAAAATATTGCGGATAACGCCTATCGAATAACAAGTTTGTGACTTTGTGCGTCGCGGGGAAAACATTTATCATAATTTCTAAGTAGACAAAAAACAAATTATTTTGATAGTCCTCCTCCATCTTCAGGTGGACATATTTTTCAGTTGGCAATTTCCTCTTATTGCTCCCTCTACTAAACGTTGTAATGACGTCCCAGATGATAACTAATTCTTCTTTATTTATCAAATAGATAGGTCTGTAAATAATATAAAAATAACAATATTAAAGTAAGAAATTGATTTAATATTTTAAGGTATAGTAGAGTGTATGTGATTTGTGAAAGATTAAAAATAATCAATATGATTCAATATTTGGAAATTATGACGATTATGAGTTATTCTTATAATTATTATAAATATAAATTTATGTGTATTAATTCCTTGTTTTAATATAATATTTATATATGTTTATACTATGTAAATGTTGTTATAAATAATAAGTATAAACTATGTTATTTGATCTTGTTGTACTAGTCCACTGTTGGTCTAATGATCTAGCTGTGAGTATGTGACCTATGCAACAAGTGTAGGTAATAATGATTTCTGATAATTATAATTATATATCAATCAAAAATAGAGTGAGGTGAGATATGATTTGTATTGTGCATACATCATATTGTAATTATTACCTTTAATATTATCGCATTATAAGTCTAGATAACATCTCACGCTGATTCATTATTACACATACAAGTCCTATGTCAGGTCAACAGTAATATATAATAAGCAACATCATAACTACATACACATTTATTATTAAATAATCCTAACACAAATCATAATATAACACAATTAAGTTTTTACATTAATAATATAAACAATAATCTTTCACAGAATCGTTATGACGGAAAATGTTAACAATTCATTTTTAAGTTTAGTCGCGGAAATAGTGATGTTGTGGGCTAGAATTATATGCTATATTCTCGAGGCCTTTTATCATTTGGTCATACCGTTGCCCGAAAAATCATTGGACGACGACATCGTTCTGGTAGGTGGTAATATGCAACTATAATTTTAATTTCAAACAAGCGATTCAAAATATTTTGTATATAGATTTAATAGTATACGATTATGTTCCAATATAATTTTCAAACCGTTAAACCAAAATTGCAGGTAATATTAAACATTTTTGGATAAATTTCAAAGCTCTATATAAAGTCAGAAAATCATCCTATCCGTTCCAAAATTTTCTCATATGTAGAACATCATTGTTAATACTCAATACAATTTTCAAGTCCTTACATTCAAAATTCAATTGGTTATCACGAAATATATAAAATTAGAATAATGGAAACCGTAATTTTGTCAATTTTCCGTAATTTGTTGGTAGTTTTTCTTTTCCCGAGGAAAATTTTTTTAGAAATTCTAAAACTTAGCTGAATAATGTAACAACTAGATGTAATCTAGTAATTACTACTGAAAGCCAATGCCGGCTCAAGTAAAAAAAAATTGCAAGAGGCAAATTCAAATTTTGCTGCCTCTTACTTACCTCCATAAAATACAAAATGTTCCCTCATTCCCTATCATTTTATGCAACATACTTGAAAAATACTTTTTTTATTTATTTTGAAGGTATAACAAGATATTTTTAATAGCTGTATACTAAATAGTATTTACTTTTTTTTTAGTAAATTTTAGATTCTAAGTGAAACGAAGAATGTATTAGTTTTACAAAGGTGTTTATTTATTTATTTTTTTCTGTAAATACTATTTCAGTTTTCTATTCGAAATAATACTCCGATCTTTTCATCCAGACCCAAGTTTTGCTAGAAAATTTTCTACAGATAGTATTTTATTTAAAACATTTTTAATAAAACCAAAATTATAAATGTAAAAGCCAGGAGCACCATTTCATTATTTATATAGGGAGAGCGAAAATTAAAACGGGTTAAATTTTACACCAATCAGGCCAATTTGGTTTGATATTAAAATTATGTTAGTAACTAACAAATTCATTTGCAATGCATTTTTCAGTAATATACTAAGTTCTTTAGTTATAATTTTACTAAAAATCATTATTCACTGCTAAACAAATCACAAGGTTAGGTACAAAATTCAAACGACAAAATGGTAGGTATAAATATACAAAAGTACAATAGGTGGCATTTGTATATTATGTATTAGCACGATACAATACCTAAAAAATAGGGGAGCCGTAGCCAACCCTGCTCCCTACAAATGGAGTCACTGGTAAAAACCTAAAAACACCTAACAAACATCAAAAAACGGCAAATTTATTCAATTTTTTTGAAAATTTTTAATAGTAAATTATTGAATTTTGGTAAACAAAAAGTAAAGGAAATAGTTTAAGATATACAAAGATTAGGTATCATCTTGTAGTATTGACATATTGTACCTACCTACATCAATCTTTTAAATGTTTGTTTGTTGTATTTATTTGTGGTATGCGACAAACCTAATATACAACAGGCAACTTTAGGCGTAGAATGGTTTAAAGAATTAGGAGGACTTGAGTCTTATTGATTCTTCATATACATATTAATCCAGATATTTTTTAATATATTTAATTAAATATTACTATTTAGTGGGACTTTAGAATTTGCTGGGGGTGACTTTAGTCTTCAAAGTCCCCTCCCCTTTTTACGCCTATAGTTACTAACATGTTATATATTAGGCTTGTCATAGCCTAATTACAATAGTCAGAGATAGTCACTAAACACCATTGACGAAAATAGTAAAATATGTTATGGGGGGAAATAAGTCCCTAGTGTAACGAAAATAGTAAAATATGTTATGGGGGGACATAAGCCCCTAGTGTAATAATTAAATTATGTTTCTAAATATATACAAGGTGAATTTTTTTGACCAATCTATTGTTTTCGTATCTGATATTTTTCTAGGATGAGTTTGAATATATTTTGTGGGGCTAAGCCCTTTATGGCCCTACCATTATTTGCACCACCGTTAAACATACTTATTGTTAATGTCGTAGGTACATAATAATTAATAATATTATGTATAGTTTAATAGTTACAGTATTATATTTTATTGATAACGCACGTGATTAATATAAAATGTTTACAATATTTATTAATAATAATATGATAAAAGAATATTATAATTATTTTAATATAGTAATATTCTGGATATTATAATATAAAATAGATAACAGGTACGGGGCACGGAATAGGAAAATGTTTGGCGATGCAATTCGCTCAAGTGTCTAAAAAAGTTGTGTGCGTCGACATCAACGAACAGATAAACTTGGAAACAGTCAATGAAATTAACGCCAAATGGAAAGGAAAAGCGTACGCGTATACGTAAGTAATGATAAAGTTCAATAATTTTTAATGATGTATAATATTATTACCATCGTGAAAAATACTCTTATATATTTTATATATATATTAATTGGATAACATTATTTAACTAGGTACCTAAAATATTATAGTAATTACTATATATGTATTAAATTCGTTAACAATATAACGATAAAAAAATATTAAAACATTTTATTTGATGTTATGCATATTAACTATTTAAATGACTATAAAAATAGTATTATTGTTTTTAAAATAATATGTTAATTATTCATCATTTTTCTCTTATATTTCTTTCGTCATTTCATTAGTTTTTAAATTAAATGGTCAGTAAATATCATTCAAACTAACTTCTTGATAATCAAATTGTATATCGCAGTGAATTCAATGTTAATATTTAGTATTTGGCTATATTTAAATATTACAAACATAAAAAAATATATACTATTTTGGTTTTTATTTTATAGAATTAATAATTTTCAGTTAAAAAATCAGTAATTTTTAATCGTATTGTGTTTTTTATAAGTTTTTTAATGGTGTTTTAACAATTATTGTGTAAAATTTATGTAACTGATTGTTTTTATATTTTAAATGTTAAGTTATTTTCTTAATCATATAATTATATGAACTATTAATAGTTATTAAAATTAGAAAAAAATATTATCGATTATGTTTATTTCTTTGTAAGTTATGTATTAAAAAAAGACAAATTTTTTTTTTGACCTAATATAGACATTAAAATTTTTGATAATAAATTATTGTTTAATTTCACTTGGTTCTTGCTAGATGCCATTTAAAATGTTTATATTTTTCATTATTAAATAATAATTATAGTTAATAAACGTACAACTAAACTTCGCTCATAGCTCACAATCATTTTCATCGTATGATTTTATTATTAAAGTGTTACATTGTTATTGAGATTTTCAGATGTGACATATCAAAATTGGAAAACGTTAAAGAACTTGGCAAGATGGTTAAGAATGAAGTGGGTACTGTAACCATTCTAGTTAACAATGCAGGCATTATGACTTGTAAATCTCTCGAAGATCATGATGAGGCACTTATAAAGAAAGTATTCGAAATCAACGTGTTTGCTCATTTTTGGGTAAATTTTTGATTTATGATAAAAATAAGTTAATTGTTTATAATTTTAGGATATTAAATTGATGTCTACAGATGCTCGATACATTTTTACCAGGAATGAAAGCACTGAACAAAGGACACGTCGTGTTCATATCATCAATATTGGGTTTAGTTGGCATGATAAATCTTGTACCATATTGTGCCTCCAAATTCGCAGTAAGAGGTTGGTGATGCAGACGTGCAGTCATACAATTTATAAACATTTTAACCAATTATCAAAATGACAAAACTGATATGATTAAACATTTAAACAATTTAAATTATAACTAAACTATTATACAAATTATTAGGGTTCGGTCTCTGTAGTAATTTAAATTGTTAACAAAGCAAAAAAATAAATATATGTTATTTTAATTTGGAAAATATAAAAAATAAAAGTGGGAATGTCGATTTTAGGTGTTCCTCCTTTGTCCCTTCGCTCCTCGGAGAAATTAGTGGTTTATTATAATTACGATTTGAATGCAATAATATTGCATTACAAAATACGATTCTGAGCGAAATTCAATATATAACAATACACTATACTAATAATTCATTCCAAAATTGTGTACTACCTATATTAATACACAAAAAAATTTTCAAGTCCCTACGATTAAAACACAATTAGTTATCACGAAATTAAAAAATTTAAAATAACAGAAACCGTAATTTTGCCGATTTTCTGCCATTTTTTAGTAGTTTTTCCTCTCCCAAGGAAAAACTTTTGAAAAATTCGAAAAATGAGCTAAATAAATTACTAACTAGACACGATTTGCTATCGAAAGCATATCCTACTTGTGGTAATCGGGCCATTATTTTTATCCGAAAAAATGTTTTCATACATCAAAAAAAAATATATATATATATATATATAATATTCAATTCTACTAAAAATATTCAAATTTTAGAAGCTTATTAAAAAAAATTGTCAGTCACGATTATCAAAATATTTTGTGAAAAGATTAAGTTGTATATGATTAGACTTCAATAAAATTTTCAAATCGATAAACCGAAAATTGAAGGAAATATTAAACATTTTTGGGAAAAAATTCAAAACTCTAAACCTAGTCAGAAAATCAATCAATTGTTTCGAAATTATATTACGTATGTAAACTACCTATGTTAATATTCAAAATAATTTTCAAGTCTCTAAGATCAAAACTTAATATAAATGTAGAATACTTATGTTGATACTCAAAAAAAGTTTCTAGTCCCTATGACCAAAACTTAATTAGTTATTATAAAATTAACAAATTTAAAATAACAAAAACCGTAATTTTGCCGATTTTCCGCCATTTTTTGGTAGTTTTTCCTCTTATAAGGAAAAACTTTTGAGAAATTCGAAAAATGAGCTAAATAAAGTACCAACTATACTCGATTTTCTACCGAAAGCATACCCTACTTGTGGTAATCGGACTATTATTTCTACTCGAAAAAGTGTTTTCATATATAAAAAAAAAAAAAAACATCTTTGTAAAACCAATACATTTTTCGTTTCGCTCAGAATCTAAAATATTACATAGGTAGGTGATTAATAAATGAAGTTACTACCATATATTTAGATAATGTGTATTTTCATTAAAACTTAGCCTATTGGGTGTTAATATAATGTTTACTCATTGAAAATGATCACCTATATGGAATGGACTTAGATTATGGGAGTCATAAAATAAAACAATAATATTATTGATATTTTCATAATACGTCAATGACCGATACGCCAAAAATTATTTACAGTAATTTATTACCTATTATCTATTATTTATTAACTATTAACTATTAACTATTATTATATCACCTCAATAACAAACGAAATATTTTTGACGATAAAACATCATAATTTCACATATTTTTGGTAAAAATATAAAAACCGTATAGTTAATATAATATAATATTATAGTCAAATATGATATTTTTGTGAGAATTATTCAAAAAAGTACATTTAAGTTACCCTAAAAAAGGCAAATTTAGAAGAAGAAAAATAAAATAGTTTATTTATTTATTTATTATTATAAGTAGTTAATTTTATTGAAATCAGAATGATACAAAATTAATTTATATCTATGAATTTTTTTATCACAATTTTTGTCAAAAATGCATTTGCTACATAATATGAGCCCTACTTATTGTATATAATTTTTAGGTCTAGCTGAAGCGATAATGGATGAGTGTAGATCAGATAACTATCTAAATATACATTTTACTAATGTTTATCCATATAAGGTTAACACTGGCCTGTACAAAACACCATTAATTCGGTATATAATCACTGTAATTTTTATTTTGAAATTTTTTTATAATGATTTAACTAATATAATTATAGTTTTCCGAGTTTGTTTCCTACATTAACTCCTGAACGGACAGCACAAGAAATCATATCTGCGGTTAGAAAAAACTTGCTTGAGATTACAATTCCAAGTTCATTGCTAATGATAAATTACGTTATAAGGTAAAAATCTGAATACGTTTCAATAATTTATTAAAATTAATTTAATTTTTTTTGGTCGTAGGTGTTACCCTGAGAAAATTTTGTTGGCTTTTAAACATTTTATAAGTGGTGTCGATACTCATAAAGTCAAACATATTGAAGCACATGTGAATACCAATTCTTCTATCAAATAAAAAAAGATATAAATATTAAAATAAACTAAACATTTCAATACTAAATAAAGAACACTAAGTAAATAGTATATTCAAATTGTTTTTTTAATACTTAATAACACAACTTATATATAATAATATATTTTTTATTTAAAGAACACAAAATACAAACTTCAGAGTTCATAGAAATAGTTTATTTATCTTTTTGTATGGATTGTATATACTTGTTTGGTATAATTAAACTTTATAGATTTAAACTTCATGCGTGTTTATTTTGTTTTTGTATAAACGTTTTATTAATAAAATTATATATTATTGATATGTTTAGTTGTAAGCATACAAAATAATTTTCTTGTTATAATCTTAATAATTAATATTATTAACTCAAATAAATGTTAGAATTTGTGTAATACATTATAGACCGAGCTAGAGAAACAAATAAATTCAGTCATATTTTTTTTTTATATCATAAAAAATAATAATAATATTATATAGTTTTAAGTTGAATAAAATGCAATCTATTTTTAATAATTATTTTATATTATTACAATTGATTAATTATATAATTAATCAATGCTATAACGATACCTTGCGAACAAATAAAAAAAGTAAATAACTTTTAATTTTAACATATAGATTTCTTAAGTGAATTACTAACTATAAAACATTATAAGATAATCTTTTATCAAAATAAAATTAATTTATAAAAATTGTATTGAAAATAAAATATTATTAATCATAAAAAATACAAGTACATAAGTATAATATATTGAATTTTACAAAATTATTATATTTTGAATTTATTCAGTATGTAGAGCATAAGTTAATTCAAATAATTAACATTTCTATTTAAAATAATTATTATCTTTAAATAATAAAAAATGTTTTTAATTTTCGTGAATACAAACTCAAATAATAATAATAAAAAAAAAATCCAAGAGATTGTAAATTCACAATTCATATTTGGTTTTTTCTTTATTAAAATGTATTGAAAAATGTGAATAACTCGAGATTTTTAATCAACATAAAGATTCGTTTATAAAATAATATCAAACCACACAAAATTAAATACTTTAATTCGAGGGAAAATGAATTCTAATTAAAATAACAATCCATAATTAGGGTTCTTTTTTTTAACAAATATTTTTGCTAATAAAATGAATTGATTGGATTTTAATAAATTGTTAATAAAGCATTTATAAATGCCAAAAAAACAACAACAAAAAAGTATTAATATTATTTAAGGTAGAAAAAAAAAAATTTAGTTTCATTAGTACAAATATATTTTTTTACATTAAAAATGATCTAATCTAAGGTTAAATTATCTAACTTAACCTAACATCAACTAAGGTTATGGCAGTCATAATAAAACTTTAATATTATTGCTACTTTGATAATACCACAATAACTGGTATGCCAAAAATTACTTATATATCACCTATTTCTGATAAATATATAGGTATTAACTAATTGTTTAATATAATATAATATTATAGAAATATGACCATTTTTATAAAAGTTTTTTAAAAAAGAATATTTAAGGACAAAAAACAAAAAAAAAGCAAAAATTAGCTACAAAAGTTTACTTATAATTAATTAAAAATTATAACTTTTATATTATGAGTATTTCACTACTTATGAAAAACAGATAAGTGTTATAATATAATTTTATAATTTATATAATAATGTTAGAAATTTCTTAGAGTGTCAATAAGCTAGTTAACTTTCTAACATTTTAAAATTGAAAGCAATTTAAAAACACAGTAAAATAGATATGTAATAGTAAACTTACCTATCCAGTTTTAAATTGAATAAAATGAATAAAATATTTTTATATTTTATTTTTTATTTTTTACAGTTAATTCGATATGATCAATTTTATAGTTTTTCATTTTATATATTAATGCATATAAAACGTAAAAGAAAATAATCAATAAATATAACAAATAAATATTAATTATTTCATGTTATTGTGTTGTATTAATTTTGAAAATCGAATAGTATACTTAATAAATTATAATATAACAAATTTACTTGATTTGAAATACCGTTAAACGAAGCATATAAATTATGTATGAAAATAGGTATATGACTTTTTAAGGAAAAGTGAAATTAATTTGTTATTAACTATTTAAAAAATATACATTTGTACTTATAATATTGAATAATATTATATAATATAATAGTGAAAAATAAATTTGCTACTAATAGCGAAACCTTGCAATTTTCTTAGGTCAATAGTATATAAGAAAACCCTCTAAAATACAGCGGAAACGCGTGTACATTTTATTTTGTTGCTCGTCTTTTGGATAGGTGTAAATTGCGTTTAAGCTACAAATAATTCCTAAATTTTATTGCATCTTACGCATAGGCGTGCACAGAGTTTTAGGGGAGCAAACATTACTTTTGATAGCCCATAGTTCTTGTTAACGGTCCACATGCCACAGATAATTTTTAGATTCTGAGCGAAGTGAAAAATGTAATGGTTTTACAATAACGTGTGCCATTTTTAATTTTTTGCTTTCGGTAGAGAATGGCATGTACTTGGTACTTTATTTGGCTCATTTTTCGAATATCTCAATAGTTTTTTATCGGAATTTGAATTATCACGTGATTAATATGCGACTTAAACATAGAGTAGATTAACTTCATAGTTGATTATATATAACCGACTTAGATATTTTATATTTAGACATTATGTAGTAGTACGTGCTAGCTGTACAGCTTGGATTTGTTCCGCCATTTAAAGTCTACCCAAACCGTACAGGGACAGCAAGAGAACATCCTGCTACCCATGTGCTCACGTCTACGATCTTACGGTTTTTAATAAATTATCATTGTTGTTGAAAACTAGATAATATGCTAACGATTTATCGACTTACGACCATTAGTGTTGTGAAAAATACAACTTGTTCCGAACAAATTAATTGAGAGGAAGTGAGCCTACGAATTGTAACTATGTCTAACGTGATGCAAGGCATAGAAAAATAACCATATGTAAACTTATAGAACGTTAAATTAAAAATTAAATTTTAAACGAATATTATTAATTTAAAATTTTATTAAATTTAATGAAAATAATATTTAATTTTGTAAGAATTTACTAAAAATAAGCAGTTATAACGGTGGTTCAAACATTTTAATTTCAAAAGCAGCTGAAACTTTTTTGTTGAACAATATTTTATAAAATGGTTGCCTCAGTGGCGTAGCGTGTGCGTGTGCTGTGTATATACACTTTGCAAATTACAAAAATAATTTTTTTTATATATTAATAATGCTATATTTTTATAAATTTTTTTTCAATTGTACTAATTTAGTATTTTAATATATTATATATTTTGTATATTATGTATATACATAATATTATGTGGATTTTATTGATATTAATGGAGTTCATTAATCATTGATATTGATTAATCCGCAACACCACGGCTGCGCCGCGCTATAGTCATTATAATATCTAGTACCTACCATGTTTATTATGTACGCGGTATGCACGTTGGCGATTGCATACGGGTGCAGATATTTAGCAACAGTTCTTTATATTTTTTATGGATAATATTAATAACAAAACATGTTACGCTCGCGGTCGTGTATTCGTCACACGTGTATGAGGAATCCGTATTGCGTACGCTGTCATCGACCGTCGTCTATCTCATTATTCTGTCGGTTATATTGAACAATTATTATGAATTGTAACGTGCGTATTAACTGTGTACTGTGTACTGTGTAATGTAAAATTTTAAAAACAGTATGGTGAGTGTGGGGGGACATAGCCCCCCACGATTTCATTAACTTACAATTTCAACGCATACACTAAGCTGAAACCCACGCTACGCCACTGGGTTGCCTACTTCGATCTCTTGAAAATGTTTTTGCACTTAATTTCGGTAACGTAATAACGGCATTTTTTTGTATTGCGTAGGACTATTTTAACGTTAGACAATCGTGGGATCAGTGTCGCACAAGGTTTATAGAAAAAAAAAAAAAAAAAAAAAAACAATTAGTTAGAGCGTATTATAAAATTTAGAGTCCTCGGCATGATTTTAACACTCAGCGGCTTTATATTCCAAAGCATTTATATTAAATTTTCGGATAATAAAATACGCGTAGGTGAGAACAACAATGAAACTTTACGCGGTCATGTTAAATTTCGACAAGTTAAACAGACTTTTTGGCGCCACTGCGCGTGATGGGATGACGTCCTCTTAATTGGTTATAAAAATTATTATCATGTAACCGCCACGTACATTGTTTAAACGGAAAATCTGTACGTCTGTCTCGCGAGCAGGACACTCGGAACACTAGATTTCACGTTGAATGCTCTATTCCTGTGGTTCTCAACCTTTTTGGATTCGTGTCACCCTCATCCACGAGAACCCAATACTACGTCTACCTAACATCAAAATAGTAATAATATAAAATACAAGCACTATAAAAAAATACAGTACGCAGAAAAATAATAACGGACGTATTTATCGTATCTATAGTGTTGACTATAAATAGAAATAAATAATACAAAGATAAGAATTTTGCGGTGTCAGTGCCGTTCAGTGTGTAAACAATTATTGCGTTGTTTGACTGCTGTGGTAGTGCAATCACACGACAGCCGTTACAGTAATTCGATATTTTTCGAAAAAATTTCCATATTTTTAAATTTTTTCCCGAGGTTTTCTTGTCACTCCTACATTGGATCCATGTCACCCCGGTCGAGAATCACTGTTCTGTTTGAAGTTCAGGTATCTATATTTCGTGTTCGCGCGTGTTTCAATATAAATATTATTGTCATAGTCTTTCCGCGGGTCTTTGATTTTGAAAAGCGTTTAAACGTTTCCACGTAATTATTATTATTTTTCAATAACAAAATAATAAAAACGGTCTTAACGGACAAGTCGCGTACAGGTAAATATTTGTTTAGGTGCGATCGTTTGGAAGTGGTTTCTCGCCAGACGGCGCGATGGAAAATAAACCGCCGCCAACGCACCCGAACCGGCGCGGCGTGGGCGGCGCTCGGTCGCGAGACCGTCAGCATTTCGCCACGGGGTCGTTTAGTACCGTGTTCCGATCGGGGGGGAACGAACGCTTGTCAGTGTGCCACATCGTCGTTGTCGTGTTCGTCGACCGCCGCCGCCGCCGTTGATATTGTTTTCCCGTCGTGACGAGTTTTTCACCAGTTCGCCGTGTAATAGCCAGCAAGGTGAGTGAAGATCCTTAATAGTATTGTTATATACGGCCGATTTTCGATATTATTATCGTCATTCCGTAGTAAACAAAATAATTTTGCGGATTTTCGAAATATTACAACACGACCGTCGGTACATGTTGTACAAAGTTTCCGTACGCCTCCGTGTGTGTACGAAATAGCGCGGGAACCGTAACCGCGGTTGTACGACCAGAAGATAACATTGGTCGTACTGACGTCACGAGTCTTTTCGATAGATAAGAAACGAATTTCGGAAAAATTCCGTACAATAACGCAATCGCATTTGATCGCACAATATACGTCACTCGATACGGGCGTGTTCATTGGTCGGCGGGCGGGGCTCTGTGGGAGAAGCGTGCCGACGCTAAATCGTCGCCTCGCAAACCTACAAGATCCGGACCTTAAGGGGAAGCGGATATTTATTAAGGGGTTAAATTTTGAAATTTACACACACTGTTTGAATTAAACTGTGCATAGTAGTATGCACCAAAATGTGTAATTGATTTGGAAATAAATTCCATTAAAAAATATCAACAGTATCGAAAAAATATTGGTAATCTCAAACGTGGCATAACTCAGTGACCTTTTTTAAAAAAAAAAAACCAGTTAATTATTCATATTAAATTATTTCGTAGAATTCACTTCACCAAATATGAAATTATAAGTAACATTCAAATTTACAATGTTACAATTTCCATAAACTTGAACTTTAAACAATTGCTATATTTAAAACCATTTAAAATATTATGGGTCAATATTTTTGTTATAGCGTTAAAATATAGTGTCTAAATATGGAGGTTGTTTTTAATCGGTTAATGCTCTTTACCAGTGAATATTAACAAAATATTATAACACTATAAAACGTAAAAATATATTTCGTAAGATATATATTTCGTCACTCATAATCCAGTGATTGTCAACATTCTCTTATTTAATGAAAGTTTAATGTTTGCAATACCTATTCTTTATTTGTAATGTTATTATATAATGCCTTATGCCTAGCTATAGTGTGTTTGAAATTTATTTATTTATTC
Source organism: Eriosoma lanigerum (assembly GCA_013282895.1). Lineage (NCBI taxonomy): Eukaryota > Metazoa > Arthropoda > Insecta > Hemiptera > Aphididae > Eriosoma > Eriosoma lanigerum. Next base: position 14,211,629 of record CM023357.1, read on the forward strand.
TATAATTAATTTTAACAATATATAATGATATCATCAATATACGAGAATAGATAAATTGTACATTCAAAACCGAACAAAACAAACATTGTTTACCACTATTCTTACGAGAAAAATTATGACATTTTTAACATTTTACACGAATTGAATTTCACAAGAATATGGTAAATATCAAATCACGTTATATTTTTTTAGTTTTTCATTGTTATCCCTATTAATTTTGTGATATAATATTATTCTGATTACCCAATGGTCTGTTTATACATGTTAATTTATTTTCATATTGTAATATAGTATTTAGTTTCATTATTAATCGATTATAAATTATAAACAATACAACGATAAATACGAGTATAATATTTAAAAATGTATAGTATTTTTACACTTAAACGACATTTAAAATTACTTAAATGATTACTGTTTGCCGGTTACAGTTTCCATAAAAGTTATTCAACAAGTGGTACGCATACCATTATTTGCTCCTTAAAAAAAGCCCTTTTTTATACTGTGTTTTAAAAAGGCTTATTTCTATAGCTACGTAACTTTTATGGCTACTGTAATTTGTTAATGCATTTTTTACGATTTACATGGTATTGGGACAGAGAAGTTTGAACATCTGCCGATTTAAATAACCATTTAAATAATAATTCTATGAAGCGATTTATCAGATTATCGTAATAATTTTGTATCATAAACTATATCAAAGATCGTGTTTATGAATTAATATAATAATATATTATACGCATCAATATTTGTATGCTAAATTATTTTCTTATTGATCCTATAAAAATATGAACATCATACGGCGTTACTGTTATGCAATATTCAAACACGGAAGAGTAGGTATACATTTAATATTTATTTATTTCATTAAATCTAATGGTTTGATAATATATTATTCATCCATTGTGAATTATTATTTTTTTAAATATAAATGTATATTTCATGATTATTAAAATGCATAAATTAAAAGTTACATTACCATTAATTCGGTTATTTTAGCTTATATTCAATTATATTATGATTTTAAATTATAATATAAGATAAAAATGGTTCCAGTCATTTAAATATTTTTATTGATAGTTTCAGGTGGATATTAAAACATTTTACACTTTATATTTGACTTATAATTTAAATGTTATAATAAATATAGAATACGTATATTATAGATTAAAATCTAATAACTGTATTATAAATAATAAAACAAATATAGATTATATAATTATTTTTAATGAATCAGTGAAAATAGAAAATGTTTAATGTTTATCTTTTAATATAAACTTAACCTGTATTTATTGTAGAGTTTTAAATCATTGTATCTAAAAAATAATCATATCTTACATATTTTTTAAAAAAAAATCTACATCTCAATATACAACTTAATTTAAATATACAGAGTTCATCAAATATTTGACGAGGAATTATCATCAAATAAAAAACTAATTTCCTTGAAATCTTAATCCATTTAAAATGTACGAACTAGATACTTCATAAATTTCTATAAAACCAACAAAATCTAATATAAGTTTATACAAAATTAGAAAACTAAATCATAATAAAATTCTTGATATTTTAAACATATAAACAATATTTTTAATATAAGTTTATACTATAAAAAATATTTGAAAAGTTTGAGGACTCCATCCCAAAAAATATACTTAATAATTGATAATTACTATTAATTTTTCAAAATGTTTTAATTAATTTTTATAATATTAAATTCTAAATGGAAAAATGTTACACAATTTTAATTGTTAAAAATCAAAATTTAATAAGTACTTGAAATAGTCAAAATGTGAGAATTTAATTTTAATAAAAAATCTAAGGATGTGCATAAACCATAAACATAAAAATAAATTAATGCAACATTAAAAATGTAAATAATAATTGTGATGAAAGCAATTTAGCGTACAATAAATTTACAATAATATAAAAATAATATTTTTTACTATCAATTAATAATTTAAATATAACAAATATAACAATAATATAGTAATTATAAATTCAATATTTTTTATATTACTTCCTAAATTGTAAAAATTCCCCGATTAGATGACAACACCAATCTTTCGTTGACTTCCGATAAAATTGAAAAGTGAAATGACTAATAGAAGGGATGCAATTGTTATCGTTGTGTTGTATTTTATATAAATTTGACGAACAACGAATATAAATAAAAGAAAATAATTTACTGACTTATTCACACTTTTATGAGATAAGATATTTTTATTCTATCTTTTAAATTGATTACTATTATTATTATTGTTTACCATAATGGTAATTTTTAGTTTTATAACTTTTATAAATGTTATTATGTAGTAGATACTTAAGCATTTATAATAAATACAATAAATACTATTTGTCTTATATGTGTAAAAATATTTTAACTCTAACTCATCGATGTATATTTTTTTTAATTATACATAAAATTCGCGTGTGACCTAGGAATAATGTACAAATTGACCAAACCTAGGGCCTCCCATGTCCGTAACATAATATATATCTATGCGTATAGTTTGTGCCTTAATTATAATAAAAATTTTGATAATTGAAAACAATTCTAAAAATAACCAGAATTAAAAAAAAATTATTGTTTATTAATAATCAAAAAGTTCTACCTAAAAATAATATTATTATCATTAATTTCACGATCTCTTTCCCTTACTTTGGTATTTCTACCTCAGTGTTTCGTGTGGTCGTATAATAATAATTATTATAGATACTCATAGAATTTGATAAAAAAAACACATTTATAAATTTTACACGTGCGATTTAATAATGGAACACTATTCACTATAATGACTAACCAGTAAAATGTAAAAATAAATAAGTAAAGGAGTGAAACTTCTTTACTTTCATTCTTTAAAAAAGAAGTAATTATGTATTTATTTCATCGTTCAGTTGATGAAATTTATTGTCGAAAACGAATGGTTGAAAACTATTATGTAGTACAAATTATGAAAATATATGTAGAATTTTATGTTGATATATTTTGTAAGGTTAATAGAATTTTTTATAAATTATTATTAAATGATATATTAATATATATTGTTTTTACATTTGGGGTGGGTATGCACATTTTCTACAAGTCTATAGAGTATTTCCACACTACTATTTTTCCCAATTCAAGTACTGGTTTAAGTAGATATTAATCAAGGTTATAACCAAAAACGCATTAGATAAATGAGAATTTTAAGTTTCTTATCTATTAAATAAAAATATACTTTTTTCTTGAGTTCTTATTTCATTGTTTATGTTTGATTGATATACTTTCCGTGTAAAGTATGATTAAAAATAAAAATAAAAGTACTTTAGTGAACAATATATTAAAATAAAATTTATTATTTATTTTTACTCTCTTCATGTACCATTAATTGTCTTACTACTTACCAAAATTTGTTTTTAGAAATAGCTATATTTAAGTAGTATATATAATAAGTCATATGACATATTTGAATGTTGAAAAATAAAAATAATAGAACTATAAAATAATTTTTTTGATGCTGGTCTTATATTCTTAAGAGTTAAATCAATCATGTAGAACATTAAACAATAATGAGAAATGATAATCAAAATTAAATTAAATTATAGACATTTTAGTGAATGTGTAATATAAATAATACTCGTAGAATAAGAGTGCCTTTAAAATTATCAAAATATACTAGTATATATATTTTTTGGCTATAACTGGACGTTTATTAATTATTTGAATAATTCAAATAATAATAATAATAATAATAATAATAATAATTCAATTTCCATTTAATTTAAATTATTTTACTGAGCACTTAAAAATAAGTTTGAATAAATTGGTTCTTTTAATCATTTTTAGTATCTTCATTGTAACCTGAATGTCAAATGATAAAAATGATTGATATACATTATGGTGATATGCGACAATATATGTATACAAATTTAAAACTTTTAAGAACAAGTTACATTAAATTATTAAATGTGTTTAGATGATACTCTTCTTAAATTTGAACTACATATTTATACATTTTTATTATAAGTACTATTACATTTTATATTTTTATATGATATAATAAATTATAAATTTAGTAATATATTTAATAATATGTATTATTCTTATGACATTCGAATACTTTTATATCTCTAAAAATATTATATACGAAGTTATTTAAAATTAATTATAATGATAAAAATAAAATAATTATAATATAACAAAATTATATTTCTAATTTTATCTATAGACAGAATAATCTTTAGGTGATCTTAAGCACTAGATATTAAAATTGTTATGGATCATTAGATATGGAAAATTCGATTAATACGAATAATTCTAGTATTATAAGTTTTCTACATGCTATATAATTTTTGAAAGCAATCATGTCTTGAAATATAATTCACGTGTATAAAGTAAAATAAACTGTTAGATATTAAAGATTAATTACATGTACTTTGTTCTATTACTGATGTCTAATAAATTTATGAATTTTTATAACATTTATTAGAAAATAATAAATAAATATCTATAATTCATTTTATAGTTTTTACTTTTGTAAAATCTTATATGAATTATTATATATTTATCATACATAAAAAACTATAAGTTTACACACAAATATATTTATGCATAATTTTATTACTTGGTAAAATGCCAATTTTTATTTCATATAGAAATGTTGCATTGTTGCCATATAAATATGTTTGAAAGAATAATTCTATATTTTAATTTGTATATAATAATGATTGTTAAAATTATTAATTTGGTTGAAGCGATTAGTAGAAAATTAATAATAAAATTATTCTTATTTATATTCATAGTATACACTTTGTTAATACATTTTTAAATGTGTTCCATTATATCATCAATAAAATGTAAAATTTATAACATTTACGACAAACAATAAAATAAATCTATGTGACAGATGGAATAATTCTCAACCACTATTAAATGATTGCTTTGATCTATATATTATAGATATTATACATACTTTTTACAACATGTTATTATAAATTATTTTTTAAAACAATATACTTTTTATGTAAAGTTATTAAATAATAAGTAGTTATATAAAAATTATATATTATGTTAAAATATTTATTTAAATTAATTTACGTTCAATATTTATTAGCTTTTTTCATTTTAACAAGTTCTACATACTTATGTATAATATAGTGTATATTATACTCGTATAATATCACTTTTATTAAATAATTAATTAACACATACAGTGCCCATCTATATTTTTATAGAATACATTTAAAACATACACATATTTTCAGGTTAATATTAATAAATTTTAGTTCAACATAATATATTATAAATTTAATACCATCTTTATCAGTAAAGTAACTATTAATACATATTACTAAATAAGTACCTAGGTATATTTTTTGAAAATTAATAATTACATTTTTTAACCAAAATTAAATAAAAATAATAATTAATTTTATTAAGTTTTACATTCTGTAGTCAATTTAATGGATACATAATTTATTTTAATTATAATTAATATTTATCGTTAAAGAGTTAAACATTTAGTATCAAATTTTATTATGTAATTAATATATTTCGATAGTAATTTTTTAGTAATATCCATAATTTGTTTTTGTCTAACAGTTGAGAAATATGATCATGTAATAATAAACTAGTAATTATCATAGACGTAATTTATAAAGTGCAATTTGATTAATTTATCAAAATAAAATATAGTCATATTATGTATTTATTTTTTGAGATAAAATATTGTTATCAGTAAATTTAATTAGTTTGTATATATTATCATACTTAACATTAATAATTGTTTTTAACAATGTAATTTTGAAAATATGATAAAATATTAATAATTATTATATACTTTCAGAGACATTTGTGTACTCGATAATTAATTTATAAAATGACAAATTGCTAATTTTTTTAATAATTTGAAAAAGTATTTGGATTAATTTAATTTAGTTTTTATTTTTATTAAATTTTGGTTCCGATAATAATTATAATGTCATTGTCATACATTGTCATAAGATATTAGATAAGATTACAAATATTATAATCATAATAAATATAAAATAATCATTTTCAACTTATAATAATAGGTAGGTATATAGTATATTTTACATATTTACTATAATTATATTTCACTTTACGTTTATACTATTTTATAATAAATAACTTATGTTAGAATATAAATATTAAAAAGCTAACAGTTAATGGCCTAGCTACCGCGGTTTATTTAAAATAAAAAAATTTAAAATAAATAGTTATCTATAGAATAATAATTTTTATACTTAAAAGAGTTTTATATTAAGTTTAATAATGATATACGTGTTATGGTAGAAATTTTAGGTAAAAAATACATTAAAATATAATATGTCGTGTCGACTATTGAATGAAATAAATCGGCCAATGATAAATTTAATTTAAATGATATTCGTTAATGTAATATTACTTTAAATATATAAAAACTAGATCGAATTGTATCAATAGTTCTAGTAAAAATCAAATATAAATGCATAATTTGTCAAAAGGAAGAAATACAATTGTGTAAACAAAGTCCATGATTTTTGCAATATATATATGAAGTCTAAGTGTGATATTTTATAGTATGACAATTGAAATATCTTCTCATTTAGAAATATTATTTGTTTAATTTGTTTAAAATTATTTTACGTATACTTTTTTTGTCTAAATAAATTCATATACATTGATAGTAGGGTTTGGTAGACAAAATTTAATGTATTCTGGTTTTTAACTATACAATTTTGTGTTTTAAGTATAATAAATATGTTAATATCATAAAGGGTTAACGATTATAAATAAAGTTGAATAATGTAAAAATATATACAATTTAATAATAATATTATTACAAATGTATTTAATGAATATTTATTTGCATATTTTAAATTTCTAATAGTGGTAAAAAAAAATAATCAAGTAAACACAATCATTAAACTAGTAAAATATGTTAAAATTAAATGGAAACAACAAACTGTGGTTATCACGTTTTGTAAAGTCGTTTACGCATATATTTAAAATGGATGCATAATTAAATAATCGCACATAAAATGGTTTCGTAAAATTATTAAAGAAAATGATCAGAAATAAATGTGTGTATTTGTTGAAAATTGTTTTGAGCATTCAGAGTTCGATAACTTTCTGTACATTAAAATGTAAATATTTTTACAATTTTTAACGTTTGATAAGTAGATATACGTCAAGACGTCAGTTTAGTATTTATAGTTGTTGCCTACACATATTTTATAGTATATCGGATGTAAAGTAAATAAAATGTGTCTCATAGACCCTGTGGGGATACTATTCAATAAAGTAACATTTGTACGATGAAATTCAAGAACATTAAATTTGTGTATACGTAATACAGTTTCGTCAAATCTCGTAAATAGAATCATTTTTTTTTTTTTTTTTTTTGTAAAGAAAATAATGTCTAAATTTGAATATAAATTTGTAGTTGTTACCAGGGTAGTTGTTAAATTTTTTGGGAGCTTGGGCAACAATATGGGACTCATAGGAAAACATCCTTTAATTCCCTCCCTCACTATAAAAGATTTAATATTTAATTTGTGTATGTTGAATTAAATTTACATATTTGTCATTACAATATTATATATAATTTTATTAGAGTTTCAGCACATCCAATATTTATATTGAAACTGTTTTCCTGAAAATTATTATAAAATATTTATTAAGATAACAAAATACACACAAACAAAATCATTAAACTTATAAATAATGTTAATGTAATAATAGACTCTTATTATTATTTAATATATAATTGTTGTAAGTTGTTATGAGAATAATGGTAATTGAAATAAGAAATGTTTTAAAATATTATTAAAAGTTTGAAGCCACCTATTTAATATTGCAAGAATAAAAATGATGATTAATTAATACTGAAGTTGGTGCAGTTTTTGATTTTAAGATATATTTAATATGCTTAAAAATTGTATGGTTTTTATAGCTATAAATTCTCTACTCTAATAATTAATATAAATTATAAAATAGAGATAATTAAAATAGTTAAATATATTATATTATGTGCAATAATATAAAATTACATTTAAAGTTTAAGATAGTTTTCATTTTGTTTAGTCTAAAGTTTTAAATTATAATATAAAAACAATTAATAAAGTGTCTTACCTAATAATCCATATAAGAATATGTGGAAAATGTGTAAGTATAATAACGTGTATAGTAAATTATTCGATTCAAAATCAGTAATAAACTAATAACAAGTTATAAAATATTTAATCTGTATTAAAGTTATCACTCATCACCACTATTATTCGTCTTCAGTTTGTCGGAAATCACATCGGTGGTATATAATAATAAATAATATGATATTATTGACAACGGAAATATATTAATATATTATATTTTAATTTTCAATATCCACGATACCATACTCAGGCCTTTTGGGGAATATAATTGTAAAATGTATAAATATTTTACTCATTAATTGTGAATCATATAAAATGTTATATAGGTTTAAATAAAAATATACATTAGATTAGTTTTACAGGCTTCCAAACTTTCAAGGGCCTAAGGCACAGAGATCTCTCTGCCTTTCCCTTCTTGACGGTAATGTTACACCACTGTTTTCAGGTATATACTTATTAGAATTTGAGCGGAGCGAGGAATGTATTGTTTCTACAATGATTTATTTTTTTTTATGTATGAAAACATTTTTTTTGGATAGAAATAATTATCCGATTATCACAAGGGGGGTATGCTTTCGGTAGAAAATCATGTCCTCTTGTTACTTTATAAAGCTCATTTTTCGAATTTTTCCAAAGTTTTTCCCTAAGAAAAGGAAAACTACCAAAATATTAGCAAAATTTCGATTTTCGTTATTTTTTATTTCGTGATAATTAATTGAGTTTTAATCGTAGGAACTTGAAAATGTTTTCAGTACTAACATTGGTAATATACAAGTGTGGTAAAATTTTGGAAGGAATTGATTGATTTTTTGGCTAAATATAGAGCTTTGAATTTTTTTTCCAAAAAAATTAATATCACCTATAATTTTGGTTTTATCGATTTGAAAATTTTACAGAAGCCTAATAATATACTACTTAATCATTTTACAAAATATTTTGAAAATCATGACTGATAATTTTTTTTCTAGGTTTTTTATTATTTTTTTTTTCTGATATATGAAAACATTTTTTCGGGTAGAAATAATGGTCCGATACCACAAATAGGATACCTTTTCCGTACCGAATTTCATCTAGTTGGTACTAGATCTATATTAGGCCAAATAATCAATTAATATGTTCTAAAATTTTACCAAACTTGTATATTACTTACGTTAGTACTCAAAAAAAGATTTTTCAAGTTTCTACGATCAAAACTCAATTAGTTATCATAAAATAAAAAACTAAAAAATTACGGAAATTGTACTTTTCCCGATTTTTTGCCATTTTTTGGAAGTTTTTCTTCTCCTAGGAAAAAACTTCTAACAAATTCGAAAAATAAGCTAAATAAAGTACCAACTAGATACAATTTGCTACCGAAAGCATATCTTACTTGTGGTAATCGGGCAATTATTTCTACTCGAAAAAATGTTTTCATACATAAAAAAAAAAACATCTTTGTAAAAACAATTTTTCTAAAAAAAAAATGCATCATATATTTTATTATATTGTTTGTGTCGATTGTTTTGTTGTTGTGACGTATCTTACATTGAAATACATTTTTATTTATAAATAAAAATTCTATTTATAAAGCAAAATTCATTTTTTATGTGAATCATAAAATATTGGACGTGATTGTAAAACTTTCGATTAACTTTCTTACTAGGCGGTCTGATTCTATTAAAATCTTTTTTTAGATTTATTGATGTTAATTTAAGATATTCGTTGTTATAGTGAAAATATGTAAACAAAATAAAATTATTCAATTTAAAAAATATATATTATATTAACAATACGTAAAAGTATTTATAATCTAGATTCAAATCGTTAGTTTTTTTTTTAATTTAAACATTTATTTCATATTGAAATTCTTTCTTTTATAGTTTTATTTACCATTATTATTCCATAAAATATAACTACTTAATAATAATAATAATAATAATAAAAATACTAATTTTATTTTATTCTTGATTACAATTGAATTAATATTTAATAACCGTAATTGGTAATAATTTATAATAAATAATAAAATGAATAACATCGATATTATACTTTTTGGAATCAAAACGGAAATACCAAAAAGAAATAACTTGTATCATTATTAGTTAAGTTTATACTTTTCGTTCAATTCAGAGTATGAATATTCAATATATTCCAATGACTATAATATTTTAACTAATATAAATAATTGTATTGAATAAGAGTCAGAGATAAGTAGACCCTGGAATATTTAATTTGGAAATAACAATATTATTCAATTATTTAACTGTTATAAATATTTGAATAAAATAAAACTTCAGTAAAATACAATATATTTGTAGACTTATTTTTTAAAATTAAGTAGGTATTCAAAATAACGTTTTTGCCTAATTTAACACGCACAATAATGAATAATGGAAATATCCATTATTGTATGTACAAAAAAGTATACAATATTGTATTATATATTATTTGTTATATTTCATATAGGTACTTCTATATTGAAACTTTTAATAAAAATACAAAATTAATTTAAAATAATTGTCAAACGTGGTTTCAAAATACGTTTATTGTACTTAAATGTATTTAAAGAGAAGTTTTATATTAAAGTAATGTAATATCATTTAAGTTTATAAAATTCGTACTATTGTTTTAAATTGTAATGTTCTTGTTAAGGACACTTGTTTTAATCCGAAAAATAAAATTCTTGTCTGGAATTTTCAAATCTCGTATTATCTCACAAAACATTTTCTAAATGTGAATCCTAATGGATATTATTATAATACTTAGGTAAATATTGTCTAGACGAAATTGTTGATGATTTTTTTTTTTTTTATTAAATTATATAGAGTATGAAAGTTATTTTTATTTAGTTCATTCTAATATTAATTAAACTTATTAATTATCCGCTAAAATTCATAGTCAGCAATTGTAATATTTTTTCTTCTTTATGACGTAATCACCAATAATAATAATAACAATAATAATATTTAATTTTATTTAAATGATTTAATTAGTCACTCACATAAATTAAATTTTAGATTCTGAGGGGAGCGAGGAGTGAATTGTTTCTACAAAGATCTTTTTTTTTTTATGTATGAAAACTTTTTATCGGATAGAAATAATTGTCCGATTGTCACAAGTGAGGTATGCTTTCGGTAGAAAATCGTGTCCTCTAGGTACTTTATTCAGATCATTTTTCAAAATTCTCCAAAGTTTTTCCCTAATAAAAGAAAAACTACCAAAAAATGACAAAAAATCGGCAAAATTACGATTTCCGTAATTTTTAAATTTTAATTTCGTGACACCTAATTGAGTTTTGATCGTAAAGACTAGAAAAATTTTTGTAAGTACTAACATTGGTAATATACAAGTGTGGTAAAATTTTGGAAGGAATTGGTTGATTTTTTGGCCAAATAGCTTTGAATTTTTTTCCAAAAAAAATTAATATTACTTACAATTTTGGGTTTATCGATTTGAAAATTTTACAGAAGCTTAATAATACACTACTTAAACTTTTAACAAAATATTTTGAAAATCGTGACTGTCAATTTTTTTTTATAGGCTTTTTATTTATTTTTTTATCTCATATATGAAAACATTTTTTTGGGTGGAAATGATGGTCCGATTATCACAAATAGGGTTCCTTTTCCGTTCCAAATTTTATGTAGTTGGTACTTTATTAAGCTCATTTTTCGAATTTCCAAAAAGTTTTTCCTTTAAAAGCGGAAAATTGGCAATTTTTATAGGCTTTTTATTATTTTTTTTTCCTCATGTATGAAAACCTTTTTTCAGATAGAAATAATGGTCCTATTACCACAAATATACCTTTTCTATAGCGAATTTAATCTAGTTGGTACTTTATTTAGCTCATTTTTTGAATTTCCCATAAGTTTTTCCTTGAATAGGAATGATAATTTCTTGAATATTGATCGTAGGGATTCGAAATTTATTTTGCATATTTACATATGCAATTTTTATTCGTGGTAAATTTTGAAATGGTTTATCAGTATAATATATTTCAATATATTTAGATATGCTCAGAATCGTATTTTCTAATGCAATATCATTGCATTCAAATCTTAATAATTATAATAAACCACTAATTTCTCCGAGGACCGAAGGGACGAAGAAGGAACGACCACAATCGGCTTTCCCACTTTTTTATTATTGAATATTGATTATTTTATTGAAATAAAACTTACTGTATATTAGACTTTTATTTATTTATTTGTTAAATGATACGTTTTTTAAAAATGCAATATTCACCAATTTTAGTTTTCGTTATAATTCAGTAGTTGGTTAATAGTCGTGCAGAACGTATGAAATTGTAAACGCAGGGTGATATTTTTTGCAATTGAGAATATAATATAGGTACATTAAATACAAATTGTGTAATACAATGTAAATTTTATTATATTAAAAAGTAGTTAAATATTTTCAATTTACAATAATTACATTTAATGTTCATATTATTTCCAAAGAATCGAGTTACCAGATAATGAGACTTTTTACGCTTTTTAAATCTTAAATACTAATCTACGTAAAATTATAATTTATACTTAAATAATAATAATTTCTTATGTCATAGTATACACAGAGCACACAAGTTTTACTATGGCGTCATAACTAAATAAAAACTCTAACGACCCTCGTTCAATTTGTGTTTATCTGTTTTCATTTTGCATCACCCATTTATTAATATTACTCGTATTATATATTATGTTAGTGTTATTTTCTATTAGTCTATTTAATGGAGACAATACGTGTTCAATGTTTATCATTATCATAACATTTTTTGGATTTATTATGAAATACTTTAATATATCACTAATCCAATCTAAGAAATTTTAGGTAAAAGTATGTAAAATGTTGCTTGAACTTCAATTAATTTTTTTATTAAAGCTTATTTTGGATTTTGAATTAAATGTTTTAGTAAAAAATTATGTTTTACTAAATATCATGTATATAAATAATTACAAGCTAAAAAATAAACGAATTATTTATTAGAAAATCATTACAAATTTTATACTTCCGATTAGTGTTATGATTAATTCTAATTAACGAAAGAAAAAAAACATTTGTTAATTTAACGTACAATTATAATTATTTACATATTTGTGTATAATTAAAACATAAAATGATTGAAAATCGTTCCAATTTTCACAAAATTCTAATTCTCTAAAATATATTGATGAAATACGTAACCTAACCTTTTATATGCGTTGAAATTGAATCTAAACATTCTAATCCTATAAAGAACTATAACTTTTTTTTATGGAAATCACTTTTTTTTATATTACTTTTTACTTTTTACTTTTTTTATAATTTTCATTTACTCTTTACATTAAATGTGTTTGCATAGTGTATGTGATTTATTGTTTATTAATATATATTAGTTCGATATTTACCAAGAAATCGTTAAGGTTCTTTTACAGTGTTAAAATATATTGTTAATATTTCTAGTATAGGAATTTATTTTTCTAAATTTAATATAAGTATCGTTATGGGTATCTTATTATGTTTGCAGCAGAAAATATTTTTCCATGATAGACAGTTGTTTGCAATACGTACGCGATATTCCAGTATTCTATTATTTTTTCTGTTTCATAAAAATAATATGTATTTAGTGGTTATTGTTCATATGTTTACAATTGACTGAATTTATATTCTTTCATTGGAGTATTTTGAATTTAATGTGAAAATTCCATCCAGGTGCGTAAATTAGTTTGGAAACTCTGTTTTTTGTGGTTTTTAATCCAAAACTTGACGATTACGCAATAATCATACAGTAAAACTTCACCGCATGTTTTCTAACGTCTAGGCATTTGTGTAAGTTGTTTTTATGTTATTTTACATTTTTTAAATTGATATCAACTTTACACTGTCATCTACAAAACGTAACACATTTTTCGTTCCAACTTATTACTCCATTATGAGTATCAACATTTTAATTTCAACAACTGCCGAAACCGCAGAAAACGTACATGTTATTTATGTTACATTTTAGTTTGTAGTGACACTCTAAAAAGCAGATAGAAATAAATAGGTATAATTGTTTTTGTCGGCAGTTAATTTAAAAACAACATTTTAACTTCATAATATTATATTATGTGTTGCAGTTGTGTTTTCAATTACAATCATTGGTTGTCTGTTTAGAATTGGCATTGTTGGTACTATTATTGACCTAATATTTAGTATTCTTAATTTTTTCTTAAAATATTACGTTAATATGGTATTAAATATATAATGTTAATGACTCCTTGAAATTTGTTCTAAATATGACACTTTTGCAATAATTTAAATCACATTTAGTTACATAATTTATTTAAATTCAATATTTATATTTTATAATCTTGTCTTCTTCGTGCAATACTGCAATAATATTATTTTGATCTATCTTAATTATTTTTAAATCCATTTGTACATGATTAATATTTTAATAATACATAAAATGTTTACATGATTTACGACTTGACAATTTTTTACTAACATTAAATGTGAATTTTTTCAGTTTCTGAATTCACTAACCTGCTCATAACAATACATATTTACGTTCAAATTTAATTTTTAATAATAATAATAAGAGAATGAGTAAATTAAAATTTTCCACTTTATTCATAAAAATTGGAAAACATAATATTATATAGTTATAGATCTTCATAAAGTTTTACATATGTATGAATATTGTACATTTACATATTAAAATAAAAAATAATAATTTGATTAATTTTGAAAGGTGCAATGAGTCTATTTTGACGATGAAATGTTGTTAATTATTTTAGTTAGCCTAACGCATTGATTAATTATAAAACGATTTAATTATTACCTTTATGATTATTTATACTTTATAAAACTGTTATATTTATTAAAAATTGTTACGTATTTCATATAGACTAGTTAGGTTAAAATACTATGAATAATATTTAATTAATTAGGTCTGTTAGTATTTAGTGCATACATTTTCACACTTATACCTAAATTTAATGGATACTTTTATCTTAAAGATATATTTTAGGTTTCCTTGTTGTTCATAAAATCTATTCACAGATAAAAATAGACGGAGTGATTAAAAGAATACGAATTTTTAAAAATATAGCCCATTAATCATTGTGTTGTGAATTCGGGGGAGTTTCTTCTATAAACATTGTTTCAAATTATTTTTACAATACAACTCTTTCAACCAGGCGAATATTTTATTATTTGTTTTCTTAAACCCACAGTGTATTTTTCTTTATCATAAAGCCCATTCTTATAAATGAAATACAGTTTAGTATAACACATTATTGAAAATATAAAAAAGGAAATAATAGTTTTCTTCGCTCAATGTTTGAACTTAAAGAATATGAAGTGGGAAATTGAAATATTTGCGCATTACAAAAGGTAATCCATTCTTATTCTATAATCTTGATTGAGTAAGTACAAAATATGAAAATAATGTGTAGGTTGGAAGATAAGTTTTTTTTTTTTAACCAAAAAGCCTAATCATATTTCTATTAAGTTTTGACGATTAAAATTTGGTAAAAATTAATCTGAAGAAGTAAACGTATTTTTCTTAATATGTTTTTCATCGTGGTTAGGTCTATGGGCATATACTAATAATATATTGTAACATACAAAAATATTCATTACTTTAAGGTATAATGACACATTTACATGAAATTATTTTAATAATTATTAATATGGAATAATACTAGTACAAAAATTGTTTCAAACAAAAATATAACAGACCAACATGTGTAAAACGATGTGTGTTGCTCATGATATGTGTCATCAACGACGTATGTGTATTTACGATTTAAAATTGTCGAAAATCGTAACTGGCTTATTTGTATATATTGTTTTGGGTATTTTTATTTATAATTCAATGGTTTGATTATTTATTGGTTAGCAAAGTTTGTTCGAGGGGTGTTTATGTTTTATAAATCTTATAAAGTTGTATCGCAATTGCTCAAATTTTTGTGCCAAACAAATTTACCCTCCAGTGATTTTTGACTTGTCATTGAATTTTATTATTAATAGAGGGATAATTATTATTATTATTATATTAAGAGATAACTTCATAATGATATAGACTGTAATTTTTATATTTGTGTTGCGATAACTGTCGACTGCATAAACTAAATAAATAATGATATTGCGTTAATTGATAGTAACATGACTCCTTTGAAAACTGATATGAACAAATTCAATGAGAAATTAATTTAATCAAGAGAACGGAAAGTTTGAAAGTTATTTACATATATGGCTACTTGTCTTGTCTTACGTACATTGTTTCATTTTAAAGTTAAAAATAAACAATTACAATATTCTTGCAAGGTATGTAATTATTTAAAATTATAACTGTATTTTTTTCTTAATTAAAAACCACAACCAATGACTCGGAAGTTATAATTATAAGTTATATTTTTAAATATATATATATATATATTATTTTAATTTTCTTTATTTCAGAGTTATTTGTAAACTTAAACCGATAAAATATTTTGGTTTGAAATGAAAAAGAAACCACTGGAGAAACGATTCTTATTACAATACTATATTATGAATTTATGATGATTTAGAAAACTGAAACTCAAGACTTGATTATATTTAAAAACTTTATACATTTAAATTATCGTGAAATTAATTATTTTATTATCCTAGATTCCTAGAGTTTTACGAAAGTTATGCATTTTCATTTTCTTCTATCTCACTTTACACTCACAACTAGATGGAGCTGGCCTTAGTTATATATCTCCATGGATCTTGATCTCCTACTTGTCTCCTTTATTCAGGTCTCCAGACTGTTATTTTCCGTGATTTCTTCATAGCTACAACGCGATTACCCCAATTTAAAATATTTTAACTAGAAATTAATTATATAATAATATGAAAATATGATATATATCATATTATACAACCAAATGAATGATTATGTAGACAAATAAAAATGTATAAAGTTCAAATTGTATACAACATAATGATATCCATGAATAAATCTAGTCATTCCTAAGTTTTACGCCGCGAATCGTTAAGATTTCATTATGATTTTCAAGGCACTCATTTTATTATGTTTTCGTATGAATAACTACAATAAACATTACTCTTGAAAAAATATAATAATATTAAAGTTATATTTAAAGAAAAGTTTATAATTGAGTATTAAGTTATAGTATATTACTAATAATTAATCGAAGAATAAAATGTATGAATTTGGTGACTGTTTTTATTTTATAAATAAATAACATTACTAAAAACTGCTCTTTGATATAGCTTAATCGTTGTCTATAATATTATTTTATTGATAAATAATCAAATAGGTACTACGTTTAAATTATTTTTTGTTGATTCGTAGTAGATAAGTAAATGCTATCTTTGAAGTCTGTAAGAAATAAATATCTATAATTAAACTATTTCGATATAATGTTATTAAATTATTATTTAGTAGAAATATCTGCTCTTAAATATGTACATTTCAAAAATATGCGTGGAAAATAAAAACAAAAATATCTATAACCTATTATGTTTTTAAATATTTAATTGCTTTTGTGAAACATTCGGATAGTTATACCACTAACTATTTGTCGGTTGTATATTAGTTTTTATTAAATGTATTAAAATATGATGAGTGAGTGCGCAATTATAACTTTTAATGGTATAAAATTGATGCACGGGTTTATTGTAAAAATAAAAATCAATCATATAATCGACGAAAGATATGTCATAATTTTAAACACGTAATTATTTTAACTAAAAAAAAAACTATAAAAAAAACTAATTCTAACATATTAGAAATTTAATTTATCGTATTATGGTCTATTGTGTAATATGTGTAGACTAATGACAGTCAATTGATTAAACTATTATTATAACGATCAAATGTGAATGAAATATGTAATTTTTTTTGTTATTCGGAAACGAAAAATATTTGGATACATTCAGCGGGAGACGTAAAATCACGTAATATAATACTTTTTATTTTATAATAATAATAAAATTACAACAGCTCTTTAACAAGAACATTTCTTCAAAAATATTCACCGATCTTATAAAAATTCTTTGTTACTAGTATAATATTATAATATTACGCCCACAAGTAAAAAATAAAAATTCAACATGATGTTTTTAGGGTATCAGGAAAAAATTTTGAAGCGTTAATAATTATTTTTTTTTATAAAAATTTTTTTATTTTATTTAAAATTAAAAAAATAAAAACCAACCATAAAACATCTAAATATTATCATTATGAATTTAAATTAGTTTGTAATAAAAAAAGTTGATACTTAATCCATAGCCTTTAACATTAACATGCTTATGTAATATTGCTATATTTAGAAATTAATACTTTTTTAATTATTTATAAATTATAACATTATTTATATCGATAAAAATTTTATTTAAATCAGATTTTCTTATAGACATTGACTTTTTAAACTTCAAAAAGTTTTGACAAGAGGTCAGTAGAAGTATCGTACAAGTATCTTCCTACAAGTTTTTCTACTGAAATTTTCAAAATCCATAATTAATATATAAATACCTAGTTACTTAATGGAAATTAATAAAAAAATAATTAATATGTAAAATTTATATTCTATATAAAAATTAACTTAACACATTTAAAATTTTTGTAATTAAATTAAATTAAATACAAATTTTAATTTTTTAATTTTCAATTTAAGTACATCAACATTTATGGTAAGGTATATAAAATAAATGTTACTTTTATTTAAACGGTTTTTTTTCAAAAATACGAAATTGAGAAATAAATTAACCTATTAAATTTAATATAACTAATCTATTTTAAAATAATTTTTTGAGACTTTTTGTTAATAATTTACATATTTATGATATAAATATTTTATATAATTCTATCTTATATGCGTTTAGTTAATATTTTAATGTATAGGCAATTTTATAAAAAAATTCAGAAAAGTAGTGAAATTGCCTAAACATGTCGCCGTTCTTATATATTTCCCGATATCATAAACATGTCTATTTAATGCATATTCGTAATATAATGTTTTTAACCTTATTTGACTAAAAAGGTACCAGGGTAACTTTCATAATATTATCCCAAAATCTTACCAAATCGTTTTAATTGATTTTTGATCAAATGTTAACAATGAAACGTTATAAATTACAACTATCAAGTAATAAAATACTAGAACTTTCACTAAGAAAATAGTTAACTATTATAAGTTATTTTTAATTTAATTCTATTAATTGAATTATTTATTGTACAATATT
Source organism: Eriosoma lanigerum (assembly GCA_013282895.1). NCBI lineage: Eukaryota > Metazoa > Arthropoda > Insecta > Hemiptera > Aphididae > Eriosoma > Eriosoma lanigerum. The sequence continues at coordinate 14,230,952 of CM023357.1, forward strand.
GTTATTAGAAAACTTATTTTAAGTTATAATGTTGTGAATGTTTTTTAATGTAATGTATATTTATATAATATAAATTATTTATTTATCAGTCTAACAAATTATATAATTGATATCATAATAATATTTAGATTTAATACCCAATCTTGAATTTTGATATGAACATAATCTATAAAAATTTAAAATAAATTGTATTATTGTTCTTTATTTTTAGCCTGAGTACACAGTGATATGGACATAAATTATCGGTGGTGGATTAGCAGTGTTACGATGATATTGTTCTTAGCGTTTCTGTCTTCGCCTGTTTCGGGTTCAGATACTTGGCAAAAAACCCGGTTGTCACAAAGTAGGTGAGTAAAAGAGCAAAGTTTTACGATATAATAATAATAATATTCTATACCTAAGTTACTTTGCGGTATCGCGTATAATCCAATAACCAATGGTTATGGGAATTAGAGAAAGTAAATATTTTACGAGTTGTACAATTTTAAATTCTTTAAACATTATTTATTAAGATTATTAAATTAACGACTTTTAGTAAGTTAAAAATTGATTAAGTTAACATAATTTTACGTATATGCGTCGATATTGTAAGTTATTCATATAACTATAGAAATTTTTCTTTGTTAGCAAAAAAAAAAAATATTTTAATTTATAATAATACTTATATTTGTTATAATACAAATTTACGTTAAGAGCATTACATTTTCCGACATCGTTTATGATAAGTGTATTAATACTTCAAATTAAAATGTTTTTAATGTATCTTCATTACTATTTAACAAGTTTAAAACTATTATAACAAGTATAATAAGTTTTAATTATTCTTTATAAGTTCAAATACAGTTAAACATTTTTGTTTCCAAATTTACGTATGTTAAATATTGAATAATGAACGTCTAAAGTTCATCAATATAGTATTCTATTTATATTTAATCGCCATTTAATAAGTAAATCAATTTCGTTATCCACAGTGACTATATAATTTATTTTAATATAAATTATATAAGGAAAGATACAAGTCAATATTTGTTTAAATGAATCAATCTTATAACAGAATGAAAGAAATATAATATTTTGAAAAATGTCTGGGTTTAGGCACAATAAATAGGTAGTAATAATTATTATTATTATTATTGTTTGTTTCAACTTTTTTAAAATAGTATTTGTATAGTTTTAAAAATAGCATTACACATATTGGCTTCTATGATGTTAAAAATACCATTAATACCTGAAGATCTAATTGAAATAAAAATGATAATTTTAACAGTTTTAAACAAATTAATTAAAAGTTGATGTAACTGACTTTTAAAAATAATGATACAATAAATTTTATTATTTAGTTTTAAGTTTGACTAATTCAAATATCATTTAAAAATAATATTAAAATAATATTAATCTAAAATATAAAAATTAAATTCACAAAATAAATAAATAATTATTGATCTTGGTAAACATTATGGTATGTACTTGTACTCTATAAATAAACTCTAAATACTCATTAGCTTATGTATAAGTAATTTTGGTTTACTTTGTAATTGACCATTACTGTATGACCTAACCTTTTCTTATTTTTAATTAAAATGTTCAAAGGTGAACTTCTTGCTGATTACTTTTCCTCGATCATATCGTTATTATTGTTATTTACAATCATTTACATAGCAATAATATATGAGAGATATAATAATATAGATAATTTTAAAATGTGAATTTGGCCTTTGTTTTCTTTTAAATTTGTAATTAGTTTACCGTTTTTAACTTTATTAGTTGGCACCGTAACTTCCAACTGCCATATGCCACTCATATTTTTCTTTTAGCGTCATCGCTCATTCAATATAATCGACGATCGATCTTCATTTTTCTTCTTGACTAATTATTGACTCCAAAAAGGTATCTAGTCTGAAGCCCTCAAACCTTATTTCTAACCTATTTTTCAACCTAACTTAAAAATGTGTTTTGATAAAACTCATTTTTGTCACTTCCATAGTACAATATAATTATGTTTTAATATACTTGAAACTAAAAATCAATTGAAGACTAAAACTTCATGTTCTAATTAATCAAGAATATAATTTTCTGACTTTTTGACATGTGATCGTTGCCTTTGTTAAAAGAGAGGATGGTAAAACTGATAATTTTTATTTGTATTTAAATATTTACCTATCATATTGGTTTGTTGTATAGGACACACGAGAAAGATCAGTATTCCCAATTGCGTGGAGTTCCGTATTACAACCAATGCATGCAGAGGGTATTGCGAGTCCTGGGCAGTGCCATCACCTGCGGACACTGTGATGATAAACCCGCAACAGCGGATTACATCTGTGGGACAGTGTTGCAATATTATGGAAACCGAAGATGTAAGTATTTACTTAGTAGTAAATACATGTACATGTAATGCGATTTACATAAAAAATAAATCCATTTAAACATTTTAAATTAACAATTTTATGCGTTTATTAAAAAAAAACTCTAGGAAAAAATATTATTTCATGTTTAAAAATATTATTTTTTTTTTTTTTTTTGAATGTGTAGTAATATAACACAGCATAAATAGTAAAAACAGTAATTAAAAAATGATATGTAGAGTAAAATTATTTGTTTCGCATTCTGAACATAACTACTATGATATTTTATTAACATATTATATTTTTATGATGTTTTAATTTTGCATACTGAATAACTTACATTAATAATTATAATGTCTGTTTTATATTACGTTCTAATAGTTTCACATAAAATATAGTGTATTATAAAATTACTATTCAATGTCTATATTGAAGTACTTGAATGGAAAAAGAATCATTTCAAAACTTTGTTTCTTATAACTCAAACGTACATGTCATCTCGATTTCTATGGAGTTAAATGATGTTTCATGAATATAAATGGTTATTTTACCTACATTTGTTAGTATTATTCGTTGAAACGTAAATGGTATGTATAATCCAAAGTAAGAACTGAATATAGAGTTACTTATTTTAAGCTTATGTAAACTGTATGAAATAGGAAAATGTATACTTACATAGAAAATGGTTAAACATAATAGATTCTTAAAATATTGTGTATAAGTTCAATAAACATACATTTTTTAAGTATAAAAATATATTTGATAAAAATATGTTTTTTTTTTACTATAGTGGTACTTTATCTGTTTTCTATAAAATACTATATTAATTTAAGCAATAAAATACGTAATATTCATACAAAAAACAAAGTATTATAATTATATCAAATCAATTTAAATTTTCTATCTGAAAAAATGAACGAAAAAATAAATAATAAATAAGGTTCGGATTTTGTAGCAAATATTTTTTTGGTGAGGAGTGTAATAAAAAGATAATTCTTATACAGAAATACTTTTTGTATTAATCTGATTGCAATGAAATGAACTTTATTTTGTTTTTTATTTGCTTTTTTCCTTTAAATGTACTTTTTTTAAGACATTTTAGTAAAATATCATATAATTCTATATTATTTTATATTATATTAGCCAATTACTTCCCATATTTCTTATTAGGAATAGGTGAAATTATCGTGTTTTTTGGTTGAAACTATTTCGTTCATTATTAAGGTAATATGATAGTCAATAAATGAGTACTTTTTACCGATTGTTGTGATATATGGGTATTATCAAAGTGACAGTAAATATACAAGCACTCAAAAAGCTAAATTTTAATGAAAATACATTATCTCAATTTATTAACTAAATTATTTTTTAAATTTTATGTAGGCAATATTCTATTTTTATTTTTTAATTTAAAGAATATAAATGCTATTTTTGATAATAATTATAATACGCTTCATTAACAATTGATTTGGCTACAAAATCCGACCCCTAATAATAAATAATATTCATATAAATGATATAAACTAATATAATCAAGCGTAAAAGAGTCGGTCAATTGGAAAAATTATTAATTTTAATAATATATTATTTGACATTCAAATATAACATTTTTTACATAAAATGCTGTATAAGAATTATTGCTATTTTAATATAATGTTTTTATTCAAAGACATAAAAATGTTAATCACATATTCGTTCATTTCCTTGAATGTACCTCGAACGTTTCCAATTTAAATGATGGTTATAATATGTATACTATACAATAGTATTATAGGGTTATAAAATAGTATTAAAAGATTTATAAGTTTATAAGATAATTCGCTTGTAGTAAAATTGTAAAGAATTAGAAAGAATTTATCAATGATGAATACGCATTTCATGCAATAAAATTGATTACATTATATCAATACATCCAACAAAAAAGGTAGCAACTTCATTTTGTTAATTGTTCAGGAGGAGCAAAATAAAATTTAAAGTTAATTACTTATTTTTTTTTTTTATTTAATTTTAATATTTTTTTTATTTTCTCTGTGGAATAGATGGAAATACAATCATTTTCGTGGTTGATAAAGAAAAAAAATCCTTTATCAGAATGCAGTGTTAACAGTCGTAACTCAAAAACGAAAAAAATTGAGTTGTTACCTTTTTCGTTGGATGTATCGATATTTTAGTTTATAATAATAGCTGAAGCGATAACATATGATCATTGGTTTAAGTAATCAATCGTTTATTAGAATAACAATTTTAATTATTATCACCTTATCGTATGTATTACTTTAGTTCGTACGATAAAATTTATTTAATCGAAATATCAAATCTAAGAAGGTCAGCCCACGAGTACCAATCATTTAAACCTAAAGCTATATTTAACCTATAATATATATATAATAAGTAAAATTATATTAATAAGTTAAAAACATTGTATAGCGGCAAAGGTACCTACGTCACGAAAGAAACTGGCCTTCCCACGATCTCTTCAGAAACTGTGTTAAAAATGTTTTTTTTTTTAAAAAAAAAAAAGTTTTACTAACATGCTATTACCAATGTGTTATTATTACTTACACAATAACTCTAAAATTAATTAAATGATGGGCGTCGAAACGTCAAAAACTGTATATAATAGTAAGAAAAAAGCGTAAATTTTACGGAAAATATATATTATATCTAAATTCTTTATGGGACTGTATATAGTTAACTCATTTTAGTCACCTGTACCAAGAGCCTCTGGCTAATAAAAATATCAAGAGCGTTCAGTGTGAAAGAAGGTCATAAGCCTGTGATGTAATACAGTGTGCAATGGAGCGTTATCGTCGAAGGGTGCCGGAAGGAATTTTCGAGGAAATAATTTCAAATGTACCTATTTTTTACTATATATGTTCCTACCTAGAAAACGATATTAATCAGACAATGATACATTAATCAGACTTATTAGTTAGTTAGCATATTATAGCTAGACTGATATATTCAGTACAAATATATAATTTATGACCATGCATGTTTTAGGTTTAAAGATTTATAAGTAATATTTTTTTACTATTTTTTCTTTTATATTATTGATTTATTTATTTATATTATATATTAAATTATTACTATTGATTATAAATTTATAACATAATATTATTACGATTAGTGTTTGAAAATATCATATACAATTTTGAAATATTTAATTTAATTTTTATTTAATCGAATTGTCTAATTATGTATAAAAAATAGATATGTTATGAAAATTATAGTTTCCTCATTATTAAATAATAACAATAATAATGTATAATAAAACGACATAATAATTGTATAAAAAAAAAAAAATGTTTTCTATAAAACAATAAACATTAACAAGTTATATTATGATCATAATTTTCTTGCTAATTACTAAGAAATACTAATTTGTATACTATTATATTATAAAAAAAAATAATTTAATAAATTTATTCATGATAATAAAATAAATATAATGAATAATATACTAAAAATATATATATTTTATGACTTAGTGAAATATTGTAAATATTGTAAATATTCAAACACTAATTACGATTACTATTATTTTATACATATTGGGCGTATTTATTTTAGAATAAATAATTACATTTTACATCAACGGGTTTTACTTATAACATTACATAAAGCCTTGAATATTTTCTCAATCTTGATCAATACAACGATCCAATATCTAAAAACATTAAGTATATTCAAAGAAAATTAATTTTGTTATCATAAACATGTATGCAAATTTGTTTTACGAATTCATCTCATAAAATATTTTTTAATTATTTCTACACTTTTTGTGTTCAATGAAAATAAATAATAACGTTTTCAATGTAGAAATAATCAAATAGATAACCTAATTTTAATTTAGTCAATTAATTTATGACAATTTAAAATTTTTGTAGAAGTTATAAAATCGTGTAAGAATACATATATTTTAATAATTATATAAAATTACTTTGGGTATCAATTTAATCAATTTAAAATGTTTTATCTTATTTAATGACAACAAAAAGAAAAACAAATTAATTATTTTTTATGATATTTAATAATCTAATAAGTTTATAATCAAGGTATTTTGAACTGAATTTTATAATTACGCAGTTTATCTATAGTTTTGCTTCTGTATTTAGTATTTTATTTCGAAAATATATAACAAAAATTAAAATTTTTGTTTCCAATGTAGCAACATTGATATATATTTTTATCAATATTATAATCAGTATTGCAGTTATATAAAAATATAATTGTATTTAAAGTACCAACTAGCACTTTATGTCAATAAGCCTATGATTTAGATGTACAGGTATATTGATATATATTTTGAAATAGACACTATTTGTGCCTTTTTGTCGGTCTTTAATTTGGAACAATTTCTAGAAAATGTAATTTAATTAAAAGTGATTGTTCGATCAGGTTACAACAGGCTCAAATGAAATTTGCAATGTAAACCGTAATAATTGGTCGGCTATCATATTATACACAGTAGGTACTTGTTAAAAATATTACAAAATTAATAAAAAAAATTAATAAAACAATGAAATAAGCGAATAACCAACACTGGCGTCTTATTACTTATTTACTCATTATTTATTTTGTTCGAATCTCCTAACGTATGAAAATGATGTTTTTCGTGAATCTCTAAATTAATTATATAGAGTGTGCTATTTTGTTTGTCTGCCTAACTTAACCTAATTTATTTTATATATTTGAATTATAATATTTGACAATTATTACTAGGTATTACATTAAAGGAGAATCGTATTTATATCATATTAAAACTTAAAATAAAATTTGTAATGTCTTTATTCTTATATAAGATTAAAAATAAAAAATAATATTGCAAGTACATAAACTTAATTTTTTTTGAAAAACTAACTATAGACATTTTTATATGTTTCTGAACAGAAAGTTCAGAACAGAAATTCTGACAGAAGAACAATAAAGTTGTATAGTCATTCTTCTACTTTAAATATTTAATATTTTAAATAATCCATAAAATACTATGAAACCTAAATAAAAAATAAGCATTAATGAAGATTTAATATGTCACCATAGCAAGAACAAGGTGGGATTATTTTTGTTTTCTTACGATGTTTGAAAACTGTTTGGTAAAAACTGTGTACTTTAAAAATGTATTTTATATTAGTTATCATGTACACAAATAATTACAACGTTTAAAATCAGAACATTTGAAACAATTGAAACGAGATAATATTATCTTAATTAAGACTAAAAAATTTAGATTATTTATAAAAAAAATAATTTTTATACAATTTTCTAAGTAATTTGCAAACCATGCGTGATTTACGAAAAAAAAAGAATTTATTTTAGTTTCTATTGATTTCTAATAATTTAAGAAAATGTAGAAATCAAAAAAGATAAGCAATTTAAATACATTAAAAAAAAAAAAAAAATGTATCTTTGTCTTGTGTACAATTTTAAAAATAATTTTCTGGGAAGGCCGATTGTGGACGTTCCTCCTTCGTCCTTTCGGTCCGCGGAGAAATTAGTGGTTTATTATAATTATTAAGATTTGAATGCAATGATATTGCATTAGAAAATACGATTCTGAGCGTATCTAAATATATTGCAATGTATTATACTGATAATCTATTTAAAAATTTACCACGAATATAAATTACATATGTAAATATGCAAAATAAATTTCAAATCCCTACGATCAATATTCAAGGAGTTATCATTCCTTTTCGAGGAAAAACTTATGGGAAATTCAAAAATTAAGCTAAATAAAGTACCAACTAGATTAAAGTCGATATAGAGAGAGTACCCTATTTGTGGTAATCGGACCATTATTTCTACCCGAAAAAATATTTTCATACATCAGAAAAAAACCTATAAAAATTGCCAATTTTCCGCTTCTTAAGGAAAAAATTTTGGGAAATTCGAAAAATAAGCTGTATAAAGTACCAAGTAAACAACATTTGCAAGCGAAGCATATGCTATACGTAAAAATCGGACCATTATTTCTACCCGAAAAAATGTTTTCATACATAAAAAAAAAAAAAAAACATGTTTGTAGAATCAATACATTCCTCGCTCCGTTCAGAATCTAAAATAATTTCCTGCAGAATAATTTTAAAATATCAAAATATTAGGTACTTTTATCTTATTCTAAGAATGCAAATTTGTAGTACATTATCGGTACCTACAATAAATATTTTGTATCCAGTGATCGAAATATAAGTGGAGGTAATGTCCAGATATTTAATTGAACCTTATACATAATAAACATAAGCACATGACGTATTATTTATATTTACATTGTTTAAGCTTTGTAAACATTATAAGTTATTGTATAAAATTAGGAGATGTAAATCATTTCGATTTAATGTTGCTTCCTAACTAAAACTTTCAATAAAATGTTGTTTTTAATATAAATTTCACGAGGAATGCATTTTTACGGGCACAATAAGTGAAGGGGCGTATTGTGTTAACTAAAAATGTAGAGGGATGGCATATCCCTCCATATTCTCTCCCCAATTTCGACAACTGTTTACGTTAGTAAATTATGTTGCCGTTATGATAATAATATCAAACGGCGTGCAGTGCTGTTGTGACGTCATAAGGTATATCAAACGTTCCGTGATTTATGCGACTCCTACAATAATATTTTGTCATAATCGACGTGATATATTGTGTACCGATTGTAAATTATAATAATGACATAATATCATAGTATCGTGTACGATGTATTATAATATTCAAATAATTCGGGTAGGTGTAAGCCGTCAAACGCAAATCGTTCCAAGTAAATCAAGATACGCGCGCGTGCCTTGATGATATCCACTCGACGGACGAACGATGTTTTATCCGTGTTTGAAACATATGATCGTTAAATACGTGACATCGTTTTTGATATACATCATAATATTTCACTCGATAAAATACCGTGTACAAAAATAATAATAAACCTCAATGAGCATCGATACAATCGGGATAACACGCGCGCGCGTGTATAACAACAATACAACATCGATACAATATTTTTTAATAATCATAATATAATATTATAATTTATAAATTATAATACGTATTTTTCACTCCTAATGCTATTCAAGTTGTTCTATCCATATGCACATCTCGTATATAATAGGTTATCTTGCGGTGATTTTCTAATACTATTTCCGTACCAAAAAGTAACGTCACGGGGTATTGAATGACTTCGGAAACGGAAAGGCGCTTTCGTCAAATACGAAGCGGTCGTAATATAATGTATAGGATGTCTGCGAGTTAACGTCTAAACACTTATTTCAATATTTTGAATATTAGGTTCACTGCACGTAATATAAATTTATACTTGTATTTTACAATTATTCTTCGGTCTATTTATGAATCACTAAATTTTATCGTATATTCGTGTGTCTGTCAGAGGTATACGCGAATAAATTAGTTATGCTGCATAGACGCTTAAAACAGTTAAAAGTCCACAACTATAAATTTATATAAAAATAAAATCCTTAATTTTTCGACTTTGGATTTAAAAGTAAATCAAATAATATATTTTAGGCAATAATATGGAACAGGTAAAATGTCACTGTGGTGGCAGGCGGCCAAACACTGCACCGATAGGCGATAGTTCATCCTGTATATATCGCCCGGCGTGGGTCGAGGTATATAATATTTTCGTAAGCGTTTTCGTGGATTCACGTATCTATAATTATGTATCAACTTGGTCGACATCCCGTCGTCGAAAATATAATGTGAATGTAATTATATTGTATTAATATCATTGAAAACCCCATTCCTCTGTACAATGATCGTAAATTATGTGTTATTTTTACAATCGCAACTGAGACGGACTTTTCGGGAATTACTCTCTGAAATAATATCGTATAGTATATTATCGTACATTCATACCGATATTTATTGATTTAAGACTGTGTTTAGGTGTTTTAAAAAAATATCCAAACATTCCAAACTTAAATTCGGAAAAAAAGACTTATTATCAATAAAATATTGAAAATTTTTGTCTTCTTTCAAAAGTAACCTGCTCGGGACATGACGATTTCAATATTTTTAAAAGCATCTCGGAAATACCTTCTTGAATATTTAGATTTTTCCAAATGAATTATAATAATTATGCCATTAACAAATAAATACCTAACAAATTATTAATTCTATTCAAATTTTAGTTAATTTAAATATTATACCTTATATTATAATATTTAAGAATAATTATTACTATTTCAAATACCAGTTGTTTTTGTTATACGTGCGAATGAGAAATGTAAAAAATGTAAATAAGAAAAAAAATGAAAAAAAAAAACGAGTTATGAATTTACTTTTATGAGTCGAGTATAATTTAGGTTAAAACATGTTGTTATGATAAGTTTAAAATACGCCTGTGAACTTTTATGAAGAAGACTGTAAAAAATCCAAGATAGTTAGGTTAGGTTAGGTTAGGTTCTCTAAATGTGAATGTATAGTAGGTATGTTATTCCTGGTATGTATAATTTATGTAATTTATGATTTTTTAAATTTACAATATTTAATACGAATTTCTATTATTATTCTCATAACCTTAAAATATGTATTATTTATTATTACAGTGGTCGAGTGATTTCACGTATTTTTTTATTGTGTGGTTAAAACAAATTATTATAATATACGATTAAATTAAGATTCTACGACGGTACTTGTTATTGGACCAAAATGTATATTATAACAAGACCTGTAATTATATATGCGCGTCTGGTGTCACCCCAATCAGTGACAAAATAACGCTATTATTTTCATTATTAAATAAAATACTTCGTTATGTAAGTAGAATCAGTAATCGTATTCGGTCAGAATGTGAGTTGTGTCCGAATTTATATTGTTTTGGTATATTGTTTAATTATTATCGTCATGTTTCATGCGTACTGCAATTATTGTGAAAACCCATAAAGTTTATTAAATGGTAAGGTATGACAGAATCTCATGTGCAAATTAAGTTATAAAAGTATAATAATTAATAACTAAAAGAATAAATTAATAAAATAAAATTTAATAATAAATTACGTATGCATTATGTAGTTAAATTATTTTGTATAATTATATTTACTTTTATATCAAAACGAATGTCTATAATTTGAAATTTTTTATCGCCATTCGTAATAAGTACTTTTTTAGAATTCTACACACCAAAGCATCTATCTTGGATTTGTCACACCTTGCCCGTTAAATGTAAGATTTATAATATTAAAGTTTATTGTAATTCCCTAAGGAAATTTGTTTTAAAACTAGTGAATATACATGTAAAATTATATAGTCTTTTTAAATAAAGTTATCATATTTTTTGAAATATCTAATCTTATAATAAAAATCTAAGACTATTAAAGACTATTTTAAGATTATTTATTTAAGACTATTCGTTTTGATTTAGTTATATCAATATTTCGAAATAGGATATATTAGGCGATTTAAGTTTATTGTGCTAAGTTTATAGGGCTTAGAATATAGATTTAATTTATAACAAATCGGTTTTGGCTATAAACTTGTCTTATGGGTAAAACCAAATTAGCCATAATAGTTCTTAAACATGAAATAGTTGAAATAATCAAAGATAGGTATAGTTATAGTAATTTTTTAACATTAATTGATAGAATGTAACAATACGTAATATTTTGTTTCGTCATTATATATTTTATATAACCTTCTTGATTTATTATATTGTTATTTATTAATTATATTATAAAATATTATATTATACATACATTTAAAAATTATTATTTTTTTACACTTTATAATAATGATGCATTGATAAAAAATAAATTACATTCGTGATAGTTTATTGTGACACACACATATATATATATATATATATATATATTATATTGTAAGCATATTTTGTTATAAATAATGTTTTTAATTATAATTATTTTCTTCAAAGAAAATCATATTATCTAGTTATATTGATAATCATAATTTCCATTATATAATATAATAAACTTATTTATTAATCGAAATTTACTAAACTGATTTCAGGTAGAAGTGAACGTTCGTTGTGTGAAAGGCGTCAAGAAACTGGTGTTTAAATCTGCAGTAAGCTGTTCATGTTACCATTGCAAGAAGGAGTGATAATTTTGTATTCTGTTAAAAATATTTAAATATCATGATATCATATTATAATGTTTTTAAGTAGAATTTTTAAACATCAATACACTATAGTTTACTATTATTCTATTCTATAGTTACCCATTTACCGTTATTTAATATGACTCATATTACTATACTTTATTATTGTACAGTTCAACTCTATGCCAAGATCAAAATATATTATAATACATTAGTTATTCATATAATATAGTTCTGGATTATTATTATTAAACGATCGAATAATAATAATGTTTTATTTAATAAATATACAAATATTTAAATCAATAACTCTCAAAAAGTGTTAATACATTATTATTATTCTTATTCATTTCTCCATTTTTCCTTAATATACATATTTTGGTTAGGTTTATTGTGAAGTAAATTATGATAACTGTTTGTTTTTGGCGTTTATAAAAATAGGTGACTATTTATAACAGATCGTATTTGTGTGGCAAATCTGTGTTATTTAGTGTTGACGCAAACAATCGTCGTCGACAATAATAACAGGTAACTGTAACGAAATGGTAACCATAATATTATACTCTGCTACTAAATAAACAGTTTTATATTTTATCCTTCCCCATTATATATATATATATGTATATATAATATACAACTATAACTTGTACCATTTATATTCAAATAAATAATTTTTATCGGCGAACTAGCTTTTTGCCCTTTTTAAATCTGTTTATTCCGTAAAATTAATTTATCTCGTAAATTGTACAAAACGTAACTTCGAAATGAGACCACTAGAAAATTATTATTCTCTAAAACTTTTAAACTAATAATATATTTACTATGAATTAAAATTAATATTTAACATAATATTGTTCTTAGATTTTAGATTTTTACATACCCGTTTTACATTATAAAAATCAAACAAATCCCACATGAGCTATTATATAATGTATTAATATTGAAAACATATAAAACCAATAAAAAGGTCGGTATTGATTTTATTAATTATGATTGCTCATTTAATAATGTCATTTTTCTAAGTGTTTTTGAATTAACCTCAAAAGTTATTAAATATTTTGAATGTTAAGATGAGCTACATTTTAATTATAACTATTAACTAATATTAAATAATCTTTATAATCAACTAATTGTCAATTCAATTGATATATTTTAGTTATATTTAATAAAAGAAAGAGTGTATTAAATAACTATTACCTAGTGCATTTACAGTTAATTGGTACTTCAGGTAATAATTTTCGTAACTGATAATATTTTTGTTGAGAACATTGATGGATTAAAATTATAATATAATACGTGTCCCTTTCATTATTGAATTAAATATATAAAATAATGGTTTATTATTAAGACTAGATAACATTTAGGAATTAAGTCCAATAGGTTGTTGGTCGAATGCATTGGTTAGATTTCTTGCATAAGATACTTGTTTTACATTCATTTTTCAGACAAGATCGATTTTCCCGAAAATGCTAGAAGATGATACAAGATACTACATCTTTTACATAAAAGATCTTTACTGGAGTTAATTGAACATAATTTTGTAAACTTTTATTTATTTTGTTTTATTTTTCAAGTTTTTTGAGTTTCGTAATAAATTCGTAGATAATAATAATGACGAGTACATAGTACATAGCAGGTACCATTTTAATTTTTATAATAGTATATATGCACTACAATCTAAAAATAAATTGTTGATACTATAAGTTTACTATTTATGGTCAATAATAATTTATCAATATATTATAGTTTTGTGTTTCAATAATTTGGTGAATTAATTGTTTTGTTTATTTGTTTTATAAACAATCAGTAAAAAAATGAGTTTGTACTATAAGTCTATAGGTACTATAATGTATAATAAAATAAAGTTAATTTTCTAGATAATACAAATAAAACATAATATGTATATATATTTATTATTGTCAGTAATTTTTCATACAATCATTCCTTTCTAAAAAATATAGGTTTCATTAAAAAATTCTTATCTATTCTGGATTTTCAGTCTTCTATATATCATTATGCCTAATATATAAATACACTTGTTACTTAAACATTACTCATAAAATAAATATTTCTTAAATTTATATACTTTATGGATACTTATTTGTATAGTGTATAAATAAAGTACACAACATTTAAAGTTTTAAAAAGAATATAAATAAATCAAGTACGTCAGATGAAAAAATTGTTTTTTCCAGTTGGGTGTTTTTTCCCATTTAATACGTTTAAGTATGTTCTTGTTTCTATTTTGACTTTTGGGCATTAATTTAAAACTGTGGTTATTTGTGTTTTACAGGTTTTTCATATTATTTAAGTAAGAAGATTTATTTTTGTATCTCTACTGCTAATATTTAATATCGTGCATTAAATAAATAAATTACACTACGTATAGTTATGTTATGTAAAAATAATATATTCATTTTTAGTTTTAGCGTAAAATATTTGCAAAATATATTTATTATTATTATTGATTTTTAGTTAAAACCCACTCTTTTAAAATAATCTAAATCGTACTTATTGATACAATATTAAATAGAAATTAATATATTAATTATTTCCCCTATTCTAAACCTTTTAACATTTGTTAAACAAAAATAAAGGGCAACCAACAAATACACTTTGATGTTTAATGTATTCTATTATACAGACGTAATTGATTCAAATAGAAACATTTTATTTTCATTGTTTTTTTGGTCAGTGGTTACCCAATATTAGTTCTCCAACCATTAGTATGATGATAATTTTTGATATTCATACAATTTACTCAATTTTTTTGTATATATAATAGACGTAGGTTTTCTTAATACTATTAATAACTATTCAAGTGTATAATTATTGAATAAGTAGTTATTATAGGTATTTTTAAATTTCATATATTATTTTTATAATGATAACTGTCGAAGAATTTGGTATAAGTTTAGCTAGTTTAGTTTTTTCGCCATCACATTCAAATTACTCACCTCGATTTGCCATTGCCTATTATACCTATATTTGTTTATATTTCACATTCTATGTACTATATGTAAATACTGTCAGTGCAATAATATAATATTAATCGTATAAGATATATATTTGATACTCTTTGAATAAAACTGAACGATCTTATATCAGCTTTTATACATCATAAAAATTGAACAAGTTATGAGTTTTCGCATTATGTATTTTTTATCCTTGATAACTACAGGTAGATTTCATTATGAGTTGTTAAAGGGTTTTATAAGGTTGTTTAAGCGCTAATAAAGCTCAAGATAATTATTGCGACTACAATGCATAAGAAAAAAAAAAAATAATAATCGATAATCATGTCAAGGAACAAGAGACATGGAATATCAGCCGATAATGGTACACAATTTTGAAAAATATAAAAAATTAGATATATGATATAATTGATAAAATTTTGATAATTTATGCCAATCATTTCATGACAATTTATTGCAAACACAAATTTATCGTAAATTTGTTGATCGTCAATTACACTTCATATAATATTGCTTGTAAAGATTAAGAAGGGGTAACGGCATTGTAGAAATGTAAACACAATTAGTAGATATAAATAACTTAAGAATATTTTGAATTGCCTTAAAATGTAATTATGGCCACATACAAATAAGTAATTATAACAAGTTAATTGTGAAAAGAATAAATATATGTAAGAACAAATGTAAAAGAAATTATCTGTGGTATTGCATATAACTTTCAATTCCAAGTTTCATTTTTTTAATATAATGTGACCAATTATTGTAATTAATTATTTATGATTAAAAAACAAAACACCAAAAATACTGCTAGAATGTATTCATTCTTTTCTCGTTGCGTGGAAGAGACAAAGTGAAAAGAAAGAAGAAAAAGAATAATACCTATGTTTTAAAAAATAAACATTAGCTGTCAAACTAATAATAATAATTATTAAACATAATATTATTACATTGAAAAGGATTTAAAAATTGTTTAAGTATATTTTTCGATGATTTCAGAGCATAAATACACTTTTTTATGATTTTAAACCTTTTGAATTTTCCAAAATGATTCTAACTGTGGATGGGACATTCTGGCGTGTCTATTATGGAGTGAAGTTATTTTGGCGTAAAAATTACTCGATTCAAATTTCGCTCTCAAAACAATATATTTTTTTAATATCTTTAAGACATTCTAATTTATAATATAAAACCCCGATAAGCTAAGTTATAACTTTGCACAACAAATCAAGGAATATTTTCGATTTGCGGAGCGAAGAGACTGCGCCGAGGAGCGTAGCGACAAGTGTCAGCCACGAGCAGAGTCATTTGTATGCATTATATTGATAAAGAGGTGTTTAGATTTTTAAGAAATTAGTCGGTTCATTATCTTTAATGATATATATATATATATATATATATATAAATATATATGCGTGTGTGTAATCAATTTTTTATGATTAAATAATTTTTACGCCAAAACGCCCACGCCAGAATGTCTTAGACCCCTTCTAACTTGTTTACACAATACGTGCAATTTTATATCTAATTTATGTTTATGATGCAAATCACAAAATAACTGCCATCCATTATATTTAAACCATTATAAGTTAATTATATTAAAAAAAATTTACTGCAAAATTAATTTCGAAACTTTTATGTGAAACTCTCATCTGGTATAAAATTTGGGTCTAAAGTATTTTTAATGCGATTTTTAACGTGGATTATTGCGTCATATTACTCTAATAAAGTTAATTTTACAATCCATAAAAGGTTAATTATATACGTGCGCAAAACTAATAATAGTTTTGACACGTTTGGTAAATTAACGATTTATTATTATTAAATATTTACATAAACGTTATAATAACAAAATAAAAATAAAATCGATTCAATAATGATATAATAATTTTGGCAGTTCATGTAGTGTGCTATGTATATTATCTGTTAACGGCATGTTTGAAACTATATTAAAACTCCAAATAAGATTTTATTAACCGAATCTGACCTATATTATAGTTTTTGCGTATTCACCCTACTACTACGACACTACAAATAAGCAACTTTAGAGAACAATAAAAAAAAAAAAAAAAAAAATGTGACGCTTAATCTCATAAACTTCTGATATGAACTTGAAAAAGTAATAAGTTTTTTTTAAAATTTGACACCTACCTTTTTTTTAATGATTTACTTAACACTACGCATTTGTGTAATATAATAGTAATGAGTATACAAAACAATTATTATACAAACAAAAACAAGTTATATATATATATTTAAATTGACATTGAGATAATTATGTATTTGAACAAGTTTATCGGTATTGGAAATAAAAAAAAAAAACAAATTTGTACTCAATCTAAAATCTTTTATATTTCGCCGCTCATATTCTACGTAAGGTCAGGTATATTCTGTCGTTATATAGTTGACGCAAAATTGTTTTTGACAGTGGTTTCAACTAGTTTTCGTTTCAGTTTTATTAATTGTTTAGAATACCATTTTTAATTAAAATAAACATATATATTGAAATTTAAAAAAGGAGGGCAGTCGATTCTGGGCGTTTCTCTTTCGTTTCTTATGTCATCGGATAAATTAAACGTGGACTGTTATTGTTTCATAACATAATTAAAACTTGAATGCAATGATATTGCATTCGATAAAATGATGCTGAATGAAACTCATATTTTTTAATTTTTATACATTATTTTTAGTAATCAGACCATTATTTCTGCTGGAAAAATTTCAACAGACATAATAAATGTACACGTAATTGTAAAACCAATAAATTCCTCGATTCGTTCAGAATCTAAAAGTCGAAAATTCACAATATGATTAATACATTTCTCCAAGTGAGCATAATTCATAGTAATGTTAGTATTGTGAAATTAATACAGCAAATGTATGTGAATATTTCATATCTATTATAGGATTATGTGATTTAATCATTTAATATAATAGAGTAAAATGAAATATAATATAGTATATAGTATATATAGTATAATATATACAATATTTAAATAAAATAAAATATAATGCAACTAGGTACATTAATTATAATAAAAACATGTATTTTTCATTTGATTTATCTTATTAAAAATAATTTAGTGGGACTGATGAGTATCATGGAACTTGTGCGAAATTATTGTAATTTTTCTAATAAAAACAATGTAGTTGGGTAATATTTTTTTTATATTTAATATACACTTTATAGTTTATACAACAGTAAAATATAACAATAGTTAAGGTTTTCATGTTTTGTGTTTGGTTAATATCATAGCAAAACAGTATTCATATTATGTACAATATAAGCAGATGCAGATGATAAATTATCATTTAAATTATGTTCATTGTCGTAAAATAATATCGCCACACGGATACACGGACACGTGTTAATAATTTATACTTGTAATAATTACTAATAATAGTATGATTATTATTATTTGTATTATTAATTATTACGTCATAAAGATCATTATATGGCTATTATATGGCTATTACAAGCATAAATTGAAGTAATATAGTATTACAACATTTCGTGTTGTCAATCGTTTTTCGCAGTTTTAACAAATAAAATATTATTCAAAATACTTCTAATTTTATTTTTCCTTTGGAATGTTTTTGAAAGTAATTTTTGTTTGTGTGAATAAATTTGTCATTGAAAATTACAAGGTCGGATACAGTTAACAGATATTTCCATTTTACTATAGTTATTATTCACTGGTTAGTAATAGTTTAAACAATCATGTAGATTTTATTATACACAAATACAACGTTCATTATGATTTTATTTGCGATATACTTACTCATTGTTATTTGCTATCAATAAAGGTGTCTTGTCGAACATTAGATTTTTTTTAAATATGTTTACATAAACATTATTCAAATAAGAATAATACTGATTTATATAAATTATATTTACATATATATATATCAGTATATATTTTATTAATTGATATCCTTATATGATATTATAACATATTATGTATATAAAACAATCAATAACTATGGTATAGAAAATTTATAGTTTTCTCATTTTAAAATAAACTATAATAGTTTAATCATTTCTTATTAGTTTTTATTTTATAATATGTGTATTGACAAATAATAAATTGAAAAGCAATGAACAAAAAAATAAATGAAACTCTACAATTTATTATAAATTATAAAATGTTTAATATTTATTAGATCTCTGTTTTCGTTATCATAAAACCATATAATACAGTATCAAATCGAAATGCTTTCTAAGCTTATACAAATTTAAATAAAAGACAAAAGTATAAATATTACAATCCAGTAAAAGTCAGAACACCATTTCCAAAAGAATTAACTAAAATATGATACTGTTATATACGTTAATATAATAAGGTTATTGTTTGAATATATTTATAAAGGTTACTGGAAATATATTATTTGTGTACATATGACGTTATAAATAAACATTACTTTAATATATATATATTTGTATTAATTATTTCAACATTATCATTCATAAATTTAAAGTTCATATTGTACATATGATTTTAATTTTAATTATTTTATTATAAATCATAACAGTTTTTTAAATTTTGAGCGGAGCGAGGAATGTGTTGTTCTACAAAGACGTTTTTTTTTTTAAATTTTTTTTTATGTATGAAAACATTTTTTTGGTAGAAATAATTGTCCGATTACCACAAGTAGGGTATGCTTTCCATACCAAATTTCATCAAGTTGGTACTTTATTTAGCTCATTTTTTGAATTTCTCTAAAGTCTTTCCCTAGGAGAAGAAAAATTACCAAAACATTGCAAAAAATCGGCAAAATTACGATTTCCGTAATTTTAGATTTTTGATTTCGTGATAACTAATTGAGTTTTGATCGTAGGGACTTGAAAATTTTTGAGTACTAACATAGGTAATATCATATATTTGTAAAATTTTGGAACGGATTAGTTGATTTTTTGACTAAATATAGAGCTTAGAATTTTTTCCAAAAATGTTTAATGTTACTTGCAATTTTTGATTTAACGGTATGAAATTTTTATAGAAGCCTACTCATATACTATTTAATATATTTACAAAATATTTTGAAAATCGTGACTGACGATTTTTATCATGAAATGATAACTCCTTGAATCGTAGGAATTTGAAAGTTATTTTACCACGAGTGTAAATTACATATTTACATATGTAATTTACACTCGTGGTAAAATTTCGGAATGGATTATCAGTAAAATATATTGAGATTCGCTCAAAATCGTACTTTTTAATGTAATATAATTACATTCAAATCTTAAAAATTATAGTAAACCACTAATTTCTCTGAGAACCGAAGGGACGAAGAAGGAACAACCTAAATTGATCCCACTTTTTTTTAAAAATTAAACTACTTATTATAATATCCCTAAAACTAAGTTCAATCACTCCTATTTTCAAGTCTGGTAATCCAACAAATATTTCTAGTTACAGACCAATATTTATCCTGTCTCACATATATATGCTGTTTGAATCATCAAGATCAATCTTTAATGAAATCCAATCAGCTGTTAATAGTATACTGATGGATGAACAACATGGATTCAGGCCGGATCGCTCTAAAACTACGTTCGATCTAATATTTAATAATTATGTTTTCGAAGCTTTCGAAACTGGTTCGCAATTTGATTTTATTTATACAGACTTCGCTAAAGTAAATCATAATATGTTGTTAAGATTTTAGAGCTATCTTGAGTTGGAAAACAACTATTAACTTGGTTTCAGTCTTATTTATTTGATAGGCAGCAATATGTCAAAGTCTTTGGTATTAAATCTAATAAATTCCTGGTAACGTCAGGTGTACCGCAAGATAAACACCTATCACCGCTACTATTCTCTTTGTTCATAAATGGTATTCATTAAGTTTTATGAGACTGTAAGTTCTTATGTTTCACTGATGATATGAAATTATTTATGCTATTTGCTAAATCCTACGATCACTGCATAAAACTTCAACATTATTTGGATGGCTTTGACGAGTGATTAAACAGTATTGGACTGCCACTAAAAGATGATAAATATTAATATATGGCATATAATCGGTTATACAAATCGTTTATTAGTTTTTATAATATCAGTGGATTTAATCTTTCTCACATCGATATAGTAAAATATTAGATCTAGGTTTAGATTTTCTAGATGCCCCAGATACGGTCTTCATGTTGAAATGGTTAGTTATAAGGCATTAAAAGCACTAGGGTGTTTATAACGATTGTTTAAAGAAGTGAAGATCCAAATCTTATTAAATTTTCTCTACTGCACGTTAGTACGTCTGATTTTGGAATATGGAGACATTCTTGTGACCCCCAACACTTTCGATGATATTTGCCAACTAAAAAGAGTATAATGGAACTTTTTGATTTTGCTTAATATATATTTAAGATGCTTTGTGAAGAGCACGATTATTTTCCGGTTACTCATCAGTTAGAAATATCTTCTTTTATCAATAGAAGGCGCGATAACCATATTATATATAGAAGAAAATTGAGATTTTTATCAGGTCTACATAGTGGATCTAATGACTTCCATAAGATATTATCATTAGATAATACATTTCAAAGTACCTTTCTAGTAAAGTTCCCTCTCTACTCGTTCCCATAATCCCTTCTATATTCCTATAGATTCAACCAACTATATACTTAATGAACCCCTTTGTAGCTTAATGCGTCTTGAAAACTTAGATCCTTCATTTTTGTTTTAAGAATATTATATAAATAAACGATAAAATTTATTAAAACATCATTATATTATTTTATATCAAAGGGCTTTTGCCCGTTTATTTATAAAATAAAAAAGTATCTTTATTATACTTATCACTACTGTTGTTTCTCTGCGATTTAAAATAGATCAAATCATTTATACAATAAGAACATAATACAATAATAATGGCATATAGTTTTAATGTTTATTGTTGGATTACATATATTTATATAATAAGTTTATTTTATTGTTCTATCTGACATAGACTCTATAATATGGCGTTAAAATAATTATTTTCTTGCCTTTTAAAATCTGTAAATATAATTAATCATTTATCCCCAATCACGTCTGTCAAAAATAATTTTTTCAACTTACATAATATACCTAATAATTAATATGATAACAAAATATAATTTTAAACGTGCCTAAGTCTGGTGCTTAATTTATTTTTAAAGAAAAACGAAATAAAACAATTATAAATCAACGTATTAAATCATCTAAATGCGTTCCGGTTATGATTTCGGATTATCGACTCTTCTATATTTTGTATATTAAAATCTATAAAGATACCGTATTACACTTATTATTAAGACCAATGTAATATTGTATTAAACTTCTTAGAAAAAATTAAAGTGTTGAACGCGATTTCAAGAAACAGCGAGCAATAAATTGTTTGCCAAGGCGCGGCGGCGGTGGCGTGTCGCTGTATTATATTCGGAATAATTGCGATTATCGATTTAAATTTTTGATTCATCGGCCTTCCACACTACATAACACTATCGTAGTCAATGCCCGCGCGTTCGTGTAATTCGTATTAGTATCGCAAACACGCGCGACCTACATAAGTTTATAACAAAATTATCTCGCAAAATTAAATACTCGTGTGACATTTTTGACGTATGTCTACAGGTAAATCTCGCACGTATAACCATCACATGTTTGTGACAGTCGTTCCGGTAAATATTGGCATTGTATTTTGATTGCGACGTGTAACGCGTACGATGATGGCAAACCCCGTTGCGGCCGCGTTCAATATAAAACGCGCGAATACGTTCGCACTTTGGGTCATAATATTTTTTAATATCAACAAGTACACAACACTGTAATAATATCCACGTGTCGCCGACGATCGGAAGTGAAATGTACGGGACCGGAAGCGCAGCCATCGTCCGGAAGTGGAAGCTACTCATCGTTATCGCCATCGTAAGTCCAGTGTTGATATATCGCGTAGGCTTAGCGCCGCGTTAAGTGTTATTTTTTTTATTATTTTTTTTTTTTTTCACTCTCGTGTTGTCCATCACATGGGGTTTTCAGACGGATATTGTTTTGCGGATTATTAATATATTTTATCAAACACCACGTGAACAGCACGTTAATGTAGATGAAAAATAATAAAAGGTACTTATAAATACAAAAAAAAAAAAAAAAAACCGTAGTGTTTAATGGGAAAAAATAATTAACGTCTCATGAATAATTCCTGTACGTCACGCGATGCGTTCTCGTGATGTATATTGTACGTATAGTATAGTGTTACATACTGGCCTTTGTCGTGATCCCGGAGGAATCGAAAATGTTAATAAAATGTAAACTCTGAACAACGGACACTCTTCGAAAAACGTCCGTTATTGAGAGCGAAGTTATACTTATAAACTATATTATATTATGTAGTGGATACACACACCTGACAGCAGTGGCACCGAAGCTGGTGGGGCTGAGGGGGCATTCGACCCCCCGTTAAATATATCGGGGAGCAAATTATAATATTGCCCCCCCCAAAAAATTTGTCATCATAGTTATACACTTGATAATGAAATATTTTAGGTTATAATTTATATTTAAATTACATTTGTATTATTTTTAATATTTATATAATATTATATGTAATGAAATTAATTTTAAAAAGTTGTATAATAAATAAAATTAAAAAATGTAAAACATTAAAATTATTTTTAATTTTATATTCAAAATTAAATTAGGTAAATAAGACAATTAGTTTAATCTACAAAATAGTAGTTAAACCTATTTTACAAAAATCAATAAGTATTTGTATTATATTTTAATATGCTATATATCATGATTTTCCTTAAATTTATGCCCCCCCCCCCCCACAAGAAAAGTAGTTCCTGCGCCGCTGCCTGACAGTAGTCATGATATATTGATAGACGGAAAACTGATTTTTAATTAGTTAAACTATAATATAATACACATTTAATATTCCAATATTATTTTTATCGATTCATTTGTTTATTAATATAAAAATTTGTCAATTGTGTGTTCTATTTATTTTCTTAATTATTTTTTAATCATTATGGATAATATACAATAATAGAATCGGAGAAATTAGTGGTTTGTTATAATTAAGATTTGAATGAAATGATATTGCATTAGAAAATTCGACTCTGAGCGAAACTCAATAAAACATTTCAAGTTTCTATGAACAAAACAGAATTAGTTATCACAAAATATAAAAATTCAAAATAACGAAAACAGTAATTTTGACGATTTTCGAAAATTTTTGGTAGGTTTCCTTCTCTAATAGAAATACGTTTGAGAAATTTGAAAAACGAACTAAATAAAGTACTAATTAAATGCGATTTGCTATAGAAAGTATATTTATTCGTGGCAATCGAGCACGATCGGGCAATCGAATATTATTTCTACACAAAATATTTTTTCCAGACACAAAAATAAAAAAACATATTTTTGTAAAACCAATATATTTTACGTTTAGCTCAGAATCTAAAAAATGGATTTTTAACAAATTAAATACAATCGAATTCACATTGATGACTCGCTGTATGTGTGAATGTCGGTTGTTGATTTTGGGGACATTGTTTTAATACGAGTAAAAATGTTTTAAATACTCTGATGCGCAGCGCGGGTAGCTTTAAATAAAATTAGTTTTGTTTTTGATGAATGAAAATATAAGTTAATAGTTAATAGTCATCCATAAATGAGAACAAAAGACAAACGTATTTTGTTTAAAATTGTGTACGACTGTATAATCAAATCTAAACAATTAAGATTTATTTTAGTTGGCCATAAATATATATATATATATATAAATTACATATTTATATATTTACATTTCAAAATTATATTTTTTTGTAAATTTCATAGACATTATAATATTATAATTATATCATATTATATTTTATTTTATAAATGTCTTGTTTTTGTTGTTTTTGCAACGGTTAGGTTTGGTTTTTGTTTTGCACATTGCACATTGCACATAACTATATATAACATAATGCAAACGGTAAAAAGCTGAGATATCTGCTTTATTTGAAGTTTAAATGCAATGGGTAGGTTTAGACTTTTAGGGCCAGTGGGTTTTAACACTATCTTTACCATTGGGATAAATAATTTTTTTTTTTTCTAGATAATGTTCGTATACGTTAGATCTGCGATGTTAGCACCTTCTGGTTGTGGCTGTGGTTGCAATAAATGTGGTTGTGGCTGCAGTAGCAACGGTTGTGGTTGCAGCAGTGGCTACGGAGGTGGCTGTAATAGCTGCGGTGGTAGCTGCGGTGGTAGCTGTGGCGGCAGCTATGGTGGAGGTTGTGGTGGTGGTGGTTATGGATGCTGAAAAAGTCTATTACTTATAAATAGTTTTAAATTTCTAAAGGTGGGTTAAACTCGAATAGAAAAAGTTATTTTATTTTTATATTAGGCAGTATGGAATTAATATAATTAACGGTTATTAATCCGATAATTTTTATATTTCGATTTGATTTTAAAATTTTGAACTAATTGATTCACATTCACAAAATTATTAAATATTATTTATGTTAGATGATCATCACTATCGTTTAAATAATTCGATAAAAACTAAACTTATATAAACATAAAAATTTATGTTTTAGATGACAACTTCATACTGCAAAATCGTATAATATAAAGTTTATATTTTAATAAATTTTTAAATCAAATTACAAATTAGTTTATATAAACAATATTTTTATTTTTATTCTGTTTTTTAATTGAATCTGAATTTCACTTATAAATAATGTAATACTATAACTCGAAATGTAAACTAATTTTCTTCCCAGGAGTGATCCAATTCAAATTTCAATACAATCAAGGTTATTAGGGTTTTGTCATTAAGTTCAGCAGTCAAAAGAAAGAAAATGATGATATAATAGTTTTAAGAATTTTATTATTTTATGTACTAACCTAATTTCCTTTAAAGGTAAGACGAAATATTTCTGTCCAGTGTTATAGATTGAATTGCGGTTACGGTAGGTGCTAGAGAATACTGAAATTTATATTGTTTTAAATGTATAACCTACTACTAGTTATACTCGTGCATAATACAACCTACATTTGTTAAAATGACAACACCAGATTTCGATCTGTGATATGAGAAATGTGTATTTAAATATTCCTGAAAATTCCATTTTTGGACAGAAATATTTAGTGTTACTTTAAAAAAGTATATACTACTGTATAAAGAATACAATTTTTTATGACATTTCAAAAAGATAATATTAACAAATAATTTATTGTTTTGATAGGTTATTAAATGTTAAATAAATAGTATATTTTCAATTTGTTGTGTATATTTATTTTTCAACTTTTAGAGCGAAGTGAGAAATGTATTGGTTTTACAAAGAATTTTTTTTTTGTATAAATGTTGGTCTGATTACCACAAATATAATATACTTTCAGTAGCAAATTATATCTAGTACTTTATTTAGCTAATTTCTTGAATTTCTCAAAAACTTTTCCTCGGTAGAAGAAGAACTACCAAAAAATAATGGAAATGCGTCAAAATTCACGGAAATCGTAATTTTGACGAAATTGATTTTAGATTTTCATGATAACTAATGTAATTTTGAATGTAGGGACATGCACATTTTTTTGAGTGTTTTCATAGGTAGTCTACACACGCAATAAAATTTTGGAACCGATAGGTTACCTTTGTGACTAAATATAGAGTTTTTAAATTTATCCAAAAATATTTAATAATACCTGCAATTTTGGTTTAACGATTTGAAAATTTTATAGAAATATAATCATATACAGGTACTATTTATCTTATTTAAAATATATTTCGAAAATCGTAAGTCAATTTTTTTTAACTGTCTTCAAACATTAACATTTCACATTGATGTTTGATTTTTGTATTTTTAAAAGTCGGACAACACAGTTTTCGGTAAGAAATAATTATTCGATTACCATGAATATGGCATGCTTTCTGTAGTAAATTGCATCTTATTGATAATCTATTTAACTAGTTATTTGAATTTTTTAAAAGTCTTCCTTGGGAGAAGAAAAACTACCAAAAAATGACGGAAAAACGGCAAAATTACAATTTGTGTTATTTAATTTTTTTTATTTCGCGATAACTAATTAAGTTTTGATTGTAAGTATTTGAAACTTTTTTTGAGTACTAACATAGGTAATATACAAGTGTGGTAAAATATTGGAATGTATTAGTTGATTTTATGACTACGTATATAGCTTTGAACTTTTTTTCAAAAATGTAAAATATATTAATTATTGTAAATATAACACACAAAAGAATGCTATTACAGTGTAGATTTTCAAATACCTTTAGTTATATCATTTGAATGCCAGTGATGCATCTAGTTTTGAAATTAAAACAAGCATTTATAAAAATCTGAATACGTCGAAAAATAATTTATATATTTATATATATGCTATAGCAATAATTACGAATCTTCTAAGTTACTAATTATAGTAATTTTGTTTGTTACATAATATTGTGTTGATTTAATTTAGTAGTGAGCAGTGCCGTCCTGAGAGTAGGATCAAAAGGGTACTTGCCCAGGACCCCGTTCCTCAAAAGGTCTCGAGTTCTGATAGTTTTTTAAATTATATTACATTTATTAATAAAATTTAAGCAATAAGTTATAGACTAATCGCATAAATAAATCGTATGAACTGTTAAATATTATTATTTTAATATATGATGATGAGTTACAATATTTTATAGACCCTAACGATGCACAGGTCCTCGCAAATCCTCGGGACGTCACTGAGAATGAGTAAAAAAAAAGATTAATAGGTAAATAAAAATTGTTTAAGGAATGGGAATGAACTCACTATTTGTAAAAAATCCTAGAGCTCAAACACACTATTATTTTGTTGTATAGTTTCGCCTATGCAGTGCTGTTAACATTTTAATAGTTTGATACAGATTTCTCAAAATGTTAAAAGAAAATAAATTAAAATTATATAATGGTTTTTCTTTACCGATATATTATTATAATTATAATATCGTTTATTTGGTTTCCTATTTATAATTACTTTTTTTTTTATAGACATTGTTGATGTTTATCAGATCAACAACGTCAGCTCCATGTGGCGATAAATGCAGTAGTAGCAAGACCGATTCTACCAGCCTTCTTGCCACACTTAGTAGCGTTATAAATTTACCGAGCCTTAGTGTCAGTGTAAGCGCATCTTAATTTATGAAATTGAAATTGAAATGTACAAATGCATAAGCAAAATGTTCATAAATTTCTTTAATATAATTATTATGGCCTAAGGGTTTTATATATTTTAATTTTGATTTATAACTAATAAATATTAAAGCGTTAAAATGTAACATCGAATAATATAAATTTAACTTTAAACATTTAAAACTCAACATAAATACTTATAATTAACAAAAGTAATTTACCTTTCTTCAATTTATGAACAAAAGTCGATTTAATAGCGTACACAGAGGTCTCTTTTTGTTTTATAATAAATCTCTGAAAAAACAAAACAGGAATTTTAAGATATTAAATCATTTTACATTCTTAACATAAATTCCACGATTCATAACAATTGATATATTATAAAATATTAAAACCAAACAGATGAACAAACTTTACCTTATCAAAAACTTTTGAAAATGTATAAAAGTTTAAAACTTTTCAAGAAATAAAATATTAACATGCAATAAAATACGTGTAATTATTTCATAGTATTATGTTATTATTATAAATAGCCTCAACAATGATTTTATTTTCTGTAAACATATGCTATTATGTTTAAATTAATTTTTGTTTTAATTTTTATTTAATATATTATTATTAATAATAATAATTAAAATTAAAAAAAAAATACATAATAATAATTTTTAATAATAATGTTAATAATAAATATATTATAAATAATGAAGTATTTAATACGTTGTTAATTATTTATAAATGATTACAATGCGATAGCATGACATTCGTCTTACTAGTTTACTACAACGAAGAATAATAATAATGATTGAATTTACCTTTTATTTCAATTCTGAGCGAAGCAAGATATGTATTGGTTTTACAATGGTCCTTTTTTTTTTAT
This sequence comes from Eriosoma lanigerum, assembly GCA_013282895.1. Taxonomy (NCBI): domain Eukaryota; kingdom Metazoa; phylum Arthropoda; class Insecta; order Hemiptera; family Aphididae; genus Eriosoma; species Eriosoma lanigerum. The sequence continues at coordinate 14,260,331 of CM023357.1, forward strand.
ATGTCTGAAAGCATTATGTAGAAATAATGGTCCGATTGCCACAAGTTAGTATGGTATACCTTCAATAGAAAATTGCACCTAGTTGGTATTTTATTTAGCTTATTTATCGAATTTCTTATAAGTTATCGCTAGGGAAAAGAAAAACTACCAAAAAATGACGGAAAATGACGGTGGTTGCCGTAAATTTGATTTTAGATTTTCATGATAACTAATGAAATTTTGAACGTAAGGACTTGAATATTTTTTTGAGTATTTTTAAATGTAATCCACATACGCAATAAAAATGTTGAATGGATTATCAGTTGAATATATTTATTATATTGAGTTTCGCTCAGAAACATATTTTCGAATGCAATATCATTCCATTCAAATCTTAATTATTATAAATCACTAATTTCTCCGAGGATCGAATGGGTGAAGAGAAACATCCAAAAATGATCTTCACGTTTTTTTTTTTTAATTTATATATTTATATTATGCATTAAATAATCATATTTTAATATAATAATTTATCGGACGAGAAGAAACTTGCAATAAATATTTAGTAAATTAATGTGTATAATGACATACAAATGTTTGTGTACAATTTATATAAAATTAATTAAAGTTCATATTTTTAGTTTATGACTAAAATGTACACTTAATTTCAACTTAATTAACCTTCATTTAAAAATATAATCATAGCACATGTAACAATTTACAGGTGGTTTTTAATTAACTAATTTATATAATACTATTATCTTACATGTAGAAATGTTAACATTTATTTTACATTTATCCTCTCTACTCACTTCTTTGACAACCAAGATATAAAAAACGAAAAATATATTTTGTTGTTCGTGTTCTCGATAAAACATAAATTATTATTTTTTATAACAATAAAAATAGACTTATAAATGTTTTCATTATTTAATTTATCATTTAATGATTATAATTGTTTTATTATTATTTATGTATAGGAGTATAACAAGAAATGTGTAGAGAATATAAATAAATATTTATTATAATTATGGGTTTTCTTATCTACTTCAAATTTAATTATAATATATATATAAATATCTCAATTAATTAAATACAATTTTAGTGTAGATTTAATTCTATGATTTTGTTATTTTATTATATATATATATATTAAATACGATAAATATTATATTTTATGATACATATAGGACACGGGTACTTATAACTATTTATATTTTAGTGGTAAACTTATATTATATGAATTATTTAAAATTATATAATCATTACAAATTAATACTATTTTCCTAAATACATATTAAAGGCACTCTAAACTCTTAGAAATTATAAATGTTTATAACATTTAAAATATATTAATTAAAAACCTAAACTAATATTTATGACGAATATCATAAAATAATAATTTACATATTTTAGAATGAAGCAAACCTTCATATGAGCTAAAATGTTTTTTTATTATATATTATATCGAATATCGAACTTATATTCATGTTTTGAATAACATTTTCATTGTTTTTAACGTTTCGATATGAATTTTGTCAAGATTTAAAATAAAATATACTTACTCGCGAAAAAAAATTACTACGTAATCGAATTTCGTAGAGATATTGTTTTTGACAACTATTCTCATTTGCACAAAATAATCCGTTTATAATATAATATAATATCAACATGATATAAGTCTTAATATATAGGTTCCATACTTAAAGTCCTTAATCTCAGATGTTATGTTATACAACGGGGTAAATTACAATGACTAAAGATTATTTTTAAAACTTGAAAGTCTTACAAATTATTATTTAAAACTAGTTTTTAATTTATAATTTTATAGTTTTTCTTGTCGACTATTCTAAGGTATAGACTATTATACTATAAAAGTATAAACACATTCATAAGTACAGGTGATTTAGTGATTAGTAACCATTTATACCAAACTGTAATAATATATTATTTTGCATATAACTTATATTTTAATGCAAAAAATTGTATGTATCTTTTAATAACTCTTTTCAATGTATCTCTCTACATTATTACTCACCTCTATATTTAATACTAAAGTGCTAGGTAAAAACAGATAAGAAAAAAAACTAAATATATTTAAAAAGCTTACATAGTAATAAAACCGTTTTACAATTTATATAGTAATTTACTGTAGATTTTCGATATAAAAAAAACGATACAATAAACACATAAATGATTGTATAATAGGAGGTTAGTGATTAGCTATTACGCAAATGTGCTGAACAACTCGAATTGAGCAGTTTTAAAATAAAATATCAAATTATAATTTATAAAACAACATTTGTTCTTATGTTTTATACTATTATACTTAGAATTTCCTCTTCTAAATACACGCATATGAGATTAGTTAATAAGCAAGTACTCGAGCAGTTCCAAAATGATCGTGTATTTATAAAATCAAAAATATATAGAAATTTCACTAGCGAACTACCGTTATTGGATTCGGTAGCAAGTTAGTTTGGAGAACTATGAACTCTTTACTATTTTTTTTTTAAATCTTGTCCTAACATGGTAAAAATGAACAAAAAATTATATTTAAAGATATTAAGTAGGTGTGTATAATATATATTAAATTTAAATTGATTGATGACGTAAACCACACATCAAATAAAATAAACGTTAAAATAATGATAAAAAAATAAGCGATACATATTATTATACTACTATATTAGGTACCTACAAAATTAATATTAGAATAACTTTTGCAGAGGGTCCGCTGAGTTTTATGGGTCTTGAAAGAACAATTACCAATACTATACTGTTTTTGACGGCCAAAGCATAAAATAAATAAATAAATAAATAAATAATATGATGTAATATAAATATAATAATTTTACCTTTCCAGTCACATGTGAATTTGCAAGTTATTTTTCCTTGCTACAGTGAGGTGAATATTTAAATAATCGTTATACTTCTATAACAATAAGATAATTATATCATAAAAATTGTTTCTGCGTTTGTTAAAATACTGTGAAGTTTTAAAATAATAATATGTAAAGATAAAAATGATTTGAATTTTCCAATTTTCTTCACACAACCGACAAAAAGTGAGAAAGTTGTTTACACGACGACTATAGCGTTTTTAAATAAAATATAAAAAACTAATATTAGGTAAATATAATTTTACAAAAATAACAATAATAGAAATATTATGGCATTATAAATTTGATATACTCGCCAAAATATACTGCGATTTGGATGACAATTTTCTGTCTTATATATGGAAATTTTTTGTCACGCTACAAGATAGTAACAAACAAAATGGAAACATCTCGCTTTCGGCAAAGCCTACGGTCAATGAAACTTAAAAATAATCGGACTAACAACTTGCATAATATTATGGTAGTTATCATTTCGATAGATATTTTAATAAATTCAATGAGACGTATATAATAGTTAGTTTGAATTATCTACAGACCGAATGACAAATAGGATTTGACCACTTCATAACGTCGTTCCGGGTTCAAGGAAATTTCAAAGTGTGATTAGATGTGACGTTGTGACGTATGGTATAATTTATCAGAATGATGATGTACAAGTATTCAATGTCCAATAAGATTCAAAGTAACGATTAGTATTATTAATTAAACGTAATCGTTAAACAATAATATGGAATACACGACAATTTATCAATCTAATCTAGTCCCTAAATTTAGCTGAGCACTTAGCTTGCACGTATACCAATACGTAATAAATAAATCATGTTCAGAGCAAATGGGATTTAGTCGGAGTATTCAAGTTTTCAATATGATTTATAATATATTTGTAATCGGTTTGTCAATAGAAATTATTGATATTATAATTAGTATTTGTAATAATTTATTGCTTTACAGTTTTTTCAAATAATTTACTTTCTAAATAATTTGTATTTGCACGATTTTAATAGATAACTATTAAGCCATTAAAATATATAATTATATATAACATTTAATTTCAATTGTACAATTTAACGAAATATTATTTTTTGTTAATATTTTTTAATTTAACCTTGTATTAAATATAGTATGCACTATTTATTAATAGTTTATACACTTCGTAGTATTGATTAAATGTATTTAGGTACAAATTATGTTAATTAATATTGTATACTATTTATGATTATGTAAAAAAATTAATTATCACTTGAATGAGGTATCATTAAAGAATATAGTTTGTTTTTTGTAAAATTATTATTATATTATAACATTTAGATATATGTTTAATGGTAAATTATGTATAAGTATATATTAATTTTTAATACTGGTTTATGAACATTTGAAAACCGTATCTCTAATATACTTTTTTATACCAGTAATTACAGTTTAATTGTATAATGTGGTTTATGGAGATACATTTGTAAACGTATTTTAGAGAGATTATATTATAGTGTATAAATAAATACCACTAATAACTAGACTATTTTTTAATTTTTTTTTCCTTAAAGCCACACGTATTTTACCCGCGCAGTTTTTCTTAGCTTTTGTTTTAAATTTCTACGTGTCTAGACTGAGAAAATGTGGTGAATACTATAAGCATGAGCTTTTGTTCATCATTCGAATATGGTATAAATCCAGATCTATAATTTATGCCTGAAACGCATAATGTCCGTCCTTGTGAAAGAACTAGTCTTTTAAAAATATATTTTAATATTTTATGTTATCGCCATATTTTATTCGGTGTACACTGTGTAAAGAGATTAGGACTCGTCAAGCTTAAAAATAAGAATTTTTTTATGCCTCGTCGTAAATAATAAAAATTCTGTTGTATTTAACTTCCAAAGTAGGTATCTATCACATAAGAACGTAATGATCATATACGATTAATAAATTGTTTTAATTATAACATATGTGTATACAGAATGTTTCATGGTAGACATAATATTACGTTAGTGAGTAGAAATAAAAATTATTTTATGAAAAGGTTTTAATGAAACTATTAATGGTATATAATTCATTGAATTCTAAATTTAATGTAAAACTAAATAGATCATAAAACATCTTATCTCGCTAAGTCTATATTTTATTACGTCACAAGATTTAGATTTTTAGATTGTTTGTTGTAGTTTGTTGTCGTAAAAACTGAAAATCTTAAAAATGTGCAACATATCATAACAAGAACTTTAAAAGAAGTCAAATCTTTAAAGGAAATCTTTTAATATGTATTTAAAATAACTTGTTATAGATTTATTTAAATAACTAATTTCAAAAATAACATTGCAATAAATATTATTACTGTTTTAAAATAATTTTATTAGATAATTTCTTAAATGGTATATTTAAATAAAAATATATTTGTTATGAAATTTCGTTTTAACTTTTCCCTTGAGGACTGGAGGACGCAAACGCCAAAAAATAATGACAAAAGTCTATTGATGAACAAGAAAATCCTGTAGTATTAAATATTTTTTTTTTAATATACCTAAATTTTAATGAAATATCGTTGGTATACTCTTAGCTAGTACTTTTATTAGTCCTTCGTTAACAAATCGTCAAATAGGTTTTCTATTCCACTAACTAAAAAGTAACATCAATATTTTACTTAAAACTGTTTTATATACAATTATACGATTTAACAACATTGATGCAAAACAAATTAAAAAAAATTACCTTAATCTGTTGTATTGTTCTTTTAATATACACATTGAGCCATAATTCCTTACATATTACTTGAAACCCTAACGTGGTTTGTGGTATATTAATTTGCTTTTGAGTTTTTCCGCACGTGTATTAACACATTAATTTGTTTTCAAATACACCCGGTGGACCTGTTCTTATTTTAATAGACTAGGAAGTTGGATTACCAATGGTTCATAATTACAATTAATATTATGCTTTAATACACATATTATTATTATTCTTATTATAATAATTTGTTTAATCTCTTTTAACTGCAATAATAGTGATAATTACATTTGTATTGGTAAATAGTATGCAAATTAAACCAATTTTGCATACTCAAATCTAATTACAAATAGCATAATTATATAGCATCCTATTTAACGGAATGAAAATAATTGTCAAAATTTAAACCAACGTAATAAATAATATTAATTATTATTATTATCGATAAGCTATTTAAGTACATGATTCAGTTTAATATATTCAGTTTTAAGTATACGTTGACACAATGGTATATTATTATATGTTTTAAATGCGGTGTTTAATTTGAAAGCATTTTAATTTGTTTACGAATATAATGATTTTCAAAACGATATTAAAAAAAAAAAAAAAAAAAAAAAAAAAAAACATTAGGTGCTCAGTATCGGTCGTCAAACTCACGTCATAAATAACATTTTTATGTATTAATAATATTATTTTATTATTATTTTGAGTTGGAGTTTATTTTAGACAGGATATTAATAAAATTAAGTTCGTCTATTTTTGATGTAATTTCAACGGATTTAATGACGAGGACGCGCAATATTTTAAGAGCCCATTCAATAGTGATATTAAAATGCTTATATTATTATGATCGTTATCATCAATATAGTATTATTACGTACCCATAGAAAGTCGTAAAATTGGGTTTCGTGTCGTGTTCGACGATAGATTTTTTTTGTTTTTTCTTTCCTTTATATATTGATATTACGAGTACGTCTTATGCACATTTAAAGTTAAAACGTATAAATAATTTTCAGTTGATATTATATAAATCATATGATTTCACATAAAAACACAAATACCATAATTTAAATTTTATTTAGTATTTAATGCGAAAAATTTGGCAAACAGGCGTGCAAACGATTTTTAATAAATACATTTATTATGTTATAAATTCCACATCATAGGCGAATTTTCGATACTTATATGTTATTTAACGTATTCATATCGTCATTTCATACGTTAATAAAAAGAAGTTCACCAGTGTAAAAGGCAAGATAAACTTTCAATAAATAAGTTCAGTACCATTGTTTTCTACTCAACTCAGAGTTTGATAGTTTATGTGCAATTTCAGTTGGACTTGGAACATTTGAAATTAATTTATCTAACTATAAAAGTTTCAACCATACACCTACACTTAAATTGAAAATTCTAGCTTCACTCTAATCGTGTTATACTTACTACTTCTAATCAATAGTACCTATTACACATTGTAAATATTTTTAAATGTGTTTATCATCGTCGCAATATGATTTAATCTTAATTCATATTTTTATTATTTAATAGAAACATTAAACTACCATGTTACATCTCTAATAATATTTAATAAAACGAGACTCATTACATTTTGTAATTGCATATAATATTTTAACTTATAAGTAGGGTAAAGGACTTGAAATATTTACATATTTGCTTAACAAAATTACAAAAACATCCAAGTAAAAATTTAGTTCATTAAGAAACAAATTAGTAATTAGTAGTTAAGTGATTAGTTATTTTGTTTTGCATAAAATATATGTGTGCATGCAAATTTTGGGTTTTTATTACTTCAAATGCATATTTTTAGTCTGGTATAATTTTTGCATAATTTACGAATTAAAAATATACAAATAATACAAATTGTATACAAATAAAAATAATATATAATTAAAAAATAAATTGGAAATTACTCGTATATCGTATTATTTATAAGTTTTTATTTTAATAGAATTTATTAAAATATTAAAGATAATGTGTAAAATAATTAACAAATATTGATAAAAATTAAATTTTGTGCTTACATTGAATACATATTTTCGGGATTATAAGTGCATTTAATATAATGCTTATATGGTGTATGATTTTTTAGAGCTACAATTAGTTCTCTACTCCTCTTGTATACAATGAGGCGCAATATAATTGTTAAATTATTGATTCAATATATTATATTTTTTTTTTTATTCAATAATTACCCATATTATATTTATGTTACGTTAAATGTATGTTTCTTACATTATCAACGTTATGTAATTGATTATATATATTACACGATTTAAAGTTACATTTAATTAATTTGTTTGAGAATCTAGATATAGATTTTTCCTTTACATTTTTAAATTATAATTGGTGTTAAATACAATTTTTGGTTCAAAAGACAATTGTCGAAAAATTCGTTGTTTTCATAATTTAATATTTATACAATTTATTGTATTTATTTCAATTTTTTGATGTTCTTAAATTCTTATTTTTTAGTGGATAATTTCCTAACATTAAAATAATATTTATTGATTTTCATTTCTACATTATTGTTTAATACATTTCTTAAACTAACAAAGATAAAAACAACTTCAATTAGAATTAAAAATAATTCATTAAGTTCAGTGAGCTCGTGCATTAATTGTATAAAGTATTCTAAATATTTCACCTGTATAGTTAGGTTAGGTACATTCTAAGAATTTTTACGAATTGTTAACGACTTATGTTTTCTATTATTAAAGAAATTATATTCAATATTAAAAAAAAAAAAAATTATAATTTAGTCAAATCATTAGGTACTAAAGTAATTATTATTATTATAGACTTTTGGTTAACGATTTGGAAAACATATATTTTAGGTTGTTTTATAAGTTAAGAACTTTATAAAATTTTGTCACGAACATTTTTTTATTTTTATATATTCTCTATAATTCAATTTGAAAAAGTTATTATTTAGAAATTAGTTAATATAATTTAAAAAATATAATCGATAATACATTACTATTGATTTGAATGATGACCTTAATAAATTAACTTGTACTAATTGTGATTATGCAAAGTTCTTTATTTGACATAGTAATATGATAATACATTTTTTTATCACAATATCGTTATTAAATATATAATATTTAGCTAAAATGATATTAAATAATATTTCCGAGGCTACTTAGAGCTCAAAAATATATGTTTTTTTTAAATAAATTAAATCGATTAACTAAAGGAAAGCCATTTTCATCTTTTCGAAGAGTTCGGACAAAACATATATTGTTCTCATTAAAAGGTAATATTGTAATTGATAAGTGGTTAATGGTTAGATTTTAAAGAATGGTTAAGTTTTAAAGCAATATGCAATATATTTTTATTAAAACATGCATCATATAAAAAAGGAGTATAGAAAAACACATTTAAATAAAGAGTATTTACCATCCATACAATGTGTTTGTCTTTAGGAAGTTTAGCTTCAGTTATTTAAGAAATTAAATAAAATTGCAATGTCTCTGACAAACGTCATTAATTTGGTTAAGTTATTTCATTTTCAGGGGAATATGAAAATTATAGTTATGAGACTTACAAATTAATTATATTTGAAATGTAAAATAAATTTGGTTTGCAAACAATAATGTAATATAATTAAAGTAAATTTGAATTTGTATTCAATTATACTACCTACTTCAAATCGTATTATTTTAATAAAAATAGAAATCACATAACGTATATTTTAAACCTATAGTCTTTGTTATATTTAATAATATATAAAATATCATATTTTACAAAGGTTTAATAAATAAATAATTCTCGATTTATAAATCGAAGAAAAAAATAGTTTAACATTAAATAATTATTAATACCATTATTAATTTTCTCTTTAATATTTCATTACTACGTAATTATGTTTAAACTCGATAACCGACAATACCGGAAATTAGTTTCATTTATAAATTCAAAATTATATATAAAATTGTATGGAATATTTGATTACAATAATATATCCATATTTAATTTTGTAGTAGTAGTTTCACGATATCCAACAATTCAATAGAATTTTTTTTTTTTACTTCATGTGTAATTTTTCATAAAGTAAAAATCCATTCCTTTGAATATTTTATTTTAAGACACTAAGTGCAAAGGTGCAATTGAAAATTGAATTTTTTCAGATACATTACAATCAGATTAGTAGATGGATAATAAATTAAATTGTATTCCGTAGTTAAATTGCAAGAAAATAATTTTAAAAAATATTATAAAGATATAGGACTATAGATATTCAAAGAGTATTATGTATGTGTCATTTTTTTAGATAATGTTAATTTTCTAAGGGTAATCAAGCAGTAATCAAAAATAAATTTACATCCAATTATTCTAGGTACTGGTATTTCAATAAATTACAGTTAAGTTTTAAATTAGACTGTTTTAACAGGTGGATAGATTAAATAGGAAGTGATATGAAAATAGATGGAGGAGATTAAAATAAAGGTGTAGGAGTCTTACCGTAGAATCCGCCAGTGCAGACGAAGCAATAGAACCGGTGGCCAACTGTGAATGATATGAATGTGTAGCCCCTCACACCAAATGCGACTAAGACGTGTACAATTATAGAGGCAAAATAAAAAAAAAAAATGTTCAACTGCACCTATAAAGGTTAGAAAAAAGTGCAAAGCACGGAAGAATAAAGTGTTATTCTCACGTTTTATTACGTTTTTAATGTTATCTAATTCGTTATTTACTAATATCAAAATAACATTGTTAAATTTTTATTCAAACTAATGTTTTTTTTAGATATATTAAATTTTGTTCCTATCTCTAAATACACTTAATGAATAGTATGGATTAGATACGTAATTGTAATATAATATCATATACTTAGATATATTTATTATCTTTATGATGGATTAAATACCATATTTTATTACGTATTTTCGTATTTCAATGTATTTTACTCGTTTACTGTAATTCGCGAGTATATTCTATATGCTAAATTGAAGACTAAACATGAAATGTATAACAGTTTTAAAAAAAATGTACCTAATTTTTTTATTCTAATCAACTAATTAATTATATTAGTACACTAATCACTCATTAATTAAATAATAAGTTTAGTTAAAGAGTTGTTGTTAATAATATATAAAGATTATAAAATAATTCAAATAATGCAAAAGATAATAATGATAATAACAATAAATATCGAATGTTAAGTTTTAGATTCTGAACGAAGCGAGTAATGTAATGCAAGTTTATCTATAGTGTGGCAGCGGCGGCGTAATTAGTGTTATAATTACACAGTTGCATCATTTAAAATAGGGGTGGGTAAATCAGGTTAGGACATTATGTGTTACAAATTATGATTATTGTTATTACTTATTATTAAGTAATTAAATATATTGTATAACACTATTAAATATAGAGTACGAGCATGGGCGTAGTTTGGTAGGGAGCTGGAGGGAGGCGGCTATAGTTCCTTCAGAACCTCTCATAGCCCCCCCCTAAAATTTTTAAAATTATTTATGTAATATTTTTGTAGAAATTTAGACAAAGTGAGTAGTTTAGGGCGCGTTTTCTATATTTGGTCATTTTTAGTTTCTTAATACACTACTCAAAAATAAAATGAGTGACGTCTCTGGCAAATTAGGAGGGTTTTAAAAATAATCTGGGGCTATAGCCCCCCTAGATAATTTTTTCATACTATGCCCATGAGAATAAAATTGTCACTAAAATGGGTTGGAAAAACGTGTTGCGTTGTAAAAAAATATTTCTCGTCGCCACAGTAGCGATAACAGCCACAAAGCCTGTACCTATGCTTTTGGTAGGTAATTGAATTGGCCTGGTACTTTAATTAGTTCATTTTTCAAACTTCTTAAAAGCTTTTCTTTGGGAGAAGAAAAACCACAAAAAATAACTGAAAAACGGAAGAATTCACGGAAATCGTAATTTGTATATAATTGATGTATTAGATTTTTCATGATAACTAATGCAATTTTGTACGTATAATCTTGTAAATTGGTTTGAGTATTTTCATAGGTAATTTACATACGTGTTAAAATTTTGGAATGGATTATCAGTATAGTACATTGTAATATATTGTATATAATATTCGCTCAGAATCGTATTTTCTAATGCAATATCATTGCATTTAAATCTTAATAATTATAATAAACCACTAATTCCGAAGATTGAAGGGACGAAGGCGAAACGTCCATAATCAACATTCGTGTTTTTGAATATTGCTTGGATACTCAGATGACGTATATGGTAATAGTGATGTTTACCAATATTCTGAAATGAAGGGCTATTTAAATGTACTCTTAATACTTTATAAATTACATTTTAATTTTTGACTTTATGCCGATAAAATTATGTTCATTTTTTTTTCTGATGTAATTTCGATGATTAATTTATTAGTGTTTCAGGTCAGAGTAACTTTTTACAGATTGCATTTTTTTTTTCTTTTTTTTTATTGAAGCCATATAATGAAATAATTTCCTTCTGTCTCTCTGGGTTTTTTTTTTTTTTTTTTTAATACAACCGTAAAATTCTCTGACAATTAAATTATAAAAAAAAATACTCCGAATCACAATATTTTAATATATTATTATCATGACGATATCATAATATGTTAATGTTTTCTCATTTTTATATCACTCGATATTATTTTATTTTATGACACTTATAAAAAATATAATTTGAGTACGGTTGAATCAAGAAGGAAAATTAAAATAACACCTAAATTGTTTTCTTTTTAAATGATTATGATTTTATTTGTATTGTTATTCGCGTTACACATTCAAACTGTTTACAATGATGAGATAATTGGAATACACAATATGACAGTGTCACGAAACAATGCGTGATGTAGGTACGTATAATATTGACCAATGTCATTATTGGTTTTGGGATACAAATAAAACGTGACAAAATAAGCGAATAAAACATAATAAATAACAGTATAATCGTATATTATTATAGTCTATCGTATAATATATCGGTTTGCTGCCGAAGTAGTCCAGTTTATGGTTTTATTATATCGTTAACAAATTGGATTTCAATTTCAAACGTCGTCGGTGGACATGAACTGGAAATCTCTGTATCGATATCCCTCGCACGACGCCTCCGACGACTTGCACGCGTGACACTTGCACGACGTGGCCTGAGGGAAATCATAGAGTTCCGTGCCCGGTTTCGCGCCCTCTTCGCAATACTTAAGCTTGAACGTAACCTGTTCTTGGCCGCCGTGTATGCAAACCGGATGATGCGAACGTTTGTACGGAAACCGCCAATCAGACACCTGAGAAAATAAACCGAACAATCATTTTTAAGAACAATACGAATCTCAAGGTCATCAAGTTAACTGTGATATGCTTTAAAGTCATGGTATAGGTACATACTATACGAAACTACAGACACTTTTATTAGAACAGATTGAAAATTTTCAAAATCATAGACATTAAAAAGTAACAATAATTCTATTATTGGTAAATAAATCGTATTCTATTTTCCGGGCAAAAATCAGAGTTTTTTTTAATTTTAATTAAAAATTATATTTAAATCATTTGGAATTATTAAATAATTATCATCCCCGCCCTGGCATTAGGTCAGACCATGGTTTCACATACTATAATTACAATTCACCATAGGATTGTTAATTTTTAAACGACATTTTGATATTTTATGTTTAACAGTATAATTATTTCATTATGTACGTAATTGACCAAAATTATATTGTTTTTCCATCAACGGTTTAATTAACGTGAAAAACTTTATTGAATCCAATAATTCACGAGAAATTTATTTTTACCGATTAAAATCCGGATATTACTTTTGTATTTGCGAGGATGGTCATTAACGAGTTAAAAAGTTAAAGTTAAATTATATAACGAAATATATATATTTTTTAAATATTAACTTTTATTTATAAATTTTTATATTTTTTCTCTAAATAAAGTTACATCAAACTTGAACATTTCTAGAATAACGTAATATTATTAGTTTAAAAATTAGTTAATATGTCCAGTATTACGTAATGATTAAAAATACATGTTTCCAGTCATATAAGGATTTATAATAATAAAATACATGATATGATAATATAGAATAATAACCGAAAATAATAGCCTTATTAAAGTTCCAAGAGTGATAGGTATTTCAAATGACATTTTTCCATAGGTCATGGATCATAATTATTTTACATCTAGTTTCTAAATAAATATAAATTTATGAGAACATAACTTTTCAAAAAAATATCATTTCAACTTTCACAAACAAATAAACAAATGTTGAATTCGTTTTGAAAGTTATTGCTTAAATTCATTTATTTATGTAGGTACCTAATATTATATATTTTGTTATTTATTTATGTGTATAAACTATAAAGGTCTTGTCCAGAAAAGCATAAACTAATCTTCTAGATTTTTAAGTTTTTGCTACAAAATAAAAACATAATTTTTACTATACCAATTTTATTATATTAATTTTATTATTATTAGAATTTTATTATACCAAAATTATTGGTTATTTATTTAAATAATTATATTTATAGTAAACATTTTTATAAATCGAATTTGCGATAGAGGTTGTTGATTGTCATTCATATTTATATTCAAACTAAACTTAATTTCACTAAATAATTAAAATATGTAAAATCTTAAATTCATATTGTTCAAATTTCCATGCACTTTTAGCTACTTTTTAGTACGTTAAACATCTAACCCAAATACTAATGGTATACACGATGACGTTGTAAGCTGTCATGAATCCCGACGGATCATTAAATCATCCACTTTGTGGCCCAAAGTTTTGGTAACAGAACTGTTTGTAAAGATGCGTATTTTGTAGCAGCTGGTAAAAATTGTTTGATATTTTTATCGTGAGATATAAAATAATTGCTATTTATCTCTCTCGATTCATCGTTTTTATGTCATTTTATGTGATTGTTTAACAATCATGTCGTATTTGGAGCATTAAAAAAAAAAATAAGTATAGCGGTATAGTTTATATATTATAGCTAAATGGGGATTATGTGATATTTTATCGAAGTTTTCAGTTATGAGCTGTGGTGTATAAAAAAACACGTATAAAATATAATAAAAATGCCTTTAAAAAAATGTTATTATCTGACGAATGGGATGTCTGACTGAAGTATTATTTCGAACTGGGCGGAGTTATATTGTTTCTCGAGATTAATGGATTTTATCACAAATATTACGCTGATAATTAACTTGTTTATATTTTAAGAGTAAACATTTTCTGATATACCTAAATTATTATTTTAAATTCCCACATTAATGTATTATATATATTGCATATTCAAATATTTATTATGTTGTCGCAATTAATAACAATAACCGCGATCACAGTTATCCGGTGGTTCATGTTAAAATAATATACCCTTATTACCGCAGTGCGCGTGTCGTACAAATTGCACACCTGTGGTGCATTGCATACTTTATAATATATACGTATACTATTTTACGTGGAGGGTTGTGTCTGTTATTATCATAAACGTTGTGATAATAGGGTTTGATGTGACATAAATATTGTTAAGACGTCTAAACAATAAATTTGCGAAAAACTGTACAAATGTAAAATGAATTTCATCTTTTCTATCTTTGATATAAAATGTTAAAGGGTATAAAAATCTTTAAAAATTAAAACAAAATTTGAATAAACTTTTGACTTATATAAAACGTTTTTGAGATATGATGGTGAACTAAAACCATTCAAATATTATAAATGATAATGTGTGCTTATAGCTGCTAAATTCTAATGTAATTTCAATTTAATTTTTAATATAAATTTGGCAGAATAGATATCGAATTAATTAATTTGTACTTATATTTTGTATTATTTTATTATTATGATTGGAACTAGTTTTAGAAATATTTTTAATATTTACGTATTTTTAAATATTGTATAACAAGAGAACTATTAATAATAATATTTATGAAAATATTAGATACAACAAATTATACTTAAAACAATAATACATAAGTAAATAATAAATAATACAGTAATACATAAGTTGTTTTTGTTGTTTTTGAATGCTAATAATAATAGTATATATTAATATTTTAATATTTTGACATGTTAAAATAAAAACAGAAATGATTTATTAAACTTTTTTTTAAATGTTTTTTCAGTCCTTATAAATTAATGTATATTATATTTATATTAACGATTATAATTTATTAATAAAAAAATATCAATATATATTATCTAATTTTAGTTTATGTATCAGTTTTATATATATATATAAATTATTAAATTATTGATAATATTATAATTAGCATAAATATATCTACAGTCAGAGAGATAGCGTAATAATATTTATTGAAAATATATAATTTAAGAATTTTCTAAATTTTCATAACCTTATATCGGAAAAGTATATTTTAAAAAATAAACAATTTATAATTTGTTTATTTTACGACATTACTTAATTATTATTATTTTAATAACTAATTTTATCATTACTGTTACCGGTTACCAAATAACATATTGAAAGGGCTGAAACAATATCAACGAAAGTCTGGAAATAAATGTACAATCCTGGATTACTAATTATATGATTAATTATATACCTTCAGATAATTTAATATAAGTAAGATAAGCAACACAATATATTTGTATTTAGTTTTAAATGATTTTATGGAGTTTTTGAATTATAAAACTTAAAATATATATAATAACGTCATTCCAATAATTATTTTAATTCTATATATGAAATAAATATTTATTAGCATTTTTTATTATCTATTTATATTGTACCTCGTTTGAATCGCATCTGCCCCAGCACGACATCACACTGATCTCGTCAGAGCACGACCTTCCATTAATGTCGGTGTTGGACACTTGAACCGTATACAACTTTTTATTACAGTCTAACTCGTTGGATGTCTCGATGATTTCCATTGCCGAAAGCCGTCCGGCAGTTGAAGACCAGATGATTATCGAAGATATTGCACTCAATAACACCACGCAAACCATTGTTAAGCTAAGACGGACACACAGAAAATAAATAATGATATTAAGTGTTCAATAATAGTATTAATTGTTTCTTAGTTTGATAGTGGCGGGATGTTTTCTATTAAAACTTTAATGACGTAAAGGCCTCGGAATGTTTATTATATTTTTTTAATAATCTCAACCTCTTGATAAAATGGAAATGGAATATAAAAGGGTCTAATTCCTAATAGTATGTTTCAAGGAAATTACACATTTCTTTTTAGTTTTTACGTTGTACAAATCTGATAAGAATATATTTGTTATCTACAATTATAGTTGTAGATTCAATTTGGTTTCTACCTTGATTGATAAAAAGAAAAAAGTTAAATCTTTACCATAGTAATAATAGGACTGTTTTATATTTATTAGTCATAATCTGTATCCACTTAAAGTTGTATAATATATAATTTAAACACATTTTATTTTGCATAAGGTAATATACATTATAAAATATTTCAAACATTATATCCGGTTATGTAAAAGAATCTATTTTCTTAGCTATTATGATATTATTCTAAAATTAAAACAAATATATATATTTTTTGAATTTTATCAATGTTATAAATTAGTGGTAAATATGTTTACTCATAAACAATGACTAGATTATTTTATTTATGTTTAGTATAGATTGTTAATTTTTTTTTTTTTTTATAGGAAGGTATTTATTTTAAAAGCATTATTATAACAACCTACACTAAATATTTTATACAAAAAAGTTTTTTGATATTTTTATAAATTACGTTCTTTTGTAAACTTATATAAATAAGTATTGTTAATTTGTATACAACTTAGCCATTATTAAATATAAAAAAAAATAATAATAAAATACAATATTATGAATGTAGTTTTAAAAACTGTAATAAATTGTTAAATCGCGTACCTAATAAGTTTTTAATTGTTAATAAAAACCGAGAAATCATAATAAATAAATACAAGATGAAATACGATTAATTTAATTAGTACATTCAAATTGACAGATATCGTTGTAGTATCAAAGAGTAAAAAATAAATAAATAAAAATAATAAAATGTTTTATATCTTGTAAAGATATATTTATGTAAAGTTAATTCGGGTTTAACGAGACAAGTGAAATGTGAAAAACAATTTTTATTGTGTGAAGATCGATAACAGTTTATGACGACAACAATTTATCATTCGGTGGGTAGATTTAATGTTTTTTCCCCAATTATATTGTTTGTTTCCGGTATTCCGATTATAATATTATATACACTAGGAAACAGGACGACAAATTGACGAACCCAAATAGTACATGGTTGAATAAAAAGTAACAAATAAAAAAAAAGATATAATTGCAGTAATAAAATTATTGACACGATGATTAACTTTGGATTTCAAAAATATTTTCTAGCTTTTGTTCTTAACTGTTTATTTATCCCAGTGTAAAAAACAATTTTAATGTATAAAGAGTAAGAAATTAAAATAATTGGTGGCATAAAGAATTATTAAAGTTTATTTTCTACGAATTTATGAAACAACATATTTTTTTTCTTTATTTAAATTATTTAAATAGCACCAAAATTGTTTTATGTGGGATATATTCTATAACAATTGAATTAGTTAAATTAGTGGTTAGGATAAAAGACTAGTGATAACGTTATAATTGCAATATAACTTATCATAATAATATTATTACAACGTTATAATTAAAATATTATTAAGAATTTATTTATGTTAAAAAAAAAATATATTCGTATTAATATAAAAAAAAAGAAAACAAACGACCAAAGTTTTCCTAAAGTTTTAATTTGATTAAAGTATAAAAACAATTTGTATATTTTTTATCATATTTTACCAAAAAAATAGTTTTTTTAAATTAATTTTTCTGATACAAATATAAAGTTTTATAATACTAAATATGTACCGTTACGTTAAATAAAATATTAATTTTTTCTATGTCCAAAACTATAGTATGAACTATTGTCATATCGTTCATAAACGCCCTGTAGAGTGTTGTATTAGCGTCTTCAATGAGAAATGGCGACATTGTAATACAAATAAAACATACATCAAAACCATTAGAGACTGTCCATTTTTTGTCTGACCGAAACACATCTAAATATAGACGTATCACTATATCATTATAGTCACACTCGTCTCTTCTCATTTAATGCAGTATAGAGTATAACAACTTAAGTAATAGCCAATTTTGGGATTCTATCGGCCAACAGCTCAAAATCATCATGACAGGATGGACAGGGAGTATCAGTTTGTTCGTGTGGGCAATCGTAGTATAATAATGATAATAATAATAATAATAATAATAATAATAATAATAATAATAATAATAATAATAATAATGATAAATACAATCGTCGTAAATGTGACGATGACGACAACGCTGCCACCGCGGCGGAAGAGATGCCTCCGAAAGATTAATATCCGTTCGTGTAAAATGCACGGGTATCGTTATATTTTCTTAAAAGTTTATTTTTATTTTTTACAAATCAAATTGGCGCCAAGAAAACAGCGTAGACTTTTATATATATATAAATATACATACATTTCCTTTATATCAAAGAGATCCGTCGAATGATCTATTTTGTTATACAGAGTGATTAAACGAACATGAATTAAATACATCATAAATGTTGTCACGGAAAATTAAAGTTGATACCCACTTAATTGGTTCTAAGATTATACATTATTATATCAATCTTGTGATTTATGTACGATACTAAGTATTTTTGAGAAATATCATGAGAAAAATTTTAATGATGAGGTTCTTAGATTATATAATATGTCTTTACTAATATACAATGAATAATATTAGTTTCATAAATATACAAAGAGTATAAATTCATTAAAAATGTATAAAGCATCAACAATATGATTATGATCTACTAAAACATTAATATATGTTTGAATAACTTGTAAAAAATACGTATAGTTTACTTTAATTAATATAGGATAATAAGACATAATTATTGACACTAAAATTCATACATTTGAAATTTTGGTACAGGATATACAAAAGTTTTAAAAATATGTACTTATAATTAAAGTTGAAAATTGATTGAGAATGTTTATTTAACCACCCTGTAAACGGGTTTGGTCGAAGTTTTATTGGATATAACGACCGGATTTCCACATTTATCGGACATTCGGATAATCTTAATAACATTCATATGGTATTTGAATTAATATAATTTATAGGTCGGCAGGAAATCGTTAATGTGCTTCCGTTTTTTTATTTGTTCATTAAAAATGTATTATCTATATAAATTAACGAACCAAAAATGAAAAATGATAAACCCGAATCACGCAGTATATTAAATGTAGAATTGTAAACAGTCATTATACTTGAGTTCATCAATAAACGATATACGTATATTCCAATCCCGATCAAGGTTAATAATAAGACTATAGTAATAGGAAAAATTACAGAAACTTTTCCAAAAAAAAATAACACATTATTCGATAAGTACAAATTGGTGTAATATTTAGTATGTTTTTATTAAAGTTTGTTAAAAATTGACGTTTTAGACACGTGTCATATATCTTATAGTTGTATCTTTAGAGTAATAATTTTCTAGAAATGGTTTTTAAAATAATACCAACATTTGTATTTCAACAACTCAATTTATGAAAGCTTTAAAATATTGTTATTTATAGTGTTTTTCCTTCGAAACATTATTTTTTCGTCGATCAACACTTAAAAATATTTTATAACATGATTGGCGTATTATGTAGAACAACAACTATTATTGTTCTTTGCCCTCGATGTGCATTAAACATAAACGTAATTTCCATTTTTTACATCTAATTGATGTTTTCACTGTAGAACAATGTATATAGAAAAAGATAAATATCTTGCAACACAGTTCAATTTACAAATCATTTATACATTCATATTTTATATAGTAAATTGTCATTTTTTAATATTGGGGATTTTTATTGTTTTATTTCAGTTTTTCTATTAATAGATTAAATTAAAAAAAAAACAAGAACAAAAATTGATTTATATTTAGCAAAATAAATTGCTAATGGGTTCAATTTTGGTTAGATATCATATTAATATAATTATATAAGGTTTAATTAATTCTACTAAGTCAATTTTTCCATGAAAAAGCATGAACAAATTCTTAAATTAAATATATTATAAGAAAAGTTACGTTGTATTATACTTATTAAAATAATTAAAGATGATTCGTTATATATATTGTGCTTTTAATAAAGTTATAAGCTTTAGAAATAAGATTACAATTATTATAATAAATAAATTACATGTATAATATGTATATAATATCCATCAATAGCATATTGTATAAAATCTAAAATAATTCAACACATAAATCTTTATAAATTAAAATTGTTTTTACATATTTTTATTTCAAGTGTTTTATGTACACATTGTACACAATAATATTAATTGAAAAAATTATTTTTCATTGTTTAAAAACATTGAAAACGGAATATAACTTTTAACTGTGATTTCTCTTTTTTATGTATTTATTATAGGTTATTTCATTTGTTTACTCAGATATAAATTTTAAATGTTCTATTAAATTCGTCGTCGTCGGTAATATACAGTATATGCTTATTTTTAGTCCAGTAGACAAACAATGTGCCTGATAAGTACTTTTCCAGTCGATGAGTTAACGAAATAAATTTCGGCATTAATATTAACCACAATAACTCGTATTGAAGATATATTATTATGTATATATAAATAGAGAGGGAATTCTGTTTCAATTGTAAGGATATACATAAGTAAAACTTATATCAGAAGGCAATAAACCATTTGAATGAAGTGCAACGAAGTTAATGTACCGCACGCTAAAACGAGTATATACATACGCATAAACCACGAACGGTTGGAGGGATGTCATATCGTCGGGCTATTAATATTTCAGATTATATTTATTTTTTATTTTTCATATGACCGCCATATAACTGGGACTATTATTTTATTTTGCTGTACTCGGGTTTTTGTCCGAATATTCGAGATTGATGCACTGGACAAAACGCGCTAATGCAGTGACCAGATTATCAATTTATAACGTTGAAATAAAATATCGGCATATTCGTTTTGTGGACCAGTTGGTGCGACGTGATAAGATTTTACGTAGGTGAATTGAATTTTTTTTTTTTTTTTTACCGCAGATCATTTTTAAAAATATTTAAAAAAAATATTTTTTGTAAATTATCCAATTTGCGTATTTATCAAACGAACATAAGATATTAATTATTCTAACAATATGATAATACGATATTGAATATCATTGTAAATGTATGTTGCTATAGTTGCTATTATATTATTCTATGATATTATTCTAATAATAAGATGTGGTACAAAAATATTAATCATATTATGTAAATTCTTAATAATAATAAAATATAAATGTATTATAGTTTATTCATTTTATGAACTAGACAGTGAAAATATCTATTTAAAATGTTATTATAATATTATGATATGGATGATAATATACGTATTGAGACAAAATAATCGGTATTTTAAGATCTTGATAAAATACTATATGTATTATTTTATGTATTGGTTAATATTCAAATGTAAATTTCGTCAATATGAAAAGAAATATTTCGATTAACTTACAAAATATTAGATTAAAGTACAAAATGGGATTTATCATTAATTTGTAGTTTTTAAATTCGATAATAATATAGTTATCGGATGAATAAAATTAATAAACGTAAAAACTATTATGAAACTCTTTCTAACGATTTCTAAAATGTTTAATTTTTTTCGTGTACATTTAATTTAATTTATTTAATTACATTTTCATTTATATTTAATTTTTCGTATTTAATTTAATGAGAATATATAAATATAAAAATATAATCTTATTGAATTTCGTAAAATTTCCCATAGTTTTTGGTATTTAAATATAATATAATAAGTTCAAAATTTAATTATATTAACAAATTTAAAAATTGGGTAGTATCGTTATATTGTATATATAATAATATATCCTTTTATAATTTTTTCCCAACCATTTGGAGTAAGCCAAATTAGAAGATTCGATTTTTACTATTATATTTTTACCAATCTTAACATGAAATAAAACTTATTTATATAAATTACTTATATTAGTTAGGTAATATATTTATGTAAGTTATATTTTTAATTGTTTGAAAATAATTTATATATAGTTAATACTATTTTAACTTTATTATATTTAATAATTTTCAGATTATATAAGTTTACTGTTAAAGTTGATAATAGTGTATTCTATATAATCCAGTAATTGCATTTAACGTATCTAACTATCTACGTAATATATATATTACCTAGCTATAAGACTATACTAAAATAAAATGTTTGTTTTACGTTTAATTTGGGCTGTGTTTGTTTTTTACTAATCTTCGTACTTTGAATTGGGAGTAGTTTTAATTAGACGTAGTTTTGTTGTACAACCACACACATTAAAATCCATTTTAAACATATTTATTTTAGAATCAAAGACTAATATGATACTGATACACTAATTGAACGTCATGTCAAATTTTGATAAAAAGTACACGTGTAAGATTTCTTACTAAGTAACTCGATAATAATATCAGGTCAATAGTTTTTAATCGTTAACAATAATAATGTTAAAAATGTTTATCGATTTTATATATTATCTTTTTTTTACTTTAGTACTTTTATATTTACTTTTTACTCGGGTTTTTAGTAATGAAAATTAATAGTTTTACTGCAACCACAATAGAAGTAAACATAATATTATTACAATATCATTACCTACTACCGTGATAAATTCAGAATAATTTAAATTTTTGTTGGTCGTAATTGATATTAATTTGTCGCCCTGTTTGCTTATAATTTCTATTAAAACTATTTTTATTTCAATAGTATAAAATATTTTATTAAATTTTTATCACGTTATAAATACTTATTTATATATTAAAATACAAATTATTAATAGTTATGTTAGGTCCTAATAATACTGATAATAATATGCTACACTGATTTAGGGTTTTTACAAATATACTACATTGATACTATCTTATTTTTTCGAACAAATAGAGAAGTTGTATTATAATATTAAAAAATTATTATCTTGTTTAGTAAAACATAATAGATAAATTTGTAAAACAATATGAACTGTGAATAATTATTAAAATATTTTAATGTTTAATATAAATAATAACTTAAATTTAGTTAGAGAGTTTAACATCATTATTAATAGAACTAATATATACTATAACAATTAAAAAATAAAATGCATGAAATAACAAACGTACTTTTTATATATTGCAAAACAATTGTTTTTTGTTATATGAATTAATAGGATTCAACTAAATCTTGCATAAACAAAATATTATAAATAGTATATACAGACATGAAACAAGTAACAACTATTAATCTGTTCCTTATTATAGATCTCTTATACTGTGTAATCATTTGATGAAGTAATTTTAGATTAAATCTAATAAATATAAAGTGTATCAAAAATTTAAGAAAACAATTATGAATTATAATTTTCTCTACTTAACTTGTAAATGTTTCAAAAGTAAAGTCTATTGTTATAAATTCATTCAACTTAATGTATACTTTAACCAACATTATCAATATAGTTTATTTATATTTAATATATATTTAGTTAAAATTGTATTATGTTAGATTTTGTATAAGAATGCATAGGTTAGTAATGAAAGCATATATTTCAATGTCTTCAACTTTTGGTAAAAATGTTGAAAATTCAAAATATTACATCATATGAATATTATAACTTTTTAGTTCTATAGTACCATTGATTATAATTTTACAGTGTAATAAAGTATTTATAATCAATGATAGTACATGTTATTAAATACATATAAATCAGAAGATATATTTTTAATTGAGAAATATAGTTAAAATATAAATGTTTGTGAAATAACCTAACACTATGGATTTTATATGAAAGCATATTATTACACTACAATATGGACTATTTAGTATTTTATAGTTGTAGTACTGACTACTGATTTAGCTTGTCAGATAAGTTTCAATTTAATGATGTGGCATTAAATTTAAATTACATGTATTGTACAATACGTTTTTAATTTAAACTCTAATAATTATGTTTTTGCTAACAATAAAAACAATTTAATAAATATTAGTACCTAGTGTTATTAAATAATAACCACAATATTAGAATATTATTTGTATCATTCTAATGACTTGATTTATATACTTACTATTAATTAATACCCCTTTTAAACATTTCATTTAATTTTAACTATAATCATATGAAATTATTTAATTATTTATGATTATAATGTATGTTCACATGAAAATAGTTCAATTAAATATTTTACTGGTTTTGAATATTAATTTAATAATTTTAGAGAAAATATTTATAAAATAATAGAATATCGAACGGTCAATAACCTTTTAAGTGTTATTTTTTTTTAATAATACTGCAATACGTAGGTATACACTATATAATAATTATAGTAATATACTTTACACACAATAATTACTACAGAATTGTATAATAATATTAATTTTGATTGAGAGTTAAAAGTTAATTAAACTTTGTACTGTCTTTTAGGAAGTATATGATACATTATATAATAATCATTCTAATCCTAAAAATTTTTAGTTCACGAATACCATATACGAATTTGTGATATTATTATTTATCCCTGACAGGTGAATATTTATATGGTTTAAATATGGCATGATTAGTTAGTTTTCTTTTGGATTATTATTTTTATTAAATAATTTATACTAAATAATTTCGTAAATTATAATTTTGTATTTATTAATATACGTTGACGTTTTTCTACCCACAGACATACCGAAACGGTACAATCGTTAGCTTATAATACAAACTATATTTACTTATAAACGCATCAAATACCTTATAAAACAAAAATGATTATTTTCAGAATTAATTTAATATTATAGATATATTTTAATGGCAATATAATATTTTCCACTCATTGCAAACAACTGGGGAAAATTTCTGTGTTTAGCAATATTTAGAATATGGAGAGGTAAATTATATTGTTACAAATCAATAAGTAATTGTCTACAGAATTTGAACATAAACAGGATGTCAAATAATTTTGGTTAGCAAATAATTATATGGTAAACAAACTGTAGGTTTTTTTTTTATCTATTGTTGTGAAAATCAAATATTACTACAAGAAATTCCATTTTTCTCTTTTTATTTTCACATAACGAATATTAATAGGTTAATAAAACGTTATGAACGACATTGTTCGGCTAGCTGTATTGGAAATATTACGAAATATTAAGAAACAACAATAATAATAATATTTTTTATTTCAAGTTCAAGTGTGATCGTATTATCATTTGAAAAATGTATTATTTTGCGATATTTTAATTCTATGATTTAATAATAATATTATGCTATGATTATCGTTGTCATTGTTATTGTAGGTGTTGTTGTTTTTGTTATTATTATTATTATTATAAGAAACTGTTCCGTGGAGAGGTGTGAAATAGGGTGACTGTTTCCGATGTCACTAATGGGAATTTTTACGCGCCCCCCTCTCTGAAATAAAATGTATAGATCCGTAAATGTGCAATTCTCGAATATACTCAGTGTGTTCATATAATTTAAATTGCAAATATATTTTAATACTTTTTTTTGCGCTTTACGACGGGAAAAACATACAAATTACAAAAAATACATAACTTTTAATTTTTCATACTAATGTAAAATATTAAAATAAGTATTTGTTTTAAATGCGGTGTTATGTAATTCGTAGTATAATAATTATGTATAGATAGTGTTTAGTTAGGTTATCGCTTTGACGAATCGTTTGCACACACGCATATTATACTAAATAATCGTCATTAAAAATTCAATATTATTTACATAATTTTTTACCACGAAAATGTTTGCTTTTGATAGACTACACGATAAAATGCACGAATTGATAAAATATTGAAATATCTACTGCTTTTTGAAAAGTGTTACAATAAAAGTATTAATGGAAATTAAATATGAATATTAATTTAAACGCAAAATTATTGTAATGAAAACAATAAGTTATGAATTTCTAATGTACTCATATCTATATAATACGAGTGATCCGGTTAAAACCGTTTTTGCATTAGTAATACGTGTAACCGTTACCTAACACCATCCTAGAACCATAATATTATATCTGGATTAACGTGGATAATATTAGTAAGTGGTTTCTATTCGCAGTGGAATTTCATAACTTGAAATTCTTCCGGTAATATTTTACGATTGTCTTACACGTTTACGTGCATATAATATCACATTAAGTTTAATTTTAGTTTAAAACAATATTAAAACGTTCGTTTAAGGTTAATTTAAGTAAATAATGTAAGAGATATTTAAAATACATGTAACAAAATTATTTTGCACATAATCTTCGTCATATTTCGGAGGTATTTATTAAGATTATTAGATTTGAGAAATTTGTAGTTTTATTTCTTTGATAATAATAAAAACAAATAATATTTTAAGAAACCTGATTTAAGAATCAGGTGCCTTCATATTTTATAAAGAATATTACTAATACAAATTTAATATTTTATTGGATATAGACTTACAACCAACGTAATTTGATATTATCGCTACCTATTGAGGACAAAACTAGCTACTTAGCTGTAAAAAGAATAATATAGTAATTTGATGAATTGTCATGTTCAAAAAAATTAATATTAATATATGTAATATTTTATATTATACAAGAGTACATTTCATATGATATTAAATAGAAAACAATTAAAATCTATCAAAACATTATATTCCAATATTCAATAAATTATTTAAATATAATATTTTTGTTTGTATAAGATTTGATCATTTTTTTTATTTTATTTTTTTATTATTATTATTTACTCGCATTTTATACTTGTATAATATAATATAGTATTCAGCATTATAATATTAATATTTTATCAGTAAATAATATAATATTATACAAAAAACATTGTGTTTTAAATTAAATTATTTATGTATAATTCATGTTTTATAATAACTATGATGTGTTCTTTACATAAAAAACAACAGCTAATGATTACCTTTAAATATTTATATCCCACTCGTTACAATTATTGCAATTAAATTAAATTATTAATAAATTACAATGACCATAATTCCGTACTAAGTAATTATTTTCGCATAAACTGACGACTTTGACTAATCGTTTTTAAATAATATGTATTTTCAAAAGATAGCATGAATAATTATATCAAAAAAATGTTATTTTTAAAAAAAAATAAAAAATTGTATTTTATAAATAACATTTATTATATAGTATATAATATATACCATTAAAAATTATTATATAATTTGAATGATCACATGATTATGAAATGTAATGATAAGAAATAAAAATAATATTTCTGCCATCAAGATTAACTACTGATACTCATATATTAATTTTTATTTTGTACTAGTTCTAAAATTATATAATACACTAGGGAAATACGCTTTTATAATTCTTAAATTACGCCGTTAATAACAAATATATACATATGAAGTAAAATGTAATCACATTTTTTTGTTTCTATATAATGTAATAATAGAGCATTACAAATTGATAATCAACTGATTTAAAACAATGTCTTTAAATTATTGTAGTTTAACTAAAATGTACACATTTAAAATTAATTTTATAAATTAAAATATACAAGTTTTTATAAAAATACATATGTTTTATTATTTATTATAAGATAAATAAATGATATTTTGGAAACAATTGTTATACTTATAATATACTACTGTATTATCAATAATTCAATAGCTATAATATAATACAATGTATTTTAATTAAAATGTGAAAAAAGGCAAAAAAATAGTTCAAAACATTGAATTGGTTTATTCATAGATGCATGGATATTTATTAATGATATAAACTTTAATATTTAATTCTTTTAAGCAAAAAGTCTATATTTTTTCCCCATTTTTGAATTAATTAAACGAAATTAATTTTGATTGAATAAAAAAATGTTTTAAAGCGTAGGAAAAAATGTATTGTTTATTAAAATCTGTAACCTTTTTAATTGGAATATATATTGTGGTAAATAAAATATTTAACTAACTTAAAATAATGTTATTTTAATATGAAATATATATATATATATATATATATTGATATTTTTTTTTATGAGCAATTTTTTTAATGCTATTATTTATTATAACTTATTCATTTTACTAGTTGTGTAACTCAGATATAAAAAAACACGTAAATGTAGCTAAATTGCATAACCAGTACGCCGTGTAAGTAATAATTTAAAATGTTTTATAAATATAATATTATTATAGTTATACATAAAAATATTTATAATAATATTATAATTAATAATACAATTTAATCAATTAAATTTGTATTTAATGTAAATCCTTTATGTTAAAATAATTAAGATAATTGTTGAAGAAAAATTATAAATAAATCATTAAATTATTTTTATAATAATTTATAGTAACTATTGTTGTACTTAAAATTTTTCCAAAATAATCTATAAACTATGTATATGATAAATATTATATTGTTTTATCCTCGCAATTTTTATTATATAAAAAATGAATGTTTTTCAATTAAAAAGTATCTACATAATTGAAATTGTGGTTTTCTATAGAAAAAAAATAAATAATAATAACGTACGTCATAATACACGCAATAATTCTATAAAAGTTTAATAATATAAATAATTGAAAAATGTAATGTTCTAATCAAAGTACCTAATAATTTGGTGATTTAAATTATGCTCTTTTGTAAGACTTGTAAGTATCAATAAAAATTAATTATGTTTCTATTTTTTATTATGACCTTGTATATAAAGTATACTATAAATAGATAATAGAAACTCTTTAATGTTTATAACAATATCGCGATTGCTACAACCTATAACAATTTTATGCTTGCACAATATAATATTTTCTATTTCCTCATAAATCTTTTCTTTTAAACCTTTATGCAAAATATACATTAATGAGAAATATATAAGTACCACATATTGATGGTTGTACACGGTAACTACATTTTATGTGAAATAATAAATGTTAAAATGTGTAAGTTGGTAACCTAAATTTAAATAAATGTATACTTATTATTAATATTAAACTAGACAATTTCAAAACATTGAATATAAACATACCAGTAAAATATACTCATAGTATAAATTTCATAATATTATATAGGTAACACAATAATTTGATCAGAATTAAGTGCACGTATAAACGTGTAATATTATGACGATATTCAATTTTCTTATCTAGAAATGGTACCTAATAGTAATTTATATAAATTTATTTTGACAAAAGCCCCTTAATATTTATATGCTTAGGTATTCAATTTAGATAGTGTCGTAATTTTTTTTTTAAATAAGCTTAAATTTGTTATTTTTTTTAAAAAATAACAAATAAGAGCAGAATGTTATTACTTTTATCACTGACTACATAATATATGTACTACAATATTTAAATAAACCGCGGCAGCTAGACCATTGGCTGTTAGTGAACAATTAATAAATGGTAGAGGCGAATACAAAATCAGGAGATGTTTACAAGTTTACAAAATTATAAATTACATTATTAAATTTAAATTTAAAAAAAAAATTAAAGTAGTAAATTGTTATCGTGTTCAATGACGAACCATTGTAATACGTTAAAAATAGTTAAAACAATCATTAAAACTAACATAGTTTACAATATTATTTCATTGTATTGAATTAAATATGAAATAATTAAAGAAAATATAATGTACTTGTAAAATATATTAACTTAAAATATATAAACGTTTATGTTATTGATCTATTAAACATAAGTAAGAAGCAAAAATCAAGGAAAAAAGATATTATGCTTCGGTGTCCCAAAAATTGACATTAAATTAAACATGATTAAAAAGATGGTTTCAAAAAAATTTATTTTTATTTTTTGTACATAAGAAAAAGTATAACTAAAATATAATAATCAATAAACAATAATAAAATATGAAAATAACAGATGTGACTATCAATACAAATAATTTCTAAAATCAGTATTTTGAAAATAATTAATTTGTATGCATAAATAGACTTTTAAATATTATTTTGTATAAATAGAAAGAATAATAATATTTTATTTAGATAAGAAAAAATAATGTAATTCCTTTAATTTTCAGTAAAATACAATAATACATAAAACAACTAGGTATAAAATGAATATTTAATAGAATTTGTTTCATAATTTATAAAGTACTTAATAATTAAATGAGATTAAACTAATATTATGAATAATACATATCATATTCATTTTATTTACATATTAAGAGGGTGTAACATATGCTAATATATTTCAAAAACAAAATATCGTTATAATAATTGACCTAAAAATAATAATGACACGTCTTCATCAAATTAAAAAAAGACAATATTTACTATTTATGGTCTACAATTTCACTTTGATTATAATAACATTAAATCAATTATGAACTATAAATCATTATTTGTATTTCTACAGAAAAAATAAGAAATTTGAATTTTAAACTTTTTATCGCTAAGCAAATTAGAGATATAATATAATAATGAATAGTTTAAAATTTCAAAAAAAAATTATATTTAATTTTAATGACTACTGTTTCTGTCACATGGTTTTGATTGAAAACACTGTTATTGTTAATATGATATTAAAATTTGTGTAGAGTAATTTGAAAATGTATTCGCTCAAGTGACACGGAAATATTAAAATTTATATAATAGTAATGTATTACCTACATATATTTATAATATATTATAATAGAGTGATCAGATTATTGTACTATTAAATTAATGCAAAAAAAAACATTAAAAGAGTATTTAATTCCAAATGTTTTATAACACAAAATGCCACTTTGTGTATTATTATTATTGTTTTTGTATATTTTATGCGTGGACATTTCTAAAATGAAAAAACGATTTTGACTAAATGTAAATACTTACAAATAACACCTACATATAATCATTTATGAGAACGCTATATCTAATGCATTTTTAGTTTGTTTAACATTTTAATAAGTAACAATTTTTATACAAATTCACTTATATATAATATTATAATAATTTTATGTTAATTAGTGTATTATTATATTTTAGATAAACGATATTCGACATAAAAAGTCGTTATTAATACGATACCTTTTTTCGTCTTATAGATGTATAGGTATAGGTATGGTTGAGATATATTGTACAATAATAATTATTATGATTGTAATATGTTATTATATTTTGTGTATGTAAATTAAGTACATTAACCTCTAAAATGAGAAGTGCTGAAGAATTTCTTATTGTACAAGTTTTGTTATATTAAAGTAAATGTCGGATAAAAATAACTAGAAATGAATATTTTAGTTTGATTTAACAATGGTCTGCATATTCTGGTACATGGTTGGTACCTATAACAAGACGACAAATACATGGAGTGTATAGAAGGGTGTATGTACTAAAACGATTTCACTGAAAACGATTGTACATAAAACATCAATGGGTCGGTTGTTGAACTTTGGTCATATACACGTATAAAAAAATAAAGTAATTTTACAAATTTCGTGTATCGCCAATATAATAGACACGCGGTATTCAAACAAAATTTGTTAATTCGTTGATTATAATCAATTTTTCAATAAATCATATGGGGAAAACTCGAAGTAAAAATTAACTATCAAATGATTTCTGCTATAATAGTACCCGTTACGACGAGAATATATTGAAAGGATGTAATTTATTTGTCCGATTTACTGCACAGATAGATGTTGCTATTTTTATTATTATGTTTTCAGCGTTTTATTTTATCTGATGGAAAATAGTATTCGTATACCTAACGTATATGGGCGATTATGACATATACGAGAACAGTAGATTATCGTTATGCGAAAAAACTAGTTTTAAAAACGTCTTCGGAAAAATAATAACGGAATCGACGATAAAAATGATGTTTTTTCCTTAACAGACGATCCGCCGACGATAAACCCGCGGACATAATTTTATAATATAACAAAAGTGACAAATGTATATTGAGATATATTTGAATTATTTTTCGTAGAAAATTAAAATCTAAAACTTTGTTTATACTTTTTAATTAATAATAAAAAACAATAATTTGTATCATGCCTAAACTTGTAAAATATTATAAAATGGTAAACTTAATTCCAAATTTATTGTTTTTCTACGGTTCAGTTTTTGAAAAAAATATCCATCAATTATTCAACAGTTTTGATTTCGCATTCAAAATCGTACGAAACGTTTATTTTTAATAACATTTTTGTGTCTTGTTTCGTTATAATTTTTCGATACGATTTTATAAAAAAGAAATATAGCTATGGTAAAAATCCGTTGTTTCGGATTATTATTATATTATAGTGGGTGCAGATAGTGTAGCTCGATGTGGATGTTAAATTATTGTGTTAAGTACCAATTTTATTACTATTTAAAGTCGGTATTAAATCGCGCGGAAACGAAAAATGAACTCGCCTTTTATTTTAAAATAATATTTAAAAAATATATGGATATGTAAAAACTATATTCTATTACTTACCGAGTGAGTGTTTGAGGTGTTAATAATGGTTCGATAGGACAGGACGATAACGAAATCCGTCGATGGATACGGCCAGCGATTGTTTATATTCGTTACTGACGATTAAACGATTTTATCAAATGTAATAATAACAATACATTAATATAGTTATAACGATAATAGTCGCGTTGAGAACGACAACGACGAAATCGACATTGATGTTATTATAATATTATAACGGCGGGCGATGGTGTGCGGCGACCGCGTTATCGTGTGTTGTATAAACTCTGTCGACGACGACGGCGGCGGCGGCGGCGGCGACGTTACGAGAGAGGGATTCGCCGTGCGCCCGTGTCCCGCCGACCGGAGGGGTGTGCGTTCACTGTTCTTCGCGTACGTCGGACGGCGCGCGCGGACCGCGTTTTCCAATTGGCCAGGCCGCCTACCCCGCCGTCGCAGCCGATTAGACGTTTTTCTAAAGCGATCGCTATTTCTACGGCGAGGTTCTCCTCGGACGCGACCGTTTTTATCAACGTAAAATAATGATTAAACAACGATAATTAATACGGCAATATCGACAAACGAGTGCGTGCATTTGTCCAATGATTGTTTGGGCAAAATTTTTTTTGTTTTTTGTTTTTTTTATTTTTTCTGTCCGATTAGTGCTTATGATTATTATTGTTTTGTAAAATGTTTTCTTTCGTGGCTATGGGCAATTCGGAAACGTAAAAATAATTAAAAGCTGTTTATTATTTCATGGCTTTCTCTATGGTATTACATACAGCAAATGATAACTGACCCAAAAAGAGAATAGTTGTGGAGGAGAACAACTGACTTACTTGATTTTCACTGAAGACGCCCTTATCAACAATTACAATAATTACAAATCCCCTCCCCTCCCCACCCCACCACAACACGGTGAAATTATAAAACATTATACATGATCTATTATTTTCTACAAAGTATTACGAAACGCGATTTCGATTAGATGAAAAAAAAAAAAAAATTATATTGAAAACGGATCCACCGCCCCATATTCTTTAATGTAAACCCCGACACAAATTTTGTAGCCCGAAATTGTAAGTATGCAATACGGATTCAAATATTGCTTACTTGTAGTAAAATTACATTTAGTTTCAGTTATTAATGTCTTTACAAAGAATACATAATTATTTGAAATAAATCTACGAGTATAATTCATTATAATAAAAATAAAGTTATTAATTGATAATATTTTTACAAAAAGTTCTAGATCATTCATTCCAATTATAATAATATGGAATACCGAATAAGGCATACATCAACCCCCGTATTTGTATAATTTTAATGTAGGTAAAAATTAGTAGTACGAGGTATTAAATAAAAAAAAAATATTGCCTGGGATCCGTCGCTATAAACTGATGCTGGTGAAGAGGAGGCAGAGGAGGTCATTGATATCACACATATAATTTCGAAGGGGTAAAATTATAATTTTCTGCCTACGAAATAATATGTAGAATAATAATAGATACTAAAAAACTAGGTCTATATTTGTATGTGGATTTATCAATATTTTTCGTTAAAATATTATGAGATATTAACATAATTATCCCCCATGTGAAAAACAGTTCCTGTGCCTTTGCCACCATCTAAATACTAAATAGGTATAATATTCTCTTTTGGGATTACATGACGATTATAATCATTGGTTATTAATAAGTAGGGCTCGGACTTATTGTATTAAAAATCGTGAAATCATGCATGTAAAATACATTCAAATTTCATCAAATATGTAAAAAGAAGTTATACATATGCATGTAAATATCGAATTAGATAAATTTTAATTGGTTAATAAAAATGAGATTACACATTTAAAAAAAATCTAAATAAAAAAAATCATTGTATTTTTTTGTAATCGTTACTAGTTGCCAATCAATGACGAACCATTAACCTACGACGCATGTTGAAAGCTATTTTTTAAAAAAATACCTGACAATTTTTTATCATTTCTTTGCACAATGATTGAATGATTGACGATTTATAATTATAGCTGAACTCGTTAGAAATATTTTGATAGAAAAATTATTGTAACTACTCATTTATTAAAATATTATTTAATATTATAATATTTTTAATTGAGTACAACTTGATTACTTTTAAAAATTGTATAAAAAAAATGGAAAGGTCGATTGTAGAAGTTCCTCCTTCGGCCCTTCGGTCCTCGGAGGAATTTGTGGTTTATAATAATTATTAAGATTTGAATGCAATGATATTGCATTAAAAAATACGATTCTGAGCGAATTTCAATATATTAAAATATATTATTCATTTATATTGATAATTAATTGGTAATAAAAAAATAAAAAATAACGAAAATAGTAATTATGCTGATTTTTTGCCATTTTTTGGTAGTTTTTCTTCGGTAAAAACTTTTAAGAAATTCGAAAAATGAGCTAAATAATGAACCAAGATTATACGATTTGCTAGCGAAAGCATACCCCACTTGTGATAATCGGACAATTATTTCTACTCGAAAAAATGTTTTCATACATAAAAAAGAAAAAAAATTTTGTAGAAACTATACATTCCTCGCTCCGCTCAGAATCTAAAATATAAAACATTATTTCAAGGTGTCTAATATCTGTGATTGATACAATTTAAAGATGATTGTAATTAAAGAATTAAAATAGTATTTTTATATATAACAGTGAAATAATTGTGTAAAATATTTCATGTACATTATTTTATATAGTTATAAATTTATAATAATATAGGTATTTGTCGCGGGTTTCTTAGTTTAATGTTTTATAAAATATTTTTTATTTTTTCATAATTGTTTTTTTATGTCTTCCCTTAAAAGTTGAGACAAACTGTATTTTTTTTAAAATAAAAATCTGAATAAAATAATAATATAAAACCTAGTTATATTGTCACCGTTAGACATAGAAAATTATGATAATCAATAAAAACAATCAAACTACAAAAAAGTACATAAACAATTATCAAATATTATTCTTTTAAAGTAGTAAGACTTTAATTTCGTGTCTTTCTTCGATAAACAACCTTCGTGGACTAAAACTTTTGAGTTAATTATTAAACTTAATTCCCAAAACGTGTAAATTTAAAAAAATAAAAATAAATTTGTTTGCTTAAAATTGAGGTTTTTGGTTTCGAAATATGCTTATTAATTTTATTCTTATACATTATTTGTTGATATTTTTTCATTGACATTATTAAAATAATTCTGTATAGTATACTATTCTTGAGATTAATTTTTTAATGTAATATAATATTTTATATATATATACAAATCTTAATGATAAACCATATGATTCAAGGCCAAAAGAATTGAAAATTTCATGTGTAGTATAAACATTCGATAAAATATAAATTTTGAAGCTTTTCTTTAAAATTAAATTAAGTTTTAGCTTTCCATTTTAAATTCTAAAACGAGAATCTCTTTACGATTTTTTGACATATGTTTAAATTGTTTAATTCACATATAAGTAGGTAATATATAATATTATTGCAATACTCGTGAACATTATTATAATTTGCATATATTCTATTGGGCACTTTTTTTTATTTGAATAAGTCATGAAGTGTCATCATCTAAACCTAAAAAAAATATTTAATGCAACGTAATATAGTCTTCGTTAAGATGAATTTCCAAATATTCAATGTTATTTATATGTTTGCATCAAACTATTTTCATAACAAGTAAATATAATATATTGTATATTACAATATATTATATTATACTATACTATTATATACTATTATATACTACTATAATATTATATGTATACTTAATATTGGATTTGTACATTAAAAATTTAAATGAAACTATAAACAAAAAATCCTCGTATCTATAGTATATTATTTTTGTCGATGATTTTTTCTTTTAACATTTTTGAAATAATTGTTATATTTTTGATCAAGGCAATAGGATTTTATTTATATTATTATATTATATAAACCGTAGTTGTGTTGTCAGTTTTAGTATAGTACTATAGTTATACTTAATACAATTTTTTTTTTTAAATAATGATTTAAAGATAAGATTTTGTTTCTACAGCAGCTTAAACATATTTTATTTTTCAATTAAATTTACATAAATTAATCTGTATCAACTAGACTGTAGATCACTATTAATATTATTTGTTAGAAATTTAATTTTACATAATTATTGTTTATTATATTTTTTCATATCGTCAACTGTTTGATGAATATATTTAAATAACAATAAAAAAGTCTATTTTGTAGAACAAATAATATTGTAAAATTTTTAGCAATATACCTAATCCGTTTATGAAAAATTATGTAAAGGAGCAATTAAGTTCAATCGTATTTTTAATAATATTATGGTTGGTTCTATTAATTATCAAATAATTTAAAAATATTATAAAATTAATTTATTGACAATTTTTTAAATCGATTGTAACAACTGAACTTCAGGTCTTAAAAAATGTAGAAATTCAAATTTAGAAACTATTAAGTTAGACATTACACTTCAAAAGTAGGAATGTCGATTGTGAACGTTCCTCCGTCGTCTTTTCGATCCTTGGAGAAATTAGTGGTTTATTATACTTAAGTTTTGAATGCAATGATATTGCATTAGAAATACGATTCTAAGCGAAACTCAATATATTTCAATATACTAGACAAATAATTCATTCCAAAATTTTACCTCATTTATATACTATCTATGTTAATACTTAATTAAACCTAATTTTGAAGTCCTTACGATCAAAATTCAATTAGTTATAAAGAAATTAAAAATTTTAAATAACAGAAATCGTAATTTTTCCGATTTTCCACCATTTTTAGGTAGTTTTTCTTCTCCTAAGGAAAAACTTTTGAGAAATTTGAAAAATGAACTAAATAAAGTACCAACTTTACGCAATTTCCTATCAAAATCTTACTTGATTTGTAATAATCAGACTATTATTTCTACCCGAAAAAATGTTTTTATGCATAAAAAAAATAATCTTTGAACTAATACATTTTATTCTGAATCTAAAATAAGAAAACCTTTAATGTACAATATTTATAAGACCTAGGTTAGTATTAAATAATTGTTTATTATACTTGTTATAAAATATACGATAAAAGTCATAATGGTGTTTGATTAATTTATAATTTATATGTGACTTATAAGCACAATTGAAAACAAAACTTATCATTATTGTTATAAAACATTAATAAAATATATTAGAATGCGATTTTATTAAATAATTTGTTATTATAATTAAAGGTGCAACATATATATATATATATATATATATAAAATCATAATGTTTCATTTAAATGTTTGATAAACGAACTTTTTGTGTGCGCATAAGAGAGACTATAAGAAATTAAGAACTAATTGTTAGAAATAATTACTGTTTAAAAATTAAGAAAAAATAACAATATATAACATTAAAAAAGTTTTTAGTAGTTATCAAATTTTAGAAGACCAAAAAGATAACAATTTATTCAAATATTTTGAAAAAGAACGAAATTATATACATATATAAAGTTTTCTTTTATAAATTTTGTAATTTTAATTACCACAATAATCATAATGTCCACGTATAAAAATTATAATTAATTTTATTAAAACATTTCAGTCAAATTAAAAGTAAATATACAATATCTTAATTTTTATTTATTTATCTATATATCTCTGAATAAAACTTTACTTTTCATATTATGTTAACTATATATTATTATAAAATTTAAGTTTTGTATAATATGTAGATATTGAAAATATTTTAAAATTGTATAACTAATATTATCGTTATCATTGTGGTATAATTACAATGCGTTTTACTTATTTAAAACTGATAATCATTAGGTACTAAATTGAAAAATAATGTATTTTTTTCCGTATAAGTTTAATATCAATAGAAATTAACATTTATCAATTTTAAATATTACTCATAAGCTCCATAATATAATAATAAAATATATGAAACACGACTAGAATATTTTGTAAAATAGTTAATATTGTTTTCTACAATCTTTACAAAATTAATTCTTTACATTTTCTTATATTTTCGTACAGAGTATAGACAACTATTAAAAACCATTAAATATTCTATCAAAATAAATAATTAACATATTTCATAGGTAAGTATAGACTTATAATAAATTTGAAAACTTAAACGACCCTTATTACAAAATGATTAATTTAGTTCAGTTAAATGCCCAGTCAAAAAAAAAATTAACCTACTATATTAATGATCGTTAATTAATTGTTATAATTTTTCTTATTAAATATTTATAATAGATATGACTAATATAGATTTGAATAATTTATTAATAGATGCGCAATTAAACTACATAATAAATCATATAAAACAATAAAAAATAAATGCCTTGGTTTTAAAGATTTTACTTCAAAATAATGGTTTCTATAAATTGATTACTACAATTTATATGCTTAAACATTATATTATTATTATATCATAAAAAATAATTACGTATAATATTAACTGAGTTAACAGTTTACTTAGCTAAAAATGTAGGAATATTTTATTTCTAAATATACCATTTTATTAAAACTAAAGAAACATTCAAGATTTCAACAGTAGATATCAATAGAACAGTGAATGTTAGTTTATGATTTAACCAAAAGATGGAGGCATTGAAACCGTAATGGTAATGCTCTATGAAATTAATTAGGTATTATTATTATAATATAAAATAAATCAAATATTATTTGTATATTAAAAATAATAAATATTTATTGTTTCTTAGCAATTATATGTCATTTATTGTCATTTACGATATATCAGTATTACGCACGGTTGTAGATAGTTGCTTCTATTACGGTATTACGGTAAGGTATACATAGAGAGCATAGAGAGGTATATATAAGAGAGTGATGCCCAATTAGGTGAACACTTTCTATTGGTCAGTTGTTATCACTTGCACTGGACGCCATTTTTCGTCCAAACCTAATTTTGTATATTCATTTTTATAGGCTGTTTTCTTGATCGGGAATATATTTGGACGAAAAATGACTACTAAATGACTAGAAAAATGATTGCTATCAATCGAGTTGGCCATTCTCTTATATATATATATATATATATATACGCACCGGTATTGTTATTGATACTGCATTACCGGTATTCAATTATAATACCGTCAACACAATTTTATACTTAACTTGGCACTTTATGTATTTTGAGCTTCAGAATGGTCAGAAACCATTGATATTGGTACCAAATGATTAAATGAAAGGATTTAACTTTATCAATGTTTTGTCAAAGGCTTTTCAATTATAATAATTTAAGATTTGTAATCATTAATCATTAAACAAATCAAATTTATTATATTTTAAATTGTGTATAAAAATTGTAGTTTATCGTTTTCTTTTTTTAAAAAAAAAACGAACTGACAAAACATGGAAAATGTTATACATTTTAATTTAAAATTTTGTAAATTTAAATTGTAACAATATGAGCATTTATTTTTAAAAATAAATAAATAAAGTAAAATAATATATTATTTAAGAAAAACACATAATTATTTTACGATAAATATGATTTAACAGCAATGAATTATTATTATTTTTATTATTGATATATTTAAATAAAAATAAAAATATTACTATGAAAGAAAAAAATAGTATTATGCATGTGTATATTGTCTACTTCGTCATAATTTTCAGGCATTACTTTCATTTATCGACTTATAGTAAAATTGTGCTAAAAAAAAAAATATATTATAATTTTTTCATTGCCTGAGTAAATACTATAAATGTATGTATAAATTAATAAGGCTATACATTCAATTACAAATATAAAATAAATACCATTCATTATCAAACAAAGAATAAATGCTCCATCAAAATACTTCTCATGACAATCATTGATATCTAAAACAAATTAAAGTTTTTATAATATTATATACAAATTAGTCTTCATAAACTATCCTTGATATATTTTATATTATCGATTGATGTTGAATAGTAAATAAATAAGTATTAGAGGAAAAGGTAATGCCGCACTTACTACTATACTGCTGCTCATGT
Source organism: Eriosoma lanigerum (assembly GCA_013282895.1). Lineage (NCBI taxonomy): Eukaryota > Metazoa > Arthropoda > Insecta > Hemiptera > Aphididae > Eriosoma > Eriosoma lanigerum. The sequence goes on from CM023357.1 coordinate 14,301,382, forward strand.
TAAATATTACACATATTACCACTCTCTAATCATCATTAAACAAAAAGCCTACACAATTTCCACAATCCAAGTGTCACAAACTTTGTTTTTTTTTTATTTATTTCAGAATTTGTAGTAGTAAAATAAATAAATTTTTCGGACATTTTCGCAGCAATATTTTAAAATGTTATTTTGTCATTTTTTTAAATCTGCATTAAATCTCTCATGTGATTTAATTAAGTTATTTAGCATTTTTTTTATTATTAATATAATTGTGTTATTGCAGAAAATCGATTCAATATTGTTTTCTTATATTTAACACTCCACTGCAATTTTCCCCCCTGTTACCCTTTAAATGCAACTATAATTAGGTAATATGAAGTTCTAGTTTGTACTCACGTGAAGGAACTAGAATAAGAATTAAAAGTTATAATTAAAAATATTATACTAAACGTATAACAACATAAAGTTACATCAACATAAAAGTACAATATAAGCATAATTTTTAAAAAAATTTTGTTGTGTTTCCCAAAAATATAAAAGATATATAGTTTCCTAAAGTATTGTTAAAGTGACAATACTTAACTCAAATAGTAAAATCATGGAATTTATGACAAAAAACGTTGTTATAGTACATAACTCGTACTTATACTATGTATTGCATTATTGCAACAAATTAATGACACTAATTATTAAAAATTCTAGTAAAAAAAATTGGAAAGGCCTTGGAGAAATTAGTGGTTTATTATAATTATGATTTGAATGCAATGATATTGCATTCGAAAATACGAAACTGAGCGAATCAGGCAGATATACAATATATTATACTGATAATCCATTCTAAAATTTAACCACATGTATGAACTACCTATGACATTACTTAAAAAGATGTAAAATTTTCTACTTTAAAACTGCATTAGTTATCCCAAAATATTTTAAATTATATTCACGGCAAACGCAATTTTGCCCATTTTGCATCATTTTCTTATATTTTTTTCACATAATAAATGTAATGAAGTGAATATTTAATTTGAAATAATGTTTTTTTTTTCAATAAGAAAAATACTTACAGTAAGTTTCTCGCGAATCAGTTATGTGATATATGTCAAATATCTTGTTTTTAGGAGCTGGTATTTTATCTAAAAAATACATAGATATATTTTGTTAAAAATGCAGGTTATAACTTATAAATATTATATATTCTATGAAATATTTATGTTTTTAATGATAGTGATAAAGGATTTATAATAATGATAAAACATACAATTAAGTTTAAGAATAAATTAATAAAAAAAAAACTGATAAAAGATAAATAGATGGTATTAATAATATCACTATGTAATTGCTATAGTGGGGTTATAATATGTGGTTAGTAAGGGTGATATATGTATACATCATACAAATTAGTGAAAGTGATCTGTTAACAATCTAATAAACACGATAATAAATTGTAACAGAGTTTTAAAATTCATATTTCCAACGGTAATGAGTATAAATGAGTAATAAATATTGATTTAAGTATTTATGTATATAATATCTTAAAAATAGGTATTGTATATTGTAATGACAGCATAGTTTGATTACAATAATATACTTACCACATTAACTACATATTTTAATAGATGCTATTACTTATGAAATAACAAAATATAACTATTTATAAGTTTAGCATAGCGTTAACACATAGTCGTATTACATTTAAGTTGGTAGGTGTAATAATTGATTGATTAAAAATATCGTATGGATTATTGTTGCGTACAATTTAGCAGGAAACCTGTGAACAATTTACTTGTGTTTTTTTACTGTCACTGGTTTGTCGCACTGTCGTCAATGACGAATTGCCAAATTGGCGACAACTCTAACTGAACTTCCTACAGTCATCTCTACCCACATCATTATATTATTTTGTTTATATTTTACAAGCAATGTGTGGTACCCGCTATTGTGCTCACAAACGCACAGCTACTTCTTTGGATTCAATTGGTGTTCACTATTTGTTCAGTACTCTTCGCCTTCAACCATCAAATCGCCACCAAGTCCTTAACATCATTATTGGTCATGTGAGTTTTTATTTTTTAGTGAACGCCATCGATATTTGTCTTATTTGCAATTTTTATCAGTTAATAAATTATTTCTTATCAATTATATTAGTTTGTTATCTTTATCTTAATTACTCCGCTTATACTTATTTTGTGAATAAATAAAATTGTTTATCATTTCGCTTGATTATATTATATTACATAAATATATAAAATATATTTTGTATATAATATATGTTTACTCTTTGTATTCCAGCATCTATATTTAGCGTGGCCATTCCTCTGTATTCTATAGCGAGATTGGTGCGAAACACCAAATTATAGTATTATTGTGATATAACGTGTTGATAGGTATTATTGATACAATATTATGATAATTATTGATAATAATGTAGTGTATTAGGTTTTAATACATGTGAGTTACGTGATAGTCATAGATATATACCTATATATGTATATTGTATAGTACCTATAGAAATTTGTGTGAAATAAACATAGCTTACGTAATCGATGATAATATATATATTGAAAAATTAATGATAAGATAATTATAGATAAGGGAAAAATGGAAGGGGATAGAATAAACATGAGGGTGTCCCTTATTTATTAATAGCGATATTTCTTAAGTCCCACTCCTTAAGTTTATGTATTTGCATAAAAAATGAGCTGCAAAAAGTTTTAACTAACATAGGTAAGTTTAACCCGTGCCGACTTGAATTTGAAATTTGTGTACATTAATTTTTCGTAATTCATTGACATATTTCATAGTGTTTTGTATATCTCATTTACAAATATAATATAGAAATACAATTTATAATATATAACATATAAACATATAAAGCGTAATCATTATAAAAGTGACAGGTCAACCTATGATATGGTTGAGGAGCTCTGATGATAAGAGCTTAGGAGCTATTGTATAGAGCTATGGCAGGTATAATACCACGTTTGTAATAACTTCTAAAAAGTAAAATTTTTAGGTAAAGTTGACGTCATAAGAAATATTATTGACTTATCATCTTAATATTATACGTAAAAAGTCTAATTTTAAATATGCTGAGTAATATTATTACTTATATAATTATAGAAAATTACTTTGATATATTGCTCTTAACTGATAACATAAGTATAATTCGCCATTTATTGGAAGAACTGAAAATGAATAAGTTATATAATACGAGTACATGTCTATTTTATTCTCTTCTTCTTTCTATCTTAATCCTTTTCTTTTTCTTCTTCTTCTTCATCTTTTATTTTACCTAAAACTCCTAAATGGCATTAATCATTCTAGTCTTACGATTCCACAGATCTTTTTACTCTCGTCCATTTAAACCAGATATCTTCAATAAAAATTCTAGGAACTTCAATTAATCAGTCTCAAACACTAATTTAGTAACGAACATTATTCTATACCATACACGATTGTCTAAGTTTTAATTGATTCTACACACTAGCACTACATCATCTTCAAATATCAATTGTTGGTTCATTTATCAGAATATAATACACATTTTTCTTGAGGTTGATTTAATGATATTAAATACAATTATACATTATTTATAATTTAATAAGCCATTAAATATTATTAATTCATTGTGATATTATTAAAATTTATAAGGAAACACACACAAGTATAATAGATACGCATTACAGGTAAAAATATTACTTTAGATTCTAAGCGAAGCGAAGAATGTACTGATTTTACAAAGATGATTTTTTTATTTTATGTATGAAGACATTTTTCGGGTAGAAATAATAGTTCAATTACCACAAGTAGGATATGCCTTCGGTAGTTGTGGTGTCTAGTTGGTACTTTAATTAGCTCATTTTTCGAATTTCTCGAACGTTTTTCAGTGGTAGGGGAAACACTACCCAAAAATGGTGGAAAATCGGTAAAATTGCGGTTTCTGTTATTTAAAATTTTTTAATTTCGTGATAACTAATTGAGTATTGATCGTAAGGACTTAAAACTTTTTTTAAGTATTCATATCAATGTTCTTCATTGGCGAAAAAAATTTTCAGTGTCAACATAAGTGTTCTACATTATAAAAATTTTTTTTGAAACGATTGGTTGAATTTCTGACTAAGTATTGAGATTTAAATTTTTTTCCAAAAACGTGTAATATTTCCTGTAATTTTGGTTCTTCGATTTGAAGATTTTATCAGAGTCTAATTATATACAACTTAATTTTTTAAAAAAATATTTTCAAAATTGTGTTCAAACTTTATTTTTTAAGCTTCTAAAATTTGAATAATTTTAGTAGAAATCAATATTATGATATTTTTTTTATGTATGAAGACGCTTTTTCGGGTAGAAATAATGGTCTGATTACCACAAATCGAGTATGCTTTCGGTAGCAAATTGCGTTTAGTTGGTACTTTAATTAGACCATTTTTCAAATTTCTCAAAAGTTTTTTCTTAGGAGATGAAAAACTACTAAAAAATAGTGGAAAATCGAAAAAATAACGTTTCTGGAATTTGAATTTTTTTGATTTCGTGATTACTAATTCAGTATTAATCACAGTGTCTTGTAAATTTTTTGAGTATTTATTTAGGTGAACTTCATTACAAGAAAAAATTTAGCAACGAATGGTTGATTTTCTAACTAAGTATAGAATTTTGGCTTAAAAAAAATGTTTAATATTTCCTACAAATTTTTGATTTATTGATTTGAAAATTTTATCAAAATCTAGACATATACAACTTAATCTTTTTACAAAATATTTTGATAATCGTGACGGACAATTTTTGTTCATAAGCTTTTAAAGTAAAAGTTCTTGAAAATCGCCAAAATTACGGTTTCATTATTTTATTTCTTGGTAAATAATTAAGTTTAGATCGTAGGATGATAAAATTTATTTTAAATATTTATATTCGTAATTTATACACGTGGTAATATTTTGGAATAGATTATCAGTAGAGCATATTGTAATATATCGAGTTTCGCTCAGAATCGTATTTTCTAATGCAATATCATTGAATTCAAATCTTAAAAAGAATTTAATTGACTCCACATACTATCACTACATCATCTTCAAATATCACTTTTCGGTTCATTTATCAGAATATAAAAGACACATTTTTCTTTAGCTTGATTTAATGATATAATTTAATAAGCCATTAAATATTAATAATTAAATTGTGCCATTATTAAAATGTACAAGGAGACACACACAAATATATTACATACGTATTATGGGTAAAAATATTATTTTTAAATATATTATAGCTAAATGTATGTTTGAATTACTATTTACTCACGCCCATATATATCACTAAACCATTTAGGTTCTACAATAAAAAAAAAAAAAAACTATTAGTTTAATAATTCAATAAAAATAATAAAATTTTACCAACTTAACTTTTACGTAAATTTCCGATTCTATATGTACAAACATAAAAATTCCACATTAAAATTAGTTTTGTTATAAAGTATTTATATATTAGAAATAATTTAAATGGTTTTAATAACTATCCCTGCGTTACTACCATACACAAATGTTACTCTGGATATCTAAGACCCTTAAATTATAAACCTATTTTTTTTTTTTTTATATTCAATAAATAGATATTCAATAAAAGAGCATACTAGAGCACAGTACAATACTGTCAAAGATGTAGCTAACATATATTGAGGATAATTCCTCTTAATAAAACCAATAACCTTTAAAGTATTACAGCACACGATTTCAATGTGTGCGTTGAAGTTGAATTCAGTATTAAAAACAACACCCAAATTAGTAATTGAATTTTCTGCTCGACATACGACAATTCCTTTTATTTTATAAGCGAATAAATTAGGCGAACGGCATCTAAATAATGATATAGAATGGCATATTTTAATGATGAAAGATGACAGTAAGCCCAAGAGATGAAGACCAAAGTACAATGACAATGAGATCTTTTTGTAAGTGTTGTCAATCAACATGATCAGAATCCGACACACCTTCCTAACTCACTTTTACCTCATACTCATTATTAAAGACACCCCTCCAATCTGTAATAACTGTCAAAAGATACGTTATAGTTGATGAAAAATTTAGGACTTTAAAATAAAAATTATTGAGAAGTGCAGGACAGTAAATCTTTCCCCGCAAGAGATTGCAGAGGATTGAAAGTCCTCTTATATGATTGACTCGAATACACTATAATAACGTAAGGCTATATTTATTACACTTCACACTTGATAATTATTTTGTAAAATATTCTTATAGAATTATAAACTGTAGTGAATATGTTTACCTTCATCACAAATTACTAAATATTAAGATATATTTTGTTTCAGATAAATATTTAAGTAAACAAATCTTAAAGTATTTTTAACACATTATAAAGGTATCAATTAAAAATATAAAATATTAAAATTACCGTCAAATGAAAATTATAATAATATACCAATAACAAATTTAATGATAATAAATAATCAATATATAGTTAATATTTTGTAGTTACTTTTAAGTTTTTCTGGTCGTGTTAGATATAATTAAAAACAAAAGTTGTATATAATAATAATAATAATAATAATAATAATAATAATAATAAAATAATAGAAATAAGTAGATTTACATTTATACTAGTTTAATAAAAAAAATAGAATTGATCGATATATTTTTAAAATCAAAAGATTTTGCTCTGCTCTTTTCGTTTGAATAATATGCAGACGTACAGTTTTATGCAAGAAAACACTTCGTAGATCAACAATTAGAGGGTTCTTGATTAGGATGGACTAAACAATATCTCCGCAATACCACTATCCCGCCATATGATCAGTGCATCAGAGATCACCACATCATAGATCGACCTTTCAATTTTAAAACGACTACGTAACCTATGATTATTTATTGATTCCGAGAATCAAGAATCAATAATCACATTATCGTTATTTTAATTCACATTGTCAGTTCTCTTAAATGTCAAGTATTAAAATTATCAATCATGATAGGGTTGAAATAACATTAACTTAAATATCATTACTAGTAGTCTTGTTATTGTCATATGCTAAGGTGTAAATTGAATACGATCATGTTAGATGTTATAGTTATTATATATATCACCAATGAACTATAGTGATATACTTTCTAAAATCCCAAGAATCAAGAGGTGTTAATCGTCTAACGGTACAGAAGGCACACTAACAATTAGTTAATATATTTTAACTATTGTATCAAATACTATTCTACATGTCTATCAAACTATTACTTAACAATTATTTAATATATTTTGCAAATAGTTTTATGCCTTTTTTTTTCAGATATAAAAGGCTGTTAGCAGCATCAATATTTTAGTTTGCTTTTGCATTTTACTGTATCAAGACATATGGACAAACTTGAACATTGGCTAATTAAAAACGAAAAATATCACGTTTTCACACCACCACATTACGTTACGTTCCTCTCGTTTATCGTTTAAGTTATCGTGTGTTATTTCTTACGATACTTTTTTAATTTTTATTCATCATGTTTTCGTGTACTTTATGTAATTAAGTATTTACCTAAAACCGTAATTTACTTCGACATAATATTAAATCTCACAACGAAATACAATTATGTCTGTGTAATAATTGTTTAAAAGTATTCAAACGTAAAGGTGTTTTTGCCAGACACCCAAAAAAAAAAAAAATTAAATGCATCCTAGTCGATTGCACTTAAAATATTCACGTATCAAATATGCCAGCCATACCATCAAATAATATACAAACTGATGAAAATATATAAAATGATAATGAAAAAACATGTTTTTGAACTTGGAAGAACAAGGTATGATTATACATTATAACAAATAAAACGCTTTAATTTGTCAATTAAAATTAATTATCTCATCATAAAATATTAATAAATAATATAAATCATCAAATCAGTTAGATGTTGTAATAAAAATATATTCTTATAAAGTAATTTTTATTAGAATTAAAAGTACTTTAGATTCTGAGCGAAGCGAAAGAATTAGTTTTACAAAGATGTATTATCACAAGTAGGGTATGCTTTTGGTAGCAAATCGCATTTAGTTGGTACTTTTTTTAGCTAAATTTATAATTTCTCAAAAGTATTTCATTGGGAGGAGAAAAACTACCAAAAAATAGCAGAAAATCGGCAAAATTACAGTTTCTGTTATTTAAAATTATTTAATTTCGTGATAAATAATTAAGTTTTGATCGTAAAAACATGAAACTTTTTTAAAGTATCCACATCGATGTTCTACATTGGAAAACCAAATTTCGAAACGATTGATTGATTTTCTGACTAAGTATAGAGTTTTTAATTTTATTCAAAAATGTTTAATAATTCCTGCAATTATTAGTTTATTGGTTTGAAAATTTTATTGAATCCCAATAATACACAATTTAATCTTTTTACCAAATAATTTTAAAAAATCGTAATTCACAACTTTTTTTTATTAGCTTCTAATATTCAAATATTATTTTAGTAGCAATGAATATTATGATATTTTGTTTTGATGTATGAAGACACTTATTCGGGTAGAAATAATGGTCCGATTACCACAATTAGGATATGTTTTCAATAGAAAATTGCATCTAGTTGATACTTTATTTTGCTCATTTTTCAAATTTCTCAAAAGTTTTCCTTGGAAGGAGAAAAACTACTAAAAAATAGCGGCAAAATGGCAAAATTAGGGTATCTGTTATTTCAAATATTTTGATTTCGTGATAAATAATTGAGTTTTGATCGTTGGGACTTGAACATTTTTTAATGTATTAACATAGGTAGTATACAAGTTAAATAAAATTTTGGAATGAATTATTAGTACAGTATATGTAATATATTTAGTTTCGCTCAGAATTATATTTCTAATACAATATTATTGAATTCAAATCATAAGTTTAAGTTTTTCTAAACCACTATTTTTTCCGACGACCAAAGGAACGAAGGAGGAACGTTTCCAATCGATATTCCCACTTTTTTATTTATTTATAGTGTAGGTCAAGAAAAAATAACTACCGATCAGAACACAAATAAGGCTAGGTTAGTAATTATTAGATTAAGGTTAGTAAACTCGCTATGATTTGTTGTAATAGTTGCATCGAATTAAAAAAAAAACAGTTTGGTTTTATAAACAAAAATATTGAAAAGGTGTTTAATTATCCTAATTTCTTCAATCAAAAAAATTTGAATTAATTGAACTATTATACAACTTTCAACGTTATCGAACCCTTAAATTTAATTTAAAATTAGAGACTACCTAACACGTATCCAACATACAAATCTCATCCGAGAATAGAGCTTTCAAAATCATAGCCAGGGCGGTTTTTAAGGAATAAGATATTGAGAGAATAGTAGATGAAGAATTCAGTAAACTACTTACTAAGAATGACGTATATATGGGAAAGGGAAGTAGGTTTTCATGTAGGTAAAAATTATATTAAAAACGAAAATAAATTTTTCCGAATTAACGTTTTCAACGCCAATTACCGAAATTAAGATTTTTGAAAAAAAACAATCCAAATGTTTCAATCAATGTAAATATTTAAAATATAATTTAATTTAAACTTACCATAATGTAATGCCACTAGGTATATTAGTTTTACAATATTATAGTTAATAACTTAAATATTAATTTTCTATTCTTTTGGCCTACAAATATGTAATATCATAAAATCTAAACTATTGTAATTTGGTACTATCTAGTATTTAACTTAAAAAAAAAAAAAAAAAAAAAAAAAAAAAAACAGTTACTAATTCAAAGATTGTTTATTTTACTAATTAAAAATGTTTGAAAGACGGTTTTATACATGCAACGTGTCATTTTACGTAATTTTAGTATATTTAATTCATATAAAAAATACTCGAGTGATAATAGTTGTAAAATGGTTGACCGATGATCATTTATTTAGTTTATTTATTTATTTATTTAATTATCAACTCAACGCATGTTTCTGTACAGCACTGATTTTTAAAATACTACCCTCCAAGAATAGTGTTATTGATGTTAAAGCATAGAAAGATATTTTTTTGTTTTATTGCTTATTGTTACCTAATAATGGTTGGTCGTGTTAATTTGTGTTACGTTTGCAAAGTTTTCGAATTTTGTATATGTTCGTAGGCGTGAATCTAAAAATTATAAATATGTGCTCAATCTAAGGTATGATTGAATAAAAACATACTAGTTTATATAAATATTTTAGATTCGACTTATAATCATTAAGGAGGCTACAACCTCTTAGCCCCACAGATCCGCGCCAGTGTATGTACGGCAAAAGCAACATTATCAGAGTCCCAAGCCAACTAAGGATGAACTTTTAATGTATTTATTTAAATATAGAAATACTTTAGTAATCTTTTAACTTTACTGAGATTTTAACTTTATAGTTGTGTAACTGTATCACTTTTATAGTTTATAATGCAAATAACAATAATGTAGACGTACTTATTTTATACGCATTACTTGATCCTTTGGCTAATACTGTAACTGTACATAAATATATACAATTAATTATATACTATAATTTGAATTATATTAAAATTAAATTTCTAATAATTATTTTTTTTTATATATTCACAAAATCAATATTTTTCGGATAAAAAAAAAATGGTTAAAATATAAATTTTTGAATAGATATTTCGAATATATGACTCATTGTTATTAATTAATATTTAAGATAATAAGATAAAATTTAAATTATTTATCTATTTTAGATTTTGAGCAAAGCGGTTTTAGAAAGATGTTTTATTTTCGGGACACATGAAGACACTTTTGGGGTAGAAAAAATGATCCAATTACCACGAGCAGTGTAAGCTTTCGGTAGCAAATTGATACTAGTTGGTACTTTAATTAAGTCTGTTTTTGAATTTCTCAAATGTTTTTCCTCGGTAGAAGAAAAACTACCAAAAAATAACGGGAAAACGGCCAAAGATCTCTCATATACGCTACACTCATCCTTTGTCCCATTATTTTGTTCACTAACCAACGTTTTTTGTATTTGATCATAAATAACCATAATATCATTACAATAATTAAGTCATAAATATTTCTTATATTTTAAATAATATATTTTTTTTAATAAAAAATAAAAATTTAATTTTAATTTTGATTACCTTCGGATATAAATACATAGTATATACTATATTCATATATAATATCACTACATTCATTTTATTCGTTAATTCTTAAGATTATTAATTTATTGTTTTCATAATAGTGTTCAATTATAATACTAAATTTTTGAAAAACATTTTGTCCACATTGATTTTATTAATTTTATTTTCATAATTATATTATATACATAATGACATAATGCAATATTTTCTCTTACATCAATAAAATTATTAATTTAAAAAATAATTATAATTCTATCAAATTCTTAAAATTTTTATTTAAATGTCATCAAAATAATATGTTATAATAATAATAATAATTATAATAATAAGTACCTATTACGTTTTTTATAATTAAAATCTCATTCATTTAATAATAAGTACGGTTTACATTTTTAATTTCTAAGCAAAGCGAAGAATGTATTGGTTTTACAAAGACGTATTTTTGTTGTTTTTTTTTATGTTTGAAAACACGATTTCGGGTAGAAATAATAGTCCGATTATAACAATAAGGGTATGCTTTCGGTAGAAAATTGCATATTGTTGGATATTTTATTCAACTCAATTTTGAATTTCTCAAAAATTTTTCTTTGTGAGAACAAAAACTACAAAAAAATGACAGAAAAATAGCAAAATTCGTTATTCGAAATTGTTTTTATGTTTTCCATGATAACTAATGCAATTTTGAACGGTTTCTCATAGGTTTACATACGTGATAAGCTTATGAATCGACCTATCAGTATAATATATTGAATTATATTGATTTTTGATCAGAATCATATTTTCTAATGAAATTACATTGCATTCAAATCTTAATTATAATAAACCACTAATTTATCCGAGGACCGAAGGGTTGAAGTAGGAATATCTAAAATCGACCTTTCCAATTTTTTTTATATCTAGAAATTATATAATTCTATAGACTAGATTATTGTTATCACTAGTTAGTGGCGCAACTATAAGAAAAATTTGGATTGGGGCAAATAAGATATTTTTTTATATTATGACTATGTATAATTTGTATACAATATTATAATACTTACTAGTATCTATCACTATAGTCATTGGAATAGAAAATGTAAAATTAAATGTTTATTATAATTTTGAATTTAAATCGCAATAAAATGATATAAAAACAATAGTGTTATTTAAAGAAAAAAGATTAAATTTTTATATAATAAGACACAAAAGCGCTATAGGTACATAATTAATTAATAAAAACATCGAAAAATATAACGTTCGGTAAGGTAGTATATGTCTATATGATAGATCGCATATACTTTCAAAATATAACATTTTATTTAAAAAATAAGCTTTTTATAGATGATTTATAACACACATGTAGTTATTGGCGTTATTCGTAATGTTCTACACCTATTACCGTATTTTACCAAACTGTGCAAATCTTAATAATCATCAAATATGTCACCGTTATAGTAGAACCATCCTCGGTTAAGACAAATCTATTGATATGTAGTGAACTGGTGAACATGAATATATAATACACAATACATGTTTTATATTATTATATATTTGATTAAATTTATGATTTATTGCAAATGTTAATAAAACAAATATTAAAATTATCAATTTTCACATATGCTAAAATCCTAAACTTTCCATATTTAATTAAATACAATGGTGATATAAGAATTTTGAAATTCTCACTATTTCAGTAACAGTAATTTTAGTAAGTATATGATCCAATATACGCAGTCGATGATTTTAATATTCAATCGTAACAGGAACATTAAACCTATCCACTCTTACATACAAAAATCATTTATTATATAAATGGAACAAAGCAAAACCTGTAATTCTTTTTTTCAATAGAATATAGCAATTGCAAATCGATAAATTTGTTTTTGTAGCAATAAACACTTATTATAAAGTTTTAATGTTTTAAATTAAGTTGTCTACTTCACACAAGGTATAAAAACCACTTAACTTGTAATTTTTTAATTTCAAAAGAACATCATCGGTTTATAATTGTCAGTTGACTAAAACATTACTTATGTTACGAACCCTTATAATCGAACAACATAAAAATTTTTCAGAAACCAAATTGATCAATAAAAAAAAAATTAAGTTGAATAATATGCTCATATAAATTTTTGTTAAGTACAATATTATCACTTATAGTATAATAGTTATATGAATATCTAAATGATATTTACAAATTATAAAGTTCGAAACCTACACATAGAGTTCAATTTGATTCGGTTCGAAAATCAAACAAACTAGGACTAGAAACTTCACTAGAAAGAAATTATCATCACAATTATGATTAATTAAAAAAAAACTAATTGAATAGTAATTTTACAAAAAAAAAAAACAATAATTAGTTTAATAACATGTATGATCACGAATCCCAGTATTTAGCGGAATATTAAAGAATACCAGCAAATTTATTATTTAAATACTAATGATTTGAAATATATAGAATTTCATTATTTTCTAAAAAAAGAAATATTATGCAAAAAAAAATTTGATTACTTTCAATTTTATGATTTAGTTTATTAACCAACTAAAATATTTGTATTTACCAAGAAATGTTGAGTGTTTAAATTTTATACTTTCAAAATTACACAATGTTGATTAATATAATATAATATAGTCCATATTTAAACTTACATAATAAATCGAATTCTTGTAAAAATCTAAGACATGTTGCATACTTTAACACTAAAATATATTGTAAATTATATTAATTATTATAGAGTACCTAGGTTTATAAATTTTTATTTAGATATACTTAAAACGACGTGAATAATATAATTTAATTTATTTCATTATTGGTGTCATATAAATTGTCGCGTTTGGGGTTTGAATTTATGGGGTGCTTTAATTATGATTTTATATAATTACTACAATTATTTTTTCCACCCTTAAGTACTCAAATAACTACTATACTATACAAGTTTGAAGTTTATACCCATAATATTTTTTTTAAAAAGTCTTCAGAGGTGGATTAATCGTTTAGAGGGCTAAGCCTCAGTTAACCACCGATTACCACCAATACCGAAAAATCTTATTTCGAAATTGGGAGTGATAAGAAAACAATTTTAAATTATATTCTTTAGTACAGTTGGATATTATACTATTGTTTATGTTTGTGGTTTCTTATATTCTTGTTGTTGGATACTAATGATCAGGTGCCCTCTAACGGAAGCAGCACGAACTTATTTGTCTTATATCGAACCGCTATCGTAGTATATTTTACATCTAGTCTCTATGGTTTTTTCTCTCACCAAGTGTGTTTTTTTTTTTGTACTTTTGTTAAGTTTACTGACCAGTGGAATTTTTTTTAATGAATACATAACACACCGCTAGTTCTTTCAAACAGTTGAGATCCGGCAATTATATTCTAATATAATAATAGTTATTAAGTGTAAAAAATATTTTTTGAAATGCCGAACCTCTCTTTATAGCCGTGAAAGCATTGTCTTCTTCACCGCGTATATACTTGAACCAGTTGGTAATTTGGTATAATACATAAAAAAAACTCGTAGCAACTAGTAATGCGCATGCGTATATGCGCAATTTTTAACTATGTCGCTTAGTGTTACTTGTAAAGTAGTGTTTTAACTCTAAACTTTAGTTTTAGTAAGGTTACTTCGAAATTTCTAATATACAATTTATATTAATTTTTAAACATGACAAAACATTTGTATATTAATTTACATTATATTTCATATAGTCCTATAGTCCACTAAATATATAATCAAAAATATTAATCCATCTTGTCTTTTTCAAGCTTAGAACTTTTCTAGTAACATTTCACCGGCAGTTCGGCACAAACCTGATAATTTGTAAAAATCGTTTTTATCATGCACATCGACCACAAGTATATTATTATATTTATACTGTATGAGGTATTCTGGATAAGAAGCGCATTCGTTAATCGCAATCGTTTATTGTATAATAGCTAATTCTGAACATTTCAAACGCTTTATTTCATTTGAGATGAAAAGTGATAACAAATCTATATCTTATTTGTTTTTACTAAAAAAAGTTTAACACAAAATAAACCGGACTCATTTTGATCGTAACAACCAAGATCTAATCAAAAATAATGTGGTTAAAGTGAGTTTTAATTGGAGTGAAAACGTTCAAACAGGGATTCAGGATCTTGAACAAAGAAACTATAGTAAACAGGAAAAGCCGAATTAAAGAGCTAAATGAACTTTACCTATATAAAGCTAGACGCTAGTGCGCAAAAAGGAAACCAGGTTATGTGGGAACATTGCAGGCGGCACGTGTATTGACATGGCAGCATAGCACATTAGAAGTTTTATTTATAATTTCTATAACGTAATATTTGTATACAACCTTTCGACTGTGATAGAATTCAATCAAATAACAATAAATATTTAGTTAGTTGCTGTTACATTGTAATCTTAATTATTTCGTATAGCTGTACAAATTGTATTCACATTATTGAATATTGTTAATTTAATATTTTAGTTTGGTGATACAAATTGGTATATTTATAGTATGGGTGATTATTATATATTATATTTCATTTTATATCGTATAATATAAACAAGACATCAATGATTATTCGACTTCAAAGCGTTCAGAGTAAATTTTTAAGGTATGCTTTTTTATATTAAATATTCACTGTAAATCCTATAACTATAGACCTGTTGCTTCTCAAATTGGTTTGGTTTCCTTGATTGAGCGAAGACGTATTTCGGGCATTAAGTTCTTGAATAGTTTGATACAAGGTAAAATTGACTCTCTTGATTTGTTTTCCTTTATTTGTTTTAGAACGTCCCTCCCGATCTGTTGCTCCTTTTTGTGTTCCTTTCGCTCCTAATAATTATCTTAAAAATAAACCTTTTGGACATATGATGTCAAATGTCAATGTTAACTCTTCGTGTCCTCTATACCTTAAATACCTTAAATTTTTTAATATTTATATTTTAAATTGTACAATAAATGTATATATGTATAATGTGTACATTTTTTTAAGGTCCCGTTTATTTATATTGATACGTATATTAAATTAAAAATAAAATAATATGTGATAATATTATATTTTAGATCATCAAGATATGAGTTCAAAACTTGCAACACAAATTTGGATTAAACATAATATTATTGCAGTTATATGAATACTTTTAAGGTTAGAGACTTATAAGACATTTTTAGCATTTTAGAGCATTTTTTATTAATTTTTAGTGCATTTTAGTCCGAACCTTAATAATTTTTACCTTATTTCTGAAAGTAAGTTTACACCAGGGTTCTAAGAAAACTTGTACTTGAAATTTTTTATATTTTTAAAAACCATGTTCGTTTTATAGTGGAACAGATTAATTAGTAATTTAAAAATAAACGATGTTATTCATTTCTCAAATTTATGTCCAATGAATGATAGTGATTTTGAAATGTAAAAGTTGTAATAATAATTTTATAGTTTTTCGTCTTTAAAGTAGGTTTTAATAAAATAAATCATTTTAAAAAAACAACACTATTTGGTCCACAATAATTTTCACGCCAAACTGACAAAGTGACAACTGAATAATAATAATATTTAATTTTCCTTATCACCATCAGATCAAATAAATACAGATAAAACTTCGTCCAATAGTAGTTAAAAACACCTTTGATATGCCGCTATTATCGCAAACATGAAATACATATGTTTGGGGCATGCGCCGTGTGCATTGTTTGTGAACACGTCCACACCAGCAATGTTTTTTAGTGAATGTAATTGCGTGTACTGTTTGCAGTGGCGGTCAAATGATTTTGTTATGGGAGGGGAGATAATTCTGATTTTTCTACATAAATTTTGATAATTGTAAATATCAATCATAATATATTAATAACATTGTAATCAAATTATTAAATCTATTTTAGATTCTGAGCGGAACAAGGAATGTTTTTTTTTATGTATGAAAACATTTTTTCGGGTAGAAATAATTGTCTGATTACTACAAAAAGGGTATGCTTTCGGTTGCAAATCGTATCATCTTGGTACTTTATTAAGTTAATTTTTTGAATTTCTCCAAAATTTTTCTAAGGAGAAGAAAAACTACCAAAATATGGCAAAATTACGATTTTCGTAAATTTTTATTTTTTTATTTCGTGATAACTAATTGAGTTTTGATCGTAGGGATTTGAAATTTATTTTGCATATTAACTTATGTAATTTACCCTCGTGGTAAATTTTGAAATGGATTATCAATATAATATATTGTAATATATTGAGATTCACTCAGAATCGTATTTTTTTATACAATATAATAGTATTCAAATCTTAATAATTATAATAAACCACTAATTTCTCCGAGGACCGAAGGGACGAAGGAGGAATATCCTAAATTGACGTTCCCACTTTTTTACTTTTTTTTATTTAATATTTATATTGATCTATTAAGTATAATAATATGTATTGTGAATTCAGAAATATGTGCTTGTGGTAAATACCGAGATGGACTTAATTTAACCAATTGGAAGCGTCATCTCCAGGCTAGCAAAAAAAGAATAAAGTGTTTTTCAATTTTATATTAATAAAATATAAATTGCATATTTCGTATAATTTTTTTATTTCGTGATAACTATAAACATAAACGAAATCATTTTTTTACGTATAATTTGTTTTATTATAAATAGGTATATAGGTAATAAACGGTATATTGTTAAAAATAATACATAATAACAAAAAGGTAACTAGGGGGATATATCACTCTAATCCCCCCTTCCGTTTGACCGCCACTGACTGTGTGCCATATTTGCATACTCTGACTCGCCTTAATAATACAAATACATACATGCACCTAATAATACAAAGCTAAAACCGTTAGGGAAAAGATAATTAGGAATCGTTACAGTTACATTTGATCCGATCAAATATATTCCAAAACGCTACGAGTCTACAACAGTGGTGTACATTAGCTGCAAGAAAGAAATTACCAATTACCTATGCAATCAATGTTAATTTTTTTACAAGATCGTTGTCATGTATTGGAGGCAATACAGAATAAAATAATTAAAGATAAAATAAACTATGATTAAAGAAAATAAGTTTCATGAAAAATTCAAATTTATTTATCTTTGTTAATAAACAAACTGTTATTTATGTTAATGTCAACATTCAATATACTAGTTATCTAAATTTCACAAAATGATTATTGACCAAGAATAAAAAAAAATCGAGAAAATGAAAACTTGTTTTCGAAATTTCACCAAGCCACAGAATGCATAAAATGTAATTGTCACATAATGCCCACCGTAATTATCAAACTATATTGTGGCGTTCCGGTGTTAATGCCTTAATTAAACTTTATCGTTTAATGTAAGGAACAGTATCGGATATTTTTAGGCTTATTGTCTTCTATTCGGTTTATGAGAGGAGACTATAATAATGTCTTAACATCTTATATTATTAATTACAATTTTTGAATTTACGACTGCTTTACATATATGGCGGTACTATAACCGAATTGATATACGAGTATTTACGTGATAAAATAATATCCATATTAGGTAAAAGCAACTAGGATAAGTATGGCCAAATAAATTTGAAAAAAAAAATGTTTTCGTAATATATTTGAATTATTACAAGTAATTATTTTATAATAAAAACAATGTATAAATTAATTCAGGTTTTATGAAAATCACTAATAGTTAAATAATAAATAGCATACATTAATATTTAATTTATAGTTTTTAAACTAAAATATCATCGTTCAAATAATTAGAATACATTTATTTTACAAAATTTCTTCGTTTTTTTTTTTAGAAATAAGCACGTAATCACTAGATTCATATGTCGGAAAAAATTTACCATACTAAACCATAATAACTATAATTAGTACGTTTTCTATTGTTATTAAAATTATACTCACTTCTCATTACTGCAAAATATATTATATTTGTAGTCAATAAAAAAAAAAATACTAATTTATTCTTAATGTTAATATTGTATAATATTTTATTGTATATGATATTTTATATATTATTCAGACTATTCAGTAGGTAATGTGTTAACATATAATATTAAAATTTATTGAACATTTAAACAATATATAAAAAAAATGTTTGATTAAATATACTGCTAACATTATAAAATACTGATTTAAAATATCAACTTAAAATTGTATGCAATTGGCGTGAATATTAATCAATCAATAACCTTTACCTAAAAATCAGTCTTCTATTCTTTATGTATTTTTTAATTCATAACAAGTAATGTTTGAATCATTGTACATCATTCAATCATTCAATCTATCATTGTACATTCATTTAAACCTAAACCATAGTCTAAAAAGAAATAAATTATCAAATTTATTCTCAGAAGTTAAAACTTAAGTGTCTTTATACAGAAATTTGTAAACATCTGTCTATCCAGCTGACAAAACTATAGTTACTGAAGAGAATACCTAGGTAATGTTTTATACTTTAACCTAATGAATAATTGCAAAACTGTAAATATTTATAAATGTTAAATGTAGCTAAATATTTAGGGTTTAACAGCATTATTTGACTTAATAGCTATCGATATATTCCCAATCATGGCTAAATATATAGGAATGTCAGCAACTTTGTGATACGCAGGTGTCATGGCGGCCACTGGCAGTGAATTCATTATCAATAATTATCATTAACAAATAACAGTAATAATTGGTCACACGCATAGACGTGTATTATAAATCTATGATCACGCGAATATTGAGCAAGATATTTCATATGATTTAAGCAGGTAATAATAATCTACTCTATGGATCACTGCCAGTTGAGATTTTCTTTCATGAAATATCATGGAATAATAATGCATGCGCAAACTATAACAACATCTTACAAAGTTGCCATATGTATATGGGTATGACATACCCATATATTTAGCCATGTTCCCAATGACCTACTTTTAATCTCGATTTTATTTCGATTAACACATCGAGTAATAAGTTATCTATGATAACTAATAAATTTATAACCAGATAATAAATTCATGTATATTCTTTTAAATCGAAAAATTTCGTTGAAGAATCACAACAAAATAACGAATATAACGAATGATATCCACAATTGACTTTATTAAAATAATACATTATTCATAATGATAAATAATATGGAACATAATAATTAATGGTCTCATCAAACAAATACTTTTCTCACTACCACAGGATACTACAGGATTTCTCATATAATTACAAATTCTAAAAGTTAAATGGCTGGTGTAAAATCAAATTACGTAGAAATCGAAAACAATAAACTTATTAATAAATTGTTTATTATTAAAATTTGTATCAATTATATTTAATGTAATTATTATGGAACACAATTTACCAAAAAAATTATTTTCATGAATATCAGCTACAACAAAAACAAAAAAATATTAACTTTTAAAAATATTTATATATATTATAGTACAAACAATGAACAATTGTATAATTTTGTGACTTTCTTATAGAATTACATATATATTAATATAATAACATATATTATCTTACGTATAATTTTATTAGAATTTGGTTTGGAAAAGTCAGTTAACAAATTAAGTACAATATTTAGTAGGTCATCATTTTTTTTTTTTTTTTAATACGTGGTTACGTTTTTTTTTTAATCTATTTGATGTATTTGTTAATAAATAAGGAAATATTCTAAGATTATTAAAATTATATTTAATTAGTAATAATAATATACGAATAAAAAGTATTTAGTAAATAATAAAAAAAAAAATGGTAAATTTATTTATTCATTTAATTTATTAAAGTAATGACCAACGAGTTTTATAATGTTGTATTAATTAAACTATTTAGAAGATAATTAGAATTGCATGAAGTATATTATATTTAAATTTTTTAAGGTTTGGGCTTGGCAAGTTTAATCACATATTTTAGCACACAATATTTAGGTTCGAACCGGGTAGCCGGTTAGACATATATACCGGTAAACCGTTGATGGGTTTATTACGCATGGTGCGGATATACGTCAATTCGACGAGTTTTAATTAAAGCGCAATAGTAATAATAATAGTCAAATTTTAATTAAAAAAAATAATAAATAAAGTTAATTTTCATAAAAAATATTATTTGTAACATGTTATTATAATTATTAACATTTTTTTTTTTCATTGTTTATAACAATAATAAATATAATTTAGGTATATATTATTAATAACTTTTTAATTGTTAATTTACTTGCATAGTTTTTATCAAAACTCGTCATATAAATAATAAATAATATGACTTTGAAATATATAAACAGTCAACGTGGATAATATGTTTTTGTACATAATGGATTTATCTAAAAATAATATCGTAAAGAATTCGTTCAAAAACTAATAAGAAAATACAATGAAAAAATAATAAAACGATTATTTTTTATAAAATAATACTATAACCTATATAATAATTATCTGTTATACTTGAGTTACTACGAGTTTTGATAAAAATTATGAAAGTATATAAATATAAAATTTCCATATTATAGTAATAAAATTATTAATGATATGTCCACAAATTAATTAATAATAATTAATAACAATATAAAAAAGGTATATGTTAATAATTATTATAACTATAACAAATAAAGAATAATAATAAATAATTGTTTTATGAATTATACTTTTGACTATTATTATTCCTAATGCACCTTAATTTTAACGCGCCAAAATGTAGTATGCGTCTCATAATCGTAAGTCGAAATGACAGCGTTCATTTGACGTGCGTCGAAATTTCCTAGTCAAAATGACGGGTTACTTGATGGCATCAAGACACTGGATTACCAAAGAGTTTCATTTTCTAGTTAACCTAACCATTTTCCATCATGTTGATAAAAGTAAAAGTTAAAATGTTAACACTGGTCATTTTATTTATTAATTAAATTATTTCAAATAATATAAAAATGTTCATCATAAAAATTAAATATTTAATAAAAGAAGTTTTCATCTTTTAAAATTATATTCAGTATTATAATTTATTACGAATTATTTATAGTTCATATTTAAACATTCTTAACAATTATAATTTATTCAGGATATATATTTACTAATTTCAGTTTCAGTTATACCTGTATAAGTAAATTATATTAATATAAGTCAACAGTTTATTAATTAATGTACCTATGACATTAATATATACAGGGTGTTTCTGAAATGCATGAGGAGACTAATATAGGCATATTCAGTAGGATGAGCAAAATGAAAATATTTTTGAAATTTTTGTCCACCTTCAATATCTGAATTTTATCGATATATCCTTAGAACAGTATCTTAAATGTAAAAATAAATACGCATATAGTATTTCTTGCAAAGTTCTCATACAAA
>CM023357.1:14326022-14407435 GCA_013282895.1 Eriosoma lanigerum
CGTATTTATTTGTTTATATTATTCTCGTGTTGTATATTGCGTCTCCCCACTTGTCATACGTACTGAGATCGGCGGTTAAGAATTTATGCTTATTTGGCAAAAATTGGAGCAGCCGTTCGGATCGCATAATGTGACCGTAACAATACATAAGTAACATCTTTATAAAAAAACGCCTCTGAAAATAAATACTTAATATAGTCAAAATGTGAAGAAAGATTAAGCGGTCTTGGAATGTTATTTATTGAAAATGATCGAGCACGCCAGTTAGATTTGACAAAATTTATTAATAATTTTGCAGAAAAAAGGCACGCAAATATAATTTTTATTAAATATATAGTTTTCATGAATTTTGAAAAATCAGAATGTTAATAAAAATAGATTATTTTTACCTACTCATATTTGTATACGATTTTATAATTTTAGAATATAAATACTTTTTAATAATTTTATTGTAAAATTGTATTAAATGATAAAGGGGCACTATTTTTTTTCTTTTGTATGCAGGCCTGCCTTTTTGATGAACTGAAACTGTTTATTATGTAGTACAATTTGTATTATATAAGGATTATTGATTATTTTAAATAATATTTCTTTAACCTTAATATCGAACAGCACATAATTTAATAAAAGTAATATTTTGAAATATAATATGAAGTGCATATTATATTTATCTGCACAAAAAAAACAAAATGTATAATTTTTTGTGTTATAATTATGTTTTATAAAACATTATTACGTACCTATTTTTTTATTAGGATCATGGTATTTTACTAAATACTTAAAATATTCCTCACTGAGATTTTTACTATCTGAACCATAATAATAATAATTATAAGGTGTTTGTTTATATATTATTAACTATTATAAATATATATTAACTTACTATTAGATTTTAAATTTTCTAATTCCTTTTGTTGGTGAGGATTTAAAGCATAATACTGGTCTGGCAATTCTGGAAATATAATTTAATCAAAAACATATTCTGTATTTGATTACCTATAGATAATAAGTTGTTTTTTACAAATTTCTAAAAACACAAGCAATATAATTTCAAAAAAATCACTATTATATCTTTATTATACAGTTATGCCGCTGCTATTTTTTTAAAAATTTAAAATAACATCTGTTATTCTGTATTTTGTAATGACGTGTTATAAACACTGGCTATAGATACCCTCGTCGTCTAGTGTTTGATTTACTTAATAATATTTTTTTAGATAGAAAAATTATAGCTTGCTATTGTTTCTCCATAATTTTTAACAAATTCCACAAATTTATTCACCCTACAAGAGTTCTTTTTAGATTCTGAGTGAAGCAAAGAATGTATTGGTTTTACAAAGATGTTTTTTTTTTTTTTGTGTGTATGAAAACACTTTTTCGGGTAGAAATAATAGTCCGATTAATACAAGTAGGGTATGGTTTTGGTCGCAAATTGCATTTAGTTGGTACTTTATTTACCTCATTTCTCAAAAGTTTTTTCTTAGAAGATGAAACCAAAAGAAGTTATAAAGTAACTTTTACCAATAATTATATTTTAAAATTTTATTCTACATAATAATAGAAAAATTTAAGAAGATACTTCTATTTAAATAGAAGTATCTATCTAGAATAATACTGCAGATGATGATGATGATGTGGACGATGATGATAATAATCTTAAGAAAAGTAAGGATGAACTATGGAATACAATTAAAGTTTTGCGGTATGAAAATAAATGTTTAAGAACACGGATTTTTCAAAAACGAGCTATAGTAGAAGCTTCCCAATGTAAGATATATATATATATATATATATAATACATATACATTCTTTTTATCTTTAAATATTTAATGTACTTATTAAAATATATAATATATTTTAGCCATATCTAACATAAACAAAGTTTCTAATGATATATTAGCTACATTAAAATTATCATTTAATATTATTAATACTGCAAATTCATATAATAAATCAATGAAGATTAAATCAATTCATCCAAATGGTTCACCATCAAAAACAAATAAACTAGTAAGGCATATTATTATTTAAATTATTTAAGTAATATACAATTACCTTATATATCTCAATGGATGTTTAATTAGGAGATTATATCAAACAATAATAAACATACAAATTTAAATATAACGAGAGTGTAAATATTAATAATTCAGGAATTATAAGTGCTAAAAATAATTTACCTACGGCAACCAAGAATAAAACAACTACACTGTTGAAATTGGCCCATGCAAATTTAAACACTGTTGAATATCCAACAGCTGATAATTTGATATATTTATATATTTCCTATTTAATATAATTTGTTTTTATGAAATATTTAAATTATCTACTAATATAATCGATATTGTTATAAAATTGATCAATGATTATATATTTTGTATTTTAATTTTTGATAATACAGTCTTTGGATAATTTTGGTCAAGATGAAAAGGATCTAATTGATTTTTATGTATCTACTGCAGAAGTATTTGATTCTACCTCTGATAGAAACCCACTGTCTCAAAATTTTTCAGTAATATATTATAAATAAAAAAATTCCAATTCTATAATAATACAATATAATATTTTATTGTGTACTTATAGTATGCTTATCAAATATAATTTTATTTACAGGAAGTTGATTTGATCGGTCAACTGATATCTAATGATGGTAAGGATAACAATATATCAGAAATGCAAACTGAAGTATCAATTGATCATACACTTAATATAATTATTTAATGAAATGTAGTTGTATAAAGTTTATATAATACATATATTATATATCAATATTACTATTTTAAAAAAATAATATATTTTGTCTCTTTAGAATATTCTAGAACTAGTGGATTTGTGGCCTGGCAGTAATGTTAAAGTTCACCCAAATAGATTAGCTTTAGTTAATCGTAAAATACCTGCTAAACTTATTGGTGATCTGATGCTAATGATATTTAGTGAAGACGAGTTGAAATATGGATCAGTATCTGGCAAAAAATGTAATTTTAAAAAAACAAATGAACCTCCGAAGGGAAAATTAAATTTTGAAAAAACTTGTGCTATCCATAATTAGTATTATTATGAAAATATTTATATAAGTATGTAATATTTGATAAAAATTGTATTGTTGCAGACTTTGCTTTATCAATATTTCCAAATATAACAATAGCTGAGTTTGAAAAAACTATGAGAATGAAACTGAACAATTATAATAAAAAGAAATCTGTATAATATTATATATGCATACATACTATTTCTTAATAAAGTATCTTTTGTTTTAATTTTATGTACTATGTATTACATTAATTAAAATTATAATTATAAAACTTTAACACTTAATTAAAGAGGTATATAAAAAATATTATGTTAAAATTTAACATTTATATATAATATAGTTTTATTAAAAGGATATATTAAAATGTTTAAATATTCCGTAGTTATAAATTACAAGGTGTAACTATTATATACTGAAATCTAATATTAGACCTTATAACAACTGTAGTAGTAAAACTACTAAAATTAAATAGTAAAACTACTAGAATCCAATAGTAAAACTACTAAAATTGAATAGTAAAACTACTAGATTCCAATAGTAACTATTAACAATTATTTGAATACTTTACTATTAAAATATTTCTAATAGTTTGTCCCAAATGACTTAGAGATATTTTAATAGTTTTTTTTACTATAGCAAATTTCGTGTTCCGAACAGAAGCTTGCCAGTGAAGCCGAGGTGGACATATGCCAGATATAATATTCCACACTTAAATCGGAGAATATGTACTACAGGTTAATATAATTTTTTGTTCAAAATAATTTTTTTTAATAAAGTAATAACAAAATTAATCGGCGTACTTAATGAATCACCTTATAGTACGTTGCCAAAATAATAATTTTAAAAAAAACTGGAATCCAAATTTGTAATTTTTCCCTGAGATATTAAATAATTAGTAAATAAATCTGGAACACAGTATATGGAAAATAATATCATAGTATTAGAATGGATTTTTTTTATAAATTGTAAAAAACAAATGGTATTATATTTAATCATTTAAATCACCCTACTAATTTTAAAAATAAAATAAAATGTGTAAATGATAAAGCATTATAAAACAAACACTAATCTTTCATTCATAAAAAAATAATTAATCAACAGTTATATAATATATATTTATATCAATAATTAAAAATATAATGTTATCACATATATATTATACATAAATATACCAACATTAATATATCAAATTAAAAAGCACAGTTATTATATGTGTAAAATTGTCTGGTTTTTATTACACTGAAATAATTACAGTTATATTATAGGAACTTAATTACTATTATGTACCTCTGAATAATATGCAGCAAGTCAAATTAATATATTTTATAAATATAATAGTTGTATAGATTAATACGTTAACGTTAAAACCGATGAAATTCATGTTTTTAGACAGAAAAACAATACTTGAACAAAATGTTTTGTAATAGCAAAAACGTGTGTACTTTCTAACGTCTAAGAAAAATATAAATGAATTTTTTTATGATCTGAACCAAATGTATCAAAAACAACTCAGTGTATTTACATTAAATAAATTAAATAGTTATTTATTAGGTATTGTAATAACAGATGTTATAAGAATATTCATTTTTAAAACAAATATGTGATGATTGCGATATTTTTCACTGCACTATACAAATTTTACAATTCAAATCCTAGATTTACCTTCTTTCGTATTAGTAACAGGAAAAGTGCAAATTTATTTTAAAATTCAAAGGAGAGGGTGTTTTCGTTCCCACAATACCCTATCTTAAAAGTCCTATATCTGAATTATATTATGTAATTATAGCACAACGACAAAATTTGAGCACAAAATGTCAGGGAAAAGGAAAACTCAAACTTCTCGGATAAAAATTTTTTAATAAATGTTCGTGCTAACCTATTAATATGTATTCATAACTTAAATATTTTCTATTTTATTTAATTAAATGCAGTATTTGTTTATTTTTATCTTCTTAATGTTGATAACATCTTCGTTTTAAGTAATTTTATGTTATCTAAATTATTGCTTTATTTCTACCTTTACCAAATAATATACAATAATAATATAAATAATATGTTTAAATTAAATTGTAATAGGAGATGTCTTGTATATACTACCTAAAAAAATAAGTAATTTAAACCAGAAATTAGTATAGCAGATAAGCCTTATATTTAAATATATAAATATACATTTAATCAAATTAATTTTGCCTGACCTATTACCTACTTAATATTTTGAATAACAAATACTCATGTCATTTACTTAAATTAATTGGTTAAATATATATAATAATTATGAAACTTTTTAACGGAGACACCAATTTTTAAATTTAAATGTGACATCATATACAATTCAATTACATTATAAAAACAATCGCATAAACAATACAAACTGTTAGGTGGTCATTATCGTTACTCAATATTCTCTAGATTGCGCGCCCAATATAATTTTGAATCGAAACGTCTCTATAGTGACTATTTGCGTAAAATGCAGGATACGCATTTACGCATTGATCCTAACTCATTTTGGGAATTTATTCGAAATAAACATGGTGTCTCTAGAATACTAGATGAGGTTCATCTTATGGAGTCTAAGGCATCCTGTTATCATGTTGCCTCTTTGTTTGCCTCTCACTTCTCATCTGTATATAGTGACCAACGGTTTACTTTCAATGATTTATCTGATGAGTTTACAAACTATCAATTTTCATTCCTTTCTTCTAATTTGATCATATCTCCTCATAACATGTCTAAACTATGTCAGCCTGCTCTCTTTAATTGTTCCCACAATTGATGATAATCCTTCAATTTAAGTATTAATTCCTTATTTTTTCGTGTCTAGTCACTCCACATAACATGACACATAGCATTCTCATTCCTACCATACTTTTATTCTTTGTTCCATTTTTAGTTCATTGCCTAACATTTCGATTCATATAACATTACTATAATCACTACTGCCTTATAATATCTACCTATTATTCTTATCATTATTCAATTGTCAGTTGTTATTTGTCATGCAAAATATATGAGACAAGAAACATCTATTCACTTCGTCTAACCACACTTTATCTTACTTTTCATGTGTATTTCAGAGCTATAATTATTTTTCTCTAATAGTTTTAAGAACTTAAACCAATCAGTATAAAACACAACATTAATAGTCATATTTAATAACTTTTCTCTATCATTTAGTTTATTACATCATTTGATATCACAAACGATTGGCTATATTTTACTATAATGAATCTTTAGTTCTTTCCCTAAAAGCGCTGATCTTCCTTGTTCGCTTTTGTTTACTCACCACAATAGTATAATTCCATTTGCGAGTATCATGCATAATCATCATAACCGTATAACTTTAACTTGATATAGCTGAATCATAGTATACACCAACTCTTACATTGAAATATTTAGAAAAATGATGTGCAATTTCTTATTTCTTATATATTTCAAATGTTTCCAAAAACTTATTGTAATTTTTAACATTTATATATCATTATAAAAAATGTTCACCAAATTGCGAATTTAACATCGACATCCACATGAAACAATAAGAACATGTTTACAATTATTAAAAGCAACAGTTGCACTTTGCACATTAATTATTAGCAAATAAACCAATCGTTTTTAATTAATATTAAGTTTACTTTATGCCCATATATTTCTTTTTATGTAGGTTTTTAAACTGTTTAAAATGACAGCACAAACAAATTGTCTAAATTATTAAACTTATTATCCGAATAGATGTATTTTATAAAACAATAGATTTTTATTTTTTCGACTACCCAACTGTAATTTAATTAATTATGTACTTTATATTTTAATAGTATTCCGTTGAAATCTAACTATCAAGGATATCGTTTATTATTAGGTGATTAAAAAACAAGTTCTACTAAAAATATTCATTGCAACACGGTTATACATTCATACAATTTTTGTGGTGTATTTCATATTCTTTATTTGGCATTAAAAGGACAGAATCCCTAGACCACATTGATCGCTATGTGGTTCATTGTTTGAGTTAATTTGTTAAGGATGTAATTGTGTTATTGTATCGGCGTAACTAATCACATTAATTTTATCATGATGTTGAGCTATTCTTTCTGCGTTTACCAAATATTCGGTTGTTCTTAATCTACATTTCTTAGCATGGCATGTTAATCCATATTTATATAAATGTTCAGGAACCTTGGTTTGATGTAAAGGTGGTTATCCAATTTATCTTAATATATATATAAGTATATCGTCGATATATACTTGAATAAAATCATTCAAATATTTTCATAAGAATCTCGTCCATGATGAGTCTAAAAATAATCATATCTCATAGGTGAGCTTTTTAGGTTAAATCGGAGGACACTTCAATATTAAATATCTTACATCCTTTCTTATTTGTTATGACAAATGGTCATCAGCCATTCGAACTTGTGATATTGGTTCCTTCATTACTATTCCGAATTTCGAATTTGTGGTTCAACAACCGGATTCAAACTTCCTATATTTTTATTTTAAATAGTTCATTGCTTTTTCCGTACCTACAAAATTATCCAAACCTTTTAAAATTCTCTTTTATACTTAACTACTTAACTTGGTACTTGTATACATTTTTGGCTTCATAATAATGGTTAAGAATTATTGATATTGGTACCAAATAAAAGAATATAACTTCTTCAATTATTTGTTAGAGATTTTTCTAAATTATAATCATTTGATATATGCAATAGCTGGTCAACTTATGGCAATGGGAACATTATCATGGGTGTAAATCCCTAACAAATTAACTCAAACAAGGGAATAAATAGCGATCAATGTGGTCTAGTGATTCTCAGATTTTAATGCCAAGAAAAGTATATGAAAAATACCACATAAATTATACGAACGTAGTACCGTGTTGCAATGAATATTTTTAGTAGGACCTGTTCTTAAAACACTGAATAATAAACGAAATCCTACATAATTAAGTTTCAATGTAATAATGTTAAAATATAAAGTACATAATTAATTAATTTACAGTCGAGTAATCGAAAAAAAAAATCTATTGTTTTATAAAATATATCTATTCGAATAATAAGTTTAATAATTAAGACACGTTGTATGTGCCGTCATATTAAATCACGTAAGAACTTACATAAAATGAAATTTATGGGCATAACGTAAACTCAATATTAATTAAAAACGATTGGTTTATTTACTAATAATCAATGTGCAATGTGTTGCAGATGCTTCTAAAAGTTGTTAACATGTTATTGTTGTTTTGTGCGGGTATCATTAAATATACCATATGGTAGTTAGTAGTAAACAATTTTTATCAATTTTTATTTGTAACTATTAGTAACCAAAATTTTAATATTTGTAACCCCATGGATCTTGAGTTATTATCGATTTCTGGGCCAAACTCCCCCTAACAAGAAAAAAGTTAATTAGCATGGTTTATGTTCTACTATAAATATATCTATGTTACATATTAAATTTTTATAAATCATTTAATATGTTCTAATATCATATTTTTATATTATTTTAGATTCTAAGCGGAGCGAGGAATGTATTGTTTCTACAATAAATAGTTTTTTTTTTATGAAAACATTTTTGGGGGTAGTAATAATGGTCCGATTACTACAAATAGGGTACCCTTCCATACCAAATTACATTTAGTTGATACTTTATTTAGCTAATTTTTTGAATTTTCCAAACATTTTTTTTGAGAAGCAGAAAAGTGGCAAAATTACGGTTTCCATTCTTTTAAATTGTTTTATTTCTAATTACTAATTGAGTTTTGATTGTAGGGATGTGAAAAAATTTTTGGTTCTCTCATAGGTAATATTTACGTTTAGTAAAATTTTGAAAAAGATTGGTTAATTTTTTGGTTAAATATAAAGCTTTGAATTTTTCTAAAAATGTTTATTATTACCTGCAATTTTTGATTTAACGGTTTGAAATTTTTATAGAAATCTAATCATATACTAATAAGCATTTTTGAAAATATTTTAATATTTTTTCATTTAATTTTAACTGTTATAATATGCAATTATTTAATTATTTATGGCTACAATGTATGTCCACATAAAAATGGTTCAATTAAATATTTTGCCGGTTCTGAATATTAAACGATTTTATAAAATAATAGAATATAGAACGGACAATAACCTTTTAAGAGTTACTTTTTTAATTATACTACAATACGTATGTACTATATAATAATTATAGTTGTTTTATTTGGTTTTGAGTGTTGAATTGGATTTTAGTGGGCTGTATAAAATGAAAATTGAGTTTATTTTTGAAAGTTACTTTATTTTGTCTGCACGTTCTCGCATTGGCATAAGAATGGCAACTGAACTTATATCAACTGTCTTCGCGGTCAGCTGTCACAAATTAATAGTTATCTTTATAATTTATTACAATGTTGATCGAATAATAATCGATAACTAGCTAAGCCTCAACATACCGGCCGCCTTGAAACAATTTGTTTCAAATAGATTATATTACAAATAACATAATAATAACAGTTATATAAAAATTAAATTAAACAGTATAAATTCACGCAAATTATAATAATAAGAATATAAATGTTCACTTTAAATAATAGTTTAGTAAAGGTACTATTATGCGGTAATAATATTTGGTTACGTTGAAAGGTATTTAGTTTTATTGCATTATTTAACTGGCCGCCAACTCGTAATGTTCCATTTTCGTCAACATACATGCGTAGAGTAATCAATTTATTTTTATCGGATAAAAATGCATTATTTTGTAATAATCGTATTTCGTTTGACCAATATTGGCGTTATAAACATTTGATAATAGTGTGTATTGCATTTTCAAGTTCAATAGGTTCTAATTGTCCAGTTCTTCTTTTATTTTGTTCATTAATTAAATTAGATTTATGACTATTATGTACAAATCGTAATATATAAGAAATTACATTAATCAATTTGGAAAATGACGAATATTTATTTAGTATAAATAATTCCGGTTGTATCGTTATGTATCGTTATTTCAAAACCCTAT
The DNA here is from genome assembly GCA_013282895.1 of Eriosoma lanigerum. Classification (NCBI taxonomy): domain Eukaryota; kingdom Metazoa; phylum Arthropoda; class Insecta; order Hemiptera; family Aphididae; genus Eriosoma; species Eriosoma lanigerum. The sequence continues at coordinate 14,336,041 of CM023357.1, forward strand.
TTTACACCACCTACCAGAGGTACAATAACACACCTTGTTATTGTCGGCTTTATCCTTTGTATCTTCTTTTGATGCTACTATATAAATCTATTAACGATGTAAACAGTTTTAGATGTAGTTAAATTTCGAAGACGAAGGGATGTGTGTCTTTATACTTATCGCATAAGCACATATCTAAGTACGCGACGACTAACTTTAAATTTACTTATATCTCGGGCCTCAACGTTATCCGTTGGTCCTAAACAATTATTATGTTTTATAATTATTTGTCAATTATTATTAATAAATTAATCCTCTAATAAAATATACAAGAGTGTGTACTTATTTAATAAAACGTAAAAACCAACATCAGAAGAACTCAGAGAAATACCTAGTGGAACTGATTCCGTCGAACTTCACGTAGAACGTGATTAAACGAGTGGGTTCACTACACGTAGAATCTTGCATTTAGTTGGTACTTTATATAGCTCATTTTTCGAATTTCTCAAAAATTTTTCTTCGGGAGGAGAAAAACTACCAAAAAATTGTAGGGAATCGCCAATATATTATATAACTGTTTCTGTTATTTAAATTTTTTTTTAGTTTTGTTTTGTTTTTTTAGTTTAGCTTTAGTTTTATGTATTTTCGTGGCAACTAATTGAATTTTGATCGGAAAGACTTGAAAATTATTTTCATTATTTTCATTGGTAGTTTACATGCATGGTTAAATTTTGGAACGGTTTGGTTAATTTTCTAAGTATAGAGCTTTGTACGTTTTCCCAAAAATGTTATGTAATAAAATATTTCATGCAGTTTTTAGTTGATCGGTTTAAAAATTTTATAGAAGCCTAATCATATAATACTTGATCAATTTCAAAATATTTTGAAAATTGTAAGACACAATTTTTTTATAAGCTTCTTAAGTTTGAATATATTTAGTAGAATTGATTTTTATGATTTATTTTTTTATGAATGAACACACTTTTTCAGGTAGAAATAATGGTCTGATTGCCACGAATAGGGTGTGATTTCGGTAGCAGATTACGTCTAGTTGGTACTTTATTTATCTAATTTTTCGAATTCCTTAAAATTTTTTCCTTGGGAAAAGAAAAATTACCAAAAATAACAGAAAACATCAACATTTACGGAAATCGTAATTTTATAAAATTCATTTTAGGTTCATGATAACTAATGCAATTTTGAACATAGGTACTTTAATTTTTTTTTTTTGAGTTTTCTCATAAATATTTTACTTTACACACGTGGTAAACTACTGATGGAACGACCTATCAGTATAATATATTGTATATCTGGCTGAGTTTCGCTCAGAATCGTATTTTCTAATGCAATATCATTGCATTCAAATCTTAATTAAAATAAACTACTAATTTCTCTGAGAACCGAAGTGACGAAGGAGGCACATCCTTTATCGATCTTCCCACTTTTTATTATTTTATAAATGCCGTATTATTTTGAAGGTGAACTGTTGACCACTGACGATAAATTAAAATAGGTACAAGTAATTAATTATTATAAAATATAAATAATGCAATAAAAGAAACAAACCAATAAAACATCTTAATTTCAATATGGAATATAATATAGAAAGAACACACATGATTTAATTCCCTTCTTTTCTTCCCATTTTGTTTACACTTGAAGACAACAATGGATACATCTATACTGTTAATAAATGTATGTATAAAGTACGTATCATATATCTGATATTATCCGATATAGGTTCATATTTATAATCCTTATTACAACAAATATATAAATTTAAAGAGGAAGTTAGACATTTAAATTCATAAAAAAAATGAATTTATTTGTATTTAAATATTTATATTTAGTTATTTTAATTTAAATAAAGTAAAATAATATATTATTTAATAATAGAATAGCACATGATTTTACAATAAATATGGTTAAACGTTAAATATTAATATTTTAATATTGTTGTATTTAAATCAAAATCAAAATGTTACATCGAAAAAAAAAAATATTATTGTGCATGTGTATATAATATACTTCGTCATAATTTGTAAGCTATCATCATAGAATATTCAATTGTTTATTATTATTGAACATTTGTGTTGAAATAAAAAATTAAAATAAAACGTTATTACAGTAAAAACATGTTAGAGTTTTTTCACTACCCGAGTAAAAACTATGAATATATGTAAAAATTATAAAGCTATTCATTCAATTACTAATCATTTAGACCTAAAATATTAAATTTAGTTTATTTCATTCATAGATTTTCTTGTCAAAATAAATTAAAAGCCATTTAATGATAATTTGCATTCTTAAATATCTTAATGCTGTAACACTTATAAAATATAATAAATTGTTTAAACAATTCTAAATAAAAAAAAATAAAATCGAAAATCTAAATAAATACCATTAAATATTAAACAAAGCAAAAATGCATCATTTTTAATGTTCTGGGGTAAATCATGACATACAGAGAAATCTAAAAAAAAAAATATTAAAGTTAATACTCATTAAATATTAATTTTCATAAACTATCCTTGATGTGTCTTATATTATTAACTAATGATGAATAGTTAATAAATAAGTATAAAGTATAGTGCCACCAGTGGCGTAGCGTGTGCGTATATAACAGCATACACTTCGCAAATTATAAAAATATTTATTTTTTTTTTTTTAAATATACAAGGTATATTAAAATAAAACCTTTTAAAATAAACCCTTTCTAACCTAACCTTTGTATATTAATATTGCTATATTTTTATAAAAAAATTTTCAATTGTACTAATTTAGTATTATAATATATTATATATCGTATATTATGTATATACATAATATTATATGGATTTTATTGATATTAATGGAGTTCATTGATCATTGAGATTGATCAATCCGCAACACCACGGCTACGCTGCGCTATAGTCCTTATAATATCTAGTGGCTAGTACCTACCATGTTTATTGTGTACGCAGTATGCAGATTGCATACGGGTACAGACATTTAGCGACAATAATTTATATTTCTTATCCATAATATTAATAACAAAAAATGTTACGTTCGCGGACGTGTATTCGTCACTCGTATATGCGGAATCAGTATTGCGTACGCTGTCATCGACCGTCGTCTATCTCATTATTCTGTCGGTTATATTATACAATTATTATGAGTTGTAACGTGCGTATTAACTGTATATTGTGAGTTTGACACATCAATAATGAATACAAATAATATAATATGTGAATGTAAAATTTTAAAAACAGTATTGGGGGGTGTGGGGGACAAAGCCCCCACGATTTCATTAACTTACAATTTCAACGAAAACACTAAACTGAAACCCACGCTACGCCACTGAGTGCCACATTTACTGTTATCTGCCGCTCGGGCCAAAATATATTTTACCGCCCTCTAATAATAATCTAAAAACCTATACAATTTTCATTCGTTTATTTATCTATCTTTCTTTATATTATTAATATAATTTTATACATGCAGAATATCGATTCTGTGTTAGTTTCTAAAATTTACCGCCCGGGGAAATTTTCCTCATTGCCACACATTAAATACGGAACTGATTATGTATGCAAAATTTTAGATTTTACTCACCACTGAGAACTATAATAGAAATAAAAAATGATAATTAAAAAAAATATACTCAACGATATTTCAAAATGAATATATAAATAATTATTACAATGTTGGCTACGTTTAAAGTGGTCGTATTAATTTTATATAGGTACATTAGTAACTTAATAAAACAAATTGTATAGAAACTTTGTTAAATATTGTAAATTTATCTGAAACTAAAGGTCAATTGATTCTTATAAATGTGATTAAATTGTCAAATTTCCTTTTATCTGATTTATGATATAAATATTTCAAACAGTTTTTTAAAAACCCTATTTATACATATTTTATAATAGTATCAATATTTTATGAGATATTGTATAGTATCAAGATTAAAAATAATTTACAATCTATATAAACTAATTTGAAAAATATTGACAAATATTGGGATTGCTCCAAAGAAAATCGTATGTAGTCGAAGAGCCTACTATACACTATTCATCTAAAATCTATTTTCATCGATATCTATGCTAAAAAATTAATTACAAAATTAATTTGATTGATATTGCGAATTGTTACAAAATTTATACAATGGTTAGAAGTGCATACAACAAAGATGAGGGGCCAACTTCATTTACTCTGGTGATTAATATGCTCCATGATATCTGTCTGATCGAGTGAATTCTTCGCTGTGTGGTCCGCATGTCAGTAATCCTACTGGCGTTCAGATACACGATCATACTATTGTAAACAGCAGTTAAGTCATCCGTCCGCGTTATTATGACAGGAGTAAGCCCTTTTACGAATTGGGCTGGGTGGCTAATCTAAGAAATTGTTCATTATTTTGACCAGTCAACGCTAAATCGTGTGCATAAAGGTAGCGTAAATGTCATTTGTCATCAGAACTCGTTCTTTGGTCCGCTGTTTATTCATTCTTCGGAGTGCTCATTCAACTTTCTATTAGGACGTCAGCTTCTTATTTAAGCATACTGTTATTTCCGTGATAGACTTGGTTGCGTTTTTCTTGTCCTTGTATCTTCAATACTAAACTGAATGTTGTATGTTTGAAGCTAATAGAAAAACGGATATCGATATTTCGTTTTCGTTGTAGCAAGCATTCGGCCAATAGACAATCCAAAATTGGAGCCATTTCTGGTGTATAATATAAATATCGATAGAATAAATCAATTTTGGCACTCTTTAGAAATTCAGAAATTTTAGTTGATAAGATTTTAGAACCAGGAGAATTGTTTCGCGTCAATTCACTTCTACGTGTAAATTTAAACCGACCAATTTAATACAAAGTGTCGCTGACCCAATTTAACATATTTATCTCAAATGCGATTGGCAGACACACCAGTTTGGTTTAGGAAGGATAAATTCCTGACATAGGTTTGAATTCCTGATATTCTGCTGCGATTAACGATCTGCACTGCACTGCACTAATTATGTTCTCAACGCGTTCAGTGCCCATGCTGCTTCATCGTAAGATAGTGAGGGATCAAATACATTAAACCAAACAAATTAAGATACAAGTGAAGGCAGGATTTGGTAAATTTGGTCCATCGATATTTTACCTTTTATATATTTAACCTCCTAAATTATTTATAATTTTTCTTGCAAATTTTAATTTGAATTACAATAAAATTGGGGTATAACATTAATATATCATTTTTCAAATATTTTAACATTTTTCGACCAGCCCACCGAGATTTTCTCAATAACTCGTCATGCTAATCCAAGCCTGCACAAGTGGCTATAAGAAATAAAAATGACTTATGCCAATTTATTTTAGTATTTTAGAAAAAATTAAGTTCAATCATGATATGATATAAATAAAGTACCTACAACTTATAATTTTCTACCGAAAGCATACTCTTCTTGTGGTAATCGGACCATTAATTCTATACAACCATCTTCAGACTTTTAAAAACACAAAAATCAAACATCAATCTGAATGTTAAGATTTGAAGACCTATAAAACAAAAATTGACTTTCGATTTTCAAAATATTTTGTAAATATGCAAGATTATGCTTCTAAAAAGTTTTAAAACTGTTAAATTCGATATTGCCGGTAAAATTAAAAATTTTTAAGAAAAAGTTATAAATTATAGAGTTTATAATTTATTTATTTATGAATTTCAAAGCTGTATATTAAGTCAGAAAATCAATCCATCCGTTCCAAAAGTTTATTACGTATATATACTATATATTAGAACACTCAAAAACCTTTTAAAGTCTTTAAGTTCAAAACTGCATTAGTTATCTTATAATATTTAAAATCAAATTCACGTCAACCACAATTTCGCCAATTTTCCATCGTTTTTTGATATTTTTTCATGTAATAAATGTAATGATGCGAATATTATTTTTTTCAATAAGTTGTACTTACAGTAATTTTCATGACCTTCATATAAGTCATAAATAATTTTGACTATATTTTTGGGAGCTGGTATTTTAGCTAAATAATACAAAAATATATTTTGCTAAAAAATTATGATTACAATTTATAAATATTTTATACTCTATGAAATGTATATGTTACATGAGATTTTTAATTAAAATTAAAATTTTAATTAAGTTAAGAAATAAACTAATATAACACCTGGTATCAATAAAATATTGAGTGGACAAATTTTAACCGAATGAAAAATACTTTAATGAAAACTTAACAAAAGTTATAAGTCTCTATTATAGTATAATTTTAATTTTAATAATTTGTTTCTTCTTCACAATATACAATTATGTATACAAATTATCTATTTTTAATTCTACATAGCCCTATGAAATTATAATAAACATTTTAAAACATAATTTGTATTGAGATCTATATTATTTAATTAGTAAAATTATATATTTATTATTATGGAATATTAATACTAGAATATTAACTAAATTAATTATGGTAATTAGTTTGCTAATAATAAAATCAACTATATGATGAACTCTCGTGTTCTATGGTGCGCCAACCCTCCCCCCCACAATCGTACGCGCTAAATTTTTGACCTGTTTCTGCCATAATTGTACCTTTCCGTTTACCTTCATATAAGAAATATCGATTACTTTGTTGATCATAATAAGAGTTCAATATTATTATATTTATTTTTGCAAACTGTAAAAAGGTGAAAAACCTAGACACAAGTTATCGTAAGTAAATCACATCTGTTTACATCGAAATATCAATTTATGCATTTAAAAATGTATTAGTGAATAATAGAAGATCTTTTAAAATAGAAAATAGAAAAAAACATTTAATTATAAATGCAACAATAATTTTTTATAACTTTATATTTTATATTTCAACATAGGTTGTACTATTATATTATATGAATTTTTTGGTTTATTAAATGTGAATAATTAATAATAAAAATATATTTAATTTCATATATTATCATTTTTTGGTGACTGCGTACGTACATATCTTTATTATTTTAGGTAACGAGCCTTGGTGATAACTTTTAAAAAGTAAATATTTTACGTCATATTAATGTATCTAATAAGAATTAGTTTTGAATTCTCATTATAACATTACCCATAAAAAGTTTTTTTATATACACTAAGTTATATTTTTACTTAAATATTAAAATAGTTAAGATTACCTTGTTTTATAGCTCTTATCTGATAGCATTCGTATGTTTCGCCATTTATTGGAATAACTGAAAATAAATAAGTTACGTAATATAGGTCTATATTATTCTCATTTTTTTTCTTCTTCTACTTTGACAAAAACTCATAACGAGAGGGCATTAATCATTCCAGTCTGAGACTTCCAAATTTCTCGGTTTTCTAACTGTCGTCCATTTACACCCAATATCTTCATATCACTTTATATTCAACTTAACCACCATTTTTTCAGACACTCTCTCATTTGACCTCCTATATTTATTTTCATTACAACTCTCACTGATCATATCTCCTCATAATATGTCAAAATTATGTCAGCCTGTTCTCTTTAATTGTTCCCACAATTGATAATATTCCTTCAACTTAAGTATTAATTCCATATTTTTTCGTATCTAGTCACTCCAAATAACAAGACACATAGCATTCTCATTCCTAGCATACTTTTACTCTTTGTTCTATTTTTTTGTTCATTGCCTAACATTTCGATTCATATAACATTACTATAATCACTACTGCCTTATAATATCTACCTATTATTCTTATCATTATTCAATTGTCAGTTGTTATTTGTCACGCAAAATATATGAGACAAGAAACATCTATTCACTTCATCTAACCACACTTTATCTTACTTTTCATATGTATTTTAGGCTATAATTATTTTGCTCTTATAGTATCAAGAACTTAAACCAATCAGTATAAAACACAACATTAACAATCATCTTCAATGGCTTTTCCCTATCATTTAGTTAATCATATCATTCGATATCACAAACGATTGATTATATTTTACTCTAATAAATCCTTAGTTCTTTCCCTATAAGCGCTGATCTTCCTTGTTCACTTTTTTTTTATCACTACAATAGTTTTATTCCAATTATGAATATCAAGCATACTCATCATAACCGTATAACTTCAACTTGTATTGAATCTTGGTATAAGCCAACTCTTACATTGAAATCTGCGCTCATCTACACAAATACTTCAGTCTTGTCATTTTCCTTTTATACTTATTCTTAAATATTAAAATTAAAACATTAATATTGTTATAATCTATTAAATTGTAATAATTAAATTGAGACACAATAAAAATTTATTAAATACATATCATAAACATTAGATTACACATATTATTTTTAAATACATTATAGGTATGTATAAAAAACTCTTTACTCACGCCCAAATATACTTTGATACCATTCAGGTTCTACAAAAAAATCAAATAGTTCAACAATTTAGAAAAACGAATAAAAATAGATAATTTTATAATCCAAATTTACCAGAGTCAAAATCTTCATTATCTAAATGTACAAATATAAAATATTCTCGTTATAATAAATTTCTATATAAAGTATTTATATATTAAAATTAATTAAAATTGTTTTCCTAATTATACATGCGTTACTTCCTTATGCAATACTATCAAATCAGAACACAGAGTGGGTTTTGCAGTCGTCCTAAACCAAACTGTTATTCACCATAAACTTCCTCAAATTCCTATCAAATTTACTGCTATGAACTATGCTATCCTATATGGAATTAAATTAGCAAGTCACTGTAGGTAACTGAGACTTTAATAACTAGTGATTTAATATGCAATTCAAATTGCACTCTTAAATCTTTGATCTGACAACGGAATCACACAAAAAAACAAGCCCGACACAAGTGCTAATATCAAATTTATGTGGATTCCTTCCTACATCCATATAAAGGGAAATTAAATTGTAGACCATGCAGCCAAAACCATCTCTATTTGCACCAATAAAAATATACCCTCAAACAACATACTCAAATCTTTACATATTAAAATCTTTTTAACTCTTGCGACTCTTGGGACTATACACTTAATCAACGAACTTAAATTCATCAAAGAGTCTACATGCCTTGGTACACTCCCCCAAAAATGAATAGATGACAAGATATTTTCATCACCAAGACCAGAATTGGACACACCTTTTTCAATACTTTTTCGAAGAATGTTCGAAATATTAACAAACACGTTCCATCGTCAACATTCCATGCAATATCAAAGAAGCTCACAAAGAAGATCAATATAAATATTATTTGTATCGTATTAAATTTATTTCAAACATCAGATTATTGAAGCCCCAACATCAGATTTACAAAAAAAAAAAAAAAAAAATGTTAAAAATGTTATATTTTATGATATATGAATAGAATTAGTATAGTAAATGTTAACAAACTAACATAAATAATACTCAGTTATATAAAAAGTGTTTTTTTGCAATTTGTTTTAGACTAAAACAAAATAATGCTACTACTACAATAGGACTAATGACCCAAAAATTATATATAAGTCCAATTCATAAACAAATATCAAGTTCCGTTTACCGGAAAATGATATAACAATTCATTAAGATGAAGGTATTTAGAACGCCATCATTTTATGTTGTAGAAATCATTAGAATATTCAATATTGATCTACTAGACCTAGAGTAATAGCATAAGATTATAATTATAACATTTCAAACTTGTTATTAATGAATCATTTATAATTTAAAATATTTAAATATCCTTAAAAAATATAAACTATGGTGAATACGATTACCTTTGGCACAATTTTCTAAATATAAAGATATATATTGTTTCAGGAATATATTTGAATAAACAAATCATACAATACTTTCAACAAATTATATAGTTACTACAACATAGGTATCAATTCATAATATAAAATATTCAGATTATCGTGCAATGAAAATTAAAATATAACAATAAGAAATTTAATGATAATAAAAAAAAAATAAGTAAATAATATATAGTTACTGGTAAGTATTGCTGTTTGTGTTGGATAACGTAAAAAACAAAAGTTTTATATAATAATAATACAAATAGGCAGATTTACATTTATACTAGTTTAATAAAAAGAAAGCGGAAAGGTCGATTCTGAACGTTACCCCTTCGGTCTTTGGAAAAGTTAGTGTTTTATTCTAATTAAGATTAAAATGCAATGATATTGCATTAGAAAATACAATTCTGAGCGAAACTCAATATAAAACAATATTATACTGATAAACCGTTCCAAAATTTTACCTCATGTGTAAAGTAAAATACCTATGAGAAAACTCAAAAATAATTTAAAGTACCTACGTTGAAAATTGCATTAGTTATCATTTAGAACCCAAAATCAATTTCATCAAAATTACGATTTCCGTAAATTTTGACGTTTAACCGTCATTTTTGGTAGTTTTCCATTTTCCAAAGAAAAATTATGAAAATTCACAAAAAAAAAATTAATGTCATTACGATCAAAACCTAATGAATTTTATTAGTAGTATTAGAGCTTAAAAAAAAAATTTAAGTCGGGATTTTTAAAATATTTTGTAAAAATGTTAAAAAATGGCGGAAATTCGGCAAAATTTCAATTTTTATTATTTAAAACTGTTTTATTTTGTGAGAACCAATCGATTTTTTTATCGTAGGGACAAGAAATTTTTTTTGAGTATTCACATGGGTGTTGGAAAATTTGGAAACGATTGGTTGATTTTCTGACTAAGTATTGAGCTTTGAACATTTTCAAAAATATTTAATGTTTCCTGCAATTTTTAGTTTTTAGGTTTGAAAATTATATGAAAGTCTAATCATATGATACTAAATATTTTTACATTATATTTTGAAAATCTTGATTGACAATTTTTTTTTATAAACTTTTAAAGTAAAAATTTTTGAAAATTACGGTTTTATTATTTTATTTCTAATAACCAATTAAGTTTAGATCGTATAGGAACTTGAAATTTATTTTAAATATTTACATTCATAATTTACATACATGGTAAAATTTTAGAATGTATTATCAGTAATCAGTATAGCATATTGTAATATATTGAGTTTCGCATTTCAGAATTGTATTTTCTAATGCAATATCAGTATATTCAAATAATTTTATTATATCTAATAATATCCAAATTTCCTATGAAATAATATCAATTAGCTATTATATTATAATAGCAAACGGTATATAGATTGACTTTAGGGAGCACGCCTTCGGCGTACGCGAAACTCTTTTTGTGGGGGAACATTTTTTAAGGGAAATTTCGATAAATGTTTTATCCACCTTCTTCAGATTTAGGGGCGTCTGCGATCTAGAGTGATCTACAGGTGACACCTTTTGAAGGAAAATCGATTACGTTTTGTAATTTTGTAATTCTTAAAATTTTCTCTTTCGGGAATCTTTCACGTGATTAAACGGCGGCAATTGTATTCTCTTGTTTTTTGCGTCATCTAACCCCTTGTGGCAGTTAACGAAAACGGAATCTGTTTTTCGGAGGAAAATTGCGGGGGAAATTGATATCCTGTAAGGAGTTCGTTTATATCGTACTCGGAAACATTATTCGACGGTTAATTTATTTCGTCGTAAATGTACGACTTCGTCGCACACGGCAAGTTTATTCCAAAGGCCGTCGATACGGGTGTCGGAAAGTGATAGCGTCATCGTAAGTACGATTTCGAAATGCTGCAATCGCCCGTCTCTCTCTCTAACGGATCTTTTTCCTCCTGTTTCGATAAAGTTTAAACGATCGTTTTAGTGTTTTTAAATGTATTAAAATGACGATTTAAATGGGCAAACCACACATCCACAAAAAAAATTTATCAAGATAAAAAAATATTTTATTCTCAAGAGCCAAGGATATACGAAAAAGTATTAGACTGCACAATGCCACAATATCAGTTGTTGCATAATAATCATTTATAGTCTTATTCTATGATAATAATTTTGACACCATAGATTGATATTATTGAAATTACTATTATCTATGCATAGATGTATTTAGCCAATATTAGTATTAAGGTGTGACCAATATGAATTGATATAACATGTATGTATGTTTGGTAAGACCATCAGTTTATCAGTAATATTTACATTTGAAATAAATATGCCAAATTCAACATAAATAAGTTGTATGTAACTATTTTGATAAATATACTACTTTTACGTAAGTACAATTTTAATGAATATTATACGTCATACTTTTATTTTTAATTTTGAAATTTTTTATAAGTTTTAATAATTTTCTCAAAACATTGTATTTATTCAAAATTTCAAATCAATGTTATGCTAATCTTATATACCACACAATATTTCATGTTACATCTAACAAAATTAACTAATATTGTAATTAAATGTCATAAAATGCTGTTGATAAAAAATAATTGTTTTCAAATAAATGTTTGAAAAGAACATATGTAATAAATGTAAGTAAACAGAGACTGTTGTGAAAAAGTAAGTAAATTATATGAAATTAAAGATTTACACTATATAGTTATTAATTAATTTATAATTTTATAATTTCTTTTAGAGTGTGAATCCCAAACTAAAATGAATATTTTAACGAAAGTACTAACACTAGGAACTGAAAACAATAAAGCATGTGGCTTTGAATATTATATCAAATACAACTGATTGGCAAGTGTATTGTAGACTTTGTATGGGTATTGTGTTACACTGAACTCATCAATATCAACTACGGGTAAAACCATAGAGTAAAATGTTATTATGATAAAAATATATAAGTATATTAATCTTTTTAACAGACATTTGATTATTTTGACTTAGACAACACCAGAGACTGATGGTGAAGACAACAACAACTTACTATTGCTATATTTTTATTTATACAGGTATAAAAGTGAGTTATTTTTTTTTAATTTTTAATTTTTTTTTTTTTTTTGTAGTTTAAACTACAATGTTTATACGTTTAACGATACGGTGCGTTATATAATTTGAAGTGTTTCTTTGTAGGATATGGAATCATTCATTATGCTTTTATTAAATATTTTAATAATTTTCCTGTACATTTTGTTGTGTAGTAAAAATCGCAAATCCAATTTTTTGCTTTATGTGATATAGATCAGTACAAAATTGTGAATATATATATATATATAGTACAACTAATAAAATATATTTTCAAAATAAATACTATTGCTTTTCATTTATGCAGATGTATTTGGTATGCTACTCATATACCACATAGTTAACAGAGGACACTGCTAAAGCATTAGAACAGGTAAATAATATATAAAAAGAAATGTGTAGTAAACAAAGACTGTAAGCGAATAATTGGAATTAATAATTTACTTTTTTCAGGTGTGTTTGACAGAATCTAATACACTACACTACACTGTTCATATTATGTTAATGAGTGCATCAATGTCAATTATGGGTAAAGCCATAGATTATTTAAGTGTAAGCGTTATTATAATAAAAATATATAAGTATATTAATCTTTTCTATATACATTTGATGATTTCGACTAAGATAACACCAGAGACTGATGGTGAAGACAACAACAACTTACTATTGTTAGTTTTTACAAGTATATAAGCGAGTAATTTTTTTTTTTTTTTTTTGTAGTTAAAAATCAATGTTTTTACGTGTAATGACACGGTGCCTTATATAATTTGAAGTTTTTCTTCGTATGGAATCATTCATCATGCTTTTATTAAATGTTTAATGTATGGCAAAAAAGAGGGTGTTGAGAAAAAAGTAGATTGGTAAACAATGTTCATATGTATAACAACATAATGCAATATATAGACTTTAAATCTTGATGATTTGTTATTTAATTGTAGCTAAGTGAATTAAAATCTTATCACTTTACAGATATTATATGCTCAATACAAAACTATACAAAGTATTGAAGGATGTATACCTTATACAAAGTTACAGTGTTCAGTGGATGGTAAAGTTCTCTATATCATGTGTAGTGTAGCTACCTTGTAACAATGTAAACCTTTAACATTTTATATAAAGTTTAGATCAGCGCAAAATGTTTGAGTATGGGAAAGTAAAGTTATACATCCATAGCATAATTAATATAATATATATATTGAATATAAATACTATTGTTGCGGGTGTACTTGGTATGTTTCATACACCACATAGTATTTCATGTTATAACAGACAATATGGTAATTACTAATTATATATATTTATAAATGTCCCAAATGGTGCAAATTTTTATATTATAATTGTTTTTCAAGTGTGTGAAACGTAACTAAAATGATATTACGAAGACTATCCAGCTGAAAGCAGTTAAGATATAAGTATGTATACCAAATACCACTGGCAGGCAAGTGTTTATTTACCAGTATACTGAACCACATATAATTAGATAACATTGTTTAGATTTGTTGCAGTACTTTTTACAGATCTATTATAATGCGCATGGATATTCGATTAAATAGACAATAAGACTGCTTTGACTATTGACTGCTAGTGAAAATTAAAATAAGTAAGTTAATGTTTAAAATATTGGTAACAGTGTGAATGCCTAATATAATTTGAAATGTCAAAAGTTAAAAGTAGAGTTTGACATCTATTGTCACTTATTGGTGTGTGCAATATTGCAACTCTATGTTTTAACTGTGGTTAAATTGTTCTTTGGAAGTTAAGACGCAGAGCTCTGTATAATATTAACTATATAAATACTCATAAAAATAATATGTTGAAGAATAATACATTATATTAACGAAAAATTGTAAAACAAACGTTTATTAAATTACAAAAGGTTAGAAAAAAGTCAATAAAATCTCAATAAACCGTACACAATAATATTTATTAAAATTATTATTCGTCGGCCATTTTTAAGTCCGAAGGAAAAATTAAATTGTCGTTAAATTTTAAAAAGTTAATAATTTCCATTCGGAGGAATTTTCTTCTTATTGAAGAACAACATACGTTCAAGTACATCATTACGAGTAACGATAATTCCAAATTTAATGCTGAACAAAAAATGGTCATTTAGATTTAGTGTTTTAGAAATAGGCACATCATTTAATAACATTATTACCTGGTTCTATGAAAAAAACAACGTAAATATTTTTAATTATACCGACATCTTATATCTTATACCCATCTAAATTATAATTAATTATAATTTATATATATAAAATATAATATATATATTTATAATATATATAATTTTTATATATATTATAATTAATTTATGTTCTAGCATCAATAATTATGACTATAAAATTTTACTAGAAATTAGAAGTAACATATTATATTTCTAAAGTAGAAAATATTTCCGAAAATAGACTTTTTTCTTGGTTGTCCTCGGCCAAGACGGGTTTTAAGGATAGTGACTTAGTTAAAATAATCAATGAAAAATTTGTCAAACTTTTATTTGAATAGGACGCATACTTACTACATTTTAAACTTACCATAACGTTTAAGCACTATATTAGTTTTACAAATTTATATTACTATTAATAACTTAAATAGATATTAATATACTATTCTTTTGGCTTACAAATATAATAATTATAATATCGTGAAAAGTAAACTCTTGTTATTAGATACTTTCTGGTATTTAACTTAAAAAAAAAAAAAAACCAAACAGATACTAATTCCAAAAATTGAATATTTAACTAACTGAACATTAAAGTAGATATTTTATACGTTAAATATAGTCATTCATCGGTACTCCGGTTGCTATACCTCGGACCGTGGTTGGCGACCTCAATAAAGGCGTCACATAATGTTTCCAGAATTACAACGGATTTTCGAAACGTTACAACATATTAAAACATATTGTTTCTTGTTGTAAACTAAAATTTCCACCTTCTGCCACATACACAATAATTAGTTTATTACTTATATTTATTTAATAGTGTTGCAAATTATTATTTATACTTAATATTTACGTCTATGTATTGTTTGATGAAGAGTTGATGAGTACAAATCCAGAAAGAGTAAATGATGATTACAGTGCCGAGTTAACGAATATACCACCTGGGGACATATTTTACAATTCCGCCCTTTACAAACCTGTACCCATCATAAAAATAATAACATACATAACAACAGTTTAAAAATTGTTTAGTTTATATATTAAATTAATAAGCATATCGTTAATATAAAAATCTGTAGTTTTAATATCGTAGAGCTTTTAATAAGTATAAACATTTTAAACATTAGTTAAATATTATAAATATTTAAACACAAGTTATAATTTACAACTTTTTTCTAGCTATCTGTGAAGCAAATTCTTTAATTAAATCATTCCAATCCATACTTTGTAGAACACAATTCTCGATAGACATTCGAGACAATGATGACATATTTTCATTAGATAATGATGTTCTTTGGTAGTTCTTTACTCTCTTTAAAACTGAGAATGATCTCTCTCCGCTAGTGTTTGCGCATGGAATAGATACATGAAGTTTTAAAGCTATTTCTACATTAGGAAATGAATCATTTAACTTTGATATTGTTAATGCTTCAAGCAAACTGTGCATAGATGATTTTTCTTCTTCTGAAAAATGTTTCATTATAATTTTAAATTTAATTATCTCATTCTCGAGGTCACGTTCTAAATCTTCACTATAAATAGCTATTAATTGTTTTGATTTTTCACGTAAAATTTCATTGTCAATTTCTTCCATATTTAAAAAAAAACCAAATATCTTATTTATCTCAATATAAGCCATTTTTCTTTCATTTAAACATAAAATGATTGTGTCACAAATTGGTAAAAATGTTTCATTTTTGAATTTCTCTTGCCCGTAAAATATTGTTTCATTAACAATATCATCATGAAAAAATTTTTTTCGTTTATTTATTTTTTCTACGTAAGAAAATATTTCATGTTCACTAATCTGCTTTGCTTCAAATAATATATTATCGAATCTATTTCTTATATCTTTTACATACATTTCTAGAGATTCATACAATTTCACAACACAAGATAAATCAATATTAATACGTTGTAAATTTTTACTTGTCGCCTCGAATCTTTCTAATATTGGAGTCCACAAAGCTATCATA
Source organism: Eriosoma lanigerum (assembly GCA_013282895.1). NCBI lineage: Eukaryota > Metazoa > Arthropoda > Insecta > Hemiptera > Aphididae > Eriosoma > Eriosoma lanigerum. The sequence continues at coordinate 14,352,992 of CM023357.1, forward strand.
AATGAGAACTCGAGCGTGTCAATTTTTTTATATATGGATTTTGCTTCATATCTTATACCAACTTTCTGATCTAAATTCGAAGCTATAGATTTCAATGAATTTAACACTCCTTTAAACCCAATTTTCAAACTCTTACAAACACTGAATCTTGATGACCATCTCGTCGGGCATAAATTTTTACAATCATTGAATTAGGTATATTTTTCAAACTTATTAAAAGTTGTTCCCACCGCAATGCCGATGCACAGAAAAAAATACATAGATATTTTGGGCAAGTGAAAAAAAGTTATAACCTTCCTTAATTACATCAGCAACATGACAACCAACCAAATTTAAGGAATGTGCTGAGCATTGACTAAAAATCGTGTTTTTTGACTTTTCTTTGATTCGAGCTTGTAATTCATTATAAATACCTGACATATTTCTGGCATTGTCGTAGGATTGTCCACGACAGTAATTTATATTGATATTTAATTCAGTTCTTTTGGTTAATATTGCGAGTTCCATTTCTTTACTTTTATGTCCAACCGATGGAATAAAACATAAAAATCGTTGTACTCAGTCCCGTTTAAATTGACGTATCTAATTGCAATTGTTAATTGGTCAAATTTTATGATATCGGGAGTAGAATCTACGATTAACGAGAAATATTTAGCTGTCGCTACTTCATTTACAATCTTATGAAGTACAGATTTGTTCATAAGTGTTATTAACTCGTCGCAAATAGTATGGGACAGATACGAAACGTTTCATGGCCTTTATTACCGTACTCATCAAGATGTTTGGACATTAGTGGATCGAATTTTGCAATTAATTCTAAACAACCGAAGTAATTGCCATTATTTTTAGAACCCAACATCTCATTATCGCCACGAAATGCAAGACCTCTGCCTGATAAAAATATAATTGTTTCAATTAAACGGTGAATTATACTTCTCCAATAAATTTCCCTTTTTTCAAGCTCTATTTTTAACTCAACATCAATACCTGTAGTTATTTTACGTCTTGAAAACCATATGCGAATTGATTCATTATGCGTCAAATTCTTTTTATATTATTCAACTTTTTCTAAATATTTTTTCCAATCAGTAAATCCTAAATCAGTGGAACTAAACTGTGTTATTTTATTAGAAAATAGAAGGCAGTAAAAACAAAATAGTGCATTTTTTGATGTTGAGTATAGTAACCATTGTCAATCTTTTATTTCATCATTCAAAAGTTTCCTTTTGAAAACATCATGCGATAACTTCCTATTAAATTCGCCACATTTACGAATAGTATTATCAAAATTAATTATTTTAGGATTTGATACAACAGGGTTATGAATAAAATAATCAATCATATCAAAATTTATTTCCCATAAAGCTGGATCTTGTGATGGACAAATTGGAACATTAGTAGTTTTACAAAAGACTTCAACGTCAGATTTTAAAGTTTCGTCATCGGTTTTTAACGATTTTTCAATCAATTCATCAGAATCGGATTTCTGGAAATTTTAAAATATTATATTTTAGTACCTAATTTAATTTTCATACACAAGTAAATACATTTTTAAATTAATAATGTGTTTATCAAAAATTACAAAATAATTTATTTATTTATTTATTTATTTATTTAATTATTTAAAAATAAATATTTACATTTTTAAAATAAAAGCATAAAAATCATTTTTACGATATGTAGGTATGATTGAACAAATTTATCGGCGTATCATATCCGAAAAAAAATCAAATAAAAACTTACATGCTACAGAGTAGCAAACTATCTAACTATGATATAAGATAACAATATTTGATAAATGTCTTAATTAAAAAAAATATTTTAAATAATTTTATTAAATCAATTAAGCTATTATAGTATAAATTTAAAAAAAAAAACTTAAAAACATTGGAAACAACACTCAACAAAAGACTTGCTAGTATGTCAAAATTGTCAAATAATGCTGACCCACCATTTAGGTATATAAAATAGAAAAATTTAATGTAATGAAATACCGAGTAAAATACAATCGTAGTCAGAAGTATTATAAATTAATTTTAAAGTAGTTTTAAAAATATTAGCATAAATATTAATTGTGACTATTCATATTTTATATTTTCATTGTTCTTTATTAAATGGGTACTACAATATAATATTATTAAATACGTAAGTTCTTACCCTTTTGTAAAAACTTTGAATTAAAGATGTCTGAGAAATAATTAGTTTGTCTTTTTTATTTTTTTCCTCAGCTCTTTTGCAAAATTCTGCACCACTTAACTTTATGCGTTTTCCACTCATATTGAAAGATAAAAAACTTAGGAAACGTTTGTTTTTCAATTTTCAGTCAATATAACTTGACAATTGACAAGACTATGAGTAGTGAGTACGTAAAATACGTTCTACTACTACGAGACTTAAAAGACGATGGTATAATAACAACAGTTGATTGGTAATGTACTAATGTACAATTAAATTGTTTATAACTAAAATTTGATAAGCTGATGGTTATAAATAAATTATAATATTATAGCCATACGGGTATAAAACACACACAATTACTGCTGTAAACATATTTTTTACAATATTTATACTCGAAAATAATACTATAATACAAACGAAAATAGAAACGAGTCTGTCCGAGCGCTCTAATAATAATAATGGTCTTTCCATTTTACTAATAATACGCTGAACGCTTATTTATGTGATAATTCTGTGGTTGGCGATATAAATATAAAATTTACAATATAATATTACTATATATTATTATTATTTATTATTTGTTATTTTGTTATACATTTTTCAATGAATAATAATATTCTTCCTACAAATTAAAATACATTAGAAAACATCAAAATTTTCGTTTTTGCCGTTAAAAAATTGCCACCCCTAAAAAAATATCACCCGGGGCAACTGCCCTCTTTGCCTGCCCCCCCCCCCCCCTTTAACCCGGCACTGAAGGGTTGTTATTATCTGACTATATTAAAATTATTAACGATATAGAAAAACGATATGAAACTCTACAAAGTCAAATTGGATTGAAATTACAGTTAAAATTAAAATAAGTTTTAGAAAAAAATACTGGTCTATCACTTTTGAAAAAAATGTCTTGCATTTTATTGGGTATAAGAGACATATAAAAATTTGAAGGTTTTCCAGATAATATTTCTAGTAGTGATGTTCCATACTTTAAGTTCGCTACTATCGATATAGAACGTTCATTCTCAACATACAAAACATTTCTAATTAATAATAGGAGGTCGTTAAAATTTGAAAATGTTCATAAACACATAATAATACAGTGCAATTTTCAAGGTTAGGTGTATAATACATATTATATTTTTAATTCATTCATTTTTTTATAAGAGTATTATAATTTTTTAAATTAAAATATTTACCTACTTATAAATGTAATTAATTTTACCAATTATGTTTACAGAATTATGAAATTAATCAAAATAATTTCTTTTAAATTTTTTTAGAGCGTATTTAATTTTTTTATTGAGCATATTTCACCATATTTTAAGGCATAAAATAGCACATATTTCATGGTTTTTTAATATTAGAAGTCTCGAGCTATGGTCATTATTATTTATATGAAAAATAATCATGTCAGTAAAATACTAGCGTAGTTATTGACATCCAGGCTGCGCTGAGGTCGCAATTCTGGATGACAAATCATGCTTCTGTGAAGCTCTCGTTGAAATCGACCATACGATAACGCTATCTCAACACTCGACACTCGTATCGATATCGGTCAGGGGTTGCTACCAGTTGTCAGAAAAATGATAAGGCAACTCGAGTCACCACAACAGTCAGAAAAACCAATATTGAAGAAAAAAAGGGCATAGGAACACCAACTATAAAAACAGAAATGTTGTTTGTTCAAATTATTAAATAATTTATTCATGATAAAAAAATGTATTCTAAATTCTTATCATAATATTATACTATGATTAATTATTAACTTTTGATTATTATTTATTATATTAAATATATTTAGCCATGAGTATACCTATGTCCTAGTCCTACCTTAATAAACTCATTAATTTAACAAAAAATATTTAGTTTATAAGTTTTCAATTTAATTTGCAACCTAAGGCACAAATACCTACCTACATACCTATACTATATATACATAATATAGTACCTAATGTATAGAAATATATTCTCAATAATCTAAATAATACCATGTCTATGAGAGCAGTATATTAAGTCAGCGAGTGCTATAATAAACAAATACAATGTGGGTTATTTATTACAAATATTTAATTTATATTTTTCCAATAGGCAATTGTTATATATATAGGTAGGTAGGTACAAGTCACTAAATGACAAAACACTAAAAATTACTACGGTATATATCTATAACAATAATTCAACAAATTCGTTAATAATCATAGGATAATAAATTATATAATAGTTAGGTCCTATATATAATATATACCTAAACTAAATATCGTTAGATATGATATAAATATGATATGTGAATACATAAATTGTTAGGTGTGTACAAATGATAAGAGTTAAATTATGGTACGGTATTTTATTTTGAAATAATGATTGGCAACATCGTATGTAGATTTATAATATATTTTTTAAGTTTGGCAACTCCATAGTCGTCAGAATTTTTGAAACCATTATCTTATCATTTTTCTGACAACTGGTAAACTCCCGTAGGCCAGTCGGTGCTTGGGAAGAGATTGATTAGTCCTCCCGACTTTTGATAAAAAAAATAATTTCAAACTTTTACTATGCATACTAACATATAAAAATAAAATATTATACAGATATGAATTTAATGTTAATGAATGTAACACACTGGTCTGAATAAGTAAAATAATGTGTCCTTCCAGACCAATTGATAAATTATAATTAGTAATAGGGATGTATACAGTACTTTAAAAAATAATAAGAATTTTGGATTATTTAAAATTACGACACCAACCTTGAAAATAATAAGTATTATCTAAAATATAAAAAATCTAATTTCTTATCAATATAATGCATGTGCATAACTCTGCTCGTGGCGGTACTGGCCGCTACGCTCCGCAAATCGAAAATATTCCTCGATTTTTTGTGCAAAGTTAAAATTCAACTAATCAGTTAGTAATTACTAGTAATTTATAACTGAAAATAAATATATTTTAATTTGAAAATAAATAATCTTTAAACAATTGTTTTCGTGGAATTTTAGTTATGTATGTTGGTATTCTTTTTTGTGCAAAAATCAGATATAAATTTATTCCTCTTATCAAAACTTGTGAGAACTGGATCACTACCACTCAGGAACCATTTGATAAGCGATAACCATCACCGAATTTTATGTAAAGAGATTTATAATCAGAGATAATTATACTAATTAATTACATTGGATCTTTAAAAAATAAATTATAATATAATGGAGACTACACTTCAATGAAAATATGTCGTTTATATTATGTATTACTTACATTTTCTGTGTACAATCACTAGAATTACATAACATTACAAATTATCAAGTTAATTATAAAATTATTATAATTGCAAAGTCATATTTTGTTAGGTTTAGATTTTAAGAATACAGATGGTAATTCATTAATTTTAGGGTTTTCTTAAAATATTATTTATTTGGATTATGGGTTTCAGGTATTGATGATATTCAGATGTTTATAACACCAAAATAAAAAATGGAAAATTAGGTACTCATAAAGGTTACTATTCGGGTTAATATTGGTTAATAAGGGATCCTTATTAAGGGTGTATTTTAACACTACGTAAACTAATATTAAATTTGCAGTTAGCTAATAAATAATACAAAATAACATATCTGAATAATTTTTAATTTGTAAAATGTATTTTAATATTGAGTTCATCAGACTTCTTTATTCGGGTTATGGTTTAATTAGGATTTTCAAAATAAATAACATTCAGGTTAATAATGTTTTCAGGTATTTAAATTTCAAGGATTTTTAATGGTATTACAGGTTCGGGTTTATTATAATGCAAAGCCCCAATTTTTATACAATATATATATATAATCTATTTAATCTCTGGTAAATGGTTAGTAACGTTAGATTTATACAGAAGGGGAAGGAGAAATGTTCAGAATCAATGACTGCCAGCCTGTTTTTTTTTTATAAATTTACGTAAAAATATAATTTAAATATCTAAAATGCATATTAACCGGATCCATGTCATTAATCATTATAGATAGTAGACTATTAATTGCGTGAGAATAGATAATGGACAATGAATAATCTGACAATATTGCTTGTATACGGCAAAAGAAAGTATTATAGTGGGTTACAATATTTGATAATCTAATTAAATACATATACTATTATAATACATATTTATGTATAAATAGTACGTATAATGTAATTTATATTGCAATACATATATTTATAACAATAAATAACTAATTAAATGAAATTAATTTCAATAAGTATTTATTGCTTACAATTGAAGTTGAAAATTATGTATGATATCTCGCAAAAATATATTTTTTCCATTTGTAAAGTCGTTAAGATGGATATTGATGGATAAAAAAAAAAAAGCTAAAAATAAAAGCGTTTGAACGTTTAATAATCATGAATCATATATTCAATTGTCGCACCATCAATGACAGTAACCATATTCTATAATTTGTAAACTTCTTACAAAATATAAATAAATAAAAGTATTTCAAATTTTTTCTGAAGTGAATATTGATCTGAAATAAGTTCTTATTACTGTAGTCAATAATCAAGAAAAATTAATATAATGATTTTTATTTTACAAAATACAAATCATATTTAATGTATGTTACAAAAAAAAAAAAAAAGCGTGAAGGTCAATTTTGAAAATTACTCATTCGTTTCTTTGGTCCTTGGAAAAATTAGCGGTTTATTATAATTAAGATTTGCAAGCAATGATATTACATTCGAAAATACGATTCTGAGCGAAATTCAGTCAGATATACAATATATTTTAGTGATAATCCGTTCCAAAATGTTGTCACACGTGTAAATTACCTATGACACTATTACTCAAACAAATTTCAAGTTCCTTCATTCAAAACTCAATTATTTATTACGAAAAAAAAAAACAAAACAAAAAAATTTATATATCAGACACAGTAATTTTGTCAATTTCCTGCCACTTTTGGTAGTTTATCGTCTCCCAATGAAAAACTTTTGAGAAATTCGAAAATCAAGCTGAATAAAGTATCAACTAGATACAATTTTCTACCTAAAGTATTACCTATACGTAGTAATCGGGCCATTTTTTCTACCCAAAATCGTGCTATAAGAAAAAAAAATCGTTGTAAATTCAATACATTCCTCGCTTCGCTCAGAACCTAATAGTGTAGAGTATGCCGTTTTACAAACTTGAATAAATATATCACTATAAGTACAACCCAAAGAGAAAAACGGGTATTATCTAACTGAAAAATGTTCATATCTTCCTCAAAATAATAATAAAATATTTACGTGTGTTCTAAAGATATTTTAATTTAATAACTACTCGTAGAATAATTTAGACGTACGTTTTTCTCTGTTTTCATACTTGTCTGATAATTTTTTAACTGTACATAAATATATAACTATAATTAATTATTACGATTTAAATAATATTAAAATTTAATTTATAAATAATATATTCTCTTATTTAAATATTCATCAAAATCAACATTTTTCGGATAAAAAAAAAAAATAAGAGAAAAATAATTTGTTGAATAAAGATTCAGAATATATGACTTATTGTTATTAATTAATATTTAAGATAATTAGATAGACATAAATTTTAAATCTTTTTTTTTTACTTTAAAATTTCTTAAGTGTTTCTTCTTAAAATATATTTTGTTTAGTTTCTTCGATTTCTTTATGGGTTAAATAGGAAAACTAACATCTCACATCCAAACCTGTATCCTTCTTTTTCCAATTGACACTATTTCTCAACTGTTCAATATACTTTTTTATAACAATTACCCAGTAAAGCCTTGTTCATTCCAAAGTTATTTGGGTTTTAAGATCGAAGGTTGAGTACAAAAGGAGTAGGAATAGTTCTTTAAAACGATTTAGGACACAAGGTAAAAGAGTACGTGCAATATAATATAATGATAGTATAATTGTAGTCAAATTAGATACTAAACCAATAGATACTGTGATAATTCAAGTTTATAACTCAAAAGAAAAGGACGATGAAGCAGAAAGAATATATGATGTACTAAATGATGTAATAAAGACTGTCAAAGGAGAAGAAAATCTTATAATACTAGGAGAATTTAATACTACCGTTAGAGAAGAAAAAGAAAAGAATATTGTCAGTAAGTATGGACTTGGAATTAGAAACCCAAGACGAGAAATCTTATTTAACTCTTCACAAAGTTCTGTGTGCGGAATTATCTAATAATAAAGAACATACTTTTCCAACATTACAAATGAAGACGATATACGTTGAAAGCTCCCGGCGATATAAGAAGAGCACAAATAGATTACATATTGGTAAGAGAAAGATACAAAAATCAAGTTAAAGACAGTAAAAGTTATCCTAGTAAGATAGTAATAGCGATCATAACCTGGTCCTGATTCATTGTGAACTTAAGTTTAAGAAACTACAAAATAAAAAAAAGGTATAAAACGCATTAAACTGATAAACCTGAAAGTGGAAGAAATCAAAAATTCATACAAAGAAAATACAGAGGGCTATGACGGAAATCTATGACATAAAGTACTTCAAGCATTAAAGAAAAATGGGGAAATACCAAACGATGCATATTATGAAATTTTAAGAAAATCGAAAGAAACAAATAGAAAAGAATGGATAAACGTTTAAATCCTAGAAATGATTAATGAAAGGAGAAGATATAAAAATGCTACAGACCGAAGAGGAATGGAAAAATACTGGAAATTAAAAAATGCAATAAATAGAGAGTTCAAGAAAAGCAAGGAAGTATTTTTTTAACAACATTTGCCAGGATGTTAATGAAGCGCTAAATGTGGGATTAATGGATAAGACGTATGAGATGGTTAGATAATTTTTTAAGGAAAGAAAAGTTAAAACGGCAAGTATTAAAGAAGCAAATAGCAATATTATAATTTATAAATAAAGAAGCAGAAGTAGCAAAATATTGGAAAAAGTACTTAGAGCAACTGTATTGTGAAGAATATATGACATAGACGCAGATATGGAAGAAGAAAGTCAGAACTATATGGAAGAAAAAGACCAAAGAGTATCTCAATATATTAATATATATTATACCGGGTTGTACGACACTTGGGCGAGCTTTTTTTTGAACGAAGATACTTTTTCACCAATATCAACCATAGTCCTATTTTTTCCCTGCATCTCAGTATTCAATCATCTCTCTGAGCTCTCTGATTGGTTGAGCCGTTGTCGCTTTCCATATATTCGTAGATGGTCGTTATTGTCACTCGTCAATTGTCTGCGTCGTCCCACTGCCTCGACATCTCACTGGTTGTCAGGCCGATCAAGAATAACATAACAATACTAATGTACGATAACAACGCGCTGTAGCAATTTGGGACAAAACATCATGAATCAAAACAGAAATTATATAATACCTATTGTTATACTAGGTACAATACGAGAATACAAATTACGACTGCGTACAACCCGCAGCCCGCACCACGATCATTTTAATATTTTATTGGTAAAAATATTTTCGAAATGTTTTTACTTGAAAATAAAATTATAAAAATACTAAATAATATGATATGTAAATTGTCAAAATGTTTTCATGACCCACGATAAATACCTACGCGACCCTAATTAGGGAACCCTAGTTGGGAACCACTGATGTAGAGAATAATTGAACAAACTTATTATAATTTTATTTTTTTAGTAACCAGTTTAGAAGCATTCGGGTTAACGAATTTTAAAGGGATAATAGTTATAATTTATCATATTCACATTAAGGATATAAAATAATATAAATAATATTCATTATAATACTTACTAGTTCGTAACACTATAGATATTGAAATAAAAAATGTAAAAATGAAATAATGTTTATTTTAATCGCAATGAAAATGTATAAAAACAATATAATTATTTAATGAAAAATCATTACATTTTTATATAATCAGATACAAAAGCACTATAAGTACCTTATTAATTAATACAAATATCGAGAACTATAACAGTAGGTAGTATATGACATATCGCACACATATCCGAAATATAAAACTGAGCAAGTTAACAAATTGTTTTAACTTGATAAGTTATGAGTAAACTAAAGAAGAAAAGTAACTTTACTTAATTAAAAATTAAACAAGATTAGGTTAGGTAGACCTCCGCATATCATTCTCAAATGACGCCTATTTTTGTATTTTAACATATTAAAAATTACAAATGTTAAAAATATCAGTTTTCTTATATGCTAAGAACGTAAAATTTGAATATATAATTAAATAGAAAGGTGAAATAAGAATTTCAAAGTTCTCACTATTTCAATAACTTTAATTTTAGTTAATTTTGATTCACTATACGCCGCGGGGGATATTAATATAATATTTAATCGAAACAATTAGAATTAAAAATTTAAAGTACTTTCAATTTTATGAATGATAGTATTAAATATTTTTATAAGTACTCCAAAAAATGTTGAGTGTTTAAATTAAAAACGTTCAAAATTACATAATATTGATTAATTTTATATAATAAAACATACATAGTATTTGGTTCAGTTTAAAAAAATTATAACATGAAACTCCTTTATTGGGCAACACTAAAAAACAATATATATTATATATAGAATACCAGAATACAAATATTTTGTTTAGATTTATTTAAAATTATAATGAAAAAAATTTTATCATTAATTTCATATAGGAATTTTCTATTCATTAGTACCAGTAGATACTATTATCATGCTATGGACACTCCCTATTAAAGTAATGTAATTCTCAAAGATGTAAACAAACCAAAATTCAGCCTGGCAGCAGGTTAACCACTGGACGAAAAATTTCAGTTTTTCAAAATCTTTCTTATAATCTGTGATATTAGTATACGAAACGTATGATAATTGATAATAATATATTTAATGGTACAATATTATGGTAAAATGAGTATACAATAATTTCATTTCATGAATGTTGTCACTATGATGTGAGGACGAATTTTAGTTTGTTTACAAACGGCCGAGTGTCCTATCTGGTTTCATATAATCTGTGCTATTATTTATGCGTTTGTGATTTCTTATATTGTTGGATACTAACTATGAGGTACCATCTAGCTAGAGTAGCGCAAACTTGGATGACAACGTGGCATTATACAAATGGCCAACTGTTAACGTATCTAGTATTTTTTTCATCTAGCCTCTAATGATATTTTCTTTCATCATTTGTTGTTTTTGTTTTATGTTTTTTGATTTTGAGCGGAGCGAGGAATGTATTGTTTCTACAAAGATGTTTTTTTTTTTTTTGTTATATATGAAATAATTTTTTCGGATAAAAATAATTATCCGATTGCTACAAGTAGGGTATGCTTTCGGTAGCAAATCGTATTATATTAGTACTTTATAAAGCTCATTTTTCGAATTTTTTTAAAGTTTTTTCCTAAGAGAAGAAAAACTACTAAAAATGGAAAAAATTGGCAAAATTACAATTTTCGTAATTTTTTTTTTTTTGTTATAACTAATTGAGTTTTGATTATAGAAACTTGAAAATTTGTTTCTCAAAATAGTAATATACAAGTGTGGTAAAATTTTGGAATAGATTAGTCGATTATTTAGCTAAATATAGAGCTATGAAATTTTATACAAAACAAATTAATATTACTTACAATTTTGGTTTAATGGTATGAAAATTTTATGGATTATCAGTATAATATATTGTAATATATTGAGATTCGCTCAGAATCGTAATTTCTAATGCAATATCATTGCATTCCAATCTTAATAATAATAATAAACCACTAATTTCTTCGATGACCGAAGGGACGATCGACCTTTCCACTTTTAGATTCTGAACGGAGCGAGGAATGTATTGTTTCCACAAAATGTTATTTTTTTTTTACGATTTTCGTAATTTTTATTTTTTTATTTAGTGATAACTAATTAAGTTTCGATCGTAGGAACATGAAATTTTTTTGAGTACTAACATAAGTAATGTATATGAACAAAACGAAAAAAGAGCCGAACGACCAGTACGTTAAATAAAATATAAATATAATTAATAAATAAATCACAATACAAAAAAAATTATAAAAAGTCAAAAGTTTACACCTGATTTATCCCACGTAGACAACATTAAACATATATTCGAGTTCACCGTTGTAAGGGGCGAGCGGCAATTTAACGTACACTTACACGGACGACAACGACGTTCAACTGATAGCAACGACGATGTCGAGGTCGGGAAACGAATAAGCCTAACACACGGGTAAAATGATGATACAATTTAGTTATTGTGAGGGGGAGGGGGGAAATCTCTGTGATCAGATCAGTCTGGTGCAATGACCACAGAGTTGACAAAAAATCGGAGAAATACCTTAAATCTATACACTTAAAGACACTTATAAATTAACAACGATGTTGGAAAATGGTAAACGAACTAGTAACTGATTGAATCTCGACGACCTGAACGGCCTCCCACACACCACACAGGTTGTTTGCGGACTTACGTGAGTATTGAACGACGGACAGTCGATTCAGTTTTCAATAATAGAAACAAACTCAACCGACTTATGGGCGACCGATGCACACATGCTACAAGTTGGTGGCGGATTTACACTGATGCTGGTATTAATTTCGTATTTGGTTGATTGTGCTTTTTAAACTTGACTGATCGACAATAATTAAACAAAAACAATTTAGGTATAAGATAATAAAAATTTAACAATAATATTACAATAATTAAAATTCACACGGGATGAGGAACAGATAAGGATGGGCGAATCTCAATATTATACTGATAATGCATTCCAAAATTTTATCACGAATGTAAATTACATATATAAATATTGAAAATAAACTTCAAAATTTAACGAGTTATCATTTCATGATAAAAATTGTCAGTCAGGATTTTCAAAATATTTTGTAAATAGATTAAATAGTATATGATTAGGTTCTACAAAAATTTCAAACCGTTAAATCAAAAATTGCAAGTAATATTAAACATTTTCAGAAAAAATTCAAAACTCTATATTGAACCAAAAAGCCAACAAATCCGTTCCAAAATTTTACTAAACGTAAATATTATATGATTACTATGAGATTACTCAAAAGAATTTTCAATTCTCCACGATCAAAACTCAATTAGTAATTAATAAATAAAAAAATTTAAATAACGGAAACCTTAATTTTGCCAATTTTCCGCTTCTCAAGAAAAAAATTTTGGGAAATTCAAAAAATGAGCTAAATAAAGTATCAACTAGATGAAATTTTATATGGAAAGGGAACCCCATTTACGGTAATCTGACCATTATTTTTACCCGAAAATATGTTTTCATACGTTAGAAAAAAAAATAATAAAAAGCACATAAAAAAAAATTGTCAGTCACGAATTTCAAAATATTTTATAAAAATATTAAATAGTGTATTATAAAATTTTTAAATCGATAAACCGAAAATTGTAGGTAATATTGATTTTTTTTGAAAAAAAGTTCAAAGTTCTATACGTGGCCAAAAAATAAACCAATCCGTTCCAAAATGTTACACTTGTATATTTCCAATGTTAGTACTCAAAAAGTAATTTTGTCGATTATTTTCCATTTTTTGGTACTTTTTCTTCTCCTAGATAAAAACTTTGAAGAAATTCGAAAAATGAGTTTCATAAAGTACCAAGATGATACGATTTGCTACCCAAAGCATACCCCACTTGTAGTAATCGCACAATTATTTCTACCCAAAAAAATGTTTTCATACATAAAAAAAAAAAAACATCTATGTAGAAACAATAGAAGCAAAATTTCGAGTTACGTGATTTTGTCATGAAGACGAAGATATAGTTACTAGAAATTATTTTTTCCTATCTCGTGTGTACGTGTGCTTATTTCAGAAAACGGTTTTATTACGTGCATTGTAAAAAAGTTCTGGTCGAACGGACGGTAAACGGAGCATGTGCAGTTAGGTTAGGTTAGGTTTATATTAAATTATGTAAATGTACCTATATTTTGTAAAATCATAGTTAGTTAATAGAATATTTAAAACTATAAGCACTCCTCTCACGTCTCTGAACGCTGTTTTTAGTAGGTACGTAAGGTTACTTCGATATTGCAAATACACAATTTATATTCATTTGTACACATGACAATACATCAATTTCTATATTTATGAGCACAAACAAATAGTCCACTATACACATATATTCCAAATTATTTATACATCGTGTCCTTTTCTAGCTTTCGACAACATCTCTGGCTGTTCAGTGACTACCTGATAATTACTAAAAATCGTTTTTATCAGGAGCAAAAATTATATTATTTTATTATTATATACTGTGTGAGGTGTACCGGAAAAGGAGCGCACTCGTAAAGGTTTATTATAATCTAATGTTGGTTCTGAATGTTTCACGCGCTTTATTTCACATGAGACTCCACTTGTGGTTCCCTAATTCGTTAAATCAACACAGACAATTATTATTTCGGGGACTAGATCACCATCAAGATAACTGGAAATCGTTACTAGACTGTACTATTCACATTATTCAAAGGAAGTTTTAGCACGGTAAAATAAATTTTCAAAAAAAAAATTTGTAGTATAGTTATCTTATTAAAAGTAAAATTAATTTGATGTAAAATTAAAAAAATACACAAATTAATTCCAATTTTATAAAATTTACTAAAAGTACAATAATAAATAACATATATTAATATTTTATTAACAGTTTATAAACTAAAATATCATCGCTCAAATAAGTAGCATAAACATTATTTTTCTACATTTATTCGCTTTTTAAAATAGGTACGTAAAATCACCATTTTCTTATGCCAGAAAAAATTCACCATACCAAACCATAATAACTATAATTAGTAAATTTTCTATTATCATTAAAATTATACTCACTGTTAATTACTGCAAAATATATTATATTTGTATAGTAAATTTTAAATAAATACTAATTTATTCTTAATGTTAATATTTCGAAATATTTTTTTGTATATGATATTTTGTATACTATTCAGTAGTTAATGTTGTTAACATATAATATTAAAATTTTATCAAACATTTAAACAATATAAAAAAAAGTGTTTAATTAAATATACTGTTCACATTATAAAATACTGATTTAAAATATCAACGTAAAATTATATGCAATTATATTGTATGCAATCTCGAAAAGATAAATCAATCAATAACCTGAACCTAAAACTCAGTCATCTGTTCTCCGCGTAATTGTTTAATTCATTACTAGTCTTTGAATCTATCATTTTACATTCATTAAGATATAAACCAATGTCTAAACAAAAATTATATATTGAATTTATTCTCAGAAATTAAAACTTTAATGTCTTTAAACAGAAATTTACAGACATCTATATATCTATCAAATAAACAAAACTATGGTTACTGAACCTATGTATACTGTTTTATCCTCTAACCTAATAATTTGACACCTGTAAATATTTACTACATCCAGGATAAATGTTTAATGTAGTTAAATATTTAGATTTTAGGTCCTTAATTTACTCTTAATTTTAGGTTGATTTTTCCTAATGACCTATTTTTAATCTCGCTGTTATTTCAATTTACACTTTGTGTAATAAGTTATTTTATATATATAATAAATTTATAACCAGATAATGTATTCCAGTATATTCTTTTAAATTAAAAAACTGTTTCAACATAACACAATAATTATGGATGATAACTACAATTTACTTTTGTTTAAATAATGATAAATAATAAATGGAATAAATGGAAAATAATAATTAATTTACTCATCAAACAAATACTTTTCTAACTACCTGGCCAGAATTTCTCACATAATTACAAAATTTAAAAATAAGATATCAAAATCAATAAACTAATTAATAAATTATTTATTATTAAAATTTGTATCAATTATATTAAATGGAATTATTATGAAACACAATTTACCAGAGATATTATTTACATAAATATAAACTATAAAAAAAAAAAAAAAAAAAAAATATTTAATTTTTATATTTATTATGTAGAGAAGAAACTTTAAAAAATATTTCTAAATATTATAGCATAAACAGTGAACAATGAATAATTAAATAATTTTGTTTTTTCCTTATAGAATAAGAATATATATTATCCTACGTATAATTTGATTAGAATTTGGTTTGGAAAAGTCAATTAACTGTTGACTAATTGTAAAAAATTACAAATTTAGTACAATTTTTAGTAGCTTATCATTTTTTTTTTTTTTTAATAAATGGTTATATATTTTTTATTCTTTTTGTTGCATTTATTAACTAATAAGGAAATATTATCAGATTATAGAAATTTTATTTAATTTGTAATAATTATAATAATAATAATAATAATAAAAAGTATTTAGTAAATAATATTAAAAAAAAAAAAAAAAAATGGTTACTTATTTATTTAAATTGTAAGAGTAATGACCAACGAGTTTTAAAATGTTATACTACTTAAATTATTCAGAAGAAAATTAGAATTGCATGAAGTATATCATATTTAAATTTTTTAGGATTTGGGCTTATTCGTTATACAAATAAAAAATAATAAATAATATTAATATGATTTTGAAATATGTAAACAGTCGATGTGGACAATATGTTCCTGTGCATAATGGATTTATCTACAAATAATATCGTGTAAGATTCACTCAAAAACTAATAAGGAGATGTAACGAAGAAATAATAAAATAATAAATTTTTATAAAATAATAATATAAACTATATAATAATTATCTGTTGTACTCGTATTACGAGTTTTAATAAAAACCATGAAAGTATACAAATATAACATTTCCATTTTATATTATTTTATGGTATTAAAATTATTAACTATAAGTCCACAAATTAATTAATAATTATTAATAACAATTTAAAAAAGTTATATGTTAATAAATATTATAACTATAACAAATAAAGAAGAATAATAAATAATTGTTTTATGAATTATACATTTGACTATTATTATTATTATTATTGCACATTAATTTTAATACGTCAAAATGTAGTATGCGTCTCATAATCGCAAGTCGAAATGACCGCGTTCATTTGACGTGCGTCGTAATTTCCTAGTCAAAATGGTCACATGATGGCATCAAGACACTGAAAGAACCCGGATAAAATTACCCGAAAAAACGTATTCATTTGGTTAACCAAAGATGTTCATGTTCTAGTTAACTTAACTATTCTCGATCATGTTGATAAAAGGAAAAAATAGGATCTTAACACGGGTCATTTTTTTATTATTTCAATTATTTCAATCAATTTAAATAATTATGCATCATAAAAATTAAATCTTTCTATCTACATTATTGTTTTGTTTTCATATACAAATATATATTTAATAAAAGTAAGTTTCATATTTTAAAATTATATTCAGTATTATAATTTATAGTTAATATTTAAACATTATTATCAATTATAATTTATTCAGGATATATATTTACAAATATAATCTGCATTTATCACTGTAAAATGTTATTATATTAATATAAGTCAACGGTTTATTAATTAATGTATATATGACATTAATATACATGTTATATATTATTTTAAGTAGTTATAGAGAACTCTTACTTGACATAATCTACAGTTTTTAACATTACTGATTCTGAGCAGAATGCATATTTTTATACAATATACAAACAGCTAAATATACATTTTGAAGTTTGTGTGCCTATTAATTAATTATAATAATATACATAATCTTCATTCCAAAGGTCTGATAAATACTAATTAAAAATATTAAATTTTGGAGTGATCAATAACTTATATCATCAAACTATGGATTACAATTAAAACAACTATTCCGTAATCTTATTTATAAGCCGGTTATCAGTTTATCACATGTCTTTAATTTGTATTTTCTTTCAAAACATTTTGCTTCCATATTTAATCTTTTGTTCTCCAACCAATCCCATTTATTCTATTTTTTTGCCATTATTGAAACTTTATTTTTGTTCTTGGTAGTATTTTCTCCATCGTTCCACCAACACGTTTTTTTAATCTTTGGTTATTCGTCTTATTACTTTTTCCTTTACCAACGAAAAAAAAACAAACTTTTTCCGTTTGCTACCACTTTCCAAATTTCTTTTTATTCCACCGTATTCCAAACTGTATCTTCTTTTCATCACAAAAAAAAAGTAAATATTGGTAATTCGTTCATTTGGTCCTCGATGAAATTAGTAGTTTATTAATAATTATTAAGATTTGAAACAATGACATTGCATTAGAAAGTATGATTCTGATCGAATCTTAATATATAACAATACATTATAGTATAATATTATATTGATCCATTCCAAAATTTTACCTCGAGTGTAAATTACTTATGTAAATATTCAAAATTAATTTTAAGCCTCTACAACCAAAATTCAAGGAGTTATTATTTCTAGCCTTTCTAAAAAATAGTATATGGGCATCTATAAATTTTTCAAACTGATAAACCAAAATTATAGGTAATATTAAATATTTTTTGAAATAAGTTCAAATCTTTATATTTAACTAAAAAATAAACCAATCCGTTCCAAAATTATACCACACTAGTATATTACCTTTTTTCAGTACTCAAAAAAAATTTTCAAATTCCTACGATCAAAACTTAATTAGTTATCATGAAAAAAAATAATAATAATTAGAGTAACCGCAATTTTGCAGATTTTTGCCATTTTTTGGTAGTTTTGCTTTTCCTAAGGAAAAACTTTTGAGAATTTCGAAATTTGAGCTGAATAGAGTACCAACTAGATATAATTTTCTATAGAAAGCATATCCTATTTGTGATAATAGGACCATTATTACGTACCTAATTAAATACTTAAGTAAAAATGTATTAAAATACAAATCACAAATATTTTTGTAAAAGCATTTATAAATAATTTTAAATACTTAATTTTAAAATTTCACAATATAATTTATAAAACTTTGTATAACTAAAATCTATATAATTAATTTGATTAACAATAATATATTTAACATTATTATAAATAAATTTATATTACTTAATAAATATTACTAAATTATTTATGATAAATACATTTTTTTTACATAAAATTAAATAAATTTATGTTGGGCACTTAATACATATTAAAAATTATTAAACATTGTTAAATATTAATTACCTAAATTATTTATATTGATACTATGTTTTACCTAACCTAACCGGACGTCTGTTTACGAATGAAAGCGTTAATACAAATAATTATATATAATCAATGATTTACGATTTTGAGGTCATTCCAATATTTTGGATATCTTTAATAATAGTTGCAGATTAAAAAATAATCAAAATATATTATTTAAACATTATTGTGTTTATTATCATAGTATAATTTTAAAATAAATTAAACAAATCAAATATTAATTGTTATTTAATGTATATATGAAGGATGACATGTCCATGGAACTATAGTTGGGAACAAAACTCTTCTGTCATATGCCGATGATATTGTTATCCTGGATGAATCTCAAGGCAAGATAATCTCAAATACAATTAAGTTAATAGAAGATAGCCAAAGAATGGGGTTGAAAATTAATGAAAATAAAACAAAGTAGAATAAAAGATAAAACTTTATACTAGTTATCTACGTCGAGTCATCATGTATAGGTGTGAGACATGGTCAAAAACAAAGGGTGACGAAGAAAAACTGTTGAGGTTCGAGGGAAAGATTCTGAAGAGAATATATGGATCTATACGAAACCCGCATAATGGGGAGATGAGCAAAGAAAAAAAACAAACATAGAAAGACTGTTCAACAAACCAAACATTCAAAGTTTTCTTTTATACAAAAGATTAGAATAGGCTGAGCATGTTTGGAGGACGAAGTAGAGCCTGATCAATAAAGTTTTAACCATTAATCCATTTAGGAAGAAACCGCGAGGAAGACCGCGCTAGCGGTGGATGGACAGTGTAAAAAATGATCTAAAAAGAACGGATCAAACAGTAGTAATGGAGGAGGTCAATGACAGGGATTGTTAGAGAATTTTCAAGGCTTGTAAAGCAAAAAAAAAAAAAAAATATAATGTATATAAACATACTTTTTACTATGTAATTATACTCATAACTAGACAGACATTGTTTAGGCAAATCGTCCATTTCTATAATAAACAAAAAATATGTACAATATTATCATCTACAATAATTTCAGTTTTCTAAATTAATAATATTGAAGCATTTATACAATTAAAAATTAAGATGTACGAGTATACCTTTTTTTTTTTGTGTGGCATTGAGTTTTTATATCTTAAATTCTTAACTAATAACCAGTTAGATACTGAGCGGAACGAAGAATATATTGTTTCTACATAGATGTTTTTTTTTTTATGTATGAAAACATTTTTTTGGGTAGAAATACGATTACCATAAGTAGGGTATGCTTTCGGTAAATACTCGCGTCTAGTTAGTACTTTATAAAGCTCATTTTTCCAATTTCTCCAAAGTTTTTTCCTACACATAGAAAAATGTAGTTAATTTAACAATTATAAGTGTCAATAACATACACACTTGCACGTCGTTTTTTGGCCAGAGCCAATTTGTTGTTGATTCAACAATATAAAAATGTTGAATATAAAATTAAGATTAAATATACGGGTTAGTATAATGCAACTTGAATATTGTAAAGAAAAAACAATAGCTGTATTTAAAGTAAAGATAATAGTTGTTATTCTAGAAAAATAATATTGATGTTAAAACAGCATCATTAAAAGTCAAATTAACCTAACTTTTTTTATTAAGATAATAAATATACATATGCTTTAATTTAACAATAATATAATGATTAATTTGATTCTTTTGTGTTCAGGTTAATATGTGATATTAATGTTAGTATAACATATTTAAACTATTCATGTTCTCTATAATAAGAAGTTAATATTACCTAATACGAGTTGTGATTTATCCATATTGCATATATATTATACCATAGATAATAGGGTGAAGGGGTGGGGAAGTTATTGAAAATAATACCATCTTCCAAATATATTTCCTACTATAATTTATAAAATAAGGCATTATTTAAAATTCATAAGTTAACATTTCTTGTCTTGCTGTTCTAATATTATATTAAGGACTTTTTATTTACAGCTTAATTTGTTGAAATTGTAATGATTTACAGGATAAATAATTAAGATTTTATAATTGATGTTAAAATTAAGTTTTATTAAATTGCAAATATATAATAGGTACATAATATTATTAATTTAAGTAATAGTAATATTCATACTTGCTATTATCTTAAAATAAATAATTTATTAATAGTTGGTTTAATAAATTCATTCAAATCGTAATAATTATAATAAACCACTAATTTCTCCGAGGACCGACGGAACGAAGGAGGAACGTCCACAATCGAACTTTCCACTTTTTCTTCATTGAAGTTGTTAAAATAATTTTTCAACGTATACTTTTCTTAAGATTTCTTTTTTATATGATATAATATTACATATATATATATATATATATATACAAATCTTAATGATAAACCATATACGGTTTAAATAAATATGATTCAAGGCCAAAAAGAATCGAAAATTACACGTGTAGTATAAACCTTTTTTTTTTTTGTTGAAACAAGAAATGAATGAATTATATTTTATATCATCATATTAGATATTTTTAACTAGCTCTCCTAATTCTTCTCTCAACGTTTAATGTAAATATTGTTTATTAAAGTAATGTAAAATGAGTCTCATTCAAATCGATGAGAAAATGTTTTCGTTTATTGTATTCATTTTTATTATTCTACTTTCTGTAAATATATATAATAAAAAAAAGGAAAGGCCGATTTTGGACGTTCCTACTTTGTCCCTTCGGTCCTTGGAGAAATTAGTGGTTTAATATAATTATTACGATTTGAATGCAATGATATTGCATTAGAAAATACGATTCTAAGTGAATCTCAATGATTGCAACATATACTGATAATCCGTTCCAAAATTTACCACGAATGTAAATTATGTATGTAAATATGCAAAATAAATTTCAAATTCCTACGATCAATATTCAAGAAGTTATCATATTATGATAAAAATTGTCTGTCACGATATTCAAAATATTTTGTTAATAGATTAAATAGTATATGAGTAGGCTTCTATAAAAATTTCATACCTCTAAACCAAAAACTATAGTTAATATTAAACATTTTTGGACAAATTTCAAAGCTCTATATTTAGCCAAAAAACAAGAAACAATCCGTTTCAAAAATTTACTAAACGTATATATTACCTATATTAGTACTCAAAAAAAATGTCCCTACGATCAAAACTCAATTAATTATCACGAAATAAAATATAAAAAATGACGAAAATCGTAATTTTGCCAATTTTTTGGTAGTTTTTCTTCTCCTATGACGAAAAACGTTGGAGAAACTAAAAAAGTAATCTAAATAAAGTACCAACTAGATGAATTTCGGTATAAAAAGGGTTCCCTATTTGTGGTAATCGGACCATTATTACTACCCGAAAAAATGTTTTCATACATAGGACAAAAAACAAAAAAAACATCTTTGTAGAAACAATACATTTCTCGATCCGCTCAGAATCTAACATTATTACGTACTAATAGGTTCATAAATTCCATGGTTTTGTGCTATATATTTGAAAAAGTCCATTGTGTAAAAACCGATGTTACTATCTGAAACATTTTGTAAAAATATCAATAAATATAATGAATATTATAAAATTGCATTGTACATCCACGACTACACGAGTATAACACTTCTAAAAACAAATAATAAATAATAAATAATCAAAAATTTAAATTTATATACTTAATGTATCTTATAAAACAATGTTATATACCTAAATGTTTTAAATTGGAAGAAAATATATGAGGAATAGGCATTATTTAATAAATAATTATATTAAAAATCCGTTTCTTCTCCATGTAATTATATTTTTCGTATATTTAATCAGGTAAGTATCTAGGTAGGTATATCAATTCGTAGTGGGTAATAATAATATAACACATTGAACGGTGATAGTATTGAGATTAGAACGTTCTAGATATTGTCTATAAGAATAAATAAACCCATTATATAACAAAAACTTGAAATTTCTTAACTATTTACGTATTAATCTTATATTAACTAAAATTTCACACATTGACAGGCATCAGTATGTTACGTAAAAAAAAAATTCAATTTTTAAATTTAAGACGTATATTCGTCTAACTTATTGAAAATTTTGTATAAATACAAAATCGTTTTATAAATTCTCCTAATGCCTGTTTAGCGATGTCATCAGTGTGGCTCAACCGAAATGTCATAATTCCCTCTAAATCAAAATAATTATGGTTATAATAAATAATAATAATAGTTATAATTATGATGACAATTATGATTATTTATTCACACAGCAAGAAATATAAAAAGCGTAAAATTTAATGGTGAAGGGGGGGATGGCGGCTTGCGAGAAGTTTAAATTAGATAAAGTTTTTGCGAGGTAAAATATAACGAGCGAATTGTGGTGATTGTCGTGTAAATTAATGCTATTACATGAAAAAATTATGATAATAAATATTTTTAAGATGTTGGGGGTTGTAGACACATATATCCAGTAAAACCCCTACCCACACTGATTTATAACTCTAAAATTAATTCCGTGTAAACCGTGAAACTAGGCTTGCAAATGCATGCTAATCAAATGCTACATTACTACATATTTGCATAAAAAAATAATGACTTTTTAAATTTTGGGGTTAGGGACACGTATACACATACGTTAATATTCTTAAACTCTGTACCAAATAAAAAATTTAAAGTTTTGCTCGTGTATACTGGCAGAAAAACCGCAGCCGAGTCGACAATTCGATTCACGCACCCGAACAATGCCGACATATCACGACTGTGACCGACTTAATCCAAGTCAGCGCTGCCTCCGCCAATCATTCGATATGCTATTTTTATACGTATAAACAATGCATACGCTACCGCTATCGTTGACGACGGCAGTCAACGTAACTACATTTTTCTGTGCCACGGAAGGGGTACTAGATAAGATGAGGTGTGGAGATGCGTTATAAAGCTGGGCGACCACTAGGTCGGTTGATCGGTGTGACGCGTAGCGGACTTTATGAGCGACTTCCGTTCATATAAGCGCGTGTACGAGTACATATTATGTACATGTTTTTAACTATTTTGTTATAAAATTATCAATTATATTTTATGTCGAAGCTTATTTTTCTTTTTATCTATATACTTTGATATATTTGTGACGAGCGCCCGCGAATATTCTAGAGCGGTCGCGCCGTGCGGCACGTGCGATTAATTTTTAACTTACCTTATACATTTATATTAATTATATTAATATTATTAAAACAAATATTCAGTACCTTCAACTTGCATTGAAAATAAGTCTATAATATAATAAAATAACCCATAATGATAACTGGTATAAATCTAAACACGTGTCACAATATTTAGAATGAAATTGTTAATTGAAATAAGATATTATATTTTTATATTAAATAAGATATAATTATAATTTGTTGATAATATAATAAAATGAATGAGAAGGAGGGAATATTGGTGTATTCAATGAGAAAAGCAAGATAATTATATTTGATGGTACAGTAAATTTAAATGAACAGTAGGCCTTTTTAGTCAGTCCGAAACTATGTATTTTCTATGCCAATGTATCTATAAATAATGTTAATAAAGTAAATAAATAAATTTTAATACATTCTGGCATTCTGCATCATTCATATTTCATATATTTCCCATACTAAAAATTAGTTTATAATTTGTCCAACTAGCCCCTCCATTATTATCATATATCTGCCAGGTACAGATACACTCCAGATGGAGTATTGTATATAGTATAATATTTGTTAATATTAGATTGTGACTCCCAAAATTGTTTCCTGATTGTTCCACTGAATCCAGTGGAATATAGTTGCAATTAGAAAATCAAACATCGATAATATGTAAATATTTTAATAAATTTTTATTCAAAAATTCCTAATTTTTGTTTAATAAACAATTATTTATATTAACGGATCATAATAATATAATAACAATAAGCACAATTTCTTTAAATTTAATAAAATTATACATTTACTTATACACACTTACAATTATTGCATAAATATACAAATTTTTCGTATTGGTCTGATGTTAATTCATAAATCATGGATGGCAATTCTACAAGTATAATTTAATAAAAAAAACAACATATTTTGTATTTGATTACCTGTAGATAATTAATTAGTTTTTCATAATTATAAAAATACGAATAAATATAATTTTAACAAAAACACCTATATTATACAGTTGTGACATCTTAATTTTTTTTGAAAAAATTTAAACAACATCTGTTACTCTGCATCGAATATAAATAATAAATAATAATATGAATAATAAGATTATAATTAAATAACTTCTCCAATATTTATATTTTTTAAAATCTTTTACTTTTCTATATTTATGTGCACTCTTTACACTTTGGGTGTTGAAATTCCAGAGCTTGAAATCGATAAAAATCGTATAAAGCATCTTAATTAAAATCGAAATTAAAAATGTTTGATATCAATATTCAAAATTTATATCGAAATGGAAAATTTTTATTAATAATATTCAATATTTAAATTGTATTCCAAAAAAAATTTAATCGATAAATTATATCAAAATCATAATAATTTTATCCTTTTTACCTATATAGATTGATTTCAAATTGAAAAAAATTCAATAAAACAATTTTTATAGTCAACGCTTCATATTATATATAATATTGTTCATTGGGAGTTAATTTTAACTAATATTTTGTAAATCGTGTTTCTATATTGTTATATTAGTAGGTACAGTAAACAACCATAAGGTCCCCGCCACTAGTATTTATATAGTTTTTATAAGTCATCGTTGTTTTGTTGTGAGAAGATTTATTTTTAGACACCCAATTAGATTATTCATTATTGAATATAAATGTATAATGCAATGATTAGAAAATATAAATAATTAAATACTATTATTTACTATTTATAATTAATGAAAATATTTATATTTAATTTTTTTATACTACAACGTTATTTATTCTAGATCGTTGGAATAATTTAATTACTCGCAAACTGTGGGACACTATGTGTCAACAATAATAAAATAATAGTCATATTACCTATTACTTATAATAATAATAAAATAAGGAAAAGTGAGAAGGTCGATTGTTGACGTTCCTCTTTCGTCCCTTCGGTCCTCAGAGAAATTAGTGGTGTATTATACTTATGATTTGAATGCAATAATATTGCATTAGAAAATACGATTCTGAGCGAAGATAAATATACTATAGAAGATTACAATATACTATACTGATAATCCATTCCAAAATTTTACCACAAGTGTAAATATTTAAAATAAATTTCAAGTTCCTATGATCAATATTCAAGAAGTTATCATTTCATGATAAAAATTGTCTGTCACGATATTCAAAATATTTTGTAAATAGATTAAATAGTATATGAGTAAGCTTCTATAAAAATTTCATACCTCTAAACCAAAAACTATAGGTAATATTAAACATTTTTGGACAATTTTCAAAGCTCTATATTTAGCCAAAAAACAAACTAATCCGTTTCAAAAATTTACTAAACGTATATATTACCTATATTAGTATTCAAAAAAATGTTCAAATCCCTACGATCAAAACTCAATTAATTATCACGAAATAAAAAATAAAAAATGACGAAAATCGTAATTTTGCCAATTTTTTGGTAGTTTTTCTTCTATGACGAAAAACGTTGGAAAAACTCAAAAAGTGATCTAAATAAAGTACCAACTAGATGAATAGCGGTATAGAAAGAGTTCCCTATTTGTGGTAATCGGACCATTATTACTACCCGAAAAAATGTTTTCATACATAGGACAAAAAACAAAAAAAACATCTTTGTAGAAACAATACATTTCTCGATCCGCTCAGAGTCTAACATTATTACGTACTAATAGGTTCATAAATTCCATGGTTTTGTGTTATATATTTGAATTGATTGCATTAATTGCAATATATACTATCGATTGTTCACTAGTTGGTTTTTTGTTAGCGCGACAATATTGTCGTTTGTCGTTATAAGACATCACAGTCGCGGTGTTAGTTCTGACGTTTAACGTTAAATCGCTAGTGTAGCATAAATTCAGTCGAAAGCTCGTCGCTGTGCCTCTATGGTAACGGAATTTAATCGTCATAACAATAATGTAATATGACATATTCACATACTATCAATTGTCGATAATCTTAATAATATTATATTTCGAAAAAAAATCAACGACGGTCAGTCATTAAATGGTGTTGTTTGCGTTACCTCCGGAGCCGAATTAAAAATTAGAGCCGCCCTGGAGCAATATATATTTGATAGGTTATTTTACAATGTAATATGTATTTCATGTAATATTATATATATATTATATGTTAAACAATTTAATAAAAATACAATTGGTACTTTATATTATTACGCAAATAACTACTACAAGTTCAAAACGTCAAATTATTATTATAATCTTTAATTCATAGTTAATACATATACGCACTCATTATATTAAAGTAAATACAATATAATATAAAGAAAAAAAATCCAATACTCATTGTTTAACAAATATGTTTTTTCCTCGATTTGACTGTAGCAAATATATTAACATGTTCCTCCCACTTAATTTCTCTAACTATTTCGTATTGACGGTATTGACGAATCTGACATTTTTTTTGTACTAAGGATGATTTCAAAAATTTTTCTATTCTTTTCAAAACCGAAAATGAACGTTCTTGCTATCATTTAAAGATGATAGAATGCATATATTTCTTAAAATAATTTCTTTGTTAGGAAATGATGTTTCTAATGATGATGTTATTTAAGTTTTATGTAATGCAATAAATGATTTTTTATTTTCAGCTGAAATATTTGCCATTATACTTTTAAATTTTATTAATTCTTCTCCCAAGTCACTTTCTAAATCTATATTATAACATTTAACTAAGTTGCTACTTTTTTTTCGACTGTTATTAAATGATTCGTTTTCAATATTTAATAAAAATCCAAATTTATCATTTAATTCAGTGTAACTTTCCATTCTTCTATTTAATTTAAAAATTAATTTGTAATTTATAATACAATTTTACAAAATTCTATGTAAACTTTGATGAATATAACTATAATCATAGTTGTACTATGCGCTAGTCCATCCTTATACATAATATTATAGATACATGATTTAGTGCTATGGCTCATAATTTTATATTTTAAAAATAAGAATATATATTTTTATAATGAAAATATGTAATTTTTCAATAGCTAAGCATATAGGTATTACTCGATTTAACATTGAAAAAAACATGTGCATAATATTTAATATTTGTATTACGAATGTTTATGCCGCCTCCAAAAGTTTGCCGCCCTGGAGCAAAAGCTCCTTTTGCTCCTATGTTAATCCGGCCCTGGTTACCTCCTTATAAAGTTATAACTATTATATTATAATTATTGATTCTTATCTTATACCTGTTATGTAAAATGATGATATTAGCCATACTAATACTATAATGTAATTACTATAATTACAGTTTTTTTTGTAATAATAATTCGCCAATAATTCGAAAAATAAGCTAAGTAAAGCACTAAATAATAAAATTTAAAAAATCTTTGTGAACTCGCTTTATTCCTCACTTCGCTCAGAATCTAATAAAAGTTGTATTTAATATTTATTTTATACGAACAATATATAACATTGGTAGCTAATAATTGGTTAGACTATTAAATTCTATAGAATCTGATATATCTATTAATTGCATCAAAAGGACTACGGATTTTAACAAATGTTCACCACTTTCAATAAACTCAAAAAACAGCCCATCAGCTGAAAATGATAAATTATCATAAGAAAAATGTTCTGTGGTTTACTTCGCTGGGTATTTCGCTAAAAAGTGTTTAGATCAACTTTCTTGTAAAGATTGTGAAATTAATTTAACAAGAAACAAACATTTTAAGTGGTAACAATAACTCTCTTCTGTTATTACTAAATAAGTCATACGGCAACATTGAATCAACACAAGGACTTAAAACACCATCAAACATGTTTATGAAATTGTCAAAATTTGGTTGAATGTTTTTTAAAAAAGTAGTATATATAAGCAGTGTAATAAGTTATCATGAAATAAAAAAAATTAAAAGCGTAATTTTTCTGATTTTCAGGAATTTAGCTTTAAAAGCTTATAAAAAATATTGTTAGACACAATTTTCAAAATATTTTGTAAAAAGATTAAGTAGTTTATGATTAGACTTCGATAAAATTTTCAAACTGATAAACCAAAAATTTCAGGAAATATTAAACATTTTTGAAAAAAAGTTCAAAGTTCTATACTTAGCCAAAAAATCAACCACTCCGTTCCAAAATTTTACCATACTTGTATATTACCTAAGTTAAAACTTAAAAAAAATTTCAAGTCCTTATGATCAAAACTCAGGTAGTTATCATGAAATAAATATATTTAAAATAACAAAAACCGTAATTTTACCGATTTTCCTCCGTTATTTGGTAGTTTTTCTTCTCCCAAGGTAAAACTTTTGAGAAATTCGAAAAATGAGCTGAATAAAGTACCAACTAAATGCAATTGGTTACCGAAAGCCCTACTTGTGGTAATCGGACCATTATTTCTACAAGTAAAAGTGTCTTCATACATAAATTCATACATCTTTGCAAAACCAATACATTCTTCGTTTCACTCAGAATCTAAAATTGATAAAACTAAAAACATTTCATAAGCGCGTATTCAAAGACGTTGAGTTTCATATTTAATTCATTACAGTCGAGAATAGGAAAATTACTAAAGGAAAAAGACTAGGGAAAAACGCGCACGTCTTTTTAAGTATAAAAAAGGCCTATTTTCAATAGCTAATAACTACATTTAACCCTATAACAATATTGAAATTGAAAATAATTAAAATTCATATCGAAATCAGAAATCAATTAAATCGATATATTGAAATAATAAAATTTTAAAATAGATATATTATTATTAAATTGAAATCGAAAAAAGTTAATATCGATAAGCAAAATAAAATTTTATGTCGATTTCAAGCCCTGTGAAATTCAAATAAATAAAAATAATTAATCAATTGTTTAATAATAAATATCATATATTTTTATTAAAAATTAAAAAATAATGTTATCCTATAATATATATGTATATACAAACACTAAAAAAACAAAAATATATCAAATTATCATTCATATAGTTATCATAAAATTGTCTGGTTTTAACATGGAAATAATTACAATTATATTATAGATAATTATTACTATTATGTACCTTTGTATACAATGCAGCTAGACAAACTAATATTTATTAAAAATAAAATAGTTATATGAATTAATACGTTAAAATTATAACTGATTAAATTCATGTTTTTAGACAGAAAAAAAAATACTCGAATAAAATATTTTGTAATAATAAAAGAGTACTTATCTAACGTTTAAGAAAAATATAAATGAATTTTTTAATTTTTATAGTCTGAATCAAATGTATCAAAAACACCTTAGTGTATTTACTTTAATTAAACAAAATAATTATTTGTTCAATATTGTAATAACAAAACAGGTGTTATAAGAATATTAATTTCTTAAAACTAATATGCCACGATTGCGATATTTACTGCATTAAAAAACTTAACCATTCAAATTCTACAGCTAAATTAATTTTATTAGGCGATTTTACTTTACCTTCCCTATCATTAGTTTAAGGAGAAGTTCCAATTTATTTTTATATTCGAAAGAGGAAGTGATGTCATCTTCACAGTATCCTACTTTGAAAGTCAAATGACAAAATTCGAGCACAAAACACCAAACACATAGTACAAACCAGAGTTTGGTTCTGAAGTTCAAAGGTGAGGGTGCCAGGGTATAGGCATTGATTAATTAATCAATGGTATAGGGTAATGTACCTTAGGAATTCAAATTTATTTTATGGAAACTTCTCGGATATTTTATAGTTCACAGTAGCAGCTCATATAGATTAGAGTAGTAATTACTTTATATTATAAACAAAATAAACCCCAGTTGCTTTTTACTTAGATTAATTTGTTTAATATATATTATATGAACCTTTTAAATTGTGACACCGTAGTAATCTATATATATTTACATTAACATTTCAATGTGACATACAATTAAATGTTATTATAAAAATTATAGGCATTTATTGAAATTCTTAGAAAAACTTTTGGAGAATTTAACCCTAGAATAGTAATATACGTAAATATTACGAAAATGATTTATTCAATATGTATTAATACTGCATTTATGATTGATGACAACTTGAAATTCCTGGTATGCTAATTACGTAATAATTTTTTCATATCTATTACTACATTTCGTACAAAATCTTATCAATGAAAACACTACACGTAAGTTTTACGTATTATTACTATTCAACGTAAAATGTTGCACGTAAAATAATCATATAGGTACTGATTCACGTCTTATTTTATTTTTTATTTTTGTTTTATATTATTATTTTATTTTCTATTTTTGTGTTGTTTTATTTTTCGTACATCAAGATTTATTTTATAATATATCATGGAGGTAAATGATAAAGATATTATTCGTTTGCTAAATGAATTAACAGACAATGAAAGTGGAGAAGAAAGTAGATTAGAGAATGAGTATTAAACAGTCGAGGAAGATATAGACAACAGTTATAAATATCCCGATTATTCTTCGCCAGAAGAGAGTGTATTAGATGAACAATTGAATGATGAAATTAGAAATATAGAAATACCACGAAAAAGAAAAATTATACAGCCTTCATTAAACCCTAAAACAAATAAAGTAGGAAAAACAAATAGTGAACTAAAGAGTGTAAATACGAATAATAATTATATAATAAAAATTCCAAATAAATCAGAAATCATGGGTAAAAATGGTTTTTCATGGAAAACTCAGAGTACTAAGTCCAGTGGAGAAGTTTCTCAAAAAAGTATTATTCACATTCGCCTTGGACCAACCCCCAGGGCAATTAATTCATATGAGCCAATCGAGTGTTTTAAACTATTTTTTACCGATGAATTAATTAATATAGTTCTTTTATATACAAATCAGGAAATAGATCGTCAGAGAGAAAATTACAAAAATAAAGAGAGTGCAAGTTTATCTCATGTGTTATTATCTGAACTCAATGCTATATTTGGTCTTTTAGTACTAGCAGCTACCCTTAAAAATAACCATTTAACTACGAAGTTACTCTTTGATACTTCATTTTCATTTTTATAAAATTTCGAATTTTATAGTTTGTTTTTTTATAAATTATTTTATGTTAACATTTGTTATGTTTAAAAAGTGAAATTTATTTTAAGCAACATATTTAAATAAGTAGAAAAATGTATAATTTATGTATAGGTATTAATGTTTACTATCTATGTTTGAAAAATTAATACTATATTATTAGACTTATTTTGTTTGACAAAAAAATATAAAAATCTAGTTAAATTACAGATTATTTAAAAAAAAAAAAAAAAATGATACGTAAAATTTACGGTAGTATAGTATAACGTTAGTATTCTAGGGTTAAATAGTATTTACTTTTCTCGATCTCTTTCTGAATTTAGAAGGTCATTAACATTGAAACTTAACGATCAAAAAGAAGATCATTAGAATATTAAAACTATAAACATTAATTTTTTTTTAATACCTTCGAAATGCAATTTCTCCTAGTGTTGTTATCATTTGCCGCAAATTCCAATTATCATCTGTGTTTTATGTATTATATTATTTTACAGTGTATTATATTGTTAATTATTAAATGTTATAATTAGTACAAAAGCAGTTACGTTTTTTATTTTTAAGAAATTTATTATAATATTATTTGATAATTTATACTTTAAACAAACAGTCTTCTTCTTCTTTTCTTTATACAAAATTGTAACTTTGAGATTATTTTCTCCAAGGGGTCGTTTTAGCGTTTTTAATTATAATAAATTTCTGTGCTTCAGACAGCTCCATCGTGGTCAGACTTCACGGTCCGTCGAATGTTATTTAGGTAGATCATTCATCATATATTAAACTAATTGGTTCAGTTAATCAAGTTAAGTAAGATAACCAGGACAACTTTATAAAAAAAACGCTATTAAGTAACTTAAATAATGAATCCAAAAAAAGCTAAACGAACGTAACATATTTAAATCAATATAATAAAATAATCGCGAACGTCAATTTAGGATATTCCTCCTTCGTCCCTTTAATCTTCGGAGAAATTAGTGGTTTATTATAATTATTAAGATTTGAATGCAATGATATTGCATTAGAAAATACGATTCTGAGCGAATTTCAATACATTACAATATATTATACCAATATAACTCATTCCAAAATTTTACAACAAGTGTGAATTATATATGTAAATATTCAAAATAAATTTCAAGTCCCCACGATCAAATCTCAATTAGTAATCAAGAAATAAAAAAAATTAAAATAATGGAAACCGTAATTTTGCTAATTTCCCGCTTCTTAAGGAAAAACTTTTGGGATGTTCAAAAAATTAGCTAAATATAAAGTACTAAATAGATGAAATTTGGTATGAAAGAGGTATTCTATTTGTTGTAATCGGACCATTATTTCTACCAGAAAAAATCTTTGTAGAAACAATACATTCCTCGCATCCGCTCAGAATCTAAAACTACGATTTTCGTAAATATTGCCATTATTCCGTCATTTTTTATAGTTTTCTTCTTTCCCACAAAGAAAATTTATTAAGAAATTCAAAAATAAGATTAATAAAATACCAACTATAGATTATATTGCTAGAGAAAACATATCAACTTGTGGCAATTGGACCATTATTAGGGGTATATATATCCTTAAGAAATTAACTCAAACAAGAGAATAAATAGCGATCAATGTGGTCTAGTGATTCTGAAATTTTAATGCCAAAAAAAAGTATATAAAAAATACCACAAAAATTATATGAATGTATTACCGTGTTGCAATTAATATTTTTAGTAGGACTTGTTCTTAAAACACCGAATAATAAACGAAATCCTACATAATTAGGTTTCAATGTAATAATATTAAAATATAAAGTACATAATTAATTAATTTACAGTTGGTAGTCGAAAAAATAAAAACCTATTGTTTTAAAAAATGCATCTTTTCGAATAATAAGTTTAATTATTTAGACAATTTGTTTGTGCTATCATATTAAATAACATAAGAACCTATATAAAAATAAATATATGGGCATAAAGTAAACTCAATATTAATTAAATAAGTTTATTTGCTATTAATGAATGTGCAACTAATATTTCTAAAAACTGTAAACACTTTATTGTTGTTTTGTGCAGATGTCATAAATTATACCATTTGGTAGTTAGTAGTAAACTAGTAAACAATTTTTCTTAATATTCTTAAATAATTATTAAGTTGTATGAAATAATATATGCCTACTTCAATGTGTTAACTTGTACATTGTTAAAAAATAATTAATACACATAATTTATTGTAATTTTTTTTTAATTTCATTTTTTATAATGAATATAATTTAGTATATAATATAGGCACACGTCAAATGTCAAAACTACGAAATTCAAAAGTCGATCACACTCTACACAAGAACAATCGTCACATTTAAACGTTTTTAATAATTGTCGATTTCGAGAAAATTTGACCGCATTGTACCAATTAGTTTCCGTCGTTCCAGTAACCACGATATTATGAAAATGTCCCTCTCTACTAATTTTACCATAAGTGTTTATAAACGTCAGTTTTCTACCTAAATGCCATGATTTAATTTTTTCGTGGCTGTGATTCTGGTATACTTTCCGTTGAAAATACGATCAAAGACAAGTAAATTACAGTGAAATACGGGTTGACGTGCTATTAATGTCTGACAATATTTATAGAAAAAAAATAATCGAGTTAACCACGATTTTATGATGTCTCCATTAAATCTGTTTTACGCTACACTTTTAATGAAATATAGTATAATTACAATGACAGATATAAAGGATATTCCTTATGATAACAAAAATATGTATATTAAAATACTATTAAAAATTTGTTATTAAGGTAGATTTATACATATAAATATTCCAAAAGACTTGAAAACTCTTATGATTTTGTAATTGTTGTTTCTATCTCCCTTTGGCTTTGCGATACCGTTATACAAAAAAAATATATATATGCGACATTTATCATTACAAATAGGTATATTATATTATTTAATATTTCTAGGATAACAATGATAAGTTTTAATATACAAAACTATAATAATAATAATAAATATACTACATTAGTATTATTATATTAATATATTATTATTACCTACTTAATCTGACACAGAGAATTACCTATATAATATTTATTATTATATCACATATATTATAAATTACTTTAGTGGCTTTAAAACAATTTAAAATATTAATTTAATTCATTATGTTGTTATTGATGTTTTCAATATTAAAAATTATCAGTCGACTTTTTATGACACTCCATTCTATTACTATAGAAATAATTTTATACATTATGATTACTATTTATATTATTGTTATTTTATATATTATGGATAACAATGAACAATATAATTTATTCAATCGACAAATAAATTTAGTGTAAATGTTAGTTTTAACTTAAAGGTGGACGTATTATTTTAAATTGTAATTATATATAAAATGTCTAAACTAAATTTATAAAAAATAATTAACCTTTATCCAATGGACAATTTGTGCGTGTAAATCACACTTTTTGAGTACCCAGCAGTTAAGAAAGCTTTAATGAGTTTTAAATAAATTATAAATTTAATTTTAAACTTCAGGAAATTTGTCAATAAAAGTTTCAAAATTATAATGGATGCGTCTCTACACGCTGTGTCGATCAAATTATGTAGAAAATGTTTGAAATGCACGTTCCCGTTACTATAATTTTATCGGTGCAGTTCATTACAATATTTCACGTAGTGTCTCGACCTTAAGCATAAGTACATTTTTTGATTTTTAAAATAAAACCCACTATGAAAACGTGTAAAAAAAGCAAACAAAATGACGCGTCTGTGTACGTATTATCGCCTACGTTATGTTTTTGTGTTTGTTTATATTATTTACTTGAAGAAACAGAAAACAGAATTATAGGTAGATTATAGTCGTATATTTCAATATATTTCAATATTTGTATACTACGTTGGAAATAATTACTTATTTAGACCAAAAATAAAAATTAAATTTCAAAAAATATATCATATTAATTTATATATATATAAATATAATATATTATATTCATATTATATGGAATCAATATTTTTATCATCTGAATTCTGAATACAAATTATTTTTTATTTAATTGTTTTAGGTTTTAATATTTATGATTTATAATAAGCCACTTGAACTCAGATGGAATTAATATAACTTAAAACAAACTCCATTTTATATCTATAATGTGTATTATTATTCCTGTGGTGTACAGATAACATCTCAGTTCCTTTGTATTCATTTATTAGTAATTTATCTAAATCCGATGTCTCAATAATAGGTAACTGGATATCCTGAGAAAGCGGGAATAATATTGTACACAGGATTACGTGATTTTTACATTATAAATTTCAAACAAAATATACCTACAAAACCAGTATATTCGGCCACTTTTTTGATTCAACGTCGAAAAAAAAGATTTATCATCTTGACATTTCTGAAAATATATTAAAATTTCTATTTTACCTATCTATTATATAAATATATATATTTGCGTTAACGTATGTAACATGAAAAAAAAATATTTGTTATTGATAATAATTGAAATCTGTAATGAATTTAAAAAAATATAATTTCTAGACGTGAGAAACGTAATTTTTTATAATTTTATTTTTTATTTCTTCGAAATGTATGCGGAAACCGTTGAAAATGAGTAAATGTATAGAAAAATTACCTATCAATAAAAATATATTATAATATTAAGGTTTAATTATTAAAAAAATAACAATTATTGTAAAACGATTATGTTGTACGATATAAATTGTTGCGCTTATTATATAATATAATTATAATATTAAATAATATATATATTATATATAAATAATAATTATTTATATATAATATATAATATTAAAATAAGTACAATAGCTTCGTGACACATTGTATATTACGATGAAATTTCAATTCCAAGAAAAATAGTTTTTTTTATAAATTTTTAAATAAACATTGGAGACACTAACTAAATAATACACCAAATGCGCACGAGGCGTGCCGGTGGGTCAACGTCATTAATGCCTTTATTTTACCGCGTGGCTTTCAGTCAATCGATAAAATATTATTATAGACTACGATATTGTATACAGGAGTCTACTATAATATTCGCAGCACCGATGACGGCAAATGCTCGTTTATTTAGTTTGTATTTTTCTTCTTTTTCCACACAATCGGTCCGACTAGTGATTGATCTAATTGTTAATTCCACAGTCATTGTTATTATTCGTATTATTATTATTATTTAAATAAATTAAATAAAAAATCCGCGACGTGTTCACCAAAGGTTTGCCGTCCGGATGACGAACTCGAACGACGAAGACTGGAGAGTGTTCGACATTCTTTGTGGCCAAAAAGTAAACGTAAACCATTGATACCATTATTAATATTATTATTGTTATTAAGGTAGTTGAAGCGTAGTATATTATTCACAATAATAATATGAAAAATTAGAAAAGTGTTTTAATTTATAATATTAACGTTGTTAATTTAAAACATTTTATTTCAGAAACGATCTTTTCGTTTCGAATACCTCATACCTACGCACGCGCGTATAGGTTTATTTATACAATTTAATCTTGTCGTACTTACTTATAAAAATATCACGTGATACTGAATAATTTAATTTTAAGCGCAACGCATCGTAGAAAATTATATAATATATTGTATGTACAATATGTCATGCTAACGAAAATCTATATTATAATAACATATTGTATCATCACTCATCATGACGATTGAAAGTACGTCGAGGACATATTCGCAAAATGTGTATAAAGAAGCACACGCACAACAATGGGCTAGGCCACGAGGTGATCCGTTGGGTACCAGGCGAACAGTTGCTCTAAATATTTGCAATGTTGCCTATTCGAAAAAAGTAGGTATATTATTCTCGGCCGAACGTCAAATGTTTCGCAACGTATAATCAATATCCGGTCGTCTCTACATTTTTATAGTATTAATCTATTCGGTAGATAGCAATAATAATAAATTAATAAATACTACCGTGTATGTTATGAATCCGTTTGCCAGAAAACGGTGTGTTACATATTCATTTTTATGCGCAAAATAATAAACGACAATAATAAAAAGTTCAAATCGCATACACAAGTTTAACCTACTTATAAGAACTACGAACGTTTTCACGGAATGTCGTGCGACATGCGAATCGATAAATTCCATTAGGTCTTGACACACACGCACTATTATAATACTATTGTTGGTACGCACCTTGGTAGCGGTTACCACTGTTTAGTTTTGTTTTCGGGGCAGACCCACAAACATAACATTATTACACAGAAGCAAATTTCAATAGCGTATTTTATTTTCGTTTTTTCTTTCGTATTTTTCTTCGTGGAAATTAGAATATAGAACGAAACAGTACTTCAATATCAAATCGTATCTAATATAATATTACATATCAAACGAAATACAAGTTGAACATATATTATAATATCAGAGTGTTTCTAAGAAAATAACTGGAAAATAACGTGCGTGACTCCAGCTAATCCATACTGCGTTTAAGAATATTGGTACGTGGTACCGGCAAATAACGTTCTGCGTTTCTATGTAATAAACTACCTTTTTCGTACAACGTCTTATTCCGGAGTATTAATATAGAACTTGATTAT
The DNA here is from genome assembly GCA_013282895.1 of Eriosoma lanigerum. NCBI lineage: Eukaryota > Metazoa > Arthropoda > Insecta > Hemiptera > Aphididae > Eriosoma > Eriosoma lanigerum. The sequence continues at coordinate 14,391,881 of CM023357.1, forward strand.
TTCGAATTTGTTTGAATTTTGTATCAACTCGCGTTGTTCGGTTTCGCAGATGGATTCAGAAAACACATTAACCAATCACGAGATGATATCCACGTTGAAGAGCGAATTAGCTGCGTTGCAGTTCAAACGGGACCGTCTAATTTCTGAGGTGAGTGAATGCTATTATAATATTAGAATTTTATTTATACATACATATTATATATTATTTTTACAATACAGCTGCAAGATACAAAAGGACAGTTACGGACTAGAGATAAAAGAACAGTAGAACTGGAGGCAGAAACAGAAATGTTAAAAGAGCAGCAGGTCAGACAAAATTCGATCATCGCGAGCCTAAGGAATAGAATAAAAGTATTGTCTAGACAGAAAATTATTTATTTTTCTAATAATCAATAAACAAATGATTTTTCATAAAATTACTTAGGAGTTAGAGGACCAAGAAAGATCGTTGACTACGTCTTTAGGGAGAGCAGACATGTCGTCGGAATCTTTAGCGAGAGAAAATCGTCATCAAGCGGATAAATGTGCCGAGTTGGAAAGAAGAATAGATCTATTGGAATTAAATTGTACCAAAGCAGAAAGCGCCAGAGATTCAGCGAGGAGGTCAATGGCAGAATTTGTGAGCAGAACTTCGATGGCATTAGGTTACGATTCTTTAAACTCCGATTCTCCCGCAGCCATCGACGTGGTGTTATCTAAAGCGTCAGAAATGCATCAGGTGATTATTTTATTTTTTTAAATTTTTATTTACACAACTTCCTTCATTTTTCAAACACAAACCTCATAACAAGAATCAATAAATACAAGAATATCAATTAATGAATACAAAATTTAATTTGCTCTACACAATTTGTTTGAATTTTGAATATTATTAATTTACTATATAAAAATATAGATACCAACAATATAATTTGAAATTTAATCATTTTTCTAGGTTATCATTTTATTGACTATTATGTAGCTTCCCGTTTGTAACGTTTACAGAACCTCCAGTCATTGTTCTTATGTTTAGAACTTTTACTATGTAATTAATATTTTGAATTGTAATAGTATTTCCTTTCTAATGGTCGTTGGAATAATATAGGAATTAAATCTACTGCGTCGAAAAAATATTTGTGCCAATGAAAATGTATCCTCGATAGAAATCGAATTGAAAAACTGTAAGGAGCAACTGGAAAGAGCTTTGGTCGACAAAGAAAATCTTCAAAGACAGGCGGCCGGTCATATTCTCGAAATAGATAAGTTAAAACAAGTACGATATTATGTACAGAATATATTATAAGTTCATACCTTATAAAACACCAAATAATATCGATTATTTGGTAGTATATATTTATATAAAGGCTTATTATATTACGAGTATATAATAACACATAACCATGTTGAATAATAATAATAGCCGATACTCGCGTATATTTATAATATTATGTAATAATAATATGGTATTTAGGAAAAAGAACATTTGGAAATGCAACAAAGGGTTATGGAACGTGAGTTATCCGAACTCAAAGATAAACTGATGGCCACCAATAGAAGTTTAGGTATTGCGTCCAGCAACATAGCAAGTCAGGAAGCCACCATATCCACTCTACGAAGTAAGTTTGAATAACTATATAAAGTGTATACTATTTCGAACGAGTCAAGTATACACTTTGCATGCGTTATAGACGATTTAAGAGGACATGACGAAAGATGTCAGAAAATGCAGATCGACATGCAACACTTTCTGGAATCTTTGGCCGTGTGTCTGACCACTGCAGACGGATACGTTCAGTCTACAGAGAGCGGTGTCAAAGATGCGGTGAAGAGACTGGTCAACGAGCTGGCCAATAAGAGCACAGTAAATCGACGGTGTCCTCGATGGTCAGAGACTCGTTGAAAATCGTTTTTGTAAAATGCTTAGCTGCACGGGGAGGCCAAGGACAGAATAATCAATTTGACCGACCGTATCGATCGGTTACAAATTGATCAGGATCGAATGGCATCGGAAAATCGAGTGTTGGCGGACGAAAAACGCAATTTGGAGACTCGACTGAACCACGCTGAGAGCGAACTCAATGTTTGCGAAATGACCAAAGAACATTTACGTAATGACAAAACTATTGTGAGTGTAAAATTTGATTTTGTTAAAACGCGATTTCTGACAAATATCTTGAAGTTAATAGTAATGTTTTTTAAAAAAAAAAAACTATTTTTAAATTAAAAAATATAAAATTCATTTAAAACTGTTAAAATATTGATTCCACCGGAATATGCTATTAGACGCAATTAGATTTGTTATAGTTTCCACGATTAGGCATGCAAGTGATCGAACTATCGAAATGCAGAGTTATTATCAAGTCGATAGTAACAAAATGTACGTATGTACATATCAACAATCTTATTTGTATTTGAGTGAATCGACTACTACGACGTACACAGGCACAACATTTAAGCTTTTTTCTCACCGACCTTTCAGTTAAAATTTATTACAAACTATGTTCTTGTTCATAGTTTGTTACGTTTCTGGACAAATTGTCGAGAACGATGCATATGGACCAAATAGCTAAAGATGTCGGCGTCGATTTGCACACAGAATCGTTGCTGCTGCGTGCCGAACAGCTCGCCAAATTAGAATACGATAAGAACATCGACAAGGTAAGAATTTCTTATTGTCGCTAATCAACAAAATAACGTCGTTACGATTATTTGACATTTTTCTTTTCGTGGTGATAGTTACTGCTCGGTTATCCTTATACATCGTCGTTATCCAGGCATCGTTTATATAGCGATTTTCCTTACAGAGAAGTATTTTGAAACATCGTTTTATTTCTCTCTTTATATTTACATATACATATTTCAATATTTAACTTGTACTTTTTTATTTTCCGTTCACATTTTTAATATTGTTGTAGTGTTTGACGATTATTATTATTGTTTTACTTAATATATGATGTAAACATAGCTCTATAATAAACTTAGTAGTAAATATAATTTGTTTTTAACGCTTTCAGATGGCGTGTCCTACAAACTAAATTCCATGATCTTAATGAGATAATAAAATCAATTTATTCTCAAAATAATTACTTAAAAACAACATTTAACACTTTTTAAAAATCAAAATCATTTTCATTTTTCTTAAAAATTACTTAAATTCTATTTAATAGAAAATTATATAAAAAAAAAACATTAAGCTAGATCGCGATAAAAAATCTAATATATTATAATATTTTTTATATATTTTATATACCTACTTAATCGTTTTTAATTTTAAATGTAAAAAAAATCAATACATGTTATTAATAAAAATCATGTGTTAACGAAATCATTTAACTATTAAAGTAGAATGTTTATTTTGTATTATATAATTATTTTACCTATCTTTTTTTAAGTAGATAATTATAATTTGCACACAATGCAGCATATTAATTAGGTACTGGTATTTAACCCCTTTGTTAAACTAGTTTATCTGTCACTGCTAAAAGAGGAACATAAATTGTTGTTGTAGTTATGATAATATGTTCATTTTGTCATCAATGTGTTAATTTATTATTTAACTGTTACACTAAAATTGTTTAGGTAAGCATAACACAAATGCATTGTCGTTTTAATATAATACATATCTATATTTATATTAATAATACTATTTTGTTCTATACACAGCAACATTAGGGTAATATTTAAATTGCAAAATAATAATTATTATTACGTCGAATTCAAATTATTGCGTAGTACGTAAATCTTTGTCAATTATTTTTAAATGACAAGTATTATTTTATATCACTCAAACATATAATATTATTACTATAAGTATCTGCCGCTTAGATGTACGATAATAATATTATGTTGTTTTACTATTTTAAACATTAATTAACAATATGTATTATTATTATTATTATTATTCGTGTTACTATTATTTTTTTAGAGCGCTCTAGTTTATCAACTACAAAGACGCGTGCGTACACTAAGAGACCAACTACAAAGACGTGATCTCCACCTCGATTTATTACGACGTAAAATAAGCGTCCAAGACGAGAGCACAAAAATACGTTCACTTTTGGAAACCGAAAGAGACGAAGCAAACATACGGTATTGTAACGTTAAAATTATAAATTATCCAGAAATATAATATACATGGTGGTTAAAATATGAAAATTACCTTTAACCATTTACATGACATTTTACACGTAACATAGGTCTAAAAAGTTGCAAAAACAATTGGACAAGGTACAATTGCAGCTGACTGAATCCAAAGCTCAAATTCGGGACTTGAAACTTCAACTATCCGATGCCGGCGATTGTAAAGTTAGTGACACCACAACGTAACGGTTTATTTAATAATTTGACTTAATTCTGATTTTCAGTTGACTTCCTTAGAAAGAGCTAAGAAAATTGATGAACTCGAAAAACGACTGGTTGAATCTGAAATGTTAAGGATGCGTTTTTCACGAAAAGTCTCTGTTCTCAAAGAACAAGTAAGTTAAAAAAAAAAGTTGTGTCGTTTACAATAATTAAATATCATTGCAATCGATTGAACAATGTTCGATTAATCTTATAAATTATCACACAATCAATTGCAAAATAATAATTGTATTATTATTATTTCGTTTTGTAGATGAAGACTACGTCGGATTGTCATAGCCAAGACAAAACTCTAAACGAACACACGATACGAGTGTTACAAGATGATATATCGTCGTTGAAATTCCAACTAAATGAATTGAAACGGCGAGAATGCTCGGTAAGTCGAACATTTTACAGCAATAATATATTTCTATTAACATAGAAACAACTGGAGAAACCTGATGACGTTTTTCTATTCAATTTAATATGTTTAGCTCGAAGACTTCCGTCGTACAGTGATTAGTATGCTGGCGTTGGATTCGTCTTGTACCGATTACGAGATCACTTCGAAAATAACCAAACTGATGGCAGCACATCGGGATTTTTCAATTTTATCCAAAAGGTACGATGACCCTTTACCACCCTACGTGCACATGCCGGCACTATCCGAGTGTTCGGATCCAACGACGGTAGAAGACTTTGAAATCTTGAACAGCACCTATAACAAACGACCACTAAGGAAGAACTGAACAAAGGCGACCACTTACTGAGAACTTACTCGTTTTGAAGACCTCGAATACAGTTTACCTACTTCCGTTTATAATTTTATACAAATATCATATGTTTTCAGTGGTTAAAGAGAGCAGTCGCAAAGTATAGCCTTATTTTTTAATTAAACTTCTGAGTCTCTTTTAGCTGCATATAGTCTCTTAGGTGATTAATATGAAAACACGATAAACATATGATAAAAGTATATATTTAAAATGTTAGCAATAATAATATTTGAATCGTTGAGATTTGTTTTCGTTAAATGAAACGTTTACATGCATGTTATTAATTTTCATAATTAATTAATTTTTGAACCTTCTATTTATGATCTATAGAACGTCAAAAAAAAGTAACTTGTATAACTTATCCTGACATATAATATAATTTATATGAACGAAACTCTTTAGATATTGTTTCTCATAAATTTCTCGTATTTATCTCATAATTAATTCTCAAAATACGAACAGTTATAAAAACTTGCCTATAGTACCAAGTCGTATTATACGCAGTATTTACGTAGGTATTATAATGAAATATGTATTTTTCAGCATTTACGTGACATTAACATTAGGCATAAACGAGGACAGGATGATACATGATAGGTACCTATATATTTTTTTTATAAACTAAAATATATAAATTTAGTTTGTTAACATGTTATGTCCATCTAACATACAAGTAATTTTAAAGTAAACGAGTTTTTCTATTTTAAAAATAGCATATTATTTCATTTATTATATAATGTAGTTACAAAAATTATTATATTTCTGTTAAAAATCTATTGATATTTTATTTGTTTTATTATATAATACATTTTTAAGCAAACTATTATATCATAATAATTATAATTTACTGAAATAAGATAAAACTTATATTTGATAGAACTGGCCAATTTTAGATATGCGCCAGTTATATCACACTATGTTGGAAAAATTAATATGTAAAATATAAATTAAAGTCTCATATTATGCCTATTAGTTTTTATTGTTTTTAATATACAAGTTTAGACAGTAAATATATATTTATATATTGTAAATTTAATACTATATAGAAAACTAAAAACTGTAATTATTACCTACTAATGATTATAAATAATCGTACTTAAATTGTATTAAATATATATTTAACAAATTATAATTTATAACATTGTATATAAATCTTAGAATAGGCTTAGTTATAAAATATTAAAAATAATATTTTGTAAGTATATATTATAAATGTAAAAATAGCGTTTCAAATCAAAGCATTTAAATAATTTTGAAAGGCTATTTATATAGCATAAATTATAAATAATATAGGTACATTTTATTATGTTAGACAAGCAAAAGTTAATTTAGCATATATTTCAGTTAAATGAAAATAATCTATGCAACTCGAATGCTACTGGAATCTTTTGGAATCATTGGCACAAAGCATAACAGAGTATAGTTATACAAATATAAAAAATATTGTATTATCAAACTTTCTGCTGTCTTTTATATTGTATTGCTTTTATAATAAGGTGTTCATCATCTAATTTTAATGTCTATTCGTGTTTTATTTCTGATGAGGTTGCTATTCTAACACTGTAATCTACGTACGTTTAATGTGTTCATACTTCATATAGTATATATTAATTGAATTAAAATGAAATATAAATATTATAATTTATAAGTATTTGAAATGCACTCTCAAAAATATAACATCCTAATGTAAAATATACGAATGCTTTTTCGTATAACATATTTTATGCTGTTACCACGGTCATAGTTTTTCGTTTTTGCTATTTATTTCGTAACGTTGTCAAACAGACCGGAATCGGTTGTTTTAATATTATTTTATATACGTACATAATATCAGACTAAAGATATCAATGAAATCTAGCCAAATCGAATCGATATTTTTCGTCAATACACCATGGCCAATTGTTGGTCCGAGGACAAACGGCGGAGATATGATATTATATTATACGCGTACGTGAAAATTAATAACGATCTTGTTACCGTCGAGTGACATCCGTTTTCTTCCTCTCGTCATCAATACATAAACGCGTTTTATTTTTTATCATAATATATTATATTAACACTATTTTCATCGTCGTTATTTGTTAGTGACAAAATCACGTAAATAACAAACGTACCTAGTGTTCCACTTTCTATACAACGTCCGTCGGAAGCAAAAACGGTTTACCTAAACGATTCGGTAGTGTAAACGTAATAATGTAACAGATTTCTACTCCCCAATCACCAAAACGTCAAAACGAAATTTAAATCGTTTTAAACTCGATCGCGTGCGTGTGAATAATATGATTTCAAATGATATCATATTTTATAACAAAAATATCACTCGTGTAATATTTGAAATAAAATCCACAAAAGACTACATTACATTTCACTACGTGCGTTTGTTTTATACAAAACACACGTTTCCCGATTTATTTTTGTTTAAACAAACTGATTATATTATTATACCAACAACCAATTGAACATAATTAATAATATCGACCGTACCTATCAGATTTAAAGATCACTAATAAAGAAAAAAATTATATAATATTTTATACTCATAATTATCAATCAACATTATGTAATATTTTCTATGTATTATAATTTATAATTATTAAATATAATATGTTTTAATTTTTCGAATAATCACTTATAAAATAAATATTATGCGTGTTTTCGCGGAGCGACCAAAAGTAACTAGGTTGTCCAAATTGTTCACTTTATTTGCTCAATTTGTCGGCAAATTTACGGTATCGCCAAACCAGAATGTTTGCTAATTTTCTGTTCAATTTGTATCAGGGCTATGTTTAGCGACCAAACATCACAAACAGCAATTTTGATAATCAGTTAAAATAAGTACCAGGTCGCTTAAACGAGTAAACAATTTGAGCGATCAATTCCACAAAAACGGTGTGGCTTTTGGATGATTTGCGAAAACACGCCTAGAGCCCAAATAATTTCAATTTGAATCATATATTATCTATAATTAAATCTTTTGTACAAATAAAATAAAATACAGACAATAGAAAAATGTAAAATAAAAAATAAAAAAAATTGTTTGGTTATTACCAGTAGCGCCAAACAGATACTTCAGGTAAAGATCAATTGAATTGCTTTAAAAAAAGTATAGGTGGGTTTCTAGAAAAATACCCCCTTAAAATTTCCCGATACTGTTTGGAAAATTTGATGCTAATATTACATAATGGATAAAAATAGGGGTAGATGGGTATCAAATAAAACAAATTAAACTACCTGTTCTAAAACGTGTCAGCGCCACTGGTTATTACCGTAAATTAAGATTGTGAAATTAATCTTATTTTTGTATAATTATTAATAGTTAATATGTATGTTACGTTTATTATTTTAATATAAACAATACGCTAACAAAAAAGGCTTTTCTCCCGAGAAACAAAGTGTTAAGGAAAAAAACTAAATTGCTTAACAATCACATAGTTAAACCTTAAAAGGCAAAGAATCCTTTTTAGTATATTGCAACAATAGTAATGCTTTATAATGCAATTATTAATAATAGAAATGAGACTGGATTTCAGACCACCCAAGCCTCGAACACTATTTGCTCCTATGATTATACCTACTGCAAAATATATACAAATTCTCTGCAACTACTTAATAGGCACATTCCTGAAAGAAAAACAAACTGTATGAGTTTGCATTACTGATACTATTTAACCACTCCGCCAATCTTTATACAAACTGGCTATTGTTGTCGGTCCCATCAGAAAATTAATTGTTTACATTATGCTATTATTCGATGGTTTTGGATATGTGAGTTTCATGTCTGTCGTTTCGCACCTTCGTCGTAGGAAAATATTGTTATAGTCGGTCACGTTCTATAACAAAACGATTTGCTGGATGACATCATACGATGGCAGCAATCCTTGAGACCAAAGTTTACGCGTGCAAAATTTAACCGCAAAACATTCGCACACATCACGTGCACGAAATCTGCCTAAATATTGTATTATTATTATGTTGCGTACAAAAATACAATTAGAAAATATTAACGTGTGTTTCGTATAGGTACTATTATGAATCGAGTCAAATCCACACGAAAAAAAAAAATTATAATATTGCATAAACACACCCACATTCGCGACACAATATAATATTTTATAATATCATCCGTGTACGCGTATAATACAATTCTGGTCACGTTTTTGTAATCGGTAAAATTTAAAAAAGAATAAAAAAAAATATCGAAAAGATACAAAATATAGATTTACAGTCGTATTGTTTTGTTCATCACAATGTAAACTATTTACTATATTATCACATTTGGAAAACATTGAGAAATCAAGTTCATCAAATGAAATCAATTGACTTGAACGAAAAATAAAATAAATTAAATGAGGGTTTTTAGGAAGAAAAGAATGTGTCCTGAGTTCTGGAGTTGTAATTCAGCATAATTTGCTGTTTTTAAAATAATACAACTACCAAAAAAATAATTTGTTTTTTTCTTCTAGAACACACCTATTTGAGGTTAATGTAAATCTCAAAGGTTACAGTTAACTTTTTGTATTTTACGATTATACGAAGTGTATTGTCGTGTATTCGTATTGTATAATAATTAATAATATATAGATACCTACCTAACATTTTAAATTGTACTTAAAGAATTTAATTTTAGTAACTCAAATTCACTAATTGGCAATACCTAATGGCTTGTACTACTAAAATATAAAATAAATAAAAAGTAAGACTAATATGGTGTCACATTATAATTATCTTAGTCCATAAAAAACTTAAATAGTTTTAATACGAATACGTGTACCAATAACATTATATTATATTTTACTAAAAAATAAATTATAAGTTACATCATAAGTCAGTCACTTAGTAAAAACAGTCATTATTATGATAAATATTCCTAATAAGTACCTAACAAATATGAAATTAGTACCTATTTTAAAGTCGGTAAATTATTTTTGTTTCTATTAAATATTAAACTGACTGTTTTTGTGATAATAATTTAATAATTTACATAATACCTACTTTTACAAATCGATTCCAATTTATATTAATTTTAATGAACAGGTACTTATATATTACTTTAAAATAATAATTTCATAAATTATGTTAGTTGTGTAAAAATGACACTAACATAATAATACCATTATTGTAATATTAATTTTTAATCACTCTCTATTTGAAAAAAAAAATGTAGAGTAATTTAAATAAAATTCAAGTTTAGAAAATTTCGTTTATGATTAAATTTAAAGAATTATTTGAATTTATTATACATAAAATATATATTATTATATATAAATTAAAACTAATTTTACTATACGTGTATCAAATGTAAAACTAAATAGATTAAAATAATAAATTATAAATGGAATTAAGTAGTTAATTACTAGGTATATTTTGATTGTAATTTTATTACAAATCTTTAACGACCTTCTCATGACGTATATGATTTAGTAATTTTTAGTTTGTTTATCCTTTACTAACCTTGAAATTTTTTTAGATAAATTGTTATGTTTGTTTTAACTCCGATGATATGAGAAAGTCAAACGATAACTCCTGTTAATTTTACATTAAAATAAAAAAAAATATTCGTTCAAGGTAGTATTTAATGTATTCTTGACATGCATCTGATATAAATTTATCATTCAAATATTTAAGTTTTTTTTAATTTACAAGGATTGTAAATGTGTTTAATTTAAAAGAATAAAAAAACGACCTTTTTCAACTACAAAAATAACCTACTTAGGTGTTTAATCAAATAACCAATGACTACTATAATGGTACCTATTAATATGTTATTCTCTCTCGAAACTGATAAAACACGTGATAGCAGTTTGAATGAATATCAATTGTTTATAAATATTTGATTGCTCACAAATATATTTTTCATTGTTAATGGGTAAAAACAATAAAATATCCATGATTTTTTAAATTTATTACAGCTGCACATTGCCGTTCGTAAATGTTTGTACTACCTATATGGTTTTCCTTTCTTGCACACATCTAAAGCTTTTCTTTGTTTTTCCTCCTGTTTAAATTATTATCAATAATACGTCATACATAGAAAAAATGTCTTCAAAATTATACATAATTCCATTAATATAAACAATATTGGGCAAATATAATAATACAAAAATTTTAGAAATTGTCGCGTGTCTTAACCATAAATGTTAATCAAATGACCTTAATAAAGAAGTAGGTACCACAACACATCTTTATTAACGTCGACGAGATTTTCAGAACCGGCCAACAATGTTCGACATTTCGTCTGTGTCATTCTGAGTTCCAAAAACCGGCCTATGCGCAGACCAACTGCGTCAACACGCTACAAACTGGTTCTATAAATATATGTGCTATCACAAGTGTAAATGTTTAATATTGTACCACAATAGTGGTAACCGAATTTTAACATTAGTGATTATATGCGATGATAATAATATGCAACATGTTGATGGTAAGCTGATGAAAATAACTTTAAGAAATGAAGTTGGAAACGAATAGCAGACGTTCGGCGGCTGCGGATTTTATTTCTTTCCCGAGAAAACCGCGTCGATGCATTTCGTTTGGATGAGGATTTTACTTTCATCGCTCGTGGTCACGCGAGTATAATAATAATAATATTGTAATGTAAATGACGACGTTTTACGACTGCTACGGGCTAAACATACGTGAAAGACATACCCATCATCATATATATATATATATATATATATATATTATATTATTATATGTTTTGTATACTTTCGTAATATAATATAATAAATCTTTCTGTACACATTACATTACGATTTTGAATCGGTTCTTTTATTACAGTATTTAATTATCAAAGTTGAGAAGTTGTATTTTTTCAAAATTTCACTGAATATTAGTCGTTAGAGCCTTGATACGTCTATATAATATCTATATATATATATGATAAAAATAGACATTGTAAATAAATTCCAAAACTTAAGTAACTTAAAAATAAAAATACATTTATTTAAAATAGAAAAAATAGAAAATTGTATTTCAATGTATCATTCTATTATTCTTTATCTACAATGATTTTCTAACCCAAATCTGTTAACAAATATATTTATAAGCATAATATTATTTTTAAAAACAAATTTTTAATTCTGAGCGGAGTGAGAAATGTATTTATTCGGATAGAAATAATTGTCCGATTACCACAAGTGGGGTATGCTTTCGATAGAAAATCAAACTCTCTTGGTACTTTAAACAGCTAATTTTTCGAACTTCTTAAAAATTTTTCCTTAAAAAGCGGAAAATCGGCAATTTTTATAGGTATTTTATTATTAATTTTTTTCTGATGTATGAAAATGTTTGTTTGTAGTAGAAATAATGGTCCGATTACCACATAAAGGGTACTCTTTCTGTACCAAATACAATCTAGTTAGTACTTTATTTAAGTCATTTTAGGAATTTCCCTAAAATTTTTCCTTGAGAAGCGGAAAAAATACGGTTTACGTTATTTTTCATTTTTAAATTTTTTTATTACTAATTGAGTTTTGAACGTAGGGACTTGAACATTTTTTTGAGTACTAACATAGGTAATATTTATGGTTAGTAAAATTTTGGAACGGATTGGTTTATATTTTGGTTAAATATAGAACTTTGAACTTTTTTCCAAAATGTTTAATATTTCCTACAATTTTTGGTTTATCGGTTTGAATATTTTATCAACTCTAATCATATACTACTTAATCTTTTTATAAAATATTTTGAAAATTGTGACTGACAATTTTTATCATGAAATGATAATTATTTGAATATCGATCGTAGGGATTTGAAATTTATATACATATGTAATTTACACTCGTGGTTAATTTTGGAATGGATTATTAGTATAATATATTGTAATATATTGAGATTCGCTCAGAATCATATTTTATAATGAAATATCATTGCATACAAATCCTAATAATTATAATAAACCACTAATTTCTCCGAGGACCGAAGGGACGAAGGAAGAACGTCCACAATTGATCTTTCCACTTATATTTATAAGCATAATATTATTTATAAAAATAAAATTTTTACTTTGATCAGCTGTATTGTTTTTTATGAAGTACCCATTTGTTTTGTAATTATTTATAAATACGTTACTATGATACAAATTTTATCGATTTGAAATCGATTAAGTTCTTTAATTCAATGCTCTGTTATGTTTGTTAATATTTGACAAATAAGGTTAGAATAAGATACATTAAGTAAAAATCAAATAATTTTCCATAGTATTTCAATCAAAATGAATATAACCCAAATATCAAACAGTCAGATAAAAGACTTCCAGATTACAGACAGAAATAAGTACTTGTATGATTATTTTGAAATACTTTTTCTTAAAATAGAAGTAAAAAGTATATAATATGCTTTATTTATTATAGGTACTATTACATATTATTTTATGTGTGGCTCTTTTATTGCTTTATCATCAATATTCAAGTAATTATTATTATTTTTTTTTTTTTAAATAAATAATAAAACTTACATATTATAATGTTCAGGAGAACATGAAACAGTGCTTTAAATGTATTGAACGCTTAAAATCGTTTATTAGTAAAAAAAGAGAAAAATATGTAATATACTACTGTGAAAAATTGACAAATATGTTAGAAACAATGGAAAAACGAATAAAATTATTGAAAGAACAAGTAGAAACTTTAAAAGAAAAAAAAAAATTTAAGTAAGTCGATTAGAATTATAAAAGTTGTTTGCTAAAAACGAATGAAGATATACTGTTTCCCTAATAACTTTTTACGCTGTAATATTGAATTAAAATTGAAGACATGATAATCATAATACGTTGTATCTATACACACTGTCCAAGATCTATTTACTAATTGCAATATCTTCACGAAAAATTGTATTCAACAATTTTTTTCAAATTATTTAGGCAACGGACTATATTACTTTCACTTGTTTAAAAATGACATCTCATAAAAACATAAACTGTTTATTTTTAAGTTATGTAAAATTTGAAGATAGCCATTTTAAAGAGTATTTTTATATGAGAATTTTGACGTGTCTCTTAATCTCTTAATTTAATCAATTTAATACCATTTTTAGGAATGTTTTTGATTATTGAAATTAATATTTCTGACGTCATTATTATTATGTATAAATTTCATACAGTCTGTTGAATGGAAAATTCCTATTATCAATATTAATAAGGGAAACAATTTGTAGATTGATAATAATTTTATTATAATTATAATTAATAACAATTTGTAAGCACTGAGAACGTTTATGATAATATTGATAAAACAAATTTTACCTGCCATGATATTAAAATACTAAATTATTAAAAATGATGACGTCAGAAATATCATTTCTTCAATAAATAAAAAAAATTCCTAAAAATCGAATTAAATCTTGATTAAATTAAGAGATCGATACGTCTAAATTCTCATATAAATTTACTCTTTAAAATGGTTATCTTTAAATTTTACATAACTTAAAAAATAAAGAATTTATTTTTTATTTTTTTATGACTTATCTTTTATTAAACAAGTAATAAATGTAATACTGTAGTCCGTTGCCTGAATAATAATTTTAAAAAAACTGCATTTAAAAATTTTTATTTTTCGCGGATTCATTGTATTTAGTAAATAAATCCGAGACACTCTGTATAATAATAAAATTAATAAATTAGCAGTTTTACATCATCTTTATCCCAACTAACTTTATGCTAACATGCTATTATTACCTGACTGTCAACAATCAGAATATGTCAAAGGGTCAAAGAATGATGTTTTGGTTTACAAAATTATTGAACTTTTCGGATAATTATAACCGGATAGCCTTAAAGTCCAAGCATCACCGCACGCAAAACTCCCGTAACTACACGGGAGTCAAATCTTGACCCTCATGCACTTAAACTGTTCACTATAATTATAGTATAATATTATAACATACATAGAATAATCAGTGCCATGCTACTTTAATTTACGCCCTAGGGCAACCATATTTGGCGCCCCTAAATACGAGGTGGTTCTCCCCCCACGAAATTTAATTTCTTTTTACCCATTGTAAATAGAAAAATGTTTAGAAGATAACGCATATAATTTTAAAACGATTAAATATAATAGGAAGAATCGTTAGTACATCAGAAAACGTTCCCAGATTGTCATCTCCTATTATCATATTATTATAATTGAATGGAGATATATGAATAAAATATAACAATCGGCAGAGTAATCAAATTATGGGTTTCATAATTTATTTTTAGCTGTGGTGTTGTTGCAAAGAGTCTAGCACACGCAACCCCGCACCCCGCGACTCATACCATTAACCGAATATCAAGTAAAACTATATCTATGAAATCGTATTAAGGCAATAACAAATACGTCAACCATCATGAAATAATTAAAATAGGTATACAAATATATTTAAATTACATCTAAATTAATGATTATAATTATACAAAAAAAAAATATGCATATTATAATAAGCGCCCCTAAACTTTTCGCAAATGTTGGCGCCCTCGGGC
>CM023357.1:14407535-14418670 GCA_013282895.1 Eriosoma lanigerum
AGAATAATGGTATAGAATATGCTATCTTATATTAATATATCTTATATATTATATTACACTAGCTCGCACTACAGGTTTACTTGGTATGGTATACTTTTATATATTATATATATTACGATTGATAATTAAATTTGAAATTAATAAAACACCTAGAATTTTTAACCTGAATCGTAGGTACTCTTATTTCAAATGTCAAAATTTTCAGAATTTATATGGTTATTAATATATTTGTTTTAATTTTTATTTCATATTATATTACGTGTTGAATATTTGTTGTAGCCATCAATCTCAAATGTGTTTACGTAATAAATTAAATGACGCGGAGAAAAACTATTTAAAATATCAAAGTATTCAAAGTGAACTATTGAGTTCATCCGAAATGGTAAAACTTATAAATGATGATTTGGGAAAATGTCAAATTAGAGGTATTATGTGAAAAAATACTTTTATTTATATAATTTTATATATTTTAGAAATAAAAAACACATTACTTACTTATAAATGTAATTTTCAATTGTTATTGAAGAAAAAGTAAAGGAAGCGCGAAGAGAAAAAGGAATAAAAATTTATAAATTATGTGATAAATACATACTTGAAGCGGAAAACGTAGTTATTAAAAAAAGTCATCAACGCTCAAATGATCTTTTAAGGAATGATCAAAATAATAAACCAACATCAGCAATTATTGCGGTAGAATCATTATCATGTGAATTGAATACGTGAGTGTTTTTTTTTTTTTAAATAAATATAGATTATTGAATTTTTTTTTTATGTTTTTAGATCGAAATTGTCCCCTAACCAAAAAAAAGTCAACGATATAAATGGTAGTAAAATACCAATACCATGCAAGTCCATCCAGTATGCAAAGATACGAAAAAACTGAAAAAAAATCTTTTAAATAAAAAATTTTTACAACCCTGTATTTTTAACCCAGTTGAGCTAGGATTTTATTCGATAAAATTATAAACAAGCTCAATACATACAATTTGCATATAAATATTTTTAATAAATATGTAAAAATGTAAATTATTTTCAAAAAATTGTCCAATTTTGAATTTATTGATACAAATTTAATTTTTACCGTTTAATTCTTAATTTTCCTTGGCGAGTAAAACTATTTCTTACCATACAAAAATGCGAAAACAGAAGAAAAATTGGTTTTACTAGAAGAAATTTTGTTGTAATAATGTATACAACTTTTGTAACACGTTTATTGAACGTTCTGTAAATAAATTTTGATATTCGTATATAAAGTATTTACAAAATTGTATGCGAAATGAAATGTAGATTTTTTGGATCTCCGTTATTGTTTTTCGGATGATAGAGAAATGTATAATATAATATTAGTATCATCGAAACGCATACGAATAATTTACATATAACATAAGTAGGTTTGTATTTGTATTATACTCGTAACAGAATATTGGCCATTTTAATTAGCACCAATTGAAATAGTATTATTGTTAAATCAGAAACACTGAGTAGAAGTGGCAGTTTAATAAAAACATAATCTATCTTTTAAGGTTTTAAAATTGTTAATGAAGCATAACAATTATACGAAAAGTATAGAATTGATTTTTAATGTTCATATTCGTAATTTATTTTTATTCAATAAAATACATTCAGTATAATGCGAAATTGCTCATTTTTTAGTACGATAATCACCGATGACGTACATCTTCGGGAACATGTAACACCTATGATTTACTAAAATTTAGTAAATGCATCTTTTTCGCGATTGATATCGTACAATATTCACACTTTTCTGTTTTTTTTCTCGTACAAATAACAATTTACTTCAATTTTCAACATAATATTATATTGTATAAAATTTACACTTAAATTTGACATGCGACCTCGATAAAACGATATAGAAGAGTCGAATAATTAACAAATACGAGGCCACAACACCTAATGTGAAACTGTTTGCTCCATAAAACAGTTTAAGTATACTATAGCAATATAGATCATACTATGGATTTATCTATCACTCTACGAAATTGAGTGATATCATACATTTAGCATTGCATAGTAAATATTATTATGATCTAATTTGTATACAATGTATATGATCTAAATATAATTGATTTTTAATTAGTATAATTTATAGTTTTAGTAATAAGCAAAGAACATGAATAAAAAATAAGAAATACACTAATACTACTGTAGTAAATTTATAATATTATCCTTGGAATTTCTCATAATTATGTGACAATAGATAATTATTTTAAGCAAACATTTTATTTAAGTATGAATAAATATTATTGTTGTTTTGAATAGTCCCTGTGGTTCCCATTAAGGGTGCCTGCAGAAATTTCAATCGGGTGGGAGGGGGTCAACTTACATATGTAAGTATGTAAAGTAATGTATAGTAATGTAGTACATAATACAATTAAATACTATTAAAGATATTTATTAAAATACACCCTACACAAACACACAATCTATCAAATTGCGTGGGATGGGGAGGAAATGACCCCTGCTTTTTTTTTATAACGTGCCTGATATTCAATCATAAGACTAAACAGGAAATGAAGTCAAGTAGATGTTTAATATATTTGAATGAGTTAATGTCACTAGATCTCTTCAATTCATCTTTAAACGATCTTTGACTCTTGACTACAACAACATACAATATAAAATTTAGCGAACTAATTATTTTCATAATAATTATTCATATTTACGAACGAGACACATAGTAGTACATAGGAAAACGCAATAGATAAAAACATCTGTTATTTGATACAGCCGGTACATTACAGTTTTTTATAAATAAAATAATGTTAGAAATAATTTTAATAAACAAAACTTACATAATAACTATTATAACATATTAATATATATACATACGTACGTAATTTGAGCTAATTTTTAATTTAATATTTCGCTCATAATTTGTATAACGTTTGTTTATAAACACCGTTCATCGTTATTCACATTTTTTTTTAATAAAGAAAGTTTGATAGTCAAAAGTGGTTAGATATAAAATATAAATATTTTTTTTATTAAATCTATAATTGATTTATATATATATATAAATATATATAGAAAAACTAGCTATACAACACCTACAAGTTTAGCAGTGGCAGTGCTATACCAAATCTATAATAAACACTTATTAAAAAAAAACTACACATACCAGTATTCTGGGTATCATTAAATCAATAACGTTTATCAAAGTTATAATTTTTAAAAAAACGTTTTACTACAATTATTAAATTAAAAACCGCCTTATACAAATAATTTACTAAAGAAATTCATATAGTATCCCCCCTCTAAATGTGTAACTTAGTCTAAATATTTTTTACATAATAATACTGAAATACTGAAATACACAAATACCTGAGAATACCTCTTCCTACCAGTGACACAGGTCGCAGACCATTTTAACCCGTGTGTGAATGTTAGGTTCATAATGATTATAATAATATTATGATACCGACATGTTATTATTGTTATTATTATTATCATCATCATGATAATTGAAAGAGAAACCTGTCAGTGAAGTCCCGAATTATTGTTATTTATTTATTACCATTGAGATAACAATAATGATAATTCGTGTGAAATTAGAGAAGATTTTTAATTTGTGTATTTTGGCGTCCTGCTAAATACGAGTATGTGTGTAAGTTAGATTATTAAGTGTCAATTATCTTCTATCCATCACATATGTGAAATTTGTATAATAATTGTTCAAACACTCTGTGACTCGTTATTTAAATATACGATATTATCTTATTATTATTATTATTATTATTATTAAGTTTTATGAAAACAATCAAACAAAACAAGACTAATAATTAGTCAAAAAAATTGAATTTTTCGTTTTTTCATTGAAAATGTTGTAAATACATATGCCTGTTAAAAGAACTAACTCAGATTTCTCTATGTATTAGGAATTATGTTGAACACAAGATGGCGCTAGTCGTGAGTCATATAAGTTCATAATTTATTAAAAACGGTTTTTCCTTCTCCTGTAAAATTTAGTTTTTTGTGACTTTTTCCATGTCAACGCCTCATTATTGTTATTTTTCATCCACGTGAGCCATTTTCAGTTCTTGTAAATAAAATTTGAATATTTTCTATAAATGTTTATACACGTTTGCCTTTTCTTTCTTCGACGTCTATTTTCAACTTATCCTACACAGCGAATCTTATAAATATCATTCTAGAATATCGTATTTGCTAATAATATAATAATATTATATTACTGATAATATAATACAAACTTTTTGAAGGGATTATTGGCTGGTAAAGTAGATTCTCCAACCTTACTCTCCTTAATAAATTTTAAAGTACCCGCAACGTACATTACGATTTTTCCTGTCCCTTTCAGTACCACCAACTACATGACAAATGAGCCATTAGGACGTTTGATGTCAATTGCTAATAAGGACCCTACTTTCCTTCTGCGACTGCTCACAACTTCATTTCTTCTCTATTTGTATTATCTACTTGTGTTAATTGTGTATAGTTTGTTCTATTTTTTTTTTTTTTTTGCTATATGTGTTTCAATTATTATCTTTCCTAGTCAATATCATAATTCAGCCTATGTACCTGTTACTATCTAATTGTTAATTGTAAAAAGGGCCCAGTCCGTATAAACATAATAAATAAATAAATAAATATTATGACGATATCAGTTATTACTATGGAATATACCGTAATACACATGACCTACTGACGGAGTAGTTAGTAGTTAAAAAATATAATAATATTATATGTACATCGTAATGTAATCGCGTAATGTGCGCATTAATTATTATTATTATTATATATTTTATTATATTGTATTAAAATATATATTAGAAATTGTGAACACTCAGAACTCAGCCGACTAAATTATTTCTTCTGTGTGCCGTGTGCGTGCGTTCGTGTTTATGGGTCATATTATTATATAGAAGTTATTCCGCATTTTTATTACAATAACATTCTCATCAAGCGAACATCATATTATATATCCGCAATTAGTTTATAGTTTATTTTGTATTTTTTTCATGAATAATAGGTAAGTACAAAAAAATAATAATAATAACAACAACAACAACAACAACAACTATTACGCCTGTTTTTGTTTTAATGAATTTCACATTCGGCCCATAGGGATGTTGTAGGTATACACGAACTCAAGACATCGTCGACTACCGGACAAATTAAATATTCCCTGTGAAATTTTCCGTAGACAATGAAACGACAGTCATCGTTTTCCGAGTAATTTTTACAATTTCATACTTTC
Source organism: Eriosoma lanigerum (assembly GCA_013282895.1). Classification (NCBI taxonomy): domain Eukaryota; kingdom Metazoa; phylum Arthropoda; class Insecta; order Hemiptera; family Aphididae; genus Eriosoma; species Eriosoma lanigerum. The sequence continues at coordinate 14,412,772 of CM023357.1, forward strand.
TCCCAACAACATATAATCAGATACCTCCTAAAACAATTATAAATTATAACTAGCTAACGTTTAGAAAATTACGTTCAACAGTATATCCAAAGTGATTAAAAGAATGAATATATGACCTAATCTAACCTATACTAAATTCACCTGATAGGTGCATGGACGTAACAAGGGTGGGTTTGGGAGGGCTTAGACCTAATGTATAGCTCTTCCTAAAATATTTTAATATTTTTAGTCTTTATATGTGTGATTATCAAAAATAGTATGTATATTACGGAACACTGTAATACTGTATAGTTACTTACCGTTTAAATATTTATTAACCATATTCAATTATAAACTATATATTTCTGTTTCTTATCATTCAATCACATAAATGTTGACTGACATCAAACTCATTACATTATGTCATTATTACCTATATGTAATACTATGAGTATTATATTATAGGTTTATCAACCATCGGTATCAATTCGGACGGATCGACACATTTCGTTAGATTTTAAGTTAAATGGTGTCGCCACAGTGTATTTTATTTTAAATTTTATTATTTTAAAATTTTGAAAGTTCATTCCAGAGGAATGAGTAACTCGCAAATTTCGAGATTTTTGTCGCAAACTCTATCTCAAATTTAAAAATATGTTTTGGAATAAATGTTGACACAACTGATTAAGATTGATGAGATATTTGGTGGAAGGGGAAACTTATAATACCAAATTATAATAATTATGAACACTCAAATTCTTGCAAATAATTAGCGAAATATCAGTAAAAGTTTGAACCACATATTGTTAAGTTAACTTTATGGACGTATTTATTTATTTTAAGTATTATTTCAGGTTTATAACTAATAAGAAAAGTAGATAAATAACGATTGTTTTATACTTATATTATTAGTTTTAATCAATTACTAAATTAGGTAAATAAATATTAAAACTAAATTTGTTCGTATTATATCTTAAATAATAAAATAACTATTAAGTAAATTAGTAAAGCCAAACGTTTCAGTGCGATGATTGAAATCGACAAGGGAGTAAATATTTGTTTTTATTTAGGATACATTTTAGAACATTTAAAATTTAATATAACGTATACCTGTAAGCATCACAATGATATGTCGATGAAAATGGTATTATTCGAAAATAACATTATAATAAGCTTCTTTTCGTTTTGTTAAATAACTAAACGACAAGAGAATGATCTAGAACGGGGAATCACCTTGTAAATTAATATAAATTAAAAATCGACATTAAATACCGTGTCACATTTTTATATCAATATACTACAATTATCCATTACATGTTATGTCAACGAACAATAATACCGACTGGATCGTTTTCAACATATATTTATATAAATGACCATTTACAGTTTTATAGCCTTATATGATAGAAAATAATCTCCCCGAACGGATTAAAAACTTTATGAAATTATCTTGTGATTGGTTTTTAAGACACCATGCAACTGTATTCCGTAATTGTTTGTTTCGCGTAAGTTATAATATAGAGAGTCGCGTATTGATGTCGTATCGTAATAATAGAATATCTATGAAAAAACACCATTTCTTCTCAGATTGTGCAACCGATCCATAAACACTACAAATTCGGATAATACGACTATCATAATAGGGAGTATGACAATAATGATGATGATGATAATAATAATAATAAACCGGATCAATGGCCTGATGACGTTTTCTCCGAGTTGTCGTAGTCGTATGTTATATTATAATATTATGATAAGAGACCGACTTTTTTAACCTAACCGGCTGTATATCTGGACGAAACGACCGAAGAAGTTAGAAAACAAAATCGACTGGATCGACCGACAGATTAAATTATACAAACAGCCACGAACTAATACTGCGTACCGTCGTCGGAATGTTGAATCCGAAAGTGGACGGACAATACACAGCCGCTATAAGGCATATCGTGTAGATATATATACATAACTAAATGTAGGGAGCCGGTATTCTCATATGATAATAATAATACTTATAACCAGTAACCAGTTACCAGTAATCACAATATGGTGTAATATATTAATTTAATGTAAAACTCGTTCATCATCTACAGCAGTCTAGGCGCACGATACATCATAAATACTGATACAGCATATTATACAGCAAAAATACAGCTGTATTTTATCGTAACCTAAACAGATTGTCGATTCCCGAGAGTGGGTATAATATAATAGTAATAAATTACAATACCATAAGACATAGTTCTAAGAAAAACGCAAGCTTGGTAAATGGTAGATCATAATTACAAAAAAAAAAAAAAGGATAAATAATTTTGAATTTTGAATCTCTCTTATAGTATTCCTAGACAATTTTATGTTCCTGTCCAAGTATTAAATCGCTCTGCTTACATCCTTCTGTTCTTATAGTTCTTTACGTTTATCAATAATACAGAAATTATTGATAAAATTAGTACAGCTGCTACAAATTTTATTATGACAATTCGAGGATAGAGGATAGAGGATATATTAGTTTATTAGTTTCCATTATTTCTTTTCTGTGAAAACTGATAACCGATAAAAATGTCGATCTAAAAGTATTTTCGTGTTATTATATTTTAATTTATATTTAATATACAAATCGAAAATTTGAACATGGACTATATTTTTCTTATTTTAAAATTTGATTTTTCTATAAAATATAATCTTCTCTGGTCCATACCAACTATTAATACAAATGTTGGTGTCGAAAATTTAAGCCGTACAATAACAAATAATAAGTTTTAAAAAACTTTACGAAAAATGTATTGATGTAAATGAGTTGTCTATTCCTCTTTATAAATTTTTAATTACATTTCACTTAAAATACTTTAGAGCATGTATAAATATTGTTGATATTCTTTTGTTAATTTAAAGAAATGTTATAGTTTTATTTGTATTTAGTGATAAATGAAAACACTGAAAATGTTAAATTGAAAAAAAATTGAAGTTTAGAACACACATATAAATGTTCAATTAATTATAGTATTATTTAAGTATGTCCGTTATTTTCATCTAAATTCTTATAATACATTGCTGTGATTAAACTAATGTCAATATGAATATTTTTTTTAGTCATCGTAAAATACAATATGAGAAGTTATAACAGAGGCTATATATATTTGTAAGAACATTATTATTCTCTTGTTTCCGTAATTATTGATCAGCGATCTAAATATTGATTTAATTATAATATTGAATTGTATTCTATATTATGTAAGTAATGATATACTAATACCTACGGACGTTTTATTATCCACCAAAATGATAATTTAACCCTTACCGCCAGATTTTAAACAAAACAAGTTCCTTTTCCGTTAAACAAAAAAATTTGATTTACAAATTTACAATGTGTTACATGTATATTACACGTGTTTATAATGTATAATATCCTTAATAGTTTAGTCTAAAATAATAATTATAACTGAAATAATGTTGAAAACGTAAGAAATAGTAGCGGGTAGCGGCAGTTAATATAGTGTTACGACTATAACAATTATATGAGTACTTAAGCCTCTGGGTCACCATGTCATCTGTTGCCTTTTTCACGGTCAATACAAGTAAAAAATATGGTAGCTGTAATTATACGGTCGGTTTTTTTTAAATTTTCACCCTGACAATCGAAAGCTAAAAATTATCACTATCCGATGAAATAGTAATATTATTATTGTTATTATTATTATTATATTATATTATAATATAAGCACGTATAGAAAGTCGTCTGTCTAATGTCTGTCGGCCAAACCAGTATTATTATAATATCGATTACCTATATTTTATTATAATATTGTGTGAGACCCGTTGGCACCACCGCCGTCTGCGTCAGATGACGAACAAGAGTAAAAGTGCAGCACTCCAATAATTACGTTACAAATTTACGATATCGTGTGCCCACGGTTTTTAATATGTATGTATATACAGAATGATCAGAATATCGTATTGAAAGAATTATGAAAACATATTTAAATTACAACAATTTCTATACTACGAAATGTTGATCACCCTGTGTATGCATATATATTATTATAGCGGAATGAACTTTGAATGCCAAATGAACGTGTGTGTGCGTTTCGGATAATAATTGTAATATATCGCAAATACGACGGAGGAAGGAACTGTTGCCCGCTGGTGTAACTGACATGACCTGAATATTCAATATGTTATTTTATATATACATACTTTCACTGTACATATTATTATAACCGCGTGTGCATATTATTATAATATGTTATCAAATTTCAAATTAAGACAAAATTATTTGAAATTTTTATTAAACACTTGTCGCGATAATATACTTTTTTTTCGTAATCTCTATAAAAATATGCGGTAACCGAAAATCGTAATTCGAAACTATCGGCATAGAATATATTTCAATAATGATTTATACGCGCAGATCGTTCGCGTCGATCTGTTGCATGCGTGAACCGATGTATAATGTGTAATGCAATTTTGCGGTAAAGACCTTGACTGGTAACAGGGGTTTGTACCTATATGTATAATATTATGCCTGTTGTTATATTATAATAAATAATAATTAATATATTACGTGTGCAGCGATCCGGTACGAATGACGACTTCGGTTATCAATAAAGGGTGGTAAAAAAAAAAAAAAAACACAATAATAATAATAATAATAAAGACATCGTCCGGTCCAAGGCCAATATTTAAGATAACACAAGAGATCACCGTACACCGCTCGATGTGAATGGCAAAACGAATTGCCAATCACAAAATATTAAATACAATCATTTCGCCTCTCTTCGTAATCATCGTGTATAATATTATACGAGATGTATATATTCTTCGAGGTTAGGCTATAATTTTTAATAATTGTTTTAAGACTAATGCATTTTGTAACATTAAAATGGCCAAACATTTTATATCATTATATATGTAACGTTTCACGTATAGACCATATAACAGTACACATTTCTTTTTTATCAAACAAAACAAGACTTTTTTTAAAAAAATTTATTACAGAACGTATTATTGTTGTGTATTTATATATTGAATTTTTCCAATTCATTACGTTATTTTCAACATCAGCTATATAATGACAAAACGTGTAAAACATTTTATGGTTTTAGAAATACTAGTTGGTAAATCGGTATTTATTTAACACTCAAAAGCAGTAAAATATATGTTGTTGAAAATCAATTATTATTATAGCAAAAAAATAAAATTTCGATTAAATCGTTATCATTCAATTGTTCATATAGTTCTAATCTGTTAAATAAACTAAATTAATCGAACATAGTTGAAATAAAAAATATTAATACCCAAATAATAGTAAAAAAACTGTACCATACGTGGAAAATCATAATGTCCTACAATCGTTTAAAAATTATAAAGCATCTAATAGTTTAGAAATAATATGTATATTAAAATAATAATAAAAAGCATATAATATATTTAGAAATCTGTCGTATACATTTGTTCCTGTTAAAAATACTACACAGATTTCTAATTTATACATTTTAAAAAGGAAGTTTATATTGTGAATGAATATCTACGCACAAACATTTTATGCTTTCAATAATTTACGAACTAGTTGGACTGTATGTTGATTTTTTATTTTAAAGTATTAATTTCATACTTCATTATAAATTCATTCATTGTAATATATTATTTCTCTATTGTATAAAATAAATAATTTTAACCGTGAAACCATAATATTTAATTACTTATTTAGTCATTAATTGATTTATTTTTTATTTTCGAGAACCTACTTGAAGTTCAAATGAAGGCATAGAATAATAAATTGATATTTTTTTCATTTTTATTAAGTGTTTAGGTGAATAAATGATAAAATGTAGTGCTAATTTATAATTAGACCTATATTATAAAACGATATGAAATAGGTGTGTATATATATATATATATATATATATATATATATATATATATA
>CM023357.1:14418770-14512412 GCA_013282895.1 Eriosoma lanigerum
ATATATATATATATATATATATATATATATATATATATACATATACATATATTAAATTATACCAATCAAAAGAATATATATTTAAAATTTTAATACAGTATGTTTAAAATACTAAAAATTATTATAATTTTTACAATTTATAAGGTTTATTCAATGATTAGTATCAAATTTTCGAACATTTCAATTATTTATACTTAACTACTTACATAGTTGTGTTAACAAAAAAATGTTCACACGAACTAACAAAATTTTAAAATTATAGTATAATATATTGTTCTCTAAATTGAAAAAAAATCCACAATATTTTTTCCTCTGTAATTGCATTAATAATAAATTATATATAGGCTTTCTATTTCGTTGTTTGCACCGTCTTACCCCAGAATATCAATATTATAAATTACATACTTGTATTTATTTCGGTCATCATAATAGGTCAAAAGATGATATTCTAAACGTATATAATAACGCTATATATACACAATAGTAGTCTTAAACATATACTTTAGCCGGTTATACGGTCGGACAACCCAGTAATGATTTTAGTGCTTTTTCTAAACAATATTTGAATGGATATTGTTTTTACGTTTCCAAAACGCATATGGTATGACGATGATAACTAATGGACTTTTCTCGATGGATTTGGGTCACCAGGACACAGTGAATGTTTGGATATTAACGATGGAAAACGACGAAAAATGCGAGCATAATTCACAACCATGAGATAATCTCAGTCAACCGTGTCCAATCGAGGTCTTATTATCTCATTAAAAATAAAAAAAATAAAAAATTCACCAACAGAAAAACCAACGCTATTATAGAAATTCGATACAGTCTTTGAAACACTTAGATGACACTATAGGTAAGGTATCTAGTAACTAAGAATTTAATATCATTTTTCTAATTTAAAAAAAAAAAAAAACGTTCTAGTATGGTGTGGAAAAAATAACTTCTAAAAAATGTTTCATCTAATGTTGCTACGTTAATTATATACTTAATTATAACTAATTGATGCGACACTTTTCATGTTTAAATAATATGCGATTATTACTTATTCAAATAATTGAGTATAGCGTAGTTGAAGATGCTAAACAATCACACTATAATTATAGACACTAATAAACTGTAACTGTAGCGACCTCAGTTGACTGATATTGATAACCGTTACCTAACCTATAGTAAAACGAGCTATCTTTTTACCTTAAAATTATTTAAATAATTAAAACAAAACTTGAATGATAAAATTGCTTCAATTTATCATAAAATAAAACTGCTAATAGGTAATATGTAATTTATATTTTATGTAGTTATATCTTATATTCTATTCTCTATTGTTTTTTTTTTTTTTTAATCGATAAAATAAATAATTGTTTAATAAATGTTCTTCTCAAAAATATAGTATAACTAAACATTATTTATTGGTTAATTTTGTAAATCAAAGGCCAACATGATATGTATGTAAAATAATTTCTACATAAAATTCTCCGAAAAATCGTATGAATAATATTTATTATAAATATTTGATTACAATAAATTATTAAATAATTATATTGTTTTTCATAAAAATAGACAAAGAATATTATAACGTATGTAGTCTAAGTAGTGCCCATAAGTACAATTAATAATTACTCATTCAGTAATCAACTAAATGTGCAAACAAGTTTAATTTAAATAAAAATAACATTTATATTAAAAGTATCTTATACACACATCCTTTAAAGAGTTGGCAATTATTTGAAGGTTTGCAAAAGTAAAACAATACAAAAATAACTTACAATTCATAACAAATTTAGTATATTAAATTTAATTCATTTTCAAATCCGATCATAAAATAAAGGTAATAATTTAATGTACAAAAGAGCGGGAAGGTCGATTTTGGACGTTCCGCCTTCGACCCTTTGATCCTCGGAAAAATTAATGGTTTATTATAATTAAGATTGGAATACAATGATAATATATTAGAAAATACAATACGAAACTCAATATAATACAATTTATTATACTAATAAGCCGTTCCAAAAGTTTACCACATGTGTAAACTACTTTTGAGAATACTCAAAAATTGTCAAGTACCTACGTTCAAAATTGCATTAGTTAACGTGTAAAATCTAAAATCAATTTCATCAAAATTACGATTTCCGTGAAATTTACGATTGTTTCTTTGGTAGGAAAGTATATCTTATTTGTGGCGATCGGACCATTATTTCTACCCAAAAAATTGTGTTCAGACATAAAAATAAGCCATCGCTTCGCTCAGAATCTAAAAGTCACAATTGCTATTTCTTTAATTTCAATAAATAGTACAATATATTTTATATTATGATATAATATATTAATATTATATTGATTCCATATATGTTTATTACTTAATTTTTTGATTAAATAATTAATAATTATTTAACATCGTAGTTATATATTATAATGAAAAGTAGCATAATTGATATAATAATAAATATTTATCAACAGATTACTTTGAAATTTTTCCTGTGATTAATTTTATGTAAACATTTTTACTACCTATTCGATTATTTATTTATTTATATAATATAAATAATCCATGAAAAATATTGATAACAGGAATGTTGTCTATCAATATAATATGAATTGATCATAACTACTTTAAATAATTACGATATTATATTACATTCATTGTTTTTCAGTTCATAACATTATACATTTATTACTGTCAATTGACAATTATAAATAACAGTATTCAAATATTTTTCTTTTAAACAAGTGTATGAAATTTATTGTTCTTTTTCAGCTTTAGTCTTTATCGCAAACTATACTCTTATCAGTGCCTTGTTTAAACAGTTAAATGTACATATATTATAATAATAGTAATAACTAATTGTATAAAAATGTTGAATATTTAAAATATTATATGTCAAGTAAATATGAACAATTTGTGTAAATAGCATATTATCTTTATCAAATATATACGTAATTGTTTTTTTCTTTACTATAAACAATATTATGAATTATGTTTATGGTATAAAGTTATAGTTTTTTCTATAAAGCACCATTATATAGTGATATCTATACTTTATAATTATTAGGAAAATTAAAATTTAAAAATTTACAATATATCTTTATGCAAGATATAAATTCGATTAATACTTCAAGAATTAAAAACAATAAATTTAAAGTTGCTCTTTTTTTATTTAAACAGTCTTTTTACAAAATGTGTTCCAGGTATAGATATGTACCTATTTCAAATTTATTTCATATCACATAATGTGGCTCAATAAATTTTAACTCTTAATGTTTATTATATTAATTGATACTGTTAATTTATCGATATAAGCATAAGAAATTGTGTTTTGTTAACTTTATCCTATGTATAGGTACTACAAAAAGAAAAAAAATTGAGAAGTAGAACTATTAAAATAATTTAAATTTATTTTATTTAAGACTTTTAGTATCTTTTTCATATACTTTAATATTTTTTTGTTTTTGTTCAAGTATTTATACAGCTTCAAAATTTCAACTCTAAATAAAACATTTTTTTTGTTTTTTTAATTAAATTTCAAAAAAATAACAAATTTTGTTGTTTTAAAAAAAAACTATGATTCAAATTAAGGTTTTTAAAAAATTTACTGGATGAAAGGTAGATTAAATATCTACAATAATTTAATAAAAATATACAAGATATTAAAGTTTTCATGAAAACAAATTTGTATTAGTTATATTTTCGCATTACTTTATTCTCTCATTTCAATCACTAATAATTGACAAATATTATACAATATTCGTATATTAAGCATATTATTAAAAAATCTAAAATGAATATTGTATACCCAAATAGTATAATACCTTAGTATTTTTTTAGAATAAAAATGTTTAACCATTTAGATGGAAATCATCATGTATGCATGCGCACGATATTATATGAATATATATTTTTTTTTATTGATAATTTTATTCTATTCTTATTTTATGAATATAACGTACGTACCAGCTATTTCAAAAAATAGTATTAATACGTATGTAAGTTTTACGTGCAATGTATATAAAATTAATATTATTTAATTGAATGTTAAAAAGAAAAATATCTACTACTCAATACCATTATATTAGTATTTTTTCTTATTTTTTACGAGTATGATATAAAAATGTTTAGATAATATATACAAAAATAATATAGCCTAGAATAAGTAACTAATGAAACATATCTATTAAGTGTGTCTGAGTACCATGTTGATTATGAATTTATAAATTCATAAATTTATTTAAATGTATAAATACTATAGAGTGTAAAGTGTCCAATGAATTAAGTACTTAGTTTCACGTGTGTTGATAAATGCTCAATAGATGGTGCTGACTATTCAAAAATTTGTCCTGACAGATAATATAAGATAAGCATTTAAATATGTAAGATATAACGCAATCCATTATCATTGATTAAATTTATAATATTATGTACCTATATTTAATCAAATCTCTTAGTATTCTTATTTAATTATAGCACTTATAATCTAGACTTCTTGTCCATTTAGCTCTTAGTCCATGAACAAAATGTACTTGCACCACTTCGTACCCCATGAAAAGAATCCTAGCACCGTGCCTGTCCTCCACATGTTCAATCGTCGTAATATAACAAGTTCACTTGGATAAATAATGAAATTTATCTATTTCATAGAATCATTGTTATTATTAGTTTCATAAACATAATTAAAGTCATTCAATTTTGTTGGGATAATAATTTTTTAGAAACTATTGAGTTATTGTTATTGATATTTATTTTATCACTTATCAGTAAGCACTCAGTATCATAATACAGAGAAATACATATTTATTATGTTGAATATAAAGTATATCGAACTAAATATAAACACTATAATGTTTGATCAGCGCTAGCGATATAAGGTATATGTTGTATAATAGTTCAAATATTTTTTAGCCGCGTACACGGCTATATATCCAAAGCGTGTAAGCACGGAGGAATTTGAAATTTCAATAATGTAAACAAATAATAATCAAATCATTCACAATAATATATTATATTTGTTTTTTCTACAAAATAAGTCATTAACTACGTAGCCTAACTACGTATATATACGCCATAACTACGTATATATGCCGCAAAGGCGGGTTATTATATTCTTGTGTTAGAATTATTTGTCAAGTTTAATGAACATGAAATAAAAAAAAATCCTGACGTGATAAAAATAAAATGACAAAAATAAAATAATAAGAATCGCGTGTATAAACAAAACCTATTGTAAAAAACTACACTGCAAGTGATAAAATATTTATCATTTATTTATTTTGAATCCTTTTTATTGTAAATGAGCTTATTTTGAGCACATAATGAGATAATATATTTTGTATATTATTATTATGATTATTTTTTTTTTTAAGCATTTACGCAAGTTTTACAATGGATTCGTGTCTATCATCATCAATGTAATTTGGCAGCCAGAAAACAAACGCTGAAATATTATTATTTCAGATTATCAGATATAATTTTATGATTACTGGTAAACCTGTTGTATACCTTAATCGCGTGCGGGAATGTCAGCAACGGTCAAAATATGCTAATAAAGTGTCTGTGACAGAGCAGATGAGTAACAAAGTAACATTATACGAATAAAATTATATAATATGTTGTACTGGCTTTTTCGACGTGACCACAACATAATATTATATTTTTATTATAAATAACGAAAACATTATAACACACAATCTGACCATACAGACTGCATATAATATTATTGTTAATAATATATATATTATATTACGCAATTTAATGATTTTAATACAAAATGATGCTGACCAGTGTAAGAAAATGTAAAAATAGAGCTCGACCAGGAATTTTTAATTAATGCTAGTTTTAAAAATGTTACCTAACATTTTCCTTGAATGTTAATGAAAATTTAATACGGTGTGTTATTTATATTCAAAAATTAATTATATTTTATTATATAGAATCATCTGTGACATATCTACACCTCCGGTGTCCATTAATCGTTCTGTTTTGTTCGTTTTTTCCTTTCAATAATTAACCTTGTTTGTTTCATGATGGTCCATTCCCAAACAAACGCCTATTCATGAACGAAAACAATTACTGTATCTTGTTTGTACATCAAATCTATCACGGACAAGGCATCCGATTATTATATTCGGAAAACGAAGAGGACCAAACGTCTTATTCTGTATAGGTGACGCGTCGTGAAAACACTGTCACACGAATATAATACATATCTAACCTATTTTTAATATTATTATTAGGGCAGTTACACTATTGAAATTATAACTTGTTTTAAATAATATTATTGTTAATTATTTTGGTTTAAAAAACATATCCTCCAGATCCCAGATCTTAGTATTCGTTTTAGAGAATATAAAGTAATAAAACTCTCCAACAGGTTCCTTATAAATAAAAAAAAAACTTTAAGAGGATTAAGAATATTAATTAACGAAGAATCTAGGTAATAATATATCTGGAATTGAAGAATAAATGAATTTAATAATTTAGTGAAAATTTTACTTGTTCTACTGCTGAATATGAACGAAGATTTAGTTTAATGAACATAATTTACACTGACTTGCGTTCTAAATTATCCATTCATAACATTACGTTAAACCAATCATAAACCTGCTGATGAAGTGATGAAAATAAATCAAAAAAAGTAAACAAATGTATCAAAGAAATTGAAAAAAACCGTTATGGGATATATTATAATTTTATTTAATTATTTAATTTAAATTATTATAATTTATTAGGTAATGCCATAATTTTTAAGTTCTACATGATAAAAATATTTTTTAAACGCGGGAAAGTCGACTCCGCAAGTTTCTCCTTCATCCCTTCAGTATTTGGAGAAATTAATGATTTATTAAAATTAAGATTTGAATGCAATGATATTGCATTAAAAAATACGATTCTGAGTGAAACTCAATAAAATATAATATATTGAACTGATAAGCTGTTCCAAAAGTTTACAACGGCTGTAAACTACCCTTGAGAATAATAAAAAAAATGTCGGGTACTTACATTCAAAATTGCATTAGTTATCACGAAAAATCTAAAATCAATTACGTTACAGTGTTTACGGTAGGTTTTCTTCTCCCAAGGAAAAAGAAAAATGAGCTAAATAAAGCTAAATCTAGTCTAACCAACTAGATGAAATTTGTTGTGAAGAGGGTACCCTATTTGTGGTAATCGGACCATTATTTCTATCCTAAAAAGTGTCTTCAGACAAAAAAAAAAAAAAATTGATAAAATTATAATATTCTATGTTTATAATTTAAAATATGACCTACATCTCATTAATTTCGAATATATATTAATTCATTAATTATTATTGTTGCATTAGAATAATGATATGATCATAATGAATAAAATATGCCGAGAAGTACGCTTAAATATTGAAAAAGTATCTGTTTATCGATGACGTCAACAAGTTTCATTTTTTGGTTTTTGACCGTTAATACGACATGCTATAATACCAATATATCTAGGTATACTAGCTAGGTACCTATATAAGTTATAAATATGTAAAATTTGACGAACATCAATAAACATGGATAAACGTCACCCGCAGCATGCAAATACGAGTATATTTGTACAAGCACATTTAGGACTTTAGGTCAATACCACGGTTAAATACCTACGGGCACGATGTCGAGTACACAAATCAAGTATCGCATTTTATTCGCATAATCATCAAAACGGCGGCGTGACATACAATTTCTAATTCCCGCGGCTCCGCGAGGTTAACTGCGTATTAAAGGAATATTATATTAATTATTATTATCGTACCGCATTACTGATGAGTTTCAAGGCTAACCTCACAACAAGCTCGTGCGAAACTCAATCCCTAAAAAACTGTTTGTTATTTATATTGTTATAATTTGACAGCTGATCCCGCTAATTGTAATCATTCCATCGCGATGGATAATAGATTCACTGTAGTAAAAGCTCAATCGTATAGTAAAATAATATTATGATAATATATGTAAATATTACTATTTTTTACGTTTAATGGAATCGACGGCTACTCGATAGCAACAAAAACGTAAAAATCATAAACGAAATTTACTACACTGTATTACAATAACACTATATACGCGTATAGTGTTATAAATTCCGCCGAACAATCAAGGCGAAATTTCGCGATTCTCTCCCTACATGTTGGTACGTATAATATAATAATATTATGTACAAATACGAAATGATTTATTATTCGATTATACTATTATATAAGAGGTTTCCGGCTGCCAGTTGATCTCATAATAAAATTTACGACGACAACAAATCACATGCAACTCTTAATAAATATAATTTATTTTCGCAAATGGTCCAAACGCGTATCGCACACAGTCGACGTGACCTCGACTCTCGTATATTTTTTTTAAATAATAAATACAATGCAATTATTATGTATAGTTATAATATAAGATACTATCAAAATGCTTCGAGAGACCATCTGCAGGTTTCACGTTTACTTGTGATTTATTAAATTATTATTATATAGTATATACTCTTACTATGCAATAATAATAATAATAATAATATAGGTAGGCGTAGGTATAAAGTTAGTTATAACTACTGGTATATACTATCGTCAAAATGTGATTAGAAACAAAATTTAATTAGGTACTTTAAATCTTTTTTACATATAATTAGATTCTGAACGAAGCGAGACGTGTACCTATTGGTTTTACAATGATGTGTGCTTTTTTTCGATTCTGAGCGAAAAAACTACCAAAAAAATACGGAAAATCGACAAAATTATGTTTTTTGTTATTTTAAATTTTTTATTTCGTGATAACTAATTGAGTTTTGATTGTAAGGACTTGAAATTTTTTTTTTAGTATCAATATAAATGTTCTTTATTTACAGAGGAAAAAATTTGTAAATGATTGGTTGATTTTCTGACTAAATATTGAGCTTTGAACTTTTTACCAAACATGTTTAGTATTACATGCAATTTTAGGCTTAACGGTTTAAAACGTGTATAGAATCCCTACTCAAATACAACTTAATCTATTTCCAAAATATTTTTAAAACCGACAATTTTTTTTTTTATAAACTTCTAAAATTTGAATATTTAGTAGAATTAAATATTATGATATTTATTTTTATGCCCAAAGATACTTTTTTCGGTAGAAATAATGGTTTGATTACCACAAATAGATGGTACTGTATTTAGTTCATTTTTCGAATTTCTCAAAAGTTAATAGAGTTATAAAAGTTAAAAGAAAATCAGAAAAATTATGATTTCTGTTAGTTTAAAATTTTTATTTCGTGATAACTAATTGAGTTTTAATTGTATGAAATTGAACATATTTTTGAGTATTCAGATTATTATTTATATTGGAAAACAACAATTAAATTTAAATAAATAAATAATGTAATTTTTTTTAACACAAAGTTTAATATTTTACAAAAAAAAGTGTAATTTTTGTGTTTTAAAAAAGAAAACAATTTTTCTTAAAAATAATATGTTGGTATATGAGTTATACGTATTTCATTATATGTATACTAAAATATTAATCACCGATTAATTATAATTTTATCAGTTTATTTTTATTACGTATACTATAATAATTAATCTAAGATTTGAATGAATGAAACTAGGAATCTTTTTTTTTTAATGCAAAATCATTGTTTTCAAATCTTAAAAAAATAATATAACACAATATTTTTCCACCACTAAACTCTTCGAGGACCGAAAGAACAAAGGGTAAACTTCATAATCAGTCTTTTTTAGCTTTTTTGTATTATATTTATATAGTTGAAAATTGTATTTATCATAATTATCCAGTATTCCACCTTATATATTGTAATCTTTTAATTTTATTTAATATTTATTATCGTTTATATAATTTATATTAAATTATATTTTGTCTTTTTTTATTTGGTAAAAATATATACACACAAAATTGTGTTACGTAATATATTTGATGCTCCAAATAAATCGAAAATTATTGAAGAATTTTCACATAACCACTGTTCCAATTAGATAAATAATTATATTTTCACAGTCTATAAATTTATTCACTATACACGTTTTTTATTCGCCCATCATTTTATTTTATTTAGAAGTAATTTCACTTTGAATAATGTTTGTATAATAAGCACCATCCAAAATATTATTAGTGTTAATAACATAATTTTACATATTGTCAAGACTAATTGTCATTATATTCTTAATAAAATGATACTAAAACTAATAGTTAGTAAAAGCCGTTTTGTTCGTTACACTACTATAATACTAAACTATCTTGTTTTGTCACCCAATTAATAGGGAAACATGTAGAAATGGATCGTCTACCTTGTTTTCATATTTATGACTCGCGGAAGCTGAAAATTATAAGCTGTTTTTCTTCGTATTAATTGATTATTCAAAAACTTGACAAAACGTACATATTAATTATTATTTTACATTATTAAATTTTATATATTTTACTTTTATTACCGTGTAAATAAAACATAAAATACTCAAATTTACCACACGACACAATTTAACGGTATTGTTATACTTATATGAGATTCGTTTATAATATATATTATTATAGTTATATATAGGTACTTAATAAATATTCACCGTATAACTGTGTTTATTTCTTTAGTTTTACACTTGTACCTACCTATATGGCTAATATATCAAATAAACTTGAGTCGATGGGTAACAATATACTATATTTTTCATACAACTTAATGTCTTAATGAAATGATCCAAACACATACTTTAAATAATTCCTTCAAATTATAATTATTATATAATAGATTAATTTGTTATAATAGATGTGGATAGTATAGTGGATTTATTTTCAATTATTGAGTTTCATATAAATATATTTATTATTTTATTATTATGATTATTATTGTCAACACTCTAATAAAGAAAAATGAATAGTAAAAAAATAGCTAGATAACTATACAAATTTTAAATTCAGAATAATTTCAACCATACCTCTAAACAAATATTTAAACAAGTACTAAATTAGAAATTGCCTTATAAACGTTTAAACTAATATTTTTGATTGTCCAGAGCTAATTGAATGAGTAAACTTAAGGTGAATTCTAACAATTATTCAAGGAATACTATGCCTTCAACTATTTTATCTATCGAAAGTATCAAAATAAAAATAAATATTATTTTATTATTTTACTATGTTCTACATCTCATATTTCAATATCGTTTTATAAACAATGAAAAATTACTTCATTATTCATTCATATTCTTATTCTATTAAAAAATGTCTTCGTGCGTTTATTAACTTTTATATTTTATATTTATTAATTAATTATAATATATTTATCCTAACATATTATTATTTAATTAAAATATGAATTGGAATTTATTCTATAATAAACGAAATTATTGTTATTATTTTAATATATTATATTTAAATAAAAATTGTAATCTGGAGGAATGGAATTATTTGAAAAGGAGAAGCAAGTGTTAACCACATAAATATTTTGCAGTAGGTATTTGTTGATAAAAAACAATTTATAATTACATTTATTTTTTGATATTTCAATGTTTAATTGGGTCATAAGATAAGTTGGGCTTATGACGGGTGCGACGGGTAATTATTGATTTATTTTTACTTCCTGTCTTAAAATGATTAGTTGCCATTGTCATCCTATGCTATATATAATATTAAATTGTTATACAATTACTTTTAATTCATCGCGAATTCGTATTTTGAAACTTTCGCTCTAACCTCGAAGACCTTATCGACACGAGAAATAAACAGCTTCTCCGGTTTATCGATTTATTATTATTAAATAGACGAAAACGTTGTACTGTAATATATTATTATATTGTCGTGTTCGACGGCGGGCGGGAATGCGTCCGTAATTCGTGGATCTCACTTTTTGCCGACAAAAAATATCGACGATGAATTATTTGAGGAGTATCGCAAAATAAATATACGAGCCGAGCTCTAGCGTGTTTGTTTTTCGACTCGTACATGAATACAAATTTAATTATTCAAATCTATTATTATTGCGCGTATCTTGTGATGGTAATCACGAGAGTGTGGTTTTATTTAAACGCGATTTATTATATAAAATCGTGTTCTATACATAGAAATAATAAAACTTTAACCGCAAACTTTGCCCTCGTCACACGAGTGACGTAACGAGACGTCTTGTACGATATTACAGAATGTTTATTTATTAATTAGTTATTATCCCGTCGATAAACCCGTTATGATCTCGCCAGCACAATGACGACGATGAAAGAAAAAAATATATATCCCGTGCGTACTCCGGCGCGTTTCGCATAGCGATCTTTTTACACGCAATGCGAATATTAATATATATTTTTCGACATTATTTCTGTACAGTGATCGTACAATAAAATAATAAATAAACCGTTAAAATAATCGTCCATTGACATTATAATAATTGTTAATACGATATTATGATACACGCACCTATATGTGCGGTGTGTGTCGTATGCGTCATTTTTGTATACCCGCGGTTTAAGACTATCGTAAACATAATGATATTAATAATAATATTATGATTCATAATAAACATTACGTTTTTTTCTCGTACAATACGCACTATAGATGAACGCTAGTAACGGCATTCGATTGTGGCAATTTAAGGTAAGTATACTGAAGTCTTATCGCCATACCTATACCAACTGTATAGTGTAAATAAGCCTATTATAATAATGTTCCGATAGATTTCAAGCCTCGACGCCATTTATGACCATGCGTGGAAAAACAAAAATAATTACTACCTTAATAAGTAATAACAGTAGTTATTATAATATACCTAGGTACCGTGTAAATAAATATTATGTTATGGCATACAATATTGTAAAAACACTAGATTCGGCCCAGAAACTTGACTAGAAACGGTTGCAATTTATTGTTTTCGTTTACGCACCTAGGTGAGGATTCAATAATGGTTTAATTATTTCATCGTCTATTTCAATCATAGTAATATAATAATATCATCTATTCCTTTAAATTACTCTATCTAACGCCATTAAAACAATTTTTTAATTTAAATATTTATAATATTACTCAACAGTTTGTAATAAACTAATAACTATATTAATGGAAAAAAAAAAAAAAAAGAATTATTGTATCTAGCAATAGCTGCAATTAGCATCCTTCATATTCCATTTGTATTTGTTTAAACACGTAAGTATTTAGGTAATCTAACGTTGTACGTGCCATGAAGACTTTGAATAAACCACTTAAAAAGTGAAACCACTTACGGAATCAAAATGGCAGCCTACAGATAGAAGGCATTTTTCAGATTGGAAATTATATTTTAAGGTTATAATTTGCAATACGCGTTCCATGTATTCAGTTCAGTGTATACGCCTAATCTGAATATTCCTTACTCGTAATTTTCTGGATCTAAGTGAAAATATTTGAAAAATGTTAGAATTATAACGTTTTTTGTATTTAAATCAGTCTTATAAAATCAATGAATCAACACACCTATAATATTATCAAATTCAAAAACAATATTATATTATGTATTACGTACATTTAAAATTAAAATAAATGATAATAGGTATATGGAATTGCATGATATTTATACTTTTTACTTAATTTCAATCACAGCGTTATAAATGTATAATGTATACACATGGATTTCATAGATAATTATCAATAAAATAACAATCGCATTTATAAATTACCTATTTATAAAGATTTTTCTGTTTTATGAATTCTTATGAAAAATATAGAGACACCAAAGTGAAATTAAAACACAATATTTTTCTAACACAAACATATAACGCTTCTACATAATATAATATAATATAATATAACCGAGTAAATAAAAGTCAAGCGGCAAGAGGTTAAGAGTTAAGTTGTCCCACTCGTTTAAAACACGACTTCATTAACTTCCGCGTAGTCGTTATTGTCTCGCAAACCGTCAAAATCTCAATGGAGATATATGTTATAAACGTATAAGGTATAATATATACACATACGATATATACGATACAGACACGATATCGGCAACGAAAACGGAGAATTTATTTACCTATGCGATTTTTTAGTTTTCGCGTGCATTTTTATTTATATGTTGCATCGTGTAAAAAAAAAAAATAATAATAAACATGACTTTCACGACGAACAGATAATAATCGTCGTTGTTTTTATTTGTATTCATGTCGACGAGAAAAAGTGTACCCGTAACCTTTAAGGTATATATTATACGACCACGGTTCTCACGAAACCAAGGAAGTTAAATCGAGGCTCTATCGTTTCAATGGACATTATCCATTTATTCTTAGTGAGTAGTGACTATATATAGTGTGCGTTATATTAATAACAGTATAACATGCGTTTAATGACCAAAAACAAAAAGCTTGCTGATCAAATGCAAAATGTTAACGGCCTTACCGGTAACCGGGTTACGCGAGTGGATGCGGGAAGATATTCGTTATTTTAATTTAAAAAAAATACACTTTTTATTAACAATTATTTAGATACTTTCACCAAATGCACCGGGAAATAAACAGTAACGTTCTTTCGTTAAATTATTACAATATTATGATGATAATATACAATACCCGATGACTAAACTCAGTCTATAGATGGCGCTGTCGTCGACAGCGTACGCGTGCCCGACACCGACTGATCGCACGCACACGGTGGGCAGTTTGAATTTGAAATCGGTACGCGCGCGTCTGAGTCTCTCTTATCCGTTTTGTACATGTGATACAATATTATATGATTTTGTAAAATTTATTTTCAGAACATATTTAACGATAATTAATTCGATTAATATTCATTGACTAATAATAATTAAAATAATTGATTCGCTATACTTAACAAAGTGCGTCTTTTGTGCAATAAAGTGATTTATTTTTATCAAACAGCAGAGATTTCCCAATAAAGTTCTATATACGGATTCCATTTATTAATCAGGTAAGAATTCTTTACAACGAAAATCCTGTCATATACTGTTCTTGAGTCATAACATATATAGTAATATAAATTATAATATTAGGTATGTTACTTACTAATTAGTAATTTCACCAACTCATTTTAATAATTTGATTGTCAGACATAATTTTTTAACTGTATTAAAAATTAAAATCAATATTACTCTATTCTCTTAACATTAAAAAAAAATAACCAAAAAACATACAAATCATTTATTAATTACATTAAATGTAAATTCAAATTTAATAATATTTCAAACGTCAGATAAGACATAACTAATGAAAGTAGTAAAAAAATATTATTTTAGTTTTTATGGAATCGTTGGTTACATCTTGAAACTTAAATATACAATATTATATGTACTTATTTTATTTTTATTTTGTTAAATATCTAATTGTAAATAAATATTTGTTTTTTAAACGATGATAATATAGGTATAATTCATAAATTGCATTAAAAATTATAATATAACACAATTATAATATTCTTTTTAATAATTTGAAAAGTATATTAATTATTATAAATATTACAATTCAATTATAAATATAATAAAATTACAATAATAAAATTGAATATCTAATACGAGAAATTTTCCGTGTTTAATTATATTATTTTATTTATGTATTAAGCATACAAAATACTTTTAAAGTTCAATGATCATTATTTTTCTATATTAAATATAAGTTTTATATTAATTGTTTAATGATGTAAATGTGAAATTATGTTTATTATTCATCAAAATAATTTTATATTTTATGTCAATTTCAAAAAATTAGGTAGATATAAGTAATCGAAATTACCTATAAACATTATATTATTTAAGACAAATATATTCAATTAATACAAAAAAAAACTATAGATAAATATAATTTTTTAAAAATATATTATAAAGTTCAATTTTATACTAATAACATTCCATGGATTTATAAAAATGCATATTTTACATACTTTATTTTAAAAAAATATGTTTAATAAAATATTTTATTGTAAACATGATAAATTTACGAATATTTGTGAAGACTTTATAACTTAAATTTATTTAAACGTTGTCATAAACAATAATTATCCACATATACATATATTTTTTCTACGGATTAATATTTATTTTAATATTTTCTAGGAGTCTAGGTAATAATTTAATATTCTAAGTTTACCAAGATTATTTTATGATGCCTAACACATTTTTTTTTTTTATTAAGATAAATAACTATAAATATAAAAGTGACACAATGAAATATTTTGTCGAGTAGGAATATTTAAAGATATGCATAAAGTTAATGCGTATTTGGTATATAATTTTATCAGCATCATAAATTACTTGTTACACGTATTTAAAAAAAATAAAAAACAATTTAAATTTCAAAAAAAAAATTTTCCTCAGAATGTATCATGAATTAATCTGCTGTGGACTAAACCAATATAATAATATGGTAAAACATTATGACGAATAAAAACCGGTTTTGTAATAGGCATTCGTTTGTCCATTCATTATTAGGAAATCTGCGAAATAGCTATTTATTATTATTTATTGTGTGTGTCCTATGATAACAAATTAAAAAACAAAATAGTCTTAGTGTTCGTGATTTGGCCATCAAATACATAAATAATATATAGAAATAATTTATTACTTACAGTGGCCCATTTCTTTATTTTAAAATGTTGAATTCAATAATATATATTTTTATTATTTATAACACTAATTATACCTACAAGCTACATGTAATCTTAGTAATATGCTTAGAAGTAAATATTAGATTATTCGAATTTGTTTTAATTAATCTTATTGTGCGGCTGCTGTCATTCCATAATATTTTTAATAAGCAACAGTTACCATGAAATTGAAGAATTTTTAAGTACCCATAGAAAAATGAAAACCATAAAAACACCAAAGTAGATTTTTACGTTGAAGTAGCCAATGAATTACTACGGTATATTATAGTAAACAAATTTTAAATAATAAATCATTTAAAATTGTTTGCTTATGAAATAATATAAAGATATATGTATTTAAATTAGCTTTTAAGCACGGTACTCGCAAAGTCGCAACTACTTGCAATTTGGACCAAGTTCAAAAAACGATTATGTATGAATTTATGTCCATAGAAACTCATTTAAATATTTATTTTGGAACGTTAAAAAAACCTCAGTTATAAAAACTGTTGCTGAAAATCAATGTATACCATAATAATAAGTTAATTATTGAAACGCAGCTTATTTATTAATTGTCAAGAAAATCGAATTAAAAAGAATATTGCAAACAACACGCAATATTTAAGTACTAACATATACCTCTAACCTCAAAAGAAATGTTATATTATACGTTTAAAACATCTATACGTTACGAATTGATAAATAACTTATCTATTATTCTTGCAATATTGACACGAGTGTAGAAAAATATCAAATATTGTGTATTATAATCCACGGCCGTCAAGGTTAAGATTTTCGCGAGTTTCAGGAAGACATTCGTCTTCCTCAATAGCATTATATAAATCTATTACCGTGATAATAAAATAATAATAAGCTTTACATACGTGAACCATATATAATACAGGGTGATCAAACGTTTTTATTACAGCCATTTGTCATCTATATTATTCGAAATGGAGTATAATGTATAAGTATGTCTACTATGGCAAAAATATAAACTAAAACTATTTGAGTGTCTAAACGATTTTTCAACTGACAAAAAGTGTGAATCGAATGGGATGAATCTATTCACTTTGCTGTAAAATTGAATATTTTATATTACTAAAAGACATAAGTTTTGATAACCATTAAACATGTATAATAATGAACCACGTATACGGTATCCAATCGTGACTCATGCACCGTACACTGTTGTCGCCATGGGATGAAAACAACAAACACACCGTATATGCTTATAAAAATAACCTTCAAGTTCATGATGATGGTGTGAGTATTATAGTAATATTCATTATCGTTAATAATAAAGCCTATATAATTATCGACGTTATGCGATGATTCATGTTATTATGTCCATACCCCCGCACGTGTTGTATTCCAAATAAAAAAATATTCTACATAATATGATTCGCAATCAATCTTGGAATGATTTTTTTATTGATTTTTAAGAAGGAAATATTAAACTACAAAATATGGAAAAATGAACAAAAATAATATGATGGTTCCAGCACTTATAATATACCTAATTTCGGTAAAAAATATGTTAACTATAATATTATTATCTATAGATTTCACGAACTTCCTCAAATGGATAATACAAATAACAATATTACTCTTACTTCGACAGTCGTGAAAACATTTGTTTACTGCAAAATATTTGAATTTTAAAAAGGTTATTGTATGACGTTTTATACATCAATTTATTGTCAGCTACAAAATAATATGTAAAATCAAATGCATTGCAAATACAATTTTCAAGATAAACTAACGCAAACGTTTTAAAAACGTACAGGATTGGAAGACCAAGTTTCTTATTAGGTATGAAAAGTTATGCATTTTATCTTTTACCGACACTCCGACAGCAATATTATGAATATTTATAATGCATAGTGCCAAACAACTTGTAAATAAAAAAAATATTATTTATAATCGCATTCTTACAACATTATATAATATTATATGACAAAAGTACTCAAATATCATAATATTATAATACTGTCAGTTGTCACTGTAGTAAATAGTAATATATTTGTTAATAAAATCGTTATTAGGTACGTCTCTAAAATCGTCAAATAATAATAATATTAAATATTATATTATTTTGTTACGTTACTTAACTACGCGTAAACAGATTTAAATTTTAAAATAATAACAGTGATAATAATATGTTTACGGATGGTTCAAACTTGTACAACGACGTAGGTACACTCGAAGAACCTGTCCTGCTTATTTCCCCACCGCCGACGTCGCAGACCCGAGAAGTTTTTTTTTTATTAATATATAATATTGCTATTAGGCACGTACCCTGGCAACGAGACGCCCAAGATTCCTGACGATGATCGCACAATAAACAGGGATTCTCAAACCTTTTTATTGTACCATTGGAACCGTCTACCTATTACAAAATATCAACTTTAAATCTTTCAAAAATATAATCATATCAAATAAGTAACAATTATTATAATATATTACTAAATAAAATGTTATATTATTCAAACGGTTGTGACGCAATGCGATTTACCGGCAATCATTCTCAAATGACAAATAGGTACTTACATATAATATTATGTTAAAAAAAAAGTTATATAAAGATGATATACATTTTAGTCGGATTTAAATATTTTTAGACCCACAACAAAATGAAAGTATCTCTAATTTTTTATAGCATTATGTTTGTATTAACTACATTTCATGGAGCAATAAAAAAAGTTAGAAACGTGATAAGATTTTTTGAAAATTCGTCACCTAACTTACACGATACACCACTTTCTGATTAATTTTTAAAATGTCACAATTTGTTTTTATCACTTTCAAGTGGACAACGCAATATACGGATAAGATTATACAGTTGACTTAATACGCTCCATAAACGACTATATTTTATGTTTTTATCAATATTTTGCTATTTAACAATTCACAAGAGTTTTATATAACATGAAATATGTAAATTATTCGTTTAAAAACATTTTAAAATATAATTTCTGTAATAATGTATCCAATTTGTATCAATTTCACTAAAATGTCGTACTAAGATATTTTAATTGTAATTTTAAATATTCAAGCCATATGACTTTTGATCTTTATTGATAGTACTATAGAGTATAATTATTTTTGTAATTAAAAACTCATTATAAACTAGTTTAAAATAACAAAAATAACTTTCTGCATTATAAAATTTCATATCGATAATATAATATGATAGCAAAATATAATGAATTACCTATAATATATTATACTACATGCAGATTTGAATACACTTTTATAAAAAAAAATTTTGAAAATAAAACATTTTCATCATTTAATCTTGATGTCAACTATCCTGTAAAATTATGATAATACTTCATTATGTAGCCATCACAGTGATTTTTGGAACAGATTTTTGGTACACATTATTTTATATTTATAATAATTTCTTCGAATAATAATCTACGTAAACAAACTGTTTCTTTACAATAATTTATAACTTTGGGTGACATATTTGTTTTAAAAATGTATAAGTCAACGTATTTATACAAGTAGGTATAGTAATATCTTACGAATTTAAAAAATGTGAACACTCGACATAATTAGATAAAGACCGGTATTCACGACCATTTCAATTTTAAATTAATTATCATAACTATTTCTTTAATAACTTTTAAATAATTACAATACAATCAGACACGTTATAATTAGTTTTAGTTCAAAAATAAAGTATTATCTACGTGTCATTTTAACGTTTTAAGTACAATAAAAAATAATTTTCGTTTATTAAGCGAAATATTAATTGATTCAATCTAAAAAATATTTTAGCATATTAGCAAAATATTAACACTTTCAGTGTTGCTTATCAAATAAATATTCAAACTTTACAGATTTCTAATAATTATTATATATTTCATTTAGTTCTTGCAGGTAGGTAATTAAAATATTACATGAATAATATTATATAGGTATTATCTGTCTACAAATATTTCTTACATAGTTTCACACATAGATTATTCTATAATTGTATAGTCTGTAACTAATAATACTACGTAATTAAAATGATATTATAAATACCAATATGTATGCCTTAAAAACTATGTATTTGATATTTTTATAGTATCTTTTAAATATAGCTATACTTTATCAAATATAAAAACTATATAGATTTGAATGACTCTATTAAATAAACGATTTGTATCAAATTAGGAAGTCAAAAAGATAATATAATTAGGAAACATTATAAAACGAAGACGCCTATATCGTGTATATATAAAATATTAAAAAACTTTATAACACTGATATATTGTATTTAAATGTAAGATTAAAATGATAAAATAATATTTGTAATCAAAAACATAAATATTTTTAAAATAATAGCATTGAAAACGAAAAAATCTACGATCCGTGTGAAATTGAAAAAGTCTTAATTGTTTGTATTGTGTCTGATATAGAAAACAACATGAAGTACAATAGACGAATTATTTGTCGTCAAAAAAAGAATCGTTCATCCAGTTATTATCTACCACAGTTATCTTTAAACTAACCTATTTTCATATTAGAAAATTACTATTGTCATATCCACATGACAATTCTGTCTTTTGACCAAAGCTAAACGAAATTTCATAAATACTCCGCGTCCTAACTGGTAAAGTGGTAACCGATCGAGTAGGTAACTATATATAAATATAACCAGGTAGCACCGAGTGGGAGATCGGAACTCGTTTCCCAGACAAATACAGAGAGAAAAGACTGATCGTTGGTTTCTTTTTGTTTGAATGCCGTATGTCCGTATATGTACCTACCTATATTAATATGTTACATTACTATATTTTAAACACCATAGAAATATCGATTTCATTTATAATCGTAAATATTAACTTTAAACTATTAAATACTAAAGTAATATTCATCTATAATATATTAAATAATACATCGTGATCAGAATCGTTAATCAGAATTATTAACGGTTTTATTTAAATTTGTTCGTTATTCGCTTGTATACAGGTTGTGGTTTGAAAATTAACGTGTGCAAAATTCGCTAAATCAACCGGTTACTCGCGTAGGTTTTTAAAATCATTAATTTAAAAAAAAAAAAATCGCATTCGGAATTAAATGTGCATGCATAATTTGTATATAGTAAACTTAATGCGATAAAACAGTATTATGTCACATTGACGCGCCCTAAAACGAGATTATATATACACGAATTGCAAAATACTTATATACTAATAAAGTAATAATTATATTAAATTCGTCGTATGGAACAGAATATCGATTGAAAAGAGATCAAACTGATTCAACCTATGCGTTTTAAATGTGTGAAGAAATGTAACTTCAAAATTTCAAACACAGACATTTTACTGATTGTTGTTTTAATGAACAAAATACAAATATTTAAATCATAAATATCGCCAAATTAAAAGATATATAAAAATTACATTAAAATACTGCATACATAGCTACATAGGTACATACATATAATGGGACTCGTTTCGACAATAAAACTGTATTTGTTGTGTTGTTTAAATAAAATCTCACGGATGTTATTATTTTCCATGTTTAAGGAAAGTATATGATTATCATTATAATACCTAAGAAAAAGCGTATAATTTTACTGAGATAGAGAAAATATTAAATACCTACATAATTAAATATATCATCTTCAAATTATAAAAAAAATAACAATTTACAATTCTTAATGAAACAATATAATAGTTAATAGTTCATTAAAAAAATGTTGATCAATTAAAAAAAAAAAATAGGTTATAGTTTAGTATATAAATCGTATCAAAAATTATAATTTAATGCTCAAGAAAAAAAACATACAGAAAATTGATTATGAGTTATAATTTTATAGCTACAAAGAAAACCGGAATGTAGAATGTTTTAAGTGCGTTTTTAAAGGTTAGGTTACGTCCATAAACGATTCCATACAATATATTTAAATAGTAAAATGGCATTTATACTACCTACGTCTACTTGAAAGTATATTTTAATTTGTATTATCTCCTATTATTAATTATTATCAAGTATCAATCATCGTCCATTACGTAGATACGCAGATACGTCATAGTAAATACATATTATGGAATTGTGTTGTTTCACAATAATACATAACGAAACATTGAACGTTGACGTAAACGTTGTTGTGGAGAGGGTATAAAACTTATCACTTTGGAAAATATTACATTTTAACAAAGAAATATTGACACGTGTTCAATTAACGATAGTCATAGACATTCTATCGAATTTTCACCGCAGATCAAGTCCATTGTATAAAGGTTACGAAATCAATGTAAATTCCTAATCATTGTTTTAATTAAATTTATTAATATAATAACGGTACGATAGATAGACATAATCAATATAGTAAACGTACTTCTTGAAAAAAATTTAAAATTTTAGAGTAGATATCTATATATTTTCATTATTATAATTATAACTACAATTTCTATTGGTGATACTATATAATAAAAACTATAATTACACAGTCATGTGCATGAGCAATTGTCGCTTACAAATGACTGAAATGTATATGTGATGAAATCGTAAAAAAATTACAAATGAAGTAATAATATGTACCCGCTGCGGGTATTTTAAAGGTTTTAATTTTTTATGACCAGCTTCAATCATTATAACGAACTCATCGTGTATATTGTTACATTATTATTAGTATTTATACTTAACGCAATACGAGATCATTTGTCGTCTCAAAACTGTGACGTCACCATAAAATATCGTCGATGGGAAGACCGTTGGGGTCAAACTCGTATACTCGACAGACTATATATACAATGCGCGCGGTTACATCTGTAACGAGATATATCCTTAACGGACGTCAGAGGTGATCATCATCTCTCGACAAATGAAAGTACCAAAGAGAATACAAAATAATAATATAAAATAACAACTATTGTTAATCATTTTATGAACGTGTGTTGTGTTCGAACAGACGACTTGAATGCGGTAAAATATAGATTTATTAATCTTGAGATAGAGTAAAAAAATTAAATACATAACTGTACTATTTTCCCAGTAATATATACAAATTTTTATTTGTTTTTCATATTCCTTCGATGAAGATGATTTTGACCTCCGGATCCAGTGTCGATACATAATATTGCAAGTAGACGGTTTCATTGTTCTACAACCACCTAATATTATATTTTATCATTTCCACAATTATAATCAGACACTTATTTTTATATATAATGGGGGATAGATCCCTTCCCACGATATAATTTTTCTAGTTTTATTTTTCGAAAACTGATATAACATCAGTTATTTTAAAGATAAACAATATCGAAATTAAAATTCTTTAACACGCGTTGTTGACGATAGTGAGAGAATAAAGCCCCCTTGGTTAATATTGGAAATATTGCCATAATGCCATCGCATATCCCCTCTTGACACAATAAATAAGCCACTTATATGTATTTCGTTAAAAGGAATCAAACTAATAGTTTTATAAATACGTTTTATATAATATATTTATATTGAGTAGTATACATTTAAAGGAAAATACTATAAACAGAACTAGTTCATTAGCTAGTCAGCAACATTGGAATGCATACGAATATTGAATAGTAGTAAAATAATATTGTTTTCGTTTGAGTTTGCGTTAACAATAATTTATAATATACATGATAAAGTTTTTACTTTCAAATCGCACGACCTTCGTTGTAAAGACTAAATATAATATATTTGAAGATTTTTGCTATAATATGCGTCTATTGAATTTCAATAATTACAAAGTGTATAGTGTATATTATTAAAATATGATGTCTATTTTTGTACAGATCATATTATATGCGATACCTAATTATTATGATATCGTGAAAACGATCGAAGGTGAAAATATATAGCGGTCAAACGTGAGAATGCCATGCTAATAATAATATGCTAATATGTTATATATTATAATACGTAATATGCTAAGATCTTATCAGGAAAACACGATTAATGATACGAAGAAGAAAAAGTTCATAGAAATTAACGACGACCACTACTAACACCTAGCGGCATACGAAAACGATCGCTCCATTCTGATGATTAATGTGACAGTTGATAAATTATAATGCTAAAAACCGAAGTTTAGAGATCGTTTTCTATCGTTTAACGTTGCATCTTCGGGAAACAAATAAAATAACACGATATTCGAGTACAGCGTAAAATTTTATAGTTTTTATTAGTTTATTACGGTATTTTGCGAATTGCAATATGAATGGAAACGTATTTTATTTCATTATTACTACTTAAATATATACCAATATATTCATATAAATTATAATGTAATTATAAAATAATGTGATTGTCTACGATATTTCCGACTTAACGTGACAATGATACTGCGACACTGGTTAAACAGTTGTAAACAGGTGCATAGCCAGGATTTTGTTTGTTTTAATATTATATTTAAATATACCTTGTCATGCAAATTAATCGTAATATAGATTATTATCGTGGTAATTCATAGATTTTTAATTCTAGGAAATAGATTTAAAATCGATATTTTATGTCGATCAAATAATTTACAGTAATTATCAAGGTGTAATCCACCTTGATAAAACATGGTTTTTATACTACCATTTTGTTAATTTGTCAATTTACATAATTCATAAAAAAAATATAAAACAAAAATATGTAATTAACAAAATGTTTTTTTAGAAATGTAAGCTTTTTAGGTCAAAGGGGGTGTGGTGGGCTACGCCACTGCTTGTAAATATTTCATATTGATCAATATCACTTTTATTCCTATTTATATATACGAAAATCGTTACGAATAATATTATCGTGCGATTATATTATTAGCATAACATAATATAGTTTGTGGGGAAATAATAAAATATCTCGGGACAATATTATATTATGTTATGGGATCGAAAGCGTAAATCGGTGCAGTTGCATCGCAGACGCCCACTATAGAATCACGCTATTGTAGAACATAATAACATAACAATAACATTTAAAGATAAAATAAAAAAAAAAATGAATGTGATTACTAATGACGAATCGCCGTCGTCGGCGTTTTTCCACACACGCATTATAAATATTATATAGTTAACATACGTGTGTTTGTGCCACTCGCAACATGACAAACATCTTTTGTTCGAGGCACGATTTTTTTTTTTTTTCAGCATTCCATTTCATATTACAGACACTATCTGTACGTGTTTGACAATTGTACCGCAAAAGACGAACATCTTATAATAGTTCCCATGTGGTATCGTTTATTCCGCCGCGGGAATTTCGTTTTTCCACTCTACTATGATGTAACGTAATGCAGTATAGTCACGAACCAGAGCTCGATACTGTAGTGACAACTTCCGGAGGGTACTGAGATCGAAAGTGACTCGACATGTTCGCGTACTGACAATCTCACAAGCCGAAAGATCGTAAAAATCAAATATATTATAATATAGATAGGTCATAATTTTATCTGTGATGCGGAGGCCAAAAGGATCGCCTATATTCTTGATGTATTGCGCGAGAGTGACGAATTACTTTACTAATTTACACCGTTCTGGTGTATAATGCGTTTACAACTAAAACCAAACCTAACCTACCTCAATCAATGTTGTTGTTTAACATTTTTTTTTTTTTTTTATGATTTTTTGGCGATAACGGGGATGCGATTTCAAGTGTATGTATAGTCTCGCACTCTCGCATGAAACCAGACCTTGAAAATCCTTCTCGGGCGCCATCGGTTATACAAATCAAGTGCATCATAATCATAATACGATATCATATTATGATAACACTCGTGTTTCTCAGGAGTATATAATAGTATATCATTATTGTTATTATTATACGCGCCGAATACGGTAGGACGTATATTATGTGGGTTACCTCCAAAGCAGTGATATAGTAAGTGATGTATAACAGAAAAATACTAGAACGACGACAACGACGTGTAGGCGCCGTTCAGATGGTTGTTTTATTTGTCCCCCTCAAAATAAACAAAATCGCATTTTATTATTATTATTTAGAGTATACACTATGGTCGCACACAATACTTTTATAATAATTATATGTTATACTTAATACCGTAGACCTAGCAAAAGCGTCTTCCGGATGTCGTTCCCATGGGCGGAGAAAATATAATAATATTACACACATTGCACATGGTAATAGCGTATAAACTATCGAAGAATAATAATGAAACTAAAAAGATAAAAATCGAATAAAAGACGCAACAGCTCGCGTATACATAAGAAAACGAACGAACATTATTATTTGTATTAATTTGCGGGAAACATGTGAGATTTCCGGTTATCCGCTCGTCGTCGTCGTCTGCGTGTGTGGTATGTGGTATAATATTTTATAATAATGGAATTTATACGTGTGAATGTTTTCAGTGTTCGTATTATTTACTGCACTGTACGAGTATAATATCATAAATGATTATTTTTTGGGCGTTCGCTTTTCAGCTATTATTTTTATACCTAACAATATACAAAATATTACGATTTTTTTGTTCGAAAAAACTTATCTCAAAATCTGTCTTATTCTTTGTCCATATAGACGTTTTCATAGAAGAACATTTAATTCATTGAAGCGATTAGTAAATCAACATAATAATATAATATTATATAATATACTATAATAATAGTTAATATCGCTGCTACACACACACATTGTAATAAAATATGTTTAATGTGTGTAGACAAACAATAACAAATATATTTATTACGTAATATTACAAGTATTAATTACGATTTTCGTAATGTTATACGTAAACATATGCACTTGTAATGTAATTATGAAAATAAGCTGTTAATAATTATTTGACAGAAAATATTAATTTCAATATGCACATGAGACAAAAAAATAATGAGAACTAAAACCTATTAATAAAAACATATTATTATTTTTCTTTTGACGTGTTTTAACAATTTATATATATTTTTATATAAACTATATACAGTAACTTTTTTATAACTCAATCTTTTTTCTATATAAAAAATATAAACTATAATTATACTAATAATATTAATTATACTGATTTCAAGATTTTTAATTATAATATAATATTTTTTTTCTACGTTATAAAATCTTAAATGATAACTAATTGTGTTTAGAAAAATTGTCATGAGAATAGTTTTAATTGAAATTTAAGTTACGACAGTAAAAATAATAATTGCGTAATTCCTAGAAATTAAGATTCAATAAAATATTTATTAAATACATTCGAAAGATCTGCCTTAGTAATATTTATTTGTGTAATAATTATTATGATAAACGATATTGGAATTTAAGACGACCTCTTAAAATCATGACCAACTTGTTCAAAAATATATATATTAATACATGTCAAGGATATATTCACCATCATACAGGTACACAGTAGTCAATAATAATTTATTTTTAACATCATTAAATTAAAACTTTATAAAAACCAAAATATATTTATAAATTATTGTGAAATATTTTCATGAGTATATTATATTACGTACCTATATTTTTTCAAAATATTATATTATAGTGTAGCCAGTAGGTATTAATTATTATAATTAAAATAAATAATATGTATACAATTTTAAAATTATAATAGTATAAAATTTAACAATTTAGGTAGGTATTTGAAATTAATTAATGAATTCTGAAATTGACAATAATATTTATGTTTTTATATATGTAAATCATAATATATAAAACAGTAGTCACATTAGTCAAGTCAATATACATCATATGATATTATTATTTATATTTTTATATTTCTTGTAATATTTTGTTTAAAAATATGTTAAGCTTATTATGTTAAAGTTCAAATATAAATTTCATTATACTTAATTCAATTAAAAAAGTTTTAATTCCTAATTAAATTAAAACATTAATCTATTATAGTTTTTTTTTTTTCAATTAATCGAGTTATTATAATTTATAATAAGTATAATATGCTTAATTATTATTGCTTAATGTTAATAGTATAATTTATTCATTTGTTTAATTTTAAAATCAAAGAGAATATTTATCTGCCTCTACAAAATGGTATATTAATAACATTATAATTACTACTACCTATTAAATAAGTAAATAGTATTTACTAAATACGTATCGACATAACATTAAAAATAATAATAAATTATAATGTTACATAATATTTTGGTTAATATTTTATTCATATCGCATAGAAATACATTTATTATTAATAATTTCTATTGGTTCATAATTACTTCCAAAAATCATTAGTGAACGTAATTAATAACTACTTGTATAAATAATTATTTTTATCATAGTTATTAAGATAGTAATAATAATTGCATTGGAAATACAATATTATAATATTTAATAACGTTATTAATTATACCTAATTTATTTAGGTACATTGTATTGTTAAACGAAAATAATAATAATTTCTGAAAGACAACAATAATTATCGAAATAAGGGGAATTTAAATACAATATATAAAATTGACACATATATCGATAAGTCATACGCCAGAAGAATTACTGTTTTATCGAAATTATATTCCTGCGAACAAATTTCGTATCGGTTTCTCTGCAATGTTATCATAAGTTTTTTTTTTAATAAATTTGCGGTCACGTGAAAGTCAACAATATAAACGACGAGACGGACATCATATTCATAAGTATAATTTATGATATCGAACTGAAGAAAACGTTTCGTCTGCGTCTTCCGATCGGTATCGGAACCGATGAATCATCACACTATGTCATAAATACAACTATAAGAAACACAATAAAATATATATTAAAAAATTTCCATTAATTTTACATGAAAATAACGCGAAAACGTCCTCGTCCTATACAGCAGCAATACGCATCCCTTGACAAATGATTGTGATAAAAATACTACTTTGTACAGGACTGTCCATCCCATTTGTGAAATATGCATAATATTTAAAATAATAACAATACAAATTTTATTTTTCATACAAATAACGGGTTCAAGTATTACGTATTTTGCAACAGTTGTCCGAGTGATTTTTGCCGCGTGTTCGCTGTTACCATTGTTGTTCAACGTTGTTTTACATTCCAAATATGATATTATATTGGAACGTGAAAAATACATTTTTATGATAATAAGTATAATGTCTAACGGAAAAATGTTATCCGCGCTGTAACTACGACACGATGTCAATGTACTGTGGTAAAATAGGAAGTAATTGAGTATATAGTTAATAATAATATATATTTGTTTGAAGTTGCAAATATTAAATTTGGTACTACCCAATCAATATAATATATTTTATACATAAGCATTTTTTCTTTATAAATATATAAGATAATCTTTAAAATTAAAGTCTATGTTTTACTTTTCAAATGACAATTGTATATTTGTAATTTGTTTTCATCGTATCATGACTATATATATATATAAATAAATTTTTAATAACACGAATTATAGGCATTAAGTAATGCATTCATAGTCAAATATATTTTGAGATTGAATTTTAATATTATTTTACTTTCTAATATAGCTTTAAATTGCTATTTTTTTTTATCATCCAATAATTTATTCTTTAAAATTATTATCATTAATGTTACTATTCGTATTCATTTTCCTTGTAACGTAATAGTGCAAATAAACAACCATTATCTTAATCGCATACATAAATTTTAATGTCATAATAATTATATCATTGGACATTAATATATTACGTATAATATATTATTGTAATTATATTTTGAAAATATTTATAATGTACAAGAGTACAATCATGTTTTTTAAAGTAATATTATCATTATCCACAATGAATAATGATCATCACTAAATACATTTGTTTGTCTAAAATATTTGTACAATAGTATAAAAAGCCTATAAATAAAGTTATACCTACAAATAGTACAAATAGTACAATTACAAAAATTAATTAAATTGTATTGTAATAATTTAAAAATTTAAATTACTGCTAATTCAATTGTTAAAATATAATTTATGTTCTTCAAAGTAATAAACATTATTGTCTTCAACATACCTATGTCAGTTTTTCAAGGTAAATAGTTAAGTATAACTAGCAAATATAATTAACTGTTAAATTTACGATATTCTCAATTATACGTGTCCAATAAACAATCGATTTCCCTAAAAACAAATATATTACCAATAATTTATTACGTACCTATACCAATATGTACTTATCGGAAAATATTAGTCATTGTCGTGTTCTGCTGTACCTCTTATTATATTTTGACTTCGTATTATCATCTTATGCTTTGATACTTACTCATTTAATTTCGAAACTATTTTGTATGATAATATCATTCTGTATTAATATTGTCAATCCGTAATATTTTCTACGAATTTAACAAGTAACAATAAGTATAATAACTAATACCCGTGGTGGAAAAAAAATTAAGTTCTTTACATAACTTTTGACGTGAAATGCGGCTATTTTAGTCTTGCGTTTTCTGTCCAACTATGAACTTGAAAAGATTTTTATCCGTTGATAATTTTTCATCTTTTTAAGCCATGATTATCTTTTTTACCAATACCGCTACTATTTAAAGCGATTACGTCATGGAGTGGGCGCTCAGTGGGTAGTATCATCAGCATATTTCCACCGGCCACGAAAACACCGTAAACAATCATTTGGAATTCCACAGAATTAGACTCGCCCTACCCTTTTTATTATTATTTTTCCAGTATACATACCTGCGACCGGTTTCATTTTTCGGGTGGCTTGGAAAGGAGACAATGTATTTATTGTTTGTGTGTGTGTGCCTCTCAATCTCACACACGTTGTGAAAATAAACCAGTAAATAATAATAATAATAATAATAATAATACTCGTGTAAAAAGGTGATGACCTCAAAATAAGTACACGGTGTCCCGGAGGGAGCGCATTCTCGATTAAAACAACCGTCTGCGACAGGGTTCACCGAACTCATCAGCTTCATTTCTATATTATAATTCATATTATGTGTGTTATTTTTTTAACAATATCAGTTTATATTACCCATATTATTATACCGACATCCAATAATAATATAATCATTAATAAAATAATTATGATTTGCGT
Organism: Eriosoma lanigerum; assembly: GCA_013282895.1. Classification (NCBI taxonomy): domain Eukaryota; kingdom Metazoa; phylum Arthropoda; class Insecta; order Hemiptera; family Aphididae; genus Eriosoma; species Eriosoma lanigerum. The sequence goes on from CM023357.1 coordinate 14,450,261, forward strand.
TTAAGTTTAGTCGACGGGATCGGTTTGGTTGTCTTGTTTTGTTTTCAAACGCGGTTATAATCCGATTGTCGGTGCAGACCGACGAATACTTTAACCATCATAATGATATAATACAATATTAGATGTAGTAGTGGTTACTGCTGCTGCGTTACCGTTGTGTAATAATTATTGTGATCACTGTTATCGAATGGATAAAAACGCATATGCGACGCGACGGGGCTACCGATTTTGCAGAAATTGCCGCGAAACTATCCGTGCCAACTGTTTTCAACTCGTTCACTTCTTTTTATTATAAGCGATTTTATAATAGGTATGTTTATCAAGTATTGAGCATCCGCAGCTATAATATTATATTCCTCGATTCTCGTAACATTATTCATCTAAATAATATTGGTCATTTCGTTTGAAAAATATTATGGATTTTATAACTAGTTAAAAGCGAATTTCAAAAAATCTTTGTTATGTTGTTTTGGAAAAAATATTAGAATAATACTAATTCACACGAGATCCAAATCCAGCTTAATAACGATGATCGATTTAGAAAATGCCTTCTGTAATCCGACGTAGTAGTACCTATAATATACTGTATTTCTTGTTTTTATGTCATTTTTTTTTTTCGACTCGTTTATTATAATATTACGTCTCGTGAAAGAAATATTTAAAAATTATACCAACAGAATATTAATGTAGGCCTCGACGATGATATATGACCGACATCGGTGCGAACTAAGCGCGATTATTCGAATACGAATATGTGTAGCCCCCAATTTCCGGTCTGTACAAAGTTAGGGAAATCGCCGCCATTGGGCCCGACTTTATCTCCAAAATTAAGTCCATCCGACGTTATATTTTCTTTACATCATTCGTTTTTGGTGTTATTATTAACGATTTAAAAAGTCAAATTTTACTTACTTTACATATCGTTTTCGACATTTATACATTAATCTATAAATATTAAAAAAAATTACATTCTTACGAAAACAGAAAATTTAATATATATAATATTATAAATATATAAATATAAATGTGCACAGAAATACCGTGTTTCTCAGGAGTTTTCAGATTGAACTACGATAACGATGTACAATTATTTCTAACGAATTTAATAATATTGTTTACATATTTTTTGCTACATACATCATAAAAATTGGTTAGATCAAGAATAATTTTTTCTCATTTACGAAACAAATATAATATAAGTTATATAAATATTCAGATACTTTAAAATAATAAAAATATATAACTTCCTTAGAGAGTGTACAGTATACTTATTGTGTTTGAAAAATTTGAAATATTTATATGGTATTTATTTACATACCATTATTGAAGTTTAATATTCTTGATTACAATATCGAAGAATAAAACAAAATTTTAAACCGTGGCGGAAAAGTAATCGCGAAATCTGGCCACGATGGAGCCGTTCGGAGTACGGGGAATTTAATATAATTAAAAAACGCTAAAACCGAAGGAAAAATGGAAAAAAAGGGTCAGAGTTACAAATTTATATATAGAAAAGTTGACATTTTTTGCTGGTAAACTATAATTATTATATTCATTCAATATTTATTTAAATGGTGGGTGATAAATGAAATATACAAAATGCTAATAATTATCTGAATACACAATTGTTTTCTCACGCATTATATTTAAGTACAGTATTTATGTCGCTGCTATAATATTCTGTTTAACCTACGTTTTGAAACAATAATATTACATCCTCTGCCCTTGGGTTAGGTAAACTATTTAATAGATTCACAATATTAATTAAAATATAGTTAATGAAGCAATAAGTAATAAAATTCGACAGAACATACTAATATTATAACAATACTTACTTTGTTAATTCAAATTCCACCTTGAAACTAACAAATATTATATTGAACTAAGCGTGTGGGAAAATAACAATTGAAATTATTTTTAACAAAATCAATTTTGCACACTATTTTTTAATCTACCATTTTTCCTTAAACGCTTTTTCAAGGACTTCGCCGACATCCGGTGTTGGACTTTTAAAGATTTAAATTAAACATTTTCTTCCAACGCAATCCAGTGAAAATCGAACTACAAGAGATAAACAATTTTATTTATGAAAAAATTTAATAATATTTTGGCCTTGGACAATGAAAAAAAAAATATAAACCTGTTTTATCATTATTTATATTTTACTTATTTTCAAACATAGGACAGAACCAAACCAGTCTTCAGCCTGGTGGTTGTCATCCGATATACATTTTAAATCCATATATTTACCTTCTTTACTTTTGTGTGTTTAATAGAGATTTCTATAAGACTTAAAATTACTAAAAAAAAACCTGACTTCTATGGAAAATTACCGATAAATAACTCTCTATTTTTCCATAACTAGCATCAAGTCCCTAAGGTTGGGAACCTTAAGTTTTAATTTAACTCGTAACATTGTCTTATCTTTTCAATAAATATTAAAAAAAAAACATTATCAAACGAACATTTTTCTCATTTTTTAAAATTTTTATAATAATAAAAATTTAATACTACGAGTGTCTTATTAAATAAAATCTTCTTTAAATATGTAAAATTAAAATTCAATTTATTTTTTATATAAATAAATATTATTCGCGTCAATATCAATAAAATTAATCTTCTTCTTATTATACTTAATACTTCAAACATTGACCTTATACAATTAAAACATTGTTTAAGATTATTTAGGCTTTAAACGTTAAACAAAAGAGCAATTGTTATCAAAATTGGTAATAGTTATATTAGTTATTATAATTTTAAATATTTTCTCGGAACAAATAAAATAGTATTAATACATTTTTTTATAGATATAAATGCATAAATAGCTGCAATAATAAGAATTTATTTAATATTTCGTCGAATTGATATAAACAAGATTAATTTTAAAATCCTACAATTTAATTTTATGTAAATGTATAAAAAATTATGAGTTGTATATAATATAATATGTTAGCTAAGGTAAATTAATTATAAGTAGGTACTCCTTTAATCGAATATAAAAAAAAAAAATAAACAAACTATAAAAACTACTGTAGAACGAGTGTAATTAATATTAGAAAAATATTTTATTTTCCATACATTATTATATAATTTAAATGCTTATTTTTATGTACTATGCATTAAATTTTATACATTATACATACTAATATATGAGTGTTATGATATTAATCAGTAATGATAACATACAATATACCAGCTATCAATTAGGTCCATCAATAGGTAATCGAGTTTTATATTACATATTTTCTATAATGCATTTCCTATATATTATAATGTTTTGATATTATTACATTATTAGCCTCTTGGGTTGTAAATATAATATTATATGGGACAAACGTATATTGACTGAGGGCAAGAAGACGAGGAAGAAATCAAAACCAATCGCCAACGAGACTACTTTGGCTTAATTTCAATATAATAAAATTATATTATTATTAGTGCTAACAATGGATGAATTTTCTTTCAGTTCGGCTTTTTTTTTTCTTTCTTCTTTTTATCCTTCTTGTCCGAGTGACACACATGCACCAAAATATATATATATATATATATATAATATGCGGACAATATCGCGTATCTCCCATTGGTCACGTACAATTTTTTCGCGTGCTTTCCACAGCTCACAAAGTATTTTTCTTGCACGGTAAATTATTATTTTTATTATTTTTTATGTGAGCTACGCTCTGCGGGATGATGTTTGCGTACCGAATTGAAAATGCATCCCGTACAAATCGATCATTATACGCGAAACGGAATCGATATATACGTTTATAAATGTTAATATATATATATATATATGCATGGTGATCAGTGGTTGTTATACTTGTTGTGAGGGAGAAAAGAGCGAAATTATTGCAATTTATTTATACTTATACATACGTATAAAATCTTATTTTAGGTGCTGCCGAAATAAATCTTAATTAATAATTAATAAGCAGATTGACGTTAAAAACATCATCATCGAACATAACCCTTCATTATGTAAATAAAAAATATTGTAAATAAACTAATGATAATAATAGTATAAACTGAACCCAGTAGAATACTGCTATCCACTAACCACCTATCCCACCTTTACCATAATCGCCATTGATTATGATTCAAATATGCCTAACCTGTTACTCGATCGTTTCTCGATAGATTAGATCTCATTCCCTATAGCAAAACTTACATTTTCTACTTATATTATTTCGCTTTCTCGTATTTATATTCAACATCACCACAATGACGAAAAAAATTGACTTTTAATTGGAAATGATACCTGTATGTTGTAATATTATACTATTGTGATGTCAAAAATGAGCCGACGAATAAAATACAAAAGTAATGTTAAAAACGAGAAATGCGTGTGCAGTGGATGTACCATAATGTATTTACAAATTATCGAACCAAAACCCATCCAAACTGTTTTCGAAATTATCGCATAAATAATTCATACTAAATTAGTATACTATTAACAATTAACGAGAATCGGCCTAGTTTCGGGTTCGACGCACGCGACAACGCATGAAAGCACTTCGTATAAATAAACGCGAAAACCGTTAATTGGCGGTCAAGTTCATAATGATTGTTGTTATCGTTACCGTTGTCCCGTTGAGTTGCTTATTGTTTTAATAATAACAATATTAATCGCGGTATTCAAGGTTGAGTCACGACCACAGTTATTAACACTATTGCGCCCCGCGAGGAAAATGAAAACGTTTAGGTTTTAGTGACATTTTACTAACTTGCATTTTATCGTGATCATGTGATAAATTTTAAAACAAATGTATCTTCCACAAATACTCGTATAATTTATAGATACGTATTATCGTCGCAACATATTATTATAATTATTAAACACTACCCGACGAGTCAAATAGTAGTTATGATTTTAAACAATAAATTATAAAGCTGAAAATAGACATGATGTCATAATAATGCTATCGCTATGTTGAACTGTATAATATTTTCGTTAGTATTTTCAAATATATAATATAAATTCCGTTTATGCGACATGGTATTTACTATTCCACTATTTATTATCCTAATATTCACATAATATGTCATGATTTATTACAATTCGAATGTCATTATGTTTCGCGTAAAACCTCACAATACACCATTAAAAGCTTGGAATTTTGAAATATTGTACAAACGAATTTCACAAAGGATTTAGCACTTCCGAATCGGTAAACATTTGATTGATGGTACAATAAATGTACATCAAAGCCCAAAACCTAAATATAACATACACGTCCATTATAACAATGAAAAACACGTTTACACTGGCCACTGGTCTACAGTTTTCAAAATAAAAGGTCGCCTTCCATATTTTCTTGGTAGCACCGATATTTATTTATCGTAACATTTGGAGACAATGCCATTGTCGTTTCATTGTTCCGTATTGGCAATCAGTATAAACAAATATTGTTTATTTAGTTTATATCATTTGGGTAATAAAAAAATATCTGTTATATTATATTTATACTTGTGGCTTATAATAATATAGAAACGCTTCCTGTAGTTTGATATCATGAATCGCGTACGTCATACAAGTGGGAAAACAATCATTTTTATTACGCAGTTGATACGAATTTCGTGGAGAAACAACATTATCTCAGCGTGTCACCCGTTACTTACATTTTCCTGTTAGATTCGTACACAAACGTACAAATAAATGAATTGTTATGACATTATTACTATATAACGTTTTCATGTATTCATTGAATTTCACACTGGATCGTTTGTAACCTTTAATCTAAGGTAATTTTGATACTAATAATGATTAATATAAATAATGTTTGACATAAGTATTGACCGTTGACACATCAAATAAATTCTATAACTTGTTTCGATTAATAATATTGAATATCTTCGTTTGATATAACTGATATATTCCATTTTCTCATTTCGATTATCCAATTTCTCACAATATTTATGTTTTTAATAATATATAAAATTAACATTTCATAAAATTAACAAACGTTTTATAGTCCATTGTATAAACTTTAAATTAATTGTGTTTTGAGTCAGAATTTAAAATTAATCTTAAACCATTGTTAATTCTCATTCCTCAATTTCTCATAGTATTCATATGACATAACCTAACCTAACCTATGGTTTATGACACTAAATGTATCTCATTACGTCACGGTAGTTACCACCGTTATCTTTATGAAATACCCATTAGACTCTCATCATAATAATTCCGTTCCAACACCATACCGTTATTTAAACACTGTAGTTATAGTTTTTTTTTCGGTTTTATTTACTCGAATGACTGCATTCTTACGACCAGTTTATTTATGCGAGAATAAGGAATCTCGGGAAAAATTTTAATTGAATTTGATATATATATTAAAATATATATTTTATATATAATGTATATTATACATATGTCGCATTTTCCCTACATTCCTTGTTAATTGAAAATAATTTATTTTAAAATTCATATCTTTACATTATAAATTGTAGTCTCGTTAGATCTAAGTATAAAATCTCTATTAGTTTAATCTAATATCTTTATCGTAAAATAGAAGTGCAAAAATCAGTATTGTCACAAAACGTACTTCTTACCTTCAATCGAAAATGGTTTTTTAACATAAAATAACAATAATATCAATATACGAAGGAACGGGAAGAAAAATAATTACTTGCCGTATCACACGTTACAATAATTAGCGGTCTAGGAAAGAAAATACCCAGACATTCACGCTTTTCTCGCTTTCTACAGCATCTTAATACGGATGTGACATAAGACATTTTTTCGTATACAATTTTATTTTTTTTGATGCTGTTTTACTAATTATTGTTCGTTAATGTTCCAGGATCTAACATGCCACCGGGCGTTGCAATATCTCCTAGTTCGATATCATCGTCGGGCTACGCGGCTTGTTCGTTGATAAACGTGGACAGACAACAAGATCAACAACAACAGACACTGCGTGGAAACTACCCTGATACCATGGACTCTCACATGGGAATCAGTAGCAGCAGCAGCAGTAGTAGTAGCAGCAGCAGCAGCAGCAGCAGTGCAAGCAGCGTAGAAAGTGCAGAACTTTCAGACAAGGATCAACTTCAAGTGCAATCGTGTTATAAAGGCTTGAAAACACAGGTAAACTATACTTAAGATATGTTCCAAACGTTTGAACCACACTTTTAACACTACAAAACAAAACATGTGTTTTCAACAAACAATAACGCACGTGTTTAATACAACAAATTCAACAACCATTTAAATTGACAATATGTTTCATTATCACGTTATACGAAACATTTTTTACGATTTTAAAAGATTATAAGTAACCGTAACTCTATAATGAGTTTTCTATTATTAGTTTTCTGTTGTTTAATTATTTATTTGCTTATTCGTGACTAACACACGAACTAACTCGTTCGTGAATAGGCAATATCAATGTAATAATAATTTAATATACCTATAATTCATCTTTAACTGTAATCAAATACATATTTCAATTGTGACCTTTTATTAAATATAAATTTGGACAATATTATAATAGTCGCGTATGTCGGTTAAATACAGTTAATAAAACAAAATCGTTTTATAGTTACCTATTCGTTTATCACACGGTCAGAGGATTAATTGTTTCTTTGGGTCAAACGTAAAAAATCAATTTATGCTAACCAATAACTTGTGTTATGCATATTTTACTACATAATACTATTCGTTTAAAACGATAAATACAAACTAGTTAAACAACATTTTATATATTTTATCTTATAAAAATGAAAGGCATAAATTAAATGTGAACATTATTAAAATTTATATGTAAGGAGTTTTTTTATGTGTACAAATATACCAATAAACTTGCATCGCATAGTTTTTATTTAAATTAAAGCAAAATATATTACGTATAGTCATGATGAAATGGATCAGGACATGGGTAATATATGTATATCGTAATATTGAATAGGCATAATAATACTATGTGAACAATTGGACAAGTCGTTATACGTTAAATTATTTGATTGAAAATCGAATCTTATTGAGATTCTACGGATGTAAAGGCGTTACATATAAGGTACTTTTAAATGTATAACTATAATCAATAGTTAATGGTTTATTACAAAAGATTTCACACATATGATTAATTGTTATAATTATTATATCATTCTCTGTGTATTCCGTGTAATAAATCCACACCTATAATCACATTATAATAATATATTATTATTGTTATATATTAATTTTTTCAACACTGATAACGTTACTAGGATAAGGAATCCAGGCTATCGCAATTATAAACATAACAATAACACGAAATTATAAGATTCTATCCTTAAAGAGCTATGTTCTAATAATATTTAAAAACCATGGTTTATTTACGTTACATTATTAATGTTATAAATATTTAAATTATTATTATTCTACTTACGAACATCGGTTATATTAAAGGTACCCTATATAAATTTATCCTAAATAGAAAATTAATAACAATATCTTTTGTAAACAAAATTATTAATTTTTCCTTATTTTTGTTCCTCTGGATGATATTTTCATACTTACTGTTAATATTGATGTTCAAAAACAAAATTGTTCGTTATAAAATTTTATTGATTAACTTGACAAATATAAATTATAAATAAAAATAGAAACTAATCAATTTTCTTCAAATGTAATTTGTAATTTTTTAACTCACAATTTATATATTTTAGTTTAAATATTTTAACAACAACAAAGTTATCGATGTTAAAATGAATTTATTATTTACTAATTTTATATTGTATAAATCTAAATCATAATATAATGTGACAAAAGTGTCCGAATAAATTTTAAAATTTAAAATTTAAATTAAACGAACTTTATTTAAAAGTTTCTTATTTTTATATACAGTAGGTATTACCTTAATGCATTTAAAATATTTTTATAAATGATAATAATAGTGTCGTTTTAGTGAATAATTTAAAAATAGATTAATGTACCTAAGTATTTAAAAGTCATTATTTTATTTAACCTGAATTACCCTAATAAATCCGCTAATTAAATTTAAATAATCATAATTGGTACATAATTATGGGAAATGATAGAGTACTAGAAATTTGGAAATGCTTAAAAGAAATAATAAATAATGTGTTTATACTAAATCATCAGATAATTTATAACTTTCCTAACTTATTCAATTATCAAAAGTATTAACACACTATGACACTATACATAGCGATTCTTGATCAGTTATCATACTATCCTTCCAGTTAATATAAGTAAATTAGTTATTTTATATCAATTTCACACAAATTGTTTCAATAATAAAATTCTCTATGTTCTTGTAGTTGGAGAGATAAAAAACGGCGACTCGTATAGGCAAAATAATTTACATACACATATCAATATAACTATGACCATTAATATCGCAGGAGCGATTATTGTATTATATTATTTATGTATAAATGGTGTAATAATTTCTATAGGTTATTAAAAATACGTACATTTTATATAGGTATTGATTAAGGGATGCGGAAAAAAAAAACAATTAAAATTATAATTACTATTATAACCAATATACGAAATTATTTAAAAATTAAATATTTTGTATTAATAAGAAAGAACATATTTAAGCAAAAATTAGATATTTAAAAAAAAGACACACTAACGTTGCTTTTCTTTTGAATAATTTCAAATACTATTTGCTAATTTGTTATTTTTTTTATGAACTCATTTACACGTTACTCACAATGTTATTATTATTATTGTTATTATTCGTGTCTGATACGAAATAATAACACGGGATTCGTGATAAGCAAATGAAAACCGTTAAAAACCAATTGGATTTGATACGATTGTAAAAATAGAATAACATTTCCGTTTACTACTTTACAGGTGTACGTTTGCGGATCGATGGCCAACTTGTATTTGCACAATTCGACGTTGGAGAACAGTTGGGATCTGAAATTCACCGGGATCCCTGTGGTGCTGTACGACAGCGGCGAGACCCGTTCCAGGGACAAGCCGCGCATCCAGATACTTCTCGTGGAACGCGGCACCTGCTTCGCCCTGTGGCAGGACACCATCGACAACCTGACCGCGTACAAGGTGTCCAGCCAAGGGTTCCACACGATGTGTTTGTCCACCGACCACACGCAGCTGATCGGCCTGAGCTTCGACTGCGCCGAGGCCGCGCAACAGCTGTGGTCGCATATCGACCGGCTCACGTCCGACCCGGAGAACATCCGGCTATCCGGCCCCGGGAACCGGTCCAAGCACAACCGGAAACAAAAGCACAGGCCGCCGCCGGCGCGCCGGCTGCCGGACAAGTCGCACATCTCCCAGCCGTGCTGCTTCGAGCACATCACCAACGTTGAGGTGTCCGACCGTTCCAGGTATCTGTCGCTGCAAAATCTCGTCCCGGCGCCCACGTTGCCGCTCGTTCAGATTGTCACCGGAACCGACGCGTGAACGCTACTCGATCCGAAAAGTCCGGCGGACGGGGTTGCGTAGGGATCTCTTGTAAATATGTATATTAATTTATAGTCGATTATCGATTATCGAAAACTAGACCATAAATCATGTGTAAATTGACTCGACGTGTGTGTAAAAAAACCGTTGTTCGTTTCGTTACTGTTATTCTTTGTATGGTATCTTCTATATAGCTAAATAAAATTTTCCATTTTTTTTTTTTTTATAATTTGTATTCCTACAGACCGTTTATACAGGAAATATATAAATATAAAACTAGTATTTCATAGTAAAATTTAAATTTTAAAAATAATTCATCGATTCAGAATGAAATGTATGTTGTTGTTTTTTTTTTTTTTTATGCACCGAAATGTCTAACAACGCTGTTGTGATTCCGCCTGCTCGACGTTTAAATTTTCAGTATGAACTAAAGTCGTGATATTAATATTGTTAAGTGTAAAAATAGACTGTGTGTCATTCAATAATGTACAATCAACATACCATAAATAGTTGGTCGATAGTTAATATTTCGTGTGCAACTGTATACAATTAAAATTAATGTTTTAAAATATAACTAGATATAATTATTATATTAATATTTATGATTTTTAAATTAAATTATTTTATTATGTATTGCGCTTAAACATAAGTAATTTATATTATCATATTAATATGACGACTATAATGTCAACATTGTATAATGAGTATTAAATTATGATCGATTTATGCGCACAATCTATATTTTTTTTAATACAATAAATATTGCATACTCACTTAATTCGCTTGGGTAAACATTCTTTAGATAACGTTATTTATTATTATTATAAACATATATTATTGTGCTAATTATTTATTATAATTTTAGTATTACACACGTTTCATGCTTTTATATTTATATAAAATGAAATACTTAATATATTATATTATTCATGTTAAATAATAATTTTTTAATATTGTTATTTTAACTTATTACTAAATATTATAAGACTAAAATATGTTGCTTTAATTAGTAATGAATGCTAATTTTTTTTTTTTTAATTAAATAATATACTACATATCTGTTGTTATAATAATAATAATAATATATAAATGTATTTATGAAATTAGTTTTCAATGTTTTCCATGCTACTGACCCTAATTAATTGAAACAAACTATTATAATTTACAATATTGAAATACCAACAAGATAGGGGCGTTATTTCAACTTTTTAATAAGAAGTCAAATATTTAATGCAAATCAATTTTATTCTTAGCTGAGCCTCTTTTATATAATTTCATTATGTAAGAATTACTATATAAAAGTTAATTTACAAATTACTCTTGAAAGATAATTGAAAAAATATATTTTAATATACTGTTAACAGTATATTACAGTCTTCAGAATAATATAAGTTCACACAATATAAGGAAAATTGTTTTCTAGATATTGAATACCCACCGGTGCAATTATTTCAGTGATGTGGGTCAATCATTAATATTAAAAAATAGGGGTGCTAAAGTATAGTCTAACTCCCTCAAATGACGCCCCTGCAACAAAACTATCTTAAAACAGTTTAAAACCAAAAAAAATTAACTACCCTATTCAGTAAATTAAATACTTGTTTAAATAATTAATAAATTATACATTATGTTGGTATATTTTGGTGTGTTTTTCTGTGGGTATATTTCAAAAATAATAATTAATACATAATCAAAGTAAACGTAACATATAATATTTTTTTTTTTTTTTTGTAATCATGTACCTACTATTATGTTTTATTTATGGCTTCCATAGAAAATTATTATGGTTTACTTGCAAGAATGATGAACTCAAATCCTTTACGAAATATGACTAAGAAATATAAATTACATAAAACAAAAAAACTATTAGGAATTTACATGTTTTTTTTTTAATTTTTAAATTAATTATATATAAAAATACATACAATCTTAAATACCACTTGAATGAACCTTTATTATATATAATTTATAAATAAAACAATGACGATGATATATTAATAATGATTTAGTAGTGTAATAATTAAATACTAATTCCTAAAAAATTGTTTAATTTAAAGTCATATTTGTAATATACAGTTAGGTATTTGGACATAATATGTATATACATATCATATTATGATTTAAACCATTTTAATACCAATTCATCATTTTTATTTTATTTTATATTAATATACAACTAAGAAATTTGAATATTGATATAATAAAGTTAACTTCGAATTTGCCTAACTAGGTAGATATTGTAAAATGTATAGGTACCATAAAAATAATTAATTAACTATTTTGTATTTTCTGTTAAATATATTTGAGAGAAATACATTTTATTTAAGTTCATTTTTATTATGTACTTACCTATTTTATAAATACATTAATGTTATATTATTTGCTATCCAGTTATTTCTACATACTTTTGAGTCAAATATTTTTTTAAATTCATAGTAAATCCATAGCGAATATTTTGTTGTTAATTAAAAAAGTTGTTTATTCCAAAACAATATTCAACAATAAATAAATATTTTTATTATAATTATTTATTTTATAATATTAAGTATAAATATAGCAAGATATTATACTATATCATTTTCAACTTATAAAATTAAGACTTTTAAACTTTTAAGTCTTTTCACAAGGTATATTATATATATTATACAGCATTATTTCAAATAAAATAAAATACTGTTTAATATTATAATGAGTCTAAAATAATTATACAAGACATTTTTGATATTCCTTAATTTAATATTAATTTCCACTAAATTCCACATATTATAGAATACGAACTATCTCATAGCTGCGTTCTTAAATTGCCTATTACATAAATTAAAGGAACTTATTTTAAATTGTAGTTATGCATGAGACAATAATATCGTTGTGACGTGTGGAAGAACAATGTAATACAAATCTTGATATCAACTTTAATACTATTATATATAAAATGTGTATTATATTAAATAATATAAAAATTAATTCTTTATGAGGAATTTGATTATATTTCTAAATTATATCTAATTAGGTCATATGAAAAAAATCATAACACTATTGAAAATAAAACAATTATTTAAATACTAAATATTTTTATTACATAAAATCAAAAAATTACGTTAAATTAATACTTACATAATACATGATTATTAAATAATGTAAAAATGTATGTTAAAACTATACAAATATGCAAAATATTTGTTTATATTGGATATATAAAAAATATGATGAATAATATACAAACTACCTATCACTTGATTGTAAAATACTAAACTTCCACATTGAAAAAATAAAACATCATATTAATTGTAACAAAATAATTTAGATTCCAATAAATAATGATAATAAATAGTTATGTTGTATAATAACAAGATAAAACTTATATACAACATATACCTACAAATTATTGTATCTACTAAATGTAAACGAATAATGTCTAACAACCATGAGAAAAACATTAACCCTTAATTATTCCCAAATGTCTGAAATTTATTAACCATAAGGTTATGTTTATAATTCTATAAACAGTTTTGAGTATATTAGTCTAAGTAATTGTTTTGTTTTCTAGAAGATACAATTTATTACTCTGCAGTGATCCCAACAATAAAACCTAAAAAACATATGCTTTCCTTTTATACTCGTACACCTAATCATATGTTTTATTAATTAATTATGTATAGTAGTAATAATTATAATATTTAAACGCAACATCTGTTTAACTGGCTTATAATAATATTGTAGATTTATAGAAGTAACAAATGTATACAAAGATAAATGTATGAAAAAAAGAACAAAGTTTACTCACATGTCATAACTAATCAAAAAGTTCATATTCTATATAAACAGCTTATTTTTCTATACTTATAATATTTACTGCCAATATATTATATTGTGTACTGTGTGTGTAGGTTAGGATCTCACTTCTTACACAATTATTGATGTTACTATTTACTGTACAAAGGTTAGATGCAGAGGCGTATTTAGCTATTTTTTAAAGGGCGTTCAGGAGGGGGGCCCTCACCGTTTTTTAATATACAAAAAAAAATTGCAAAATTATGAAAATTAACATATTCTGCATCTGTATACATTATAATGCAAAATGTAAAACAGGTGGCAAGATAATATTATTAATAACATTTTTTTTGTCATGGGGTGGGGGTTATCCTGTTTGATCATACCCCCCCCCCCCCATAAATACACTACTAGTTAGGTGATTGTATTATTTATTTAAATAATTACAACTTTAAAAAATTGCATATACAACAAAAAGAAAGAATTTATAATGTTCTAAGTAAATTCCATTTAAGTTATAATAAAAGCAATTATAGAAAATATAATATTAAATTAAAGCTGTGTATAGTTAATATTATAAAAGTAAGTGGTTTTTTTAATGTTTTTTTTAATAAAGATTTTTTTAATGTTGAATTTCCCTTTATCATTATATAAATATACGATTGAGTATCATTTTTTATATTTAAAAAGTAATTAGGTATATTGTTGAAAAATTATATAGTACCTACTATAATTCGGAGAAAAATTTTTTTATAATTTACTTATGTATTTTGTTAAAAATGTAAAACAAGTTTTCAAACAATTAAAATACTGAAACTGGTCTTTTTAATCATACTACAGACATTCAGTGATGTGCGTGTTTTATTTTTATATTTAGTGATTATTTATAATATAAATATAAAATAAAATAAGTATAGAGTTAATAACTTTTCAAATTCGTTAAACTTAATAATACATTATTTTTCCTACGAAATGTACTAAATTCAATCTAGTATAATATTATATAATATATTATTATATAGGTATGTATATATACCTAATAAATACATTTCAAATGGTATTATTACCTACAGCAAATAACTTGTGTTTATCTAATATCAACATTATAAATATTTTTTAAAACTAAGAATATAATTTCAAAACATTGTTTAATATTATTTTACAGAATGATATTGAGAAACAGAATATTATATACAAATATACAATTCTTAATGGAAAACAAATTAATGGCTAATGAATTTAGAAAAATATTTGTTCAATAAATTTAAATTTCTATGTATAGCGTTTGTTAGTACTTTGTCTCTGAAAAATGAAAATATACCATCTGATATCTATAATATCTGGGCAAATTATTGTTAACTGCAGTTGACAAACTTATAATTTATTCTCGACCCTGCCATCTCGGTTCAAAAAAGTGTCTAAATCGATAACAAAATATTGTTAGAAGTTAGACGCGATTATATTACTAAGATATTGATATTTCAAGAGATTGGACAATGGTATTTAATTACAAATTTTGGATGTTTTCACCACACCGTGGAAATTCAAAATATTTTCATAAAACATAGTATATATCATGTATACATGAATTTAAAATTCAAAATTTAAATTTGTATTTGTTGCCCTCGAAAACATATATTTTAGTGTATAAATAGTAATATCTAATAGAATGAAAGTTTATATTAATTTAGACAAGCTAAAATCACTTTTCAGACCATTATGCGTTATAGTCCTATATAGTTATTAATGTTATTAGTTGTTGCACTATATTCTATATCATATAAGTATTGAACTTTATTAGTTATAAACTTATAATAGTTATAATTATAACCATTCAAATAATATTATGATATTCAACTACGATAAAAAAATATAAAATATTCAGATATATTGTGGTTGAATAATATTAAGCTTATAATTTTAGAATTCAAATTTATAAAGTTATTTATTTATATATATATAGAAAGATAGATAGATACAAATAAACAATAAATCTTATAAGATTTGATTTAATTTTAAATAGTTTACAATTAATAAAGTATCATTTTTATGTACAATCATATAAAATTTAATTAACTCTCCAAACTAATATAAAATAATATTTCATTGCGTGAATTATGTACATTGGCCAACAAGATATATTCTATATTATTTTAAATACATTTATATTTTATATTCAAGCAATACTAAGAATTTAAATAATAATAATAATAATAGTAATAATAATAATATCACAGAAAAAATAAACTAATCTAACCTGAAAAAATAATAACGTAATTTCAGTTATGTTAATAATAGTTATTAAAATATCGTGTACTTACTTTATTTTTATACAGAAGTACTAATTGTATTTAGTGCGTGTGAAAAATAACTGTTTTAGGTTTTTCACTAGTGTGAAAAGTGAATAAATAAATTTTTTAAATAATTTTTACAAATAAACATAAATTTGACGTTATTCGTTTTAAATTTGTAAATTGTTATACTTATCGTGAATATATTTTTTTTCATGTCAATAATTATTGTATTTAAATTAATTTATAATATATTTAAATAAACGATAGTATAAATTATGATGTATTATGTTGCCTATATAGTGCGCCTTTAACAACTTTTAAGATGTGTATTAAAATCATCGTTAATTTTTTTCGCTATTGTTTTTAAAATACAACAATTTCTAGTATTCAAACATTATTATAAAAATGTTTATATTTTCAAATGATAAAAAAACCCGGATGTTATTCAATTAAAAATTTAAAAGACACATTAATAACACAGTATTTAAAATACTATAATTATTGATAATAATACTAAAATAAATGGACAACGATTAAAATAAAAGTGATTTTTATAATATGTATAATGTTATTTAAAACATTATAAATACGTGAATATAGTTAAGGAAAATCGATTTGTTTAAATCTTACTTAATCAATTTTCAATGAAACGTTGCCATTACCAAAAAGAATCAATAATAAAATATAAATACCTTATTCAGTAATCAATTATGGTTCTTAATAAAAGCCTTATAAATTAAAACCAAATATTCCAGAAATATTATTTTATATTATAGTATGTTTATTTTAGAATATATATTAGAGCTGGTACTTTGGTATTTAGGTACTTAAAAATCAACCAAGTTATTCAGAGTTTCAAAGTTATAAAAACTAATAATACATTTGTACAATTCTGTTCAATAAATATTTTTCTTTTTTATATTAGATAACTATTAATAGTTATTTATTTATTAATATCTATTAGATATTAATATGTTAGCAATATTATAAAAAAATATTATTTTCTATATAAATTGTTATGATAAAAGTATTACACGGTAGGTTATCAGGGTCTTTATTAAAAATAATAACACAATATCAAACTTAAACATATCCTCAATTAGTTTTCTAGGGTGCGTCCCATTCTTTCGTTAACTATGTTATAAGTCAATCATTTATGTTGTAACATGGGTAAGGTAAATAATATATTTCAGATCTTATTATACTTATTATATTGTTACTACTTACTATTTTATTTTATACATTAGTCGCTTTTTTAAGGAATAGTATAAGATATTTGTATCAATGCGTAAAAAATGAAATTGAAAATTTTAATATTATTCTAATATTCTATGTATAAAACATGTTCCATGGGTACAATATAGCAACATATTATTAATGTGAAATAAATAAGTAATTATTATACCCTTTTTACTAAACTTGTAACTTTTAACCATAAATCAATTATTATTTTAATTTAATTTACTTAATATGTTTATGTATATAATGTAGGTATTATGTAATATGTGTATATAATTAGATTATATAAAACAGTAACTGTTACAAAATCAATTAGCGGATAATTTTTTTAACATACAAAAGATATAAAAAAAACGTAAAACTATCTATTACATGAACAATCATTTTTATTATCTTTAACTTTACATAATCATTTTTTATTGGATTTTATCACTTTTATTTTTTGCTCACTCATTCTTTGATCTTTATAGATACATAAAACTCCTTTGTTATGTCTATTTAATTTAAATTTCAAACAATTTTAAAATGTCACTATTGATGTTAGCTCTTTATAGAATTTATTTTAAAAATAAAAAAAGATATAAAATAGGTATTACTGTATAAGGTAATAATATAAAAGATATTTATTCAAATATCACGTCATAAATAAAAAAATACTAGCTAAAAATATAATTATTATTTACGTTACACAAAAAAATGTCTTTGTACTATAGTCTGTCGTGGTAAAAGAAAAAAAAATCACATTTTAAATATATTATTTAGGTACTATTTAGTACATTTCTTATTATAAAGTATAATAATATAGTATAATATAGAACTCTTATAATTTATAATATTTACTAATTCCTATACCTAATACCTACATCATAATATGTGTTATTGGAGCAACAAAAAAGAATTATTTTAAACTATAATATTAATATATTATAGTGAATTATATTTTAATACCAATATCACTGACTAATTATTTTTAGTAATTTTCTATATTTTACATATGTATTATTATTATTTTTAATACTTACTTTTTAATACTCTAATATTTTTAATATTAGACAATTAGATGTAAGTCGGTGGTACGTTTAGCTTCTATCATATTTAGATATATTATAATATTTATACCTGTATAGGTTAGGTTAGGTTAAAAGTTATATAATAGTTAGATATACCATTGATTATACAATAGTCTATTCTATAATCAATGGATTTACTTTATCTTGAAAAATTTAAATATAAATTACTTATCAGATTTTAATAGAATGTTAAAATATATCTACAATTTATTTAATTCTTTATTAAAAAGTTATCCCAATAGAACATTTTTATTGCTTTCGTACAATTATGATTTATTGTAACAAACGACATACCAATATAACATATTAACACATTTTAATTTTTATTAAAATCCACAATGATTTCAGATATTATTTATTATAGTCTCACAGGAAACGATATTATTAAAGTTATACTTAGATACGTATATGTATAAGAAATACAAGTTATTATTATTTAACAAATTAAATATTTATATATACTTATAATGTTAGGGTAATTAATAATTACATTTTAATAATGAAGCCAATAACTATAATTTAAATATAATCACTAATGATTTAGATTCGTATCAGGTCACTAAAATAATATACTTTTGTATTCAATATACAATTGTATTCAAGTTTCAAGTTATATGCTTGTCAAAAAAAATTTCATACCTATAATAGTAATGTTGACGTTTACACAATATAATGAATATTAATAATTGCGAGTAATAATGCTTAATATACTATTCAAAAAAATTTTCACAACAACCGTGAATCAATAATTTAAAAATTATACACAACGAGACGTTTTATAACATATTAAATGAGAGGTTTTTGACGGTCGTCCCATTACAGACAGCTGAACATCAGGTAAACGAATGAATATAAGGATAATAACCACTGCATTAATAAACATCCAGATGGGCAACGATTCCCCCATTATATTCACATGTGAAAATCGATATCGATCTTTTTTATTTTTAAATTCAGTATCAGTCAATTCTATTCATTTTCGTAAATTACAGCCTGCAGGTATACAATCATCAGATTACATATAATAATAAATATAATAAATATATAATATTATATTGACGAATAGAAAATTTAAAATATAATATACAAATATTGTACTATTCTATAATAATACTTACTCGTAGTTATGTTTAATGTGTATATCGTATTATTTGTTATAAAGTATAAAATAATTAAAATATTATAATATTTGAGTAAATATTGGATATTACACAATTTATACATCGTACGTGTGTACTGAATTTCGTCATTAATACTATACAAAAAAAATTAGAAATGTATATTGGTTAATATATATTATATATACTCGTCTACATTATCATTATGTATAAATTACAAATATTAATTTTCTATGTTCCTGAAACCTAGCTTTAATTTATACAATAAACCATTTAATAATATGTTTAAAATTAAAATTTCTTATTTGGAACAATTATACATTATTAAACTTTCCGGTTATATACATTTTACTTATTAGTTTTATTGAAAACCTGATTTTTTGAATATATTTGCACTAAATTCATTTCTTATGTTATCCCGTTTCTGAAATTTTTAGACCGACTAGATTTTAAATAGTCTCAACAAAACTAAAAAGTAAATTGCCAACATTTTTTAAAAAAAAAATGTCTAAATGTCTAATAAATCATAAATATACCACTATTGATAAAACAGTTTTATAAAATATGATTACACATTTATACCAACATATATTATATGCATTTTTAAACTTTTAATCAAGGTCAAAATATATATTATATTGGTTTTATTTTAATTTCTCATTGGAAGACGTTAGTAAAAGTAATATAATTATAATAATGATCACATTGCAAAAAATATTAAATAAAGAAAGTGAATAAATGTATTTTTATACTATTGAAAATGGCATTTACAATTAAATTTATAAAATTATTTTTAGTATTTTAGGAAAAAATATAACAATGTAATTATTAATGTAATATATTATACTATCTTTATTTTAATTTATTTTAAACGCAAATTATGTATGAAACATAACCAAATAAAAGACTAAATATGTTTAATGAATACAATAACAAATAATAATTAACTATTTAAGTACACATCAGAATAATTATAAATTATTTTTTATACCAAGACTTAATTTCATCTTTTAATTACAGCTAGTATTGTTAATAAGACTACGAAAATAATATAGAATGTATAAAAATAACACTTAACGCATGTTGTATGCGTGGGAAGTAGATTTAAGAGTATTTGTTTTTGTTTTTGTTTTTTTTAATAGTTTATTGCTATTATTATAATTATTATTTAGATGTAATAAATATCGTGTATAGTGTTTACTAGTAAAAAAATAAAATATATAAGACAACACATAAGCTCTGGAGCAAAGTATCTCTGTCCCCTTCCCCATGTAATCATGATCATCCTTTATACACATCCTGTATGACATACTATGTTTGATGCACTAATTATTCTGTATTTTTCGTCACTATTTTCGACAAAAAAGTCCATTATCAAAAAGTTTGTGTATAGGTTAGGTTATAGCCCTATATTTTTACTACAAATAATTTCCAATAATATATTATTGAGTTCCATTGATGCGTGTATAAATATTATTATTTATTTATTTTTAGACTTAACAAATATACAGATATTAATTTAAATTATCCAAATTACGAGGTGTGACACAAAAATAACGAGACTTTCTTAATAAAAGTGGTTTATTTTTAAAATTTTTCAATTTAATGATTATCACCTTCAAAGTAGTTTCCCTCAGCATCTACACATTGTTGCATACGTCGTTGCCATTGTTGAAAACAGTGCTGCCAATCACTTTCTGTCAATCCTTTTAGAAGTTCTGCCGTTTTCATTTTTACGTCATCAACCGTTTGAAAATGGGTTTCTTTTAATGAACTTTTAATTTTTGGGAACAGGTAGAAGTCACAAGGTGCGAGGTCTCGCGAATAGGGGGGATGTTGAAGTACAGAAATTGTTTTTTCCATTAAAAAACTTTGAATTGGAATTGCACTGTGAGCTGGAGCATTGTCTTGATGAAGAACCCAGCCATTCTTCCACAGATCTGGTCGCTTCTTTCTAACACGTTCTCTTAATTTAATTAACACATCTTTATAATAATACTGATTAACAGTCTGTCCACTAGGAACCCATTCAACCAAAATTATTCCCTTGATGTCAAAGAAAGTAATGAGCATTGCTTTAAATTTTGACTTGCTCATTCGCGCTTTCTTCATTCTTGGGGAATTCGGTGTTTTCTAATGCATGGATTGTCTTTTAGTTTCAGGATCATATGTAAATATCCAAGTTTCGTCACATGTAATAATGTTATTTAAAAAATTTGAATCGTCTTTGATGTTTTTTAAAGTGTCTGAACAAATTTCTTTACGATTGAATTTTTGATCCAAAGTTAAATTTTTAGGGACCATTTTAGAACACACTTTTTTATGTTTAAATTTTCTACTTAAATCCTACGAACACTTTCTCTATCAATATTTATCATCTCCGCTATAGCACTAATACTCTTTATGAATGATTCTGTGGACTTCTTCAACATTATCGTTTGTTAAAGATGTGGTAGGACGACCAGAGCGATCATCGTCTTCAATGTCTTCTCTTTCACTACAAAACCGTTTATGCCATTCAAAATCAAAGATCATGATATACATTCTTCGCCATAAACTTCATTTAATATTCGAAATGCCTCCGCAGCAGTTTTCTTTAATTTAACAAGAAATTTAATGTTAACGCGTTGTTCGATTTTAGATTCTAACATGTTTCCGGCAATACTGTCATACACATACTAATTCAAAGGCAAACAATTATAAGAAAAATGATCCAATTTTATTTATATTGATAGTATTCTTAGATAAGTGTTTCATAATGATATTTTAATAATCGATATGTAGATAACGTTAATAGTTTGGATTTTATTAGGAAAATTTCATTATTTTTGTGTCACACCTCGTATATCTAAAGCATTGGAAAATTTAGTCCCCTATTTAAATGAAATACTTAAACGACAAATGATAAATGATATTATAATTTAGCTTATTATGTAACATAAATATTTAGGTAAATAAAAAAAATATTAGATAAATTATTTATTAATTTTAAATATATACGGGTGTTTCTGTAATGCATGAGGAGACTAATATAGGTTAGGTTAGATGAAGATATTTTTGAAATTTTTGTCTATCTCCAATACCTGAATTTTATCAATATATCCTTAGAGCGTTATCTTAAATGTAAAAATAAATACTCATTTGGTATTTCTTGCAAAATTCTCATACAAATCGAAATATGACATCGTTTTTGAGCTTGTCGCGTGTTTTTTATGCTTGATGTCGTCAGAATCAAAATAAATAATGTGATGTATCATTTTATATGAGAAATTTGCAAAAAAAATTGTAATGTAGTTTATTTATTTTTATTTAGCACGCATGATTAATTAGAATAATTTTTAAAAATAAGTTTAACACTATCGAATATGCCGTTGTTATTTTAGTCTTGATTCCCATGAAGAAGCCATTGGGACGATTAAACTTTCGTTTCAATGTCATAGCCATAAACCATTGTTTCATCATCTGCCATTACGCATTTCAGAATTTCTGGATCGTTAGTAACTTCAGCTAACATTTGTTCGGCGATATTAGATTCTAAGCGAAATGAAAAATTTATTGATTTTACAAAGATAAAAAGATAAAAATAATAGTCCGATTATCACGAATACAGTATGTTTTTGATAGTAAATTGTATTTAATTGATACTCTACTTAATTCATTTTTTGAATTTCTCAAAAGTGCTTTCTTCAGATTACTAATAGAATTTTGAATGCAGGGACTAGAAGTATACTTATTTTGAGTATTCACTTGTGTAGTCTACACAGGTGGTAAAATTATGGAACAGATTAGTTGATTTTCTGTCTATACTCTATAAAAGCTTTGTAATTTATCCAAAAATATAATTTTTTTCTTAAAAATGTTAAATATTTTTGTAATTTTAGGTTTAATGGTTTGAACATTTTATCGATGCATAATCATATACAACTTATCCCAATCACAAAATATTTTGTACATAAACAAGCCCAATTATTTTTTATAAGCTTTTAAATTTAGAACTTTTTGTAAAATTGAATAACATGATAATATTAAATGTATGATTTTATATTGTAAGTTTTACCGCATAAATAATTTAAGCAGAAAATTTGATATGTGTTTTATAACTTAATTATCTATTTATAAACTATTTATATTTATGTATTTTAGAGAAAATTGCCTCTTCTTGGTACTGTTACGTGCCAACCAGATCAATGTGATCCGTATTAGAATGAATTTTAATAACTCAATATTTCAAATAATATTGAAATGTTATATTAATATAAATATTATATTTATTGAAATACGTGTACTGTTAATATAGAATAAAGACGTTTTACAATCAGTACAGAATTTGTGTTGTGTTGACTTGATCTTCAGTAGTCGTCTCAGTTGTTGAGTAATTGTTTGTACGTTATAGTTTTACTAGAAACTGTGCTTTTGACGAATTTCATTTTAAATATTTTATGATTAATATGTTGAATGTGGGGCTCATTATTTTTGAGAATTTTAATAGGTAATCTACACAAGTTGTAAACTTTTGGAACGTATTAAAAGTATAATTTATTGTTTATTATTTAATTATAACAAATCACTATTTTCTTCAAAGTCTCATTAATATTTGAAGTCTCCGAGTCTTCATTACTATTTTCACGTCCCTTTTTAAATCAATTGTATCATTCATAAACTCTGTACATGTACATAGAAATTTCACCAAAATCCCTATTTTAACACTTGCACCACATTGTTTCATTTAATTTAATTTTTCACACAAAACATAATAAAAATTGTTTGTTCCTCTATTTTAAGAAAAAAAAATCTCCATTAATTTAGGTCAAAAACATATGACCGTCAAACACATATGAGTCTGATTAGGCAAAATCGTTAAATATATATTATCAACTACGAATATCTTCAATAAGATAATAATATTTGGGAAAATAAAAATAAATTTAAGCAGTTTTTTATAATTCTCAATACTTTTTTATCGCACTTTGTATATGTCATGATTACAAATCCACCCAAGAATGTGTTCCTTTAGTTACCAATATGAATATTTATTTTAGACATCGTTTCATTTCTATAGTTATCAAATCCAATATCTGCATAATATCAATGACGGATCTAGGATTTTTTTATGGGAGGTGCTAAGATCAAAATCTCGTATTATAAATGTTATATTAATTACCTATATAAATTGTCCCGATGGAATGATCCTTCTCATTGTCTTCAAAAATAATAAACTTAAATTTCAAATCAATAATATGAGTGTAAAATTATATAAATTATATAAATATATAATGTAATATAGGTACTAGGTAGGTATTAGTACATAATAATAATATAACTATATTATTATTATATACTAATATAATATGCATTTTTAAAAAACTTAACTAATACAATAAATTATTGCTTTATTTCATTTTATAATAGTAAAAACAAATTAAGAAAAAAATCTGTTTAGCCACGTGCCAAGAAGGACGATATTACACCTTAGCGCGGGCCCCCCCTCTCTGGATCTGCGCCTACATAATATAATATTATAACAATATGTAATTAAATAGTATAACACAATTGTATTCAGTGGCGCCGAAGTCTATAATTATATCATGCCTAGGACATTTGCTATTAAAGCAATGTAATTCTCAAAAATGTAAGCAAACCAAAATTTAACCTGACGGCAGAGTAACCACTTAACGAAAAATTCAATTTCTTTTGAAGAAAAATAGAAAATAACTGAAAAACTGAATTGTTTATTATTATTTATTATACTTATGACACTGTGGTACGCGATTTTTTGACTGCGATGTTGTAATTTCAAATTTGTGACTTGTCACTTGTGTTTTGTGTACAATAATTGTATAATTGACTTACGTATTTTATTATATTCTTTTGACTTTTAAAATTTTTGTTCACTTTATTTACATTTTGTAATAAATATTTAGCACAGATTAAATAAAACATTAGTGCACTGTAATATTGTACTTACTTAATACTGTAATATTTATAAAATATTAGTATATAATACTTATTATATGATAACAATATATTTTATGGTACAATATTATGGTAAAATGAGTGTACTACAATAATTTTATTCTATGAATATTATCACTATGACATGAGGTTGAATTTTTTTGTTTACATTTTGAGCCGAAGGCTTAGTGTCCTATCTGGTTTTATTTAATCTGTGATTATATGTAGGGCGAATATACTTAGGATACCACCACCACCCACCAATTTCGTGTGTAAATTTTTTTTATTATTACATTATTTATTATTTATTAGCATTAAAATAACTACAATATTTAATACTAAACATCCACCCAACCACCTGCCGATATTTATATGTAGAGCTATTGCCCTACATCAAAATAGGTTTCAGCGCCACTGATTGTATTTATATTAAATATAAATTTAATTAAACCAAGACAATTTAAAACATTATTTTGTACACTCAGCACAATGTTATTTACTATATACATACCTATATACTGTAGTATATATGTATTTCTATATTGAATATTCATTGCCGTAATGTGGTGCATTCTTTTCTCAAAAACAAGTAATGCATACATAATATATTATTTATGTGAGTTGAACTTCACGTTGCATTGTAAATTAAAACATATGTATATTTTATTTTGACAATATGATGTATAATATTATCAATAAATTTAATATTTGTAAAATGTGATGCCAACTATTGATTGTTACTAGAATATATTATTTTTTTACTATAACATCGTCTTTAGATATAATATAGTATTTAGAATAGGTGCTACCTATACCCGTGCTGTTCAACAGTTAAGAAAACTATAATTCACATCAATATTGTGCCATCGGAATTACAATATAAGATTTTTTTGTTTGTTCGAGGTCAGAAATATAACATATTATAAATATTCGTATGTGCGTATTGTATAACACCATTGTGCATTTTAAAACATGTAAATTATTATAAAAGAACGAAAATAGTTTTAAAAATATGACATTGCATTATTTTTATTACAAAAACGTATTTACATAGTTTGACAACTTTTAAAATATTTTTAGGATATTTTTTTATTCTTGTAATCGGATAATACTTTGAGTTGTAAACTCTGTTATAATGAATAACATGCGTATTTAACAAAGGAACAAAGCAAGGAAAAAGAAAGAAAAAAATGTAGAAGTATAAGTATTTCTATTGATCGACAATCATGGTATCGACATAAGGGTATTATTGACGATTTCAATCACCATTCATTAGCTATATTCGAGGTGTGTGGGAAGCATTAACTCGGATACGATCTACTATAGCTCAGTTCTTTGGGTTTCATTCAAAACAAAACTGCTAGATCGATTATCAATTACTTTGATCAAAATAACGCATTCCATTACATTTTGTACGCATTTTAATGTATTATACATTTATACTTTCCCAACAGTTTTTATTATATATAAAATATTGGTATTATTATATATTTTAAATTTACACGTTATAATATAATTTTTTTTTTCATGGGGTATTAACATATTTTATAAATAGAAACGAAAAATATTACACAAATATATTAATCAAATTTATATGGTTTTGTATTAATTTCAGACAATTAAATAAAACATTATTTTACTAATTATCAATATAAATTATTTAATTATGTAGTATATAAAGTATAATATATAATATGATAATCGATTGTATTAATTATCATATTTTATTGAGTATACTATTATAATAACACCTATATAATATTATATAGAACCTACGTTATCTTACGTAATATATTATTATATAATACTTTTAATTTTCGTAAATTGCATATACAAATTTATAATTATAGGTACATATTAAAGAAGTAATAAATATAATATTTAATGTTATTGTTAGATAATTTATTTTATGTTTAATATGACATATATTTGATACATATATATAATGTATACATATTGAAATTAAAATGTTTTTAAATCAAATTATGCCCAATGAATGTGCAGTATTACAGTAATATAATAATATTCAATTATATTAAATATATTTTAATGATTTGAATAGTTCAATTTAAACTAAAAATACGTCAATTAGTTAATAAATAAATATAGGTACGATAAGTAATATTATAGGTAATATTATATAATACAATTTCTATATCAATTTATTATTATTATATCTTGATAGATACTCATATAGTTATAAAATTATATCAATTATACTTCGAATTTTTTTTATTATTTGCGATGTGTCTGTTAAACTATAAACCTATATAATAAAGGTTATATTAAATATTATAATTACTGCCAATGACTATAGAGAATAACGCTAGGATGATTATAATAACTGGTTATAAGAAACAACTTTTCAAATACTTTATTTTATTTTTTTATAAAATAAACTGTAGGTTTTAACACATAGTTAGATTTTAGTGAAACATCTTTAAAAGTTTTGAAATATATAGAAATGACTTATGTATTGGTCATTTGAAATTAAATTGATATGGGTATAATTGTTTTTAAAAAATCAAATCAAGCAATAATTATTGAACTTGATAAAAATCAACTTGTGCTTATTTATTTATCGCATTATAATTTATATTGTGTAATGTATAATATATTGTAATTTGTTTTAAATTTTATTCGAACTCGAATCGTTTTGTCAAACACTCTCGAACAAAACGTGTCTACTGAAGATTACAATTTAACACCCATTAAAATACGCCATTTTGTAGAGTGTATACGGTTATAATAATATATAATATAATAATATAAAGAACGTTCAAATACAATTCGCACCGGTTGAATTCATGCAGGTATATTTTCAATAGATATCATATGTCCGTTCCCAAAACACGACGTTTGATCGTTTTTTTTTCCTGAATATAATATAACACTTCATTGTTATTATGAAGAAGTGGAATTTGCCACATAAATAAAATCCACCATATGTACTTCAAAATAGTAGTTTTCTTCACATTTATAACTAACATTTTATTTTTGTATGAATGCATGTTATTGTTAAATGTTAATTGATAATTACTCGCTTCATTAAATTTATTTTTAATATATAGGTTTAATAATAGATATGCATCACAATTCGCTTGGAACTTTGTATAGGTACAAAAACTATATTCAGTCATTCACAGTTTTTACATTCAGAAGTTTCACTGTAATTTTAAAACAATTTTAATACCAATAAAATTATACGGGTTTTCGTGTTTGTTAAATGGTGTCGTTTAATTTTTTCTTCGAGTTTTGGTTACTTATATATAAGAACAATGTATAGGTTATTATTATACACTGTACAGTATAATATAATATACTATAGTATAATTTTTAATAAAACGTTTTCATTAGATATTTTTAACGCATAAAGAAAACAGATTTAAATAAATAAAACTTTGTATTTCACTTAAATATTTTAAACTTTCCGAATGTACCTAATATATTTGTATTAACGCGCAATAGATAATAATATTGATTTGTAACGTCTTTATGAATTTTTTTTATCAACGATTTAGAGTGGAATGCAATTTTGAACAAAATATCAGACAATATATTTTATAATATCGAATTGATTAAATACGTATAGGTAGTAGGTACATAACTACATATTATAAAATATTCTATTTAATAATACTGCAGATTATAATATTATATTTAATCACACAGACATTTGAAAAGTAATTTTTGGTTTCAATTCATATTATTATGTTAGAAAAATTTCAAGTAATGGCATACCTATACTTTATATTTATATTATTGATACGCAATATGGCATTAATGTACAACTGAAGATAAAAAATTAATATTTATAAATCATAGATCATAATTATTAGTTATATTATTTTTATTATTTTTATATTTATATTATTAAATCTACTCATATATTATAATTTAAAATAAAAAATAATTAAATAGTGAACCTAAATAAATAATTAAAACAATGAGATAAAATAATATGTTTTATGATACAAATTAAGTGCTGTTGTGCTGATAGTAAATATGTATTTTAAAATGTAAACATATTTAATTAAAAAATATAGTTTAAATACTCAGTGTAATAAATTATGCTCTTTAAAATTATCTAGATAAAAATTAATAAAATATTTTCTTCAAATATACCATGACGTCTCAACTATAGCTTATCCACTGGCACGTCTCCGCGACAAAAAATTATTTCAGGGAACCAAATCTTGATTATTTGAAACATAGATTGAATGACTCTCATGTGCTGGAAAATATTTAAATAATAATGGTTCATCGTATTCAGCAAAAAACTTTGATTACTTTATCTTAATCTAGATCGTTGATTAAATATACAATATATATATTTAATCAATGTCTAAATAAAATTAAAAAATAGATACCTATCCTAACATTCCTAAGCCTATTTATTTAGATATCTAACTTTTTAAAACACTTGAAGTGCTTACATATTTTATCATCACTTGCAGGACCCAGGACTTTTGTCCAAAAGCTCATTGGTGACATTTTAGGCTATAATAGTACACTATAAAAAATTTAAAGTACGACATTTATAATTTAGCCCAGACTGGAAAAAATATTTGCACCTACTCTGATTATTACTATCAAATAATGCTCTGCAATATCTATGCAATATCGGACCGGAATAGTAAAATAAAGTTTAGATAAAAGATAAATTAAACAAATACTTATTTCGATGTTTTCCTCGTGTTTTCCAATAATAATAAATTAATATTCAAAAAATAATATTATTACAACATACATTTATTTTTATGATTTGCAATGGTTTTTCTAGAGACACGATTACACGACACTGCAGAGCGAATACTTTATAATTTGTAGGTACTGTCCTAATAATAAAATATAACATACCTACCTAAAATGTTTTTTATAATATAACATTCTAAAATTTACTCTTATATTAAATGTTATATTTATAGCTCTTTTCTTCTTTTGGCAGTTAAATGTATATTATGGTTGCACATTATGCATATTAGTGAATGTTCGTTGACCGCGTTCAGACACGTAGTTATTTATGCAAAATTATTTTTTACTTGTGGTCATGAGGGGTTTTGGATTTAAGGTTGTACACTTTTATACCTATTTCATAAAAAATAATTAGGTACAAAAAGCTCACGCATTTGGTTGATCTATAAAAAAAAAACATTTATAAATTTTCGTGAAATTTCCAGAGGAATGAGGGTGGTTTGAACTTGAATCCCTAAATCTTTTTTCCCTCCCTCGTGTACGCGTCTGACCGTGTTCGAGTACCGGAAAATTCACACGATGCCATTCTGAGAAACAAGAAATGACAATAGATGGCCGGTAGATGGCGCGTCGACCGCTATCGTCGCGCGGGGAGGAGTGTATGGATACCGGTTGCCGACGTCGAAGAATTTTATCTGATGGTCGCGCGCACGCTGCATGTACGCGTTCACTGGTAGTACAGTATCGTGTTTGTTTTGAGTGAAACGTCGTCGTCTTGTACGGTCGGTAAGTGTGTTTTTTTAAATTTTTTTTCATCTTTTCTCCTCTTTCGGCGTTTTCGTTTGTACAGTGCGTGTACTTATTATTTATCCGTTCGACGGTCGTCGTTTATTGAATGTGCGATTGCGTTTTTTTACAATTGATTACAATTATATTTTAACATTAATAATATTCCTACCACGAGAGATTGGTATCAAATATAGCCTTTATAAGACACTGGCGTAATAATAATATTACATTCGTTTGCTATTTTGTCGACGCGATGGTAATTTCCACGTTGCCGATGGGCCGGTTGTCTTACTGCTCTATGGCTGAGTGACTAACAACGGCGTTAGTAATTTCATCAGAATAGTATTTCCGTTTTTCCGCACGGTTTTTTCGCGGGCAAACATCCGAAACCATGCTGAGCCAGCGGCGGATTTTAGCGACATGGTTGATTTTGGCGTACGCGGTACTCGAATCCCACCAGGTGGAAGAACGAGGTGAGTAAACGAAGATAGTGTTTGATTTTATGTAGAGTAGAGTAGAATATAATAATATTTTTATATACTTGGGCATTATATTCGGCCGCAAATGTCTTAATAATAAATTAGCTGTTTAATCGTATATTGTTGTAATATACGACGTTGAAGAAGAATTGTCAATTTCATACATTATGTACATTTTAGAAGAAATATTTTATAGCCACCAGCGAGAATCCTTTACCTGTCTGATAGTTTATGGTCATTAGTGTCATAGGCGTATTTTAAGAGAGGTTACCATGTTTGTTAGAACATCACCAAGGTCTACAAAATAAATTTAGTTGAAATAAATGGGAAAGAAGGGATTACCATCGCAAAAATTGCGAATGAAAACATTGTCAGGACACCCTCCAAAGACTAAAATACTATGCGGTATATTAATTAATAATGATTACAGTTAATATTATATATAGGTACCTACTACACACTACACAGGTGATATCGTATTGATGTAGATAATGGCACGTGTGTACCTGTGCGACTATATATTATGTATGACGAAAATAATAATAACTAAACACGGTTAATATTTATAATGTGTGACTTCGACCTTATTATTCAATTTGCCGTAAAATCGCTATATTGGAAATATCTTATCGGTTATATTTATCTAAATATTTTTATCATCGATATACAATAACCCATTTGAGGTGCCAAGGGTCTGCGTTTAATTATGTTTGTATTTTATTGTTATTAATTATAAAACTAATAAATGATGTGTGATATTAATAGTAATAATGATAGTAATAGACAAGTGATTAGCAACGGGCGGTACATGCTCATTCATTTGGCCTCTATGATTTTTGATTAAAACATTTAAATTATTGTAATTATTTCTACGAGTTCTTCTGTAGAGGTTATTGTAGTTCTTATCGTTAAAATTAATCATTTGTGGTATTCTCCACCCGTATTTACTTATTCAATGAAATACTCGTAAAATATAATTAAAAATTACTAATAATAATAGAAATAATAACTAAACACAAATATTTCATTCATGGGTATTGTATTATTAATATTACAAATAATATAATCATTATGTTGCGAGCTAAAATTTAATTGTATTTCCTTAAAATAGAATAGTTAATATAGTGTTTATGGTAGTAATATAATATTATTTTCCAATCTTACAGAAAATTAAAATAACTATTGAATTCATTTGATCAATGTATATATAATAACATATTATAATCAAAAGAATAGCAAGAACCTGCCTGTATAATATGTTGTTAAATACATTAAAACAGGTACTTCAAATTAAGCTTAACATAATTTACATTATAAACTCGATTAGATAAGTAAATTAGTTAATTGCCAATTAAATCGAAACAAGTGAGCAAATGATTTCTACTTTGTAAACATATTAAAATACTATTTACCACCAAAAGGCGAATTATTAGTATT
Source organism: Eriosoma lanigerum (assembly GCA_013282895.1). NCBI lineage: Eukaryota > Metazoa > Arthropoda > Insecta > Hemiptera > Aphididae > Eriosoma > Eriosoma lanigerum. Next base: position 14,483,498 of record CM023357.1, read on the forward strand.
GTGTATAGACAATTACCAAAAACATAAAAATTACAATCAGGTATAATAATATGTTTTATGATCAATATTAAATATAAATAAACTAGAAAATATTTTTAAATAACAACATGGAAATAATATTGAATAATTTAAAATATCTTTATTTGGAAAATTATATTATTTATTATAATAAACTGAAGCATTCACAAAGTTAAAACTAACTTATACATCATTCAAATCTCTGGTATTGTACTAATTTTTAAACGGTTTGTATGCCTACCTAACAGTGTATGGTAGTGATTATATCAATACAAATATTTAATGAATGTTAAGAAAAATGCTTTACAATTGTATTACTATTATGAAAGTATATATACATGCTCACACATGAGACTATTATGTTTGTGTGTACCTTTGTTCGGAAGGAATAATAATAATAATAATTAATAATTAATGGACGATGGCAAATCTTTTTGATTGATGAAAGAAAAGAATACACATTTCTATTCGAATGCATTTTCTGTCACTTACGGTATGTTTTATTTGGTCTTCTCGATAGTCGACGCTCGTGTTGTTGTTATACCCAATCCGAGACGAGTTTTTATTCATCGTAAGTTTCGCCCTGTCTCAACAATATTCATAATTTCCTTTGGGTCAGACTATTATGCTAATGCTAACACAGGTCGCGGGCAAAGGCTAAACGAATTTGCATTATTTGTTTTTCAACGCACAGTAATAAACGCGTTATGTTTTTCAAGTGGTATTCTTAGAACGTTTAGGTGATATATAATAATAATAATATTATTATTATTATTATTAAAAGTGTATAGTCACTGAAGCGGCCGCCAATGTCTATAGCAGCACACTATTGTATTGTCACAGCAAGAGGTCTTGCATCTACACAATCCAAACGATCTATGTTATTATAATTTATAAACCGCAGTTAATAATATCGCAATCGCGTTTCGTTTACTTCACTATTCAGTTTTAAAAATAACAAATCCGCAGAGTATCTTAACAAAAAGTAGGATATTTGTTAGTTGTTCGACATCGGTTTAAATTTTAATATTTTACTCGTCATATTACATTTTGAAATGAAAGCACTATATTTGTTTACATGCCCTTATAAAAATATAATATTAATGTCGTACCATAATGTTTAATGTTATGTATATTAGTAATAAATAATAGTTAATCTCAATTCGTGTGTAGTAGGTAATAATATTTTTTTATTTTTAAATGCAAAAGTGATTTTAAATTAATAAGGTATTCAGTGTTCCAATATCGTATTAATTGTATAGTTTAAATAACTGTATGAACTGTTTATTTGATTTTAATATTGTTAAATCGTAATTCAATGTTTTAATGTATCTAAAATTATTTTTACCTAAATATTTATGTAGTCATACGTGTATGTATAATATATATATATATATATATCTATTACTTATTAGTATGAGTTTTAGTGCACCTAATATACTTTTTATTTCCGATTGTTTCACTTTTTGTCATCAATCATAATAATTATTCAACTTTTAAACAACTATGATTAAAACTATTTCTTTTGGTTTGATCATAAAATAAAATAAATTGTGTTTATTAATATGTAAAATCAGAATAATTTAATAGAAATATGAAATACAAATTAAATGTATAAAGAATATAAAAAAAAATTCTATAAATTCAATATAATATGCTGTAATTTCTTACAAAAACAACCACAATAAGATTATTTATATTTTATTATCTCTATCATTATCATAAGTCATAATTTTCACAACTTCTCTTTGTGATGTTTATATGGAAGGATTATAAATATAACAAAATAATAGGAATTATATCTAATGACTAAATAATGATAAACGAATCATAAAAATAAAATTGGTTATAGACGATTTTTCTACGAACACTGCACTGTGGCCGTCTGCTCGAACAATCTAATGCATCATACACCCGCAGGGTTTAATAGAACGATGACAGTTATAATATAATCATTGTTCTCCTCTTTCGAATAATCACGTGTTCATCGCCTCTCGACGACGGCGACGTTTCCGTGCTCATCACGTCCCTTTTGCTCTGCACGTGGTTAAGATTTTCGGATTCTTTTCAAAAAAATTAAAACCTCTTTAAACCATAAACGGTTTTAATTTTGGGAACCGGATGAACGTCACGCGCATTCGTGGTGTAAGATTACGTTTTATTTCCTCCGTTCTGTAGGGGCGTCGATGTGACTGATGAGAGGATGTAGAACTTGAAGAGGAAACGTGAACGCACGAAGGGTAGCGGAAGACGAGCTATAGCTAGAGAATATTTTTTTGAATGGAGAATTTTATAATAATTTATATAATATAATATACGGATTATCTTGTGAACGCGAACGCTTGAATTAAGGGTTTGTACGTGATCCGGTTGTAAGTACAATTGTGTTGTTTTTTTTATTATTTTATAAAAGGTTTTGCATTTTTATAAGTGGCGCCCCATAATGGGGTTGACGGACCCTCGTCTCGTTTAGAACGTGGACTTAATTAAGCTGTATATATAAGTATATTAAATGATGCTTTTAAATAAGAGTAGGCATATAAATTATGATCAATTAATCGCACTGGGCATTCAGGCATGCATTCATACATTCGTATGTTCAATGCAATATATCGTAATATGATGTGCGCATAAAAAAGATTATAAAGTGTTGGATTATTTTCTATGTATATCCGTAGGAATATATTTAAGAAAATATTTATTAGTTGGCTCGATTTTAAGTTTGAAACATTTTTTACTTAATGGGAGAATAATAACTAAAAGCGAATTTATATTATTTAATATTTTGTACTATGAAAATATTATTGTAGTCTTATGAAATAAATTAGTAATTATTTTATTACCTTATTACTTTATTATTAGGTTTACACGTTTAAATTTATTAAAATATTTAGTTAAATAATAACAAGAAAAAGAATGGGCATTGCAATATTAAAATGTATAAGTCATTGAAAAATGGACTATTAAAATTGCTAATTATGTATTTATTTCTTCATTATAATAACATCAGAAAAAGACTAATGACTCAGTAAAAAAGATAATATACACTTATACTACCTACTGATAATCGCTGAAATTGAATATGCCAAATCAAATCTACCTACATTTACTATTTTTTTTTTTTATATATTTATTATGCTATTGTTATTATTGTGTTACTAATTTATATAAACATTTTATAATATCTAATAGCACTCTTTAACATTATAAATTATAATTGAAATAACTTTATTATTTAATATAGTGTATTCTCTATACTGTATACAATTATTTTATTTGCATAAAGTTAAACATTTTTTGTTGCCTTTCTTTTGGTACATTGGCGTATTCATTTATTTACTCTCTCCCGCCATCAGTACATTGACCAAGAGGCTCTTTACTTTTATTTTATTTTAACCCTAGCGTCAGTTCCATCTTTGATATTTCTCCCTATAACAAAACTTTGATTAATATTTAATGATAAGTATCAATCAATCGTTTAATTATACATACTATATTACTATAAGAAACCATTCATTTAATTTTTTAAATTTTGATATTAATTATATTACATAAATAAATATAGGCATATAGCTTAAACAAGTGATAAAAATCAGGACAATATATTCATGTTTTAATTTTTCTTGTATTAGATTAGTAACAGTCGATACCAATAAAAATGACCATTACTTATCCTATTCTTAAACTTTGAATAATTATTAAAAAATGTGTCATATTATTCGTTTATTAGTTACACAATATTTACTAGTATAAATTATTACTAATAATAATAGTATTATTAATTAATAAACGTTACAAATCTTGACTTTTTAATAACGTTTTCAAATGGTTATAAACTTATTATAATAATTACTATTTATAATTATTTAATTATTATAATAAACTTATATTTATAAATTTATGTATTAAAGTTTATAAACATTTAAAAATACGTTATTAAAATTATTTATCTATATCTCTTATGATGATGATTGGTGAACCTGTTGGACTAATATTTGCATTACTTAAACGAGTTTAACCCGAGATGTAATATAAAAAAAGTTGTTTAGCATTAATATCCAATATTTATGGTTGTAATTACGTATGTAGTGTACGAGCGAGTGTACCTATAGATATGATACAATATATAATTTCATTTTTTATGTTTCAAGATAATTTAAAATGTATTATCTTATAAAGTTCTATGACCTCAACTAGGGATTAGGTAAGACGTATACTTTTTTGAAATATAATTTCAAACATCTTTCAATCTTTGATAATGTCGTGTGGTGTCAAATTTCGTCGAACTGTGAAAGACAAAAAAAAAATAACAACGGTCTTGCGCGCAACTGATTAAGGTCGATTAATACGACCCATTGGCGACATATACTTGTTCTTTGTTGACGAATCAATTTTTTTCCATCCAACCGCCGTGTATATGGAGATTAAAATGATGTCATCGATTTTGTCTACTTCCTAAACAGTTATTTAACAAAACAATAATAATTTAAATTGATTCGTTTTGCATATATCATACGTATTGAAAACTCGTGTAGATTCATGTATTCAGCAATCTTTAATATTTGTAAGTATAAATTGATAATCATAATATGTCATACACCTGGTACCTAAATACATGTTATTATGTAACATAATATAATATAGTAACAAATTGAATTTCATTATAAAATCAATTAAACGTAAATATGTATAGTTTTAGTGACGGTTTTACTTTACTAACATTATCAATGTTGAACATAGTTTAATTACTATTAATTAATTATTCCGAATTAGTATTACCTATCCTATAACCATATCGGTGTAATTATAAATTTTCCATATAATATATTTAATAGTTTATTGATTTACTACGGTGTTTTAGGTACTACCAGAGTTTTATAAATTATAATTCATTACAAACTCGTTCTAATATTGAATTTGTGTTTTAAAATAGGTATATTTTATTTAAAATACTATAATTGTATTTATATATTTTAATTATAAAATCAATTTGTCTTTTAAAACCATTTTAAATTGTACTATAGTTACACTTACGCATTTTAAAAAAAAAACGTACAAGTGAGTATGTATTATTTGTGGTGTTACTCTAGTTGTATTATAAAAGAAAAAAACAGGGTTCAGGAACCGAATCACCTTATTTTAAAGTGCTGTGCCTCCGTATAAACGGCGATAGTAATAAACCAGAACCAATCGGTTTAATGACAGCGGCGGGTCAGAAAGGATATAAATTCCTACGGGCGCCCGACCCTCCCTATAATAAGCAACTATTGGGTGTATTTCACGCGCGATCTTAAGTGGAAAGCGATTTGGAGTATTGTACCTATAACAATACGTTGACTTCCTACTGAGAAGGTATGCCCTGTACTGTTGGGATGGGCCATATGTATTTACAACAGAATTTATAACTAATTCAAATAATAGATATTGGTTTATTTTCTTATCCAACACGAATTTATTTTATTTGAATACCTTAGAAATTCGGGATTCCTCTGAAAATGAAATTCATCGTGTTGACGTGTTGTCAAGAAACAGAAAGAGAATGAAATCCTATCAGGTTTGTCAAAATAGGTATATTATTCGTAAAGGTTATAAAAAACGTTATTATTCTGTTATATTTCGTTGTATATATTTCTAATTAATTAGAAAAAACAAATAAAAACACGAACTTGTCCTGTTTTATTACTTTAACATATATATATATGTTTTTTAATCGATATACATTTTATTTAAATAAATCTTGTTTTATGTGTTGATTTAACATTAAACATTAAATTATACTATATTATAAATAAATAACATTATAATTAATTAAATAATATAAATAATTAATTATTGTTCATTATCAAAATAATGTTATTTTAAAAATATTACCTTAAAAAAAGTAATAATAAAATAATACAATTATAAATTATATAACATGAATTTTCTCTTAATGTTTTACTGACTTAACGTTATAAACATATTTAATTAAATAAAAGTATTTATATTTTAGTTAGTATTCAGTAAATTAGCTATATAGTATGGGCCAGTCAAGTGTATATTATATAATAGTTCCATTAGACTTTTCAACTTTTAAGTTGTTTCCTGGACTTAAATTTCTTTCAATGTTTTAAGAAAGGACTTGGGCCAATTAAAACCTTATTTTAATTATACTTATTGCTTCTAACTCACCCGTATGTTTTTTTTCCTTAACTAAATGATACGTCAAATTAGCATTAATTTGTTATGTAATTATATTAAGGATAAATGCCAATGCTATTATTTTTAGAAGGAACGACTGATCTCTTCTCAGGCTCCTCTTCCACAGCATGTTGATTGGCGTTAACCAATACAAAACAGATGTGACCCAGACGATAAAATTTGTATTTTGTTTTTGTTTTTTTCCTCATTATTATTTTTACTGTTCATCACATTTCTTTTACTCGGCCATTTAAATAAGGCCAATAAGGGCATTTTTTTTTCATGGATTTATGAACTACTTACTTAACCTTGAACTCCTATACGAGGATCCGAGTGTTGAGAACGACAAGTGACGAATATTGTGTAATGTTTTTTTCTTAGTCTCTCGTCTTCTATATATGTACCGTACAGTATGTATACAGCTTAAGGTTAATTGTGTAAAAAGAAACATTCCTTCAAAATTGGCGCACATCAACCGTTCGTTATAGCAATTAACTAATTAAGAGCTGGGTCACGGAATTGTATGCAGGATGGCTCACCTAGATTTTAAAATACACTTTATAACGCTTAAAAAGTTGTTTGCTTGTTTACGATTTTCCATAATATGTGGATATTTTGTTTTATTAACATAATATTAAACATTGGTAGCTATAATAAGATATTATGCAAATACTAAAGATGTATAGGAATGTATATATATATATATTTATTATATTATAACACTTGTTGTATAGTAATTAATTCCAATTAACGATGTTTGAATCAAATTATATAAGTCCTTTTTTTTTATAGTTGTCCAATGATGTGAGACTGCAATAGTTTATGTATGTAGTTTAGTATTATGTTATATAGTCATATTTAAGTTTATTATAATGACTAATAAAACATGACTGTTTCGATTGTAAGTAGTCGTGTAAAAACTATTAAACAAAGAATTAATAATTTGTTATTTTATGTAATAGAAAAGGCGTTTTTTAAAACAATACAATAATTATTTGTACTTAATTTTATATACTTAAACTTATAGGTAAGTACTGTATTAATAAATAATAATAATAAAATAAAAATATTATATAATATCTTTTATAAAAATGCAAAATTTAAAACTAGATGTCTAATGAACTATTTAATGATCAAAGCAACTGAATTTAAAATAATTTATCCACTGGGAAGTCAATGTGGTTGTTTCCGATTAAACATAATTTAAATTTCAAGAAAAGCTATATTATCATATTATTATTTATAACATAGAGAAATCATTATTCTACGATACTCACTTGAAATGTGATCTCAATAAGGACTATATGGGGACGTTTTTTTTTTTTTTTTATAGGCTTTTAGAATTGAAAACGTTTCACACACGCACTGCACACAAATCAATGAAGTATCCGAACAAAATTTGTTGTTCCGCCAATCTATATCTATTGTTATATCCATTTTATTTGATTTTTTTTGTGGGGATCAATTGAAAATTACATTATGCTTATTTCGGAAGTACTCGTGTTACTCTCTAACACGCTGTTATTACCTTCAGCTTTACGGCCGGTGTTTTTATATACGATTGTACCTATAATATTATAATATATTTACACGATGATCTTGTTTGTGCTCGTGTGCACGCGAGGATAATCTCGAGAGGCGGAAGGATTCCCACGACGAGGAACCGTAGCAGTAGCACAAGTGTGCATGTATGCGACGTTGCCAACGATGACAGGTGTGTAGATGGGACGGGTGTGGGTGGCTATGGTGGCTAAAGGAGAAGGGGCAGGTGTGTGCCGAAGCAGGTGGCCTTACTTACTTCTTTGGGTTCTCACGACCTTCTATACATTATATACGCATAAGGTCCCGTTTTCGTGGATTTATTTTTTTTCTTCCATTTTTGGGTCCACATCACGACCACAGACTATATTTTCGTCTATAAGTAGAAGTAATTATATACATTTCTAGGACTGCTTAGTACTTATATTTGTTCAGTTATTAATTCCACTTAAATATGCCGTTTATATATTGTTGTAACATAAATCATAAACTTTCATCCCTTTATAAAAAAAAAAAAAAAAATGTTTTGTAATATAAAATTATTATACAGAGACATATCTACTTAAAATTTACAAATATAAAAGTATCAATTTTTCAACAGTACAAGTTTTTCTAAAATATTCAGTTAATACATAATATTTACTATTTTTATATAAATACTAAATACGTACTAAATATAGCAATAAAAATTCATAATAGAGATCTATTTTATAAGAAATTATTTTTCATCTATTTAATATGTAGTATATTAGAAATTACATACTAGTCATATTTTTGAAGATATAATAATAATAATACAATGAAGATCTCGAGAAGTATATTTTGTGAAACGACTGAGTTATTCTTTGCTTGGCGTTTGATCTTGAAGAATATTAACAACCATCAGACACACACGACCTTGGTCCTTAGATATGTTTTTCTTTATACCGGTGAAAATAATATTTACCATGATTTTTAACTCTACCTATGATAGACAATATTCTTACAGAATATAGTTTTTTTCAATTTTTTTTTTTTTTTTTTTTGACACGCGATGGTAACCGCGACTATATGTAACCACTGAATGGGATCTGTCATGAGGCTCCGGCCGGTGTTATGTGCGTATAAGGGGGTTATTGTACTTGGACGTGCCCGGTATTAAGGTATGTTCCGTTCACACTTCACCGAACACGATGAATTGAAAGTACAAAAAAAAAGTATGTATAATATTATAGGAAAACCTCGTCTGAATAGAAATTCCTTTCGGTATGGACATGTGGTATAAAAATATTAGACGCTGCGCGTGTACCACCACAAAACACGTCGTAGCTCTTGACACTAATTAAAAAAAATATATATATATATATAAACTTAACAGCTATTAAAACGACGTACGTATAAGTTAAAAATTACCAATATATTATTCACATTCATGATAAAGATTCAATAAAATGCCACTGGAAATGTTAATTATTGCAATATTACAAATTTATAAATAAACTTATGAAAATTGAAATATAGCTATACAATATAGATAAATAGACATCGATAATATGAGAATTAAATTTTTACTTATATTATCAGTTTTTCATAATTATGTAATTTTCACATTATTATAAATGATTATTGTTCAGATTTTCAACTATTTTTTATGAAATTTAAGTATTATATAATTTATAATATTAGTATTTATACCTAGTACTTTTTAATATTTTAATATCTGTAAAATATATAACTCATACATAATAATATAGTACAATGCTATAACAAACATTATATATTATTATTATTATGTGATTTTAAATTCTGAGTGAAGCAAAGAATGTATTAGTTTTAAAATTTTTTTTTTTGTCTGAAGACACCTTTTCGGGTAGAAATAATAGTGGTCCGATTATCACAAGTAAGGTAAGCTTTTAGTTTCAAATTCCATCTAATTGGTACTTTATTAACTCATTTTTCGAATTTTTCCATAGTTTTTCCTTGGGAGATGAAAAACTACTAAAAAATGACGGAATATCGGAAAATTACGGTTTCCATAATTTTTATTTTAAATATTTTGTGAACGGATTATCAGTATAATATATTGACATATTGAATTATATTAAGTTTCTCTCAGAATCATATTTTTGAATGCAATATTATTGCATTTAAATCTTAATTATAATAAACTACTATTTTCTCCGAAGACCGAATGGGCGAAGGAAGAACGTCTGGAATCGACCTTTCCGCTTTTTTGTTATAATTAATTAGATTAAATATTTTGAAGAATTTTCATTTAAAATATTATATATATATATATATATTAGGGTGGTACTTAAATTTTAATTATACATTTTTTATGCTAGGAACTCCCTAATATAATCGATATTATTAAAAAATAATTTACGTTAAATTTAGTTATGATAACTCAACCCCTTTCCCGTGCTTCAATAGGGTAGTTTTATGTGTACATATATCTATAAATTAATTACATATAATAATGTAAATAGTGTAATATTGTTCTGAACTTACACTTAATATAGTTTTAATATAGTTTTAATACAGTTTTAAATATAGGTTTTATTATCTAAGATAACGTAAATGAATGGTTAAACAATTTTATATTTTAAATTTTATTGGTTTTGTTTTATAATTTATAAATATATATTTATATATTTTAAATATTAAGTATTTTATTATTTTTTAAGTATAAATCTCTAAAACTAAAATAATATAACTTTTTTAATTATTATTAACTTTTATATATTTCGCTGAAACCATAATATACCTATTGATATTGGAATATTACATATTATAAATTATAATTGAATTCTGGTATGTAATTATTTAATGTTTAAAATATAAATAAAATGAAATTATATTTATTTATTTTTGCATACTATGTTTTATTTTGAAATTAATTGGTTCGTTACCTGCATATTCTGTGGCGTGGGAATGGCGAAAATATAATTTACTGGATTCAAAATTATATTAAAACATTTAAAACTGTTGAATAGGTTATGTATTATTATTTTTCATGTTGTATAAAGTCATATATTATGTAATAATTAGAATCTTAAATAAATGTATGAAAACTTAGTTTTGCCTGTTTCTGTTCATATACTTTTATAGGCATTATTCATATTTGTTTTTGTTGACAATTTCTAGAAATGCATCTAATAAGGTCTAAGGCATTCAAGTAATTATAAATAATTATACTATTGTATTCTGCTGTATTTTTGAATTTTCATATTTAGAATTTAATTTTGAATGCATTTAACAAAAATATAATATGTTGTATTTACTTTTTCCTGTAGTGTATTTAGTTTATATATTTATTTTACTGTATTTTTTAAAGGTATTAAGATACATAATTATCATAATATTTAATTATGTAAAACAGAATTACAAAATTTGAACGATTGATTATTTGTACTAAAGTTATATTTGTAGTTATTTTAATGTTTATATATTATAAATTATAACCGATATTATAATGATTAAGAATCAATTCTATAATATTATAGTTTATGACAATTTTAAACCATGCCATTTGAGTAATTTATCATAATGTTAGCCGCAATAACTTCACTGGTCAATTGTTAAATTGATTAACAACATAGAAATTATTGTATAAGAAAATTGTAAGTAAATGTTCTTTTTATCGTTTCTTATTCTAGTATATCAATCAATATATTGTGATCAATAGAATTAAATCATGTATAGATAACCTGATTTTACTAACTTTGATCTTGATGACTTGATGTAGATATAGACTTTAAAGTTATATTTATAGAATAAAATATTCGCATATCAAAAATTTGTCTACTAAAATGTATGTTAGAATTTCAATTAACATTTTTAAAAAATCATAATAAATCTTGTTTATAGTATTTATAATAAAATATTAATAAAATTTAAATTTCACAATGCACCTCTCGTTCCATCACATTATTCCATGTCCCTCTGTGTACTACCAACTACTTATCAAATGAACCTATAATACGTATGATGTCTAATGCCAATACGGACCCCACATTTTTTATTTAATAATCTCTATTTTTTTTTATTTTGTATAGTAAACTGTTTGCTTATAATCTTATAATATAATACTTTCTTGTTTTTCTATATTTTGTCATTGTCTCTTCTTAATAATTTTGTTTTGTTTTGTTTTTATGTTAAATTAATTAAACCTTTTTTATTTTTACTTGTACTGTAAAAGAACCCAGTCCGTATAGATATATAAATAAATAATAATATTCAATTATAAAGAATATACTTTTTTTAAAAATACAATATAGAATTAAAAATATATTTTGTAAAATGATATAGATGATACATTGATACCAGTGCATTATCCGAAACAAGAGATTTTTAATCGCACGCTACCTATGTTGCTACAGTTTGTTTGCTGGATTGACCCCCTCGAGTGTTTGTTTGTTTTAACCGATATAATGATGGTTGCAACTTTTGAACAGAACCGGTTTACACATTTGGATGGGGCCTCCAAGGCAAAAATACAAAGTAGATTATAATTATTGCCTATATTGTCTTTTTAAACCCACTACAGGCGTATAACTCACCCGACAACTTAATTTATATTAATCGGCGTTTTCAGTATTTTATACCCGTCCCCGTAAGCTATTGGCCCACGATTTATATTCCCTTATTCGTTTTCCATTTATCATAATATTATTTTGTAAGATTTGCATAAAATATTAACCTGTTTTGAATTCACTCATATAATAAATAATATAGTATAGTTCACAGCAGAATAAATGATCAATATAATTTGTTATATTCGTTAACTTTATTTTTAGATATTTTAAAAAATGTCTCAAATCCTTAATAGGACATCATATTCGCATGTTTTGTCTTCGTCTATCTAACGGGAAATATGGCAAATTTATAACAATGCAGAATTTAAATTGTGATGTTTAGGTTAAACTTAATATGTATTAATATCTATAAGTAAATTTAAAGAGAACCATATTTTAGAAAGAATGTCATATCTATTTTGTTATTATAACATTAATGGAAGGGGTGTGTAATGGGCATTGGTGAGGGTTAAAATCCTTATGAACCCACCAATCTTATTAATGGTTGGAAATACCAAAATATATTAGCCCACCTAAAAAAATATTTTCTAGTTACGTGCTTGCATAGGGAAATCAATTTTACAAAGTGATGCTATTAATTGAATAAAAAAAACAATAAACAATATTTTTTATAGTAGGAATTTGTTTATAGTCACGAGTTTATTATTATTGTCTATTTATCAGATTATATAAACAGGATGATTAAAATTTCTCAAATTTTCTTACAAAAATAATTGCTTTATCACAGAAAACGTATATGTAATTCACACCATTTTTATAACATGAAATTTTGATCACTCTGTATATGAACAAACTGTATAATAAATAATATCATAAAATTATGAAGAGCTACTATGTAATATAAAACATATTCAAAGTTCATTAGCATATACCTATGATATTAGTTATTATTATTTATTATAATAGCATTTAGCATATCTATATATCTCACAACACTGTCATAAAATATAAAAAAAATGTTTTTATTTGTATGTTTCTAATATACCCCTAACTTTATTATAATACAAAGTGTGCGATATTTAACGAGTATAGAGTAAATAAAAAAAGATAAAATTTAAGGTTATATTGAATACTAATTGATAATTTTATATAATTATATTTTATAAGTTTCTATATAATATGATAATTTAAACTTCTAATATCAAATATACCTAGTAATTAATATTTTATGTTACAAATAAATTATAATAAAAATTATATTGACGAATTTTAGGTATTTGAGATTAGTTTTATAGACCGAAAATTTTATTTCATATTGTATTATATTTTTTCTTAGTATCATATCAGTTTTATATCATAAAATTCGAAATTTAAAAAATAATTAGAAAATTGTTTTTATTATGGAAATATTTTTTTAAAACTACGTTGAATAAAATAATATTTGTAGTTATAACAAAATATTCTGTAGTCTTTAATTCTTAGTAAAAAATGTAAATAATCTTGTGTCATCTTAAAAAATGTTTAAACAATTAAACCTGTTTTGAAGGTAGTATTTACAGATAATAATCTAGGCTGCAAATACGTGACAAGATTATAACATAACTTTTCACTTGCCATAGACGTTAGACAAAGTATAGTTGAAGTCCATAAATATGTCTTGTACGTAAATACGTCATAAATAATTTTAAAGTAGTTTTTGTATAAAGTCATTTAATTTTTTTTAAAAACAAAATATGTTGTTATCTCATAGTTTTAATATATTACTATTTCTTATAATTTAATTAGTATTTTAGTTTCATATTTTAAAATAAGAATTTCATGTAAGTACCTAATATGCATTATTATTTATTTTGAACTATAACGAAAAAAGTACCTACTATATTTTTATTTAAGTAATCATATAAAATGGAATTATGTAATGGGTAATTATAGTATATTATAATATATTTTATATCTCGGTATCTATTTATCTTAGTAGTTACTATTCTAACCTTATTAATATTACTATTATCATATGATTCATATGGTATACCATAATAAAAAAAACTTATACAAATATAAGATTCTGTTATATATGAAAAATTTTTAATAATATAACTTGATATTTAAATAGAATAAAATTATTGCATGACTCAATAATGCACAATGACTCGTAAAATTTAAAAGTTAATGTTAACAATAATTTAGTAGTTTCATAATAAATATTAATTGGTGAGAAATGAGAATGTGAGATGACGAAACAATATTTCTATATAAATTTATTGTTAAAAAAATAATAATGTAGGTATTTATTTTACAAAATAAGTATAAGTGACGACTAGTTTATAGATGTATTAAAGTCATAATATTTAAAAAGTGTGCATGAAACGTGTGTAGAACGTGTTTGTGTTCATTCATATAAACGATCATTAAATTTTTAATATCCATTAAGTAGTAGTTTAAGAATAAGCCTATAAACTTTGTTTATGTATATATATATATTATACATACCTATATTAAGGTTTTTATAAAAATACTTTATTGAAAAAATAATTGTATAAAACTAAGAAATGTAATATTTTTTTTAAAAATCGGCAAATAACGAATTATTTAATAATTAAATAGTTATATATAAGTAGAAGCATTGATTATATATACTCAATGGTAGAAGGTACCTCTTAATCTTATTATAATATTTTTACTATATATAGGTACATGGTGACATACAATTTTAAGTTTTAACATTTATTTAATTGATAGTCTTATATGATTTTTAAAACAATTCGGTTTGTAAAAAGTGTTAATGTGGTACAAAATAAAAAAAAAAATGCTGATCAACTGATGAATGACACTTCTCACGAAGGGAGTTCTTTTCAATATATATTATATAGTATTGTATTATATTTATATGAGACCGTTATATATTTGTTATTTGAGTAAGTTCCGGCCGTCACGATATGAGTATCCTTGATATGATTTTGCGAATAGGGGTTATTTAAATGTAAATACGCTTCGAAACGCCTACTCCGGTTCTCTTCTTGTTCGGGTTTATCATATTACTTCCGACAAAATCATTAGGAACCAGGCTGAAATAATAATATAATATATATGGCGCGTCTCAACGTCTGCACATTATAAACATTAAGAAAGAAAAATACTGACATGGTTTAAGAATTCACTACATTATAGCCTAGTCACCACACTCCAAGTCTAGAGTTGTTTATCAGTTTTGCGAGTTATAAACACCCTTATAATTACACTATAGAAATCCGGAAATCCCATATGGACGACCCACATTCGTCGTTTGAACATTTCATCTTTTCTCACGGTATGAAGAAGAAACGTGGCTCGTTAAAATCGAAACCAAATATAAACTTATGTATATATATATATATATCGTAGATTTGTAGTATATTATGAGCCTACTATTATTTTCGTGTCCAATACGAAACGATCGTAAATTATGATATGTAGACTAAATATCAAAGACAATAATATTATATTTCTTCGTTGGACATTTTAAAGAAAGGTTTAAAGCAGACCTTAAATACATTTATATACAGTGGCCAATTGTCGTTTTATTTACCTTGTTTAAATATACTTTAGTGTAATATGCGGAAAAAATATAGTGAGGTCGATGAGTGCGATGTATTATTCATCTTTTTTAGATATTTTGATTAAGATAATTAGTTAGTTTCGTTTAGTTTAAATTCTGTGACTACAAATGATGGTATAAACTCCTTTTTTACGAACTCATTTTACTAAAAAAATCACTTAGTATTGTGTTTTATTTAAATAGGTATGTTATTTTTATGAAAAAAATCTTAGTGTAATTTGTTTACGTTTTCTATTTGTTGATTTATTTAAAAAAATGCATATATGTAGAAAGTTAAAAATGATATTCGTATCCCTTGAACCCGTATTTTAATATATACAATCTTGTATACCTACAATGAAATGCCATTTTTTCAATATTACCTATTGGCAACGATTAAAGTTTATCATTAAATCTGGTCTAAATTATATACATTGTGTATATAAATATAATATATTTTATAATTTACATTATATTATTATAATGATCAAATTTTACGTATATTTTATATATAAATAATAAATAACCATAATAATATAATAAATAATACATCTATCAAGGTCGAACTTGAAACAAGTACCTACGTTATCATTTATAATCCATTTGTGCGTAGCGTTAAATTTTCTTGAAATATTTTAAATTATTTTCTCTCTCCCTCATCCATCGTACAATTATACTACTATAGAAATATAGAATATAACCGTAATTATATTGTTCAATATTATTTGTGGAAATAAAATATTATACTATAATATGATGTGAAGTATATGTAGATAATAATATGAACGTTGTTGGTGGTCAGTCTAAACGAGTCAGCTAATAAATTGTCAAAGTTGTTTTGAAATAAGAACTAATCGCATTTAATAAAAAAAAAAAAAAAAAAATCATAATAATGAATAACTAATATAGTCTATACATCATAATATCATATTTATAACCTACGGCATATTAAAACCATTTAAAAACCATATAGATCTTTCGATTTTTGTTTCTACATGAAAAATGTTTTTTTTTTTTTCAATTGAACGTTTCAATATGATAATTCGGTGTACTATATAATAGAAAAAAAAATGATCTATAGTCAGGTGTCTGGTATTTATATATTATATACATTAAACACGTGAAATAGTCACTATTTTTGAATTTTTTTTTTTTTCGACATTCTCGTGAAGACTTTTCTGTTGTACGACGTGACGAGGGTGGCGGTGGATTGATACACCATCGTCATGTAATAATAATGTGTGTGTATATTATACTCTCTTCACGTGCACACACTCGCTGAGCGGCTGCGGCGGCGGCGGCTATTGTCAAGGGGAGTCGTTGGAGCGTAGCCCGCCGCCGTCTTCTCCTTGGAGTTTTCTCTCTCGTGACGACGTCTCGCAGGTCCTGGCTACAACGTTGCCACGTCTCCGGTGTCCGTATATTATCGCGTGCACGTCTTCTCCGCGCGGGCCGCGCTCAGCACAACAATAACAACAACAATAATAATAACGTACAATGCCAGGTACCATACAGTAGACGTCCGCGTCGCGGAGCTACCGTGCATCTGATGAGCGTCATCTGTGTTGCCGCCGCCGCCGCCGCGTCGCATCAGACTACCGTCCGAATTCCATTCGGCGACCACAGAGTCGTCGAATGCACACAACGCGGCGCAGCAACAGGTAATACGCGTCATTACTGCACCCGGTCTACTCGAGTGTAATATTGAAAATATTATAGTATCGTGATAATGATGATAATAATAATAAAAATACCACAACGCAAATATACAGGATGATCAGAAATGTTTTCTACAAACATAATTTGGATAACATTAAACACTTACCTATGTAATTCCCATCGTTATTGTAACACGAAATTCTAATGACCCTGAATATACTATTAATTTTAATCAATAACAAATACTTACTATATATATATATATATCATTTGTAAAGTAGTCGACAAAATAATTTTAGAAGTAAAATACAATAATAGATTATAGGTAAAATGAGAGTTGGTGTGCTCATCTGCGAATGATTGGCCTTTCCAAATCAATAAATGTTATTTTTGTATTAATGCCCAATGAGTTGTATACAATAAATAATGAAAACATTTAATTACATAAATAAAATAAAAAACGTTTTTGTGCAATATATAATTTATATATATATATATATATATATCAATAGTTTTAACATCGATATTTGTACTTTGGCAAATGTGTTTTGCAGTTCCATCAAAAAGATTTGAGACTGCTGTTTATCATAATTTACTAAATATAGTATATTTATATATGTATACATATTGGCTATTATTAATTATAATATAGTACCTAATTGATTATCAATCAACTCACAGCTGCTGTGTTCCGTGATCTCTGTTAGTTTTATTATAATTATTTTGAATTCGATGATTGTGTATAAATATATAATATTGCAATGTACAAAACATTGTTGCTTTCGTCCTACTACCAAAACGAATCCTAACAATAAAATACCGGTTTGTTTTATGTACGACAACCTGATGAATATGAATGAGTCTTGTTTGAGGTTTTTTTTTATAAAATAAACTAGATATTTTTGTTTATGGTGTTTAATAAAATAAAAACATGCACACATTTTTTTAAAAATTTAAAACTTCTATTTAGACGTTTACACAATATATTATTATGTACAATAATTATATGCACACACGTATCTACAACGGTGCGTGTATTCAGAAGTTCTTATCGTGCAATTCGTATTTTTAATATGACGTGATTGATTAATATTAACTGTTATCGAATCGTCGTGATAAATAAAATATTTTAAAATGTATTATAATTTATAAACGATGCGTTTTGTTTAAACAATTTGTCATGAAATTCAAATACAAATGTTTATACAAATACATTAAATTATATAATTCATATATTCGTGTGACACATACACTTAATTAAATCAAATTTTAAGACTAAATAATAATAAAATAATAAAAATAATAATAATACTATTAGGTACCTAATTATATTATAATATTATTTTCGGTAAAACAATAATAATATGATTCGACAATGTTCTTATCATTTAAAAGTAAAATTTACAGCAATAATACCGATGACGACCACGATGTTTTTATTCTTTATTGCAGTGTTTCCTATGACTTATATTATGTGCAATTGTTACGAGGCTAATAACTGGGCTAGGTTGGCTGACTGTATGTGAACCATTCTGTAACAATAATGATTCTATTATTTGTTTGTGTGTGTTCTTTTATCTTTCTCGTTTTTATTTTTTATTCTAATGTTACAATAGAATATTCATAAGATCATGTTTAATTATTATAAAAATAAACCTTGTAAATTGGATTGTATATTCGACTATCGAATCGCTCGAATAGCTGGATAAAAAATACAAAGAGTTTATTACTTTTAACTCAAATATTAAATTATTTTTGCAGTCATGTAATTTACTAATTTTAAAGATACTACATTTGTTAATGATACATTTTAATTAATTATCCAATGATAATAAATACAATATTATTATTCCTATTACAAAAAAATATACTAAACAAACAAATACTTTATATTATGCTACATAATTTAGTATATATGTATATAAAACCAATAGATATGATTTATTTTAGATATTTCAAAAATTTATCCGAAAATCATATAACTATTTTTTAAATTGTATTGGTTATCATTTGAAACCAAAATTGCATTGAATGCATTACAAATTTGTACTAAATTAAAAAAAAAAAAACAGATGACATATATTTTAAAATCTAAACTACAGTGTTTATTTTTAATTGAGTATTTATATTGTCGAGTTATTTACATAATAAAATAAATACAGACTTTAAAAAAATCACATTCGTATTTATTATAAAGTATTTAAAATTTGAACCAAAAAATATAAAATACAACAAATTTTAGTAGGTTTTATTATAATAATATGTACTTTATAATTTATATCAGACAACGCATTATTACAATATTATAAAAAGGTGCGAAACACTCGATAAATATACAATAATTTTTGTACCTAATTAGAGTAACTCAGTATCCAAAAATCACCGCCATAATATGTTGAAAATGTGATATAAGGGTCGGTAATGTCGGTATATTAGTATATGGCCTATGAATAAGTATAATATATTACTATACTAATCTGTATATATAAAAAAAAAATAGTAATCCTGTAGTAATCCGTGAATAGCATAACATATTATGTTATCAATACAGTGTTATAAACATAAAAATATATTAAATAAAAAGAAATATTTATGGATCATAAAGTTATGTTCATGATAATTTCAAATTAATTGTTGATCAACATAATTTTCATTTATAATTGTATAGATGACAGAGATAACGGTAAAATAGTATAAAATTCTATAAAATATGCCTTAACTTTTAAAATATGCATCAATATGAGAAATAAAATTTAGTCTGATTTGAAACGCCCACATTCAAACCTTCATAGTCGTACATATACTCAGTATAAATATGCAGTTGAATACAATTCCAGTCTCTAGTTATATGTTATAACTAAAACCAATTAGGTATTACATAAATATATGTTTTAAATAATATTCTTTATTTTAACTATAAGTTATTTACATAAATAATGCAATTTTAGAAATAATTGATTATTTCACGACAATGTCGTTATGACTAAATTCAAAATGTTTGAACATACGTAGGATGTTACTCAAGAATAACCTGTAAAATATTTTTGAAAATCATTTGTCAGTTTTTGAATATAAAGACATATTTTTTGTTACGTTGTCGGTACCGTATATGATATTCACGTTGCCGTGAAGTGAAACCAATTAAATTCTCATGGATTCTACGACTATAATATTATACGTTATAGGTCGTTTTTAAATACAGAAGGCATGGAGTCTGATTCATTGAAAAGGTCCCCAGAGGAAACCAAGTTTTGACTGCTAGTTAGCGTTTCCTGTGACTAGTAACTATTCCTCGCTCACATGGAGGGTTGCAAAACATCCGTAACATTACACCTGTGTTCCCGATTTTGCTCCCCTTCTAGAAAAAATAGCAAATACAACTATAAACATTGTCCGCCGCAAACATATTTTTTTTAATGAAATTTTGTAATTTACATAGAATTTCAACTATTTAGGAAAATATTAATTAATCATTTAGGTGCATAAGAATTGTTGTTTGATAGCATGGGCGGGAAGAATGGCAGAAATGACCATGGCTGAAATCTATAAACTAGGATGATGGGCATGTAAGATTCGATTAGGTCAATATTGTGGAGCCAATATAGGGTATCTAAGCGGAATTACAAGAGCTATTTTTCTCTTTCTAAACAGGTGAACACATTTAATTTATCTGGGATGAGTGTGGCGTGCCAACCTAATCAACTTTATTCAAACCGAAATGAATAAATATAGCTCAATAATTTTTAATAATCATTTATTATTTATTTACTAACGCGAATATAAATATAAATTTTAACTATGAATATTGTTAATAAACTCTTAAATAATCTTATAATTTTTACACTAATGACCGTATACGTAATAGTGAAGTCATTATCAACAATTACCATCATTTTATATAATTATAGGCAACTAATCTTACTCCCACATCTCAGAAATTGATTTCACAAGTTGTTGGTCAAAGTCGGACGAACAAAGCCCGCAAACATTAATATTGTGTATCTTTTTTTCTCTTCTAACGGTGACAGTATTTTTTTAATCTTATCTCTCTCCGCCACAAACGTTGCATTTCATATGCTTGGCGAGGAAAGTGAGGGGTCGTCGACCAAACTGGTCTTTTAGCGCGACCGGTTTTAGCCAATGTTTGACCATTTACAGAAGCGAAACTCGCATGATCGCGGAAACGCGAATCAAAGTCAATACTCTTTGGATTGATGCCGGGAATATAGGAGAAAAAACCGAGCCGACTGCGACAGTTAGTATATACTATACACTATATTATAGTGAATATATACCCGCAATTTTACTGGTGGACGTGAAAAAAACCGCCTTTCTCCGAAACGTTTCATATCTTCTGTTCGGCTGTGCGCATTGGTCTGCAATAGAAACCCGTAACATTATCAGCCAAACGAGACCATGCACGCATTATCGGCTGTTATCTGTGAATAGCAATAGTTTTTTTTTCTCAATTCGTTATGAAATAAATGAATAAATGTATATGCATGCGTATATTACTGCCAAGTAAATCACCCCATACGATTAACCGTTTCATCAAATTTTGAATGTCGAAATCGAAAAATGCATGTTCTAAGTAGATTCGAAACTGGTTATTCTTATACATTGTTACATCACAAAATACAATAAATATATTATGTCCGCCAGACATTTTGGTCAGTAAGTACTCAAGTAGCAGTGTGGTCAATACCGTGGTTAATTATTCATTATTTTACGAAAATAGAAAAATTAATTCACATCCTACAAATATAAATTGTCTGTAACGTTATATTAAATAAAACTGGTCATCATATTTAGCAATTATCTTGGTATTCGTATGATTTCATAATTTATTTTATGTTATATACAATAGCAATTATTGTTCGGAATATAATAATATTATATTATTCCGTTTGGACATTCAGTTAGATAATAATATAACACGTGTATTCGTATGGTAAAAATTATGGACCGTAATTTTGTTGATTCTCAAAGGAAAACATAAATCCAGCCCGTTAATTTCGAATCCAAACGTGTACAAAATGAATAATTGACACATAATATATAAACAAGGCTGTTGTCAAGAAACAAAATAATAAAGAAAAAAATTTAAAAAAACAAAGAATGTATCTTTTGAACATTTGCCAGCAGAGAGTGCCATGACAACACGCGACGGTCCGTGTGTAAAATAACGATTTGCGAATTTTACGGACAACGGATTTTTTTCAATATTATACCCGCCAAAATACACGCTTACTCGTCGAACACATGGTTGGACATTTTTTCATCTCCTATCCGTTTACTTATTATTTGATATAATCTTGATGAAAAAATACATCTATTAGATAATTAATAAAAGTTAGTTGATTGACTATGGAATCATCGCGCGCGCATAATGTTATTGTGGTCAAAATGTCAGATTATGATAATATTAAAGATTTATTTTTCAGTCGCACAACTGCCGTCGGATATTTATAATTTTTAATATTCTACGACCGAGTTACGGTATAAATAATATACCCTCGGTATCGTATTGGTAATCTAACAGTGGTTTTATTATTATGTACACAAAGAGGATCGAAATCCTAGATAAAACCATGGGATGTATGAAACGATTGTTTCTGGTACTGGCTGTGTGTACCACAATGGTATGAGGTATAACAACAATACGGTAAATCGGCGGCGGAGGTCCTCGAATCCCCGTACAGAATATATTATAATGGCGCAAATCAAAATATTGTAGGTATCTATTATAATTATACAATAAGTACACGGGTTATATTAATGGGTGTATTATTTTATTAGCCTACAGCCCGCGTTCCGTCATCCCAACAGCGACCGTTCCATACACACGTATAAAATCAACAAAATCCTTCGCCGACCGCACTTTCGATAAACAATAATTATTATTATCTATTCCGACGTTAATGTGATATGCGATGCGTGGGTGTAGGCTATATCGTTTCTAGGTCAATTGACGTGATTCGATTACGTGGTCCACGTCCTCCACGCTATGAAAATAATAAATAATATATTTTTAAAACCACCATAGTGTATAGTAGTCCCACGATCTAATAGGACTTGAAATAATAATTACTAGTTTTCGTCGTCGAGATGGAGTTGATTTATTTCTGCCGAATTCTCCTTACCGTTAATCTAGTCTCTGACCATTATAATTATAACGATAATCGTATTATTGCTATAATGTACAATAGTCTGAAAAAAATCATATAATAATATATTTATATTTGACAATTATTTTACTTAAGTAAAAAAAAAAAAAAAATAATTATCATCATATATAAATTTACAATAATTAATAAGATTATGAGAATAAACCGGAATGTGAGTTGTGAATTTCCATAATATTGTATTTATATATGATATTATTGACGGAAAATAAAGTAATGCCTAATATTTTTTGTCATAAAAATTTAAATTTAAATTATATTTACACTTGTTTCTATTTACATACTAGGTATTTTTTTTTAAAAAAATAGGCTATAATAATATTTTATATTTTATTAAATAAAATAATTATTTGTTTTGACAAGAAGTACCACCGTAATATTTACACACTACTTATCAACGTGTGACAAGAGCATATTTTTGTGTTTTACAATAATAATTTTAACTTTAAAATGGAGAAAACTGAAAAGCCTCCTATCAAAGTAAAAATATAGTTTATAATCAAGTCTACTTGATTTAATGAAATTGTGTGTAAAAAAAGATTTTGATAAATATACACTTGAGATCGATAATATCCTTGTAACGGTGCTTGTGTATGTATCTATAGATGCGTCTGTAAATTAAAAATGTTTTGAAATCGTTAAAATGATTTTGTATCCATTATCGTGTTGACTTGTCTATTTATCGCATATTATTGTGTTACAATGAAGGAATATAGTGTTAATACGCAAAGCATTTGAGCAACAATTGAATAACTATTAATACAGGTAACGTGTCGAGTTATGTAATAGAAAGCTTTTTAGAACGTGTCTCCCACGCGACTCGCTCTACGATAATATTGTATAATTTTGCGCGTATTGTGTGTGGCTAAAGCGTATAATATTATAATATAATAACAATATGTGATGTACACGTACCTATCTATTTTCTATTTATAGCTAGTCTATCTAGGACTATTATATTACAACATGATATAATTATAATAATGATAATAAGTATAATACGTATCTCGTTGGAAGGTATTTAATGAAAAAAATATAATAAAGGCCACAGAATATTCGATATGTTTGCACAGAACATTTTACAACATGGAATTTTCGATCAAATGTATCTTAACGGAAAATTTAATATAATATTATAAACACAATTTAATCGTCGTTGATACGATATAATATATTATACTGTAGTTGAAAAATAATTTTTTTATCACTTGACATTGAAAAATAGTTCGCTCAAATACGAACCGTGTAGGCTGTATACGATCAATAATAATAATTATTCGAATAAAATCCTTAAATTATTATTATATTGTCGTATCAACATCGCATACAATATTTCGAAAAAATTTAGTTTTCGGCCAACGTTTTCTCAAGGTTCATTTGTATTGTAGTGTATGTTATAATGCGGAATATCATAGTTTAACATATTTAAAAAAAAAATTATAACTTAAACCAATATTACAGCATAACAATTATAATATAATATTTTATATTATAGTATAAAAAAGTATAAATATATTATTAAAGCCGCAGCAGTTATCCTATAAAAAAAAAAAGAAGACTAGGAAGACTTTCCGAAATTTGATCCATTGTAAAAATAAAGTAGAATAATTATGTATATCATCTTTAGACATAATACACAATACACATTATATAAAATAAAACTAAATACTAGTTTACATGAGTTTTACCTTTGTAATTTTATTTAATGCTTAAGTTAACGATTGGGCAATTCGAAAATGAGTTAAATAATGTAAAAACTAAATAACATTTTCTACCGGAAGCCATATCCCACTTGACATGATGAATTATTTCTATCCGAAAAAGAGTATGTACATACATAACAAAAAAAAATATATATAGTACATTCCTGTAAAGAATCTAAAATTATCACAAAATATTATAAATAGTTTTTTATTTATCTCCTTATCTTTATCAAGACCGGAGCGGAGAAAAAAACAATATTTAATAAAAATATTATTGTAAACTCGATACAGGAAATAACACAGGATAAGAGACATAATCATTTCCTGGGAGATATCCCAAATGTATCTCTTCCAAACACACGCTAAACTGAACGTGTCCATGAAAATATTGATAACTAGAATAAGGCGATAAAAAAAAAAATATATTAATATGATTGCAGTAAA
Source organism: Eriosoma lanigerum (assembly GCA_013282895.1). NCBI lineage: Eukaryota > Metazoa > Arthropoda > Insecta > Hemiptera > Aphididae > Eriosoma > Eriosoma lanigerum. Next base: position 14,509,317 of record CM023357.1, read on the forward strand.
TATTACAATATATTTATCATCTATAGTATACACATTGATGTAAATAATTTTATTTAATTGTGTAATGTATTTATGATCTTTCCATCATTACAGTTCGATTGTGTAAAATCGATATAAAAATAAAAAATGAGAAGAATAATTGGAGACTATTTGATAAAACAAAGTAATTTTGTATAGGTACTATTTAGTATTTACATTATATTCGCGGGATATTAAAATAAATAAAATATTCTCACGTGTGGTCGTGGTCGGTGCAATTCTCCATACAATACGATTAAAAATAATCCATGTAAACATATCGGTGGCGTCGTGTAATTTATCGGAACGATTAAATTGCCATCGTTTCGTGTAATAAGAATTTATTTATATCATGACAAGAGGCGTTCTATCATAGTACGTTGTAATGTACGCATTATATTTTACCCGGATATTTGAAGCATTATTAAAATAAATTAACTGTTGAGTTATTTGTATATTATAATGGTTTCTAAGTTGTATATTAATATACTTTGTTGCACCTATTTTTTGATAAGCAATATAGAAAAACCTTTCATTTTACCGACAATTTCCGTTTTATAATATTATTATGTAACCAGGTTTGATAATTAACTATGTATTTATCGTTAAATCGTATTATCGTATATCGATATATTATATATGATGTATATTATAGTATCGATCGATAAGAACTCTAAGGACTGTATGGCATAAGTCATGTGGTAAACAGATTAAATTGAATTGTTTAAAATTCACAAAACATCCAACGCCTGATATGCCTGATTCATACAACACAATGTACACTTCACTATAGTCGTCAACGTGTGTTACGCCGTGAAACACGATTTTTATTATAAGCAATCTAACGTGCACATGGTGATTTTGAATGTCTATACTTAAATTTTTTAAATTTATTTGGTAGTTATTATAAATCATTTAAAATAATAATTATATTATTATGTTATCGTTGACCTGTACAGTGCAATGATTTAACAGATTTAGTAACCAGTGTTTAAATGTAGAGTAAAATAAAACTGAAAAGGAATTTAAAATAAACGTAATCTACTAAAAACTACTAAAAACTTACATTCTAGAGTTTCTTAAAAACTTGATAAAGTATGATAAAATATATGTTTTTTAAAGAAAACTTATTTATTGCATTTCGTTTTTTTCTCAATTCAAGTATTGATTGTAAATAATACTTTTATTTTATATTCAGAATGTATATTTGAATTTAATGTGAATTAATTATTCTCTGAGAAAGTATTTGGAATAGTTATTAGAATATTTTTTAAAAAATATATTCAAAATATTTAATAAAATAAAATAATTTTACAAATAATAAAGTGTTGTTTTAGTGCATTTTAAAAATTGAATTAAATTTAACAATTTTTAACTATTAGAATATGAGATTTACATAATTATATACACATATAGTATATAAATATTATTAGGTAACTAAAAAAATAATTTTGTTCAGGAAATAATAAATTCAAATATAAATAAAAATAGTATTCAGAATGTTTTACAAGTTTGGTTATAAACATTAAGGTGGTTGGAGCAGATCATTTATTAAGGAGTATTGTATAGGCAATATCGTAAATATATACAGACACGTGTGTCACTGTGTGAGAAGTAAATGAACATTAGTGTGAGTGTGCTATTATTTCGCTTATCGATCAATTCCTTGAAATTACAAACCCACAATTATTAGTATTTTATCTCCTACTAAACTGGTTAATTTATTACCTACCCATAATTTATATTAATTTTATAATAAATAATACAATAATTAAAATCAAATACACGGCAACCGCAATTTTGCTATTTTCCGTCAGTTTGTCTATAATTAATTATTATACAGGTAATATACTATATTATAAAAAACAAATATATAGTTTATTATTTATATATTATTATATTAATATTCAATTAATGAGTTTCATTGACAATAAGCTAAGGCAATACATATTCTAAATAAAATGTTTTTAATTGTTTTTCCATTTTATTTTCCTAGAAATTATCGTCACGTTTTATTTTTTCAAACATCAAACCTGTAAATTTATTAAATAATTTGATAACTGACAAAAAAAAAAAATTAGTTCAAATAAGCCAATTACCAATACCTTTAGTTGTCCAAATGCAAAAGTAACAGTATAATTTACGAGAAATATGCAGCTGTCCTTGTACTTGATAATAGAAATTATCATTCCGTTTTAGATGCAGCTTTTCATTAATTATTTGACAACTTTTTATTTTTTTGGAAGCGATTCCCTCTTTTGGACTGAGATTTTTCGTTGATGCTGGACATTTAATTTCTACTATAGCATCATTATCAACTAGACCGTCAGGTGATGCAGCCAAAATTGATATATTATAATCAGCTATGAGACCAGCACATTCAATTTTTATATATTATAATATTTGGACCATAAGGGTTTTCCATTTTGAAACGCTTCATTACACTACTATCACCATCGCCTAAAGTTTATTATACATGTTATAGTACATTCATTCATTATATTTACCTATAGTTATTGTTTCCCGCCTTTATTTAATTCTTGTTATTTCATTTTAGTATTATAAATTGTAATAAATCAAATTTAACGACCGAATCCGTTATTGCAAGATATAGAATATAATACTAATATCATCGTTGTCATTCTTAGAAATAATATTACATACGTATGCGCATGTACATGCACCACATGCATTTAATAAACACTCAAAAAAATTTCACATAAATAAATCTAATAAAAAGTACAAAAAGCGGGATAAAAATCCACCTAGTTCTTATAGGTAAATTGTTATTTTAAAAAATGATTCAAATTCTCTGTTTTTTCTATATGTAGGGAATTGATTTTTAATTTTATATTTAGCTAATTTAGCATGATACGAAATTAATTTACGCTTTTTTTTACATATAGTTCTACGAGTCATAGGATAATAAAATAAAGATATTTTTCCTAAATATCATAGAATATAAGTTAATAAATTAAAGTTATTTTTCAAAATTAAAATTGGACTATTAGAAGTTAGGTAAATTTTCGCCCACTTATTAGTCTAAATTCATGAAAAATATAGATTGCTCCAGCCCCC
>CM023357.1:14518695-14562244 GCA_013282895.1 Eriosoma lanigerum
CCGCCACACTCACGTGTAGTGCGGTCAACAGGTATTCGAAAAGAGCAAGTGTTGTTGTTGTCGTGTGGACACACTAGAGTAACGCGGACGAGGCTATCGGATGGGTGGCGGTAGAGGGTTGGTGCGTGCGAGATAGAGACAGTGTGGAGGGAGCAGATCACTGGTGTGTGTGTATGTAATATTATATTATCGTGTGGAGTTTTTAATTTTTAACGTATACACACCACTCTTCTACTATTCACCGCACAACGATACAACCGTCCCACCATCAACGACCGCGCGCGCGGAGTATGATATTATGATACATACAGGCCGATTGTAATAACGAAATTATTTCGTTTGTTTCTCTCGCGGTGTTTGTCATTCGACGAGTCGCTCACGAATGCGGTACTTTTTTTTCTGTAATTTATACTCCAGTGTTTTATTAGGTAATATATATTTGGTTTAAACACAAATTTTATATGATAAAACAAATACTTTTCGGTGTACTATTACTAGTTATTGGTAATGATCATGCAAATATTAGATATTGTACGTTTGGGTTAGGTACAGGTTTCACTACATCAAAACATTAGTTAAACATTAAACAACCCGGATGAACTCAATAAAAATGTTCTACACACGCCGCTTTGACAGATTATTGCGGTTATCAGAAGTAACTTGGTGTGGATCTGATTAAAATGTCCATCCATATCTAACGTATTTTCTTTATAAACAAATTACGACGTGTCCCGCGTAAATATAATATGTGACAAAATAATATCCGTCTTGTGACTGTGTAAAAGTCGGCAAAACAATAGTTGTTATATAGTAGCTACCCTAGTATGGTGACCATTAACTACGGATGAATATATTACAAATCAACCATTCTGTATATTATATTATATTGGAAACTGTTTATTGAAAAATGAGCGCATGCGCGAACGCTGCACATTCCTGTTTAGCCTTTCGTCGGTTACCATTGTGTTCACGCCGCCGCCTTCCACTCCTCGCAAAATCTGACGTGTGCAACAGGTAAGACCGATGGCGGCAACGCGACGTGTCGGGTGCACTCGACTTTCGCAAAGAAAATTCAAAATATGTTTGCGATTTACCACAAATGAGAAAAAATTGTTGATTGTACAAAATTACGACAGAATTTCACACCGTGTTTAGTACCTATAATATTATACATTTATATGTTATATAAATCATATAAAAATCCGAGAATTGTAATAAATAATAATTATTATTGCTGTATTATTTCAATTTTAAATGAAAATTATTTATTTGATATTTGTTGTATTATTAACAATTATTATATTATTGTTTCAATGTTGATAATATGTGTAAAGTGTAATCTAACCTAAATATAAATTCTGGTATGAATGTGCTATGTATTGATTTGAATGATTGAATTTGTGTTGATGAAATCGTAAACATAAGCAAACAATAAAAAATAATAATTTAGACACATTTACATATTATGCATTTATAAATATTATGTTTAATAGTTGAACGGAAAATATATAAACTATTATGTAATATTACGTTAGATATTAGAAAAATGTTATAATACTATATATATACATCATGACGTTGGAGTAATATCAATGTTGAAATTATTTGTAAATCTTCGTTAGTGATTATTATAGAATGAGACAAAAAGCGAAATTATAAAAATATAATATAACAATAATAATAATAAAAAAAGTAAAATAATAAAATTATTAAAATATTAATTAATTATTTTCTTAACTGATAAATTTCCTAAACTGAAAATAAAAATTTACTTATAAATGAGGAAATATCGATAATAATTACCTATAGTTAATTGTCGACTGTGACAATTAAATTATTTTAAACGAATAGCGTCATCTATACGAAGATTAAATTAAATTTAAAATGTGTAAATATAAACATTGTTCTTTGTTAGTGTGCTTATTAAATAAACTTTTCTAATTTAATATAAATTTTTTTAAAAAAAAGGATGAGGAGTCAAAATTTAAAACACTCGGGATATTTTTCTGGCTACGACAATGATTGTCGATATAGTTTACATATTATTGATCATATCTGATTAGAGTTAACAAAACATAAATGATATAATAAATAAATAGTTTACATAAAAAATTAATTATATAGTTTTACTACGAATCGTCTATATCCTTTATTTTTGATACATATTAAATTTAAATATATATAACAAATTTTTATAATTAATATATCAATAGATTCATTAAATAATTATTATTCAGTACTTGTAAATATGTTTTGTTAGGTAATATTAATAATAATTATAGTAACATTGATTTTTTTTATTTACGATTGATAATTACAAAGGTATGCAAGGAAAATAATTCAAACATGTGAAATAATTTAATTAAATATAAATAGTTAAAGTCAAAAAATAAATATTATCGCTTATTTTTAATCTCTGTGACTATACATTTAAAGGTAAACAAGTTTTTATTACTTAATTGTATTATTTATTATTTAAATTTTTGTACAGGGTGATTTAAAATTGTATTTCGAAAATGGTGGTCATTACATATATTTTCAATGTTATATTCTTCATATTTGTAACACTATGTCAATATCCTTATATTAAAATAAATTACCGAGTATAAAATTATTACATTTATGACGTTATTTAAAAACATTTGGTCATTATACAATTTTTTCTCATAGTATTTAAATTATCAATTATTTTTATACTTAATTATGCTAAAATAATAGTATTTTTTATATAATTAAACAATAATAATAAATTAATAATTATACGTTTTTTAATCATAAGAAATAAAAGATGACTAATTTTGAATATTCTAAAATTTAATAATAAACTCACCAAACTAAAAATAATTCATGGTTATATTTTAATTTTAATAATATAATAGCTTAATCCATTTATGTGGCATCAACAAGGTTGTTTTAAAGTAGCAAAATGTTCGTTTTATGTGCTATAATATATTGTAATAATTATAACAAGTTATATGTTTAACCAATTAACCAATTAATTAATTATTTTAATTAGGTTAACATAAATATAATATAACTTAACTATTAGGTAATAGGTTAGTCTTAGATCTACCTAAATGTATGTACTTATCTATGGAGATACTTAGATAAGTCAGTATTTAAAGTTCTTTTTATCCGATTCTGTAAAAAGTAATTAATTATTGTATTGTTTGTTTATCCCGTTGATAATAAATAATTAATGATACATGCCATAGATTATTGGATAACGCATGTGATTTAATATTTACATATAAAACAAAATGTGTACGATTCAATAGTACAAGTATTTTCATAAAATTGTGGATGGCAATTTACTATTTCTTAAAACAAATATACAGTACATTACAGTACGTGTTACATGATAAATGATATAATAGCCCTGTCCATACACATAAAATAATAATATTACTTTATGACAATATAAAATACATGCAGATAACAAACCATTTAATTTTAATACTTTGTTTATGTTTTTAGATTTTATGCAACTTTAATAGGGATGAGCGACACGTGACAACAATGTTAATTGCTAATTTGCTATATGTAATATAATTATCACGTATATAATGACGTATGTAATGATACGTTCGAATTTTCGTATATTTATACTTCTACAACTATTTATACATTATACCTATATATATATATCACAAATTATTAATATTATGAATATGTTTTAATTGGTATGTTATAATTGATCCAATTAAATAATTGGGCTAAAAATACGAATGATATCGTAAAACGACTTATGACTCAATAGCCTATACCAATTTTGTCATAATGTCAAATTTTTTTGTGTTTAACTTCGTGTCTCTTTGATATTAATCTTATCTCTATTATTTATAACTTATAGACAAAATTGATCTTGAAATATTACGAATTTATCGGTTTTAAATTATTTTCACTGCATATGGTCAAAACGTAATTAGACTATTATAATACCAATATATTTTATTATATAATATTAATAATTTCAATAGGTAATATATTGCGTGTCTATGTGTATAGTGTTTTATACAATGACATTTTACTAAAAGAAAAAAATGTGCCAAGTATTTTATTGTAGGTATATATTATAATTTTTTTTCTTCTTATCATAAGTGTTAGATTAAGTTAGTGATTAAAATCAAATGTTATATCATTTAGATATAGTAAAAAAAAAAAGAAATAACCATTTGATTTGCAACCTTTTTGGGAGTGTTAGTAATTTTTGAAAATGTTTTGACTAAATATTTTTTCAAATACATTATTTTTATTTCTCATATTAAGACTATTTTATTTCTTATGAAAATTAAATTTCAACATACAATTATTGTGATCACCCTTTTTTTAATTAACTTTATACATAAATGCGTCGATGTCTGAATCATATTTTTCGTTACAAATTAGTGAATGACTACAAAATGTCTTTCAAACTTGTAGTTATATATATATATATAAATTATTAAATTAAAACAAATAATATGTACATGTTATATATAATGTTTTTTATTTCGAAATGATAAAATGGATAGTAAAAGTAGCATGTAGAATTATAACCCTGCATGCGTACGTAGAATGGTTGAAATGGAGAAAAAAGTGAAAAAAAAAATATGAAAAATAAGTTGTTATTATATTATTCATCTATAATTATAACCTTAAATCAGATATTCCGTCCCCAATGTCAACCAATCTATTATTATAGTGTATTTAAAATTGTTTATTAACTATATAATAATTAATATATATATACACTAATTATTACAAATTAAAAACGAAGTTGCCACATATTCATTTGAACGGACCAATAAACGAAGGAAACTTTAACTTTGTTTTCAATACATTACCTACATTTATAGTATACAATTTAGTGAAGTAATAAGTATAGCATTATAAAATATAAAAGTAGTTTTAGGAATTAGTATAATATGTAGCCACGAAGGTATATAAATTAATATTATATTTATAGCAGGTTTCAATATGATATTATATTGTAAAATTAAATATACCTATTATCTTAATAGGATAATTATTAATATCTTATTATTAATTTTAATATACCACAATAAAAACCTGAAAGTATAAATATTATTTTTAAGTAAAATAATTATTATTCATACATTCAATTTTTAAATACTGTGCAGAATACATTATACTAAAACATTTAATTTGAAATAATTTTTTATTAATAATTAAATAAATAATTTTTGTTTTAAGACAAGAAACGATTATATAGAATAAAAAACTTACGTGTAATAATAGTATGTATCGGTATACCTATGTTTAGGTACTATTAATATACAATATAATTTTTATATTTATATTTATCGAAAAGGGAAGTGGTGATAATATATTTACACAGTAGGTACATTTATCTTCTTTCCTTATTTTTATTAGGTATACAAGAAGTATATATACCGTCTAGTGTCTACAGACGTTATAGGGTGTTTAGTATTTGAGTTTTTGTAAAATGTTATTCTTGCGAGTTGTGTAGGTTTTTGTTGATGATTTATCTAGAAGTATGATATTATATGGATGAAGACTTGTTATTTTTTTCATATTGATACTGTTTTCTTAAATATTGTATCGGTAGAGAAAGAGTAGTCTCTTAGTAGGGTTCAGTCGGACTACCCAAAACATACATCAAAAGGAGTTTTGGGATTATCAATCTATCCTTTTCCAGGTATCGTACTCAGTATATTATAAGCCCTCAACATTTTCATGTAATTGAATAAAAGGTATCATCAAAAATAACATATATACAACATATTTTTCCGTTTATCCCTTACATGAATATATAACAATATTCTATAAAAATCTATAGACCACAACAGACGTGAAAAAAATGGATAAGTATTAAGTAAACTGAAAAATGTATTGTGTATTATCTAATGTTAATCCTTAGAATATTATAATAATAATTAAATTTGTTTTTTTTTGTAATTTAAAAACTCGATTTATAATAGATAATGATAATATATCAACAATATTAAAAAGATAAATATTACAGTATTATATTGTATTACAGTAAAGCTAAATCAGCGAAAATCATTGTGTAAATTGTATATCTATTTATAATATATGCTATGATAAATGCTGAAGTGTTAATTTCGGTTTCATATCAGTTTACCAATCTGTCAAAACGCAAATGTGGGTGTTTTTTCATTATTATTATGTGTCTAACGTTTTAAATTGAACAATAAAACTGTTGACAATGAAAAACTTCTAATTTTACTGGATTGATGGATGCGGGACGTCTTCTAAGAGTATCATAAACATGGTTATAAATTTATAATAATCGTTTTTAAACCCCTACCAAAATTTAGGTAATAATAATTATTATATTCCTTTTTTACAAAATGGTAAATATCTGCTAATCAACAGTAAATAATATGTATATTTGTATACAGAAAATTATCATTTACACAATATTTAACACAATACTAAACGCATAAAATTAAAAACATGAAATTTTTTTCTACAAAAATATACACGTTGACACATTGCCATTGCTAATGTATTATTTAAACAAAACAATATTATATTATAAAGAATGCACAACGCATTAAAGAGTAATGAGTTTTACACGATTAAATGATCATTTTTCTTAATTATGTTATAACCGTTTTGTAATATTAACTGAATTGTTTATTTTACAGGTAAGATACAACTGTGGTCTGAAGTATTCTATTATACATTTTCTACCCCGAGTAATCTCTTTGCAACTCTTGTAATTTGTAAGTATATTATATGCCTTAATACCTCGCTATATTATACAATTATGGACACGTTCCGCGCCAGTGGTCATCGAAATTACCAGGTAAACAATTTATTTTAATTACATTTAGATTTTTTTCTCGGTCACACTCGCGACTCGCGACGGCGTCTTTGACGTATTATAATTATTTTCCTATCACCTGTATCTACTATAAACTGTTTCTTTTTCTCTGTTTATAATATTATAATAAGCGTTTCATCTCCTCTACACACGATGTTACGCACACACTGTCCAAAAGTATACCTATACGCTATATCAGATAAAAACTGTGATTATGTGATGTGTTGTGAGCGGTCTAGGAATGTTTTTATACGAAGATTGGAGTCTAATGATGACGAACGTATGGGAAATAATATTCGACATTTTGACGTATACAGTCGCCACCGTCACTATTATTTTTGACTGTAAAAACATATAATATACATATGTAAATATATTATTTGAAAATATACAGGGTGATAGGACAAAAAAAATTTGAAACTTAGGTGATTCCCGCCATTTTTGTAATGAAATTTTGAAAATTACTCTATATATTCATATTTGTTCGACCTATATACGACTTAAACTACTCATTTAATCCGATTAGCATTTAATTAAAAATAATATACCTAAAAATAATATTATAATGTCAATTATTAGTTATTGATATGTGCCAGAGTTAACATTTTTATCAGCATACATTTATTATAGATGATAATATAAGGAATGTTGAATATTGAACTAGAAAGTGCGTGTGAGCACTTAGCGGAATGATGGAAAACATTCTTTAATAGCTTCGTTACTCTATTACTGGTTAATTTTGGATATAAAATATACATCATTAGATATGTATAAACATGTTGACACATCTTGGATTCGGCCATTAAACCTTTTTTTTCAAAGTTTAAAACATGCTAACATAAAAATTGTCTATATAATATCGTGTTATTTTATTAAATATTAATAATTTATATTATTCATTGAATAATATTTCTTCACATTATATACATATAGTTTCAGGTTGCTCATTAATATAATTAATATAGATAGATAAAGGTTAAAATAAGTATATTATAAATTTGGGTAACAATAATACTTTCAGCGTCCCTCTATCACCAGCTCGTATAACTCGATGTGTAGACCTTTATAATTGTTATGTATTTAATATATATATACTCGCTTTTTTTGTATTTCTTCACATTTTATACTAAATACATATGTATTTAAATATCTGTGTAAAACTGAATATTAGATGTTAATTTTTGATTTCATGAACATTATTAACTCTATAATATGATATGTATAAACACAAACGCGGCAAGTTTCAAATAGTTATTATCAGCATCTGTTTCTTTTAATCACATATAATATTATGTTCCCAGATCGACTCTGTGGTTATATATGATAAGATCGTGACGTACTGACATCAAATAATGTTTTTCGAAAATAAAATATAATATATGTGTTCTTGTTTTAGAAATATAAATTATAATTTACAATACATTATATATATATATTCATCATTGGATAAGCTTAAAGTAGTTTTAATAACAATATTTTATAGCTTGTATCGATGTTATCATTCAACAGTTAAATACCATAAAAATCGTCGTTTCTCATAAAATTATACTAACACGTTACATTCTCGTGATAATATGGTCCTCCTATATATGTACTTCACTCAAGAATGTCTATATAATTATAAACGCTGCGTAGAGAATACAAGGCGATAATTTTCAACTCGCACAAAATAATATATAGGTACCTTAAATCGTTTTGTTTTGTTGTCGTCCCGATGAACCTTATAATTTGTTTATTCCATAGTCACGATACCAAAATGGATAAACGACCGAAGTTTTCGAATGGTGCACGTTAATGTTAATACAAATAGTAATTAGAGAGATTTTTTTCGAACATTTACGTTTAATATTGTGTACACGATTTAGTTTTCATGGATATTTTTTCATTTGTCGTGACCGTGTGTGTCAATGCGGATAGAGTTTTGACTTTTGTCGTAAGGTTACTACGTCGCGATTGTATATACAAAATATAGGTATCTATACAATAAATAAATAAAAACAATAAATATAATGTATACTACAGAAGTATAGAAAAATTATACAAAATGAACAATCAATATTATATCGTTTGCTCTCGACAAATACAACACTTTATCGCGCCAGCCGTTTATATTTTTATTATTTATACAAACAAACACCTTTGTATTGGTATAGTATATTATGTTATTATTGACATTTGGACGTCGTAATCGTCAAGTGTACTGTGCACACACAACAACGTTCTTGAAAATACGTTTATATGTGCACACTGTATACATTATACACCGAGGACGAAAGATTCGATAAAATTCGATACGTACATAGAAGCACGCGTCTTCTGGTCGGGCGCAGGTGGACTCGGGAGACCCTGCAACCGCGAGGATGGCGTACAAAAGCGCACGCGGTTTATTTGCGAGAACGACTGGCCAGGGGCATATTTAGAAATGTGCTGGTCCGGAGAAAACATTTTTCCGGTGTCCATTTTTGATGAATCCACACCAATACTTGAGTAAATAAACAATCTCGACAAAATTGTCTCTCACACAAACTAACGATCAAATTATTAGAAATAATAATATAAATATTAATTTGTGTTGTGAATTTGTAAAAAAACAAAAATGGTTAAATCGTTAAATTTATTATAGGTATACATGTTTATTAAATATATTCGGTATACATATAAGTTAAACATGTATAATATATAGTCTATACGCCATACTGGCCCCCCATCTTATTTTCTAAATTTTTTTTTTCTTATGATGTAAATGTACGATGATATTTCAAATAGATTCATTGCCCCCTTTAAAAATGGCCAATAAAAGCCAGTGGCCTAAATCGTCTAAAATTCTAAACCAACAACCACTGTCGACGTGCGCGCGAAACGCTATGTAGATATCGAAAACACTCGACCCGGTCGCATTCACCCGTTATAATATTATATACACCCACCAACGGCATTCGACGCACTCACACGCGCGCACACCAATCGCTTACCTGGCACATACCTGGTGGTAATGTTCGTAAGTGTGTATACCATGATGTTATATGGTCGGATGACGACGACGCGGTCTCTCCTACCCACTAACGCGTGCCTCAGACCAATCCGTCGCCGTCGCGCGCACAGCTTCTTTCGACCGCGTTCGTTCTTCTGCAGTCCGTGTCCACGACCCGACCCGTCGGTGTGTCGCCGTTCGTCTTTTACTGATGAAACGTCGTGTAATTTCACTGAATAATTCGCGTTTTTATTGTAATTATTATTTTTTCATAATAACCGTATAATTTTATTTCGTGCGTTTGTCTATGTGTGATTGTGTGAGTGCACCAAGACTGGATAATATTTATTTAATTATCTCGTGAGGTAAGTCCGTTCGTTATCGCATTTTAAACGAACAGAGACGTGACCAACCCTATAGTAGGATTTACCCTTTTTATTTCTAAATAATTTTGTGTTCCGACTCCCACAAAAGTAGATTTATAATAAATTATAACAAAAAAAAAAAAGTATTTTCGATTTCAACGTACGTCGTGTTTTTATTATTTTTCTTCGAATATTTTTCGTACCTACTGAAATATGATAATTACGTACAAATTATTATATTACATACGCGCAGCGGCCATATTAATTGTCTACTTGATGTATTATATCTACTTAATATATCATCTGTATTAGATAATGCGACAATAATAATATAAACGCGAGATTAAGAGCCACTTTCGTGTGTAAGGAACAGATGGCCGCGATTTTGATACGGCGGCGGTGGTAGCGCGTGTTATACAAATTATACGTGCAGGTATACACGGGTTACCACTTGAAGCGTACTACTATCAGGCTCGCGGGACTACCGCGATATATAATTCATACCAGTTCAAGTGTTATTATTGCGATTAATGACACAATAAATAATATGATAATTATATTACAATTTGTAATGGATCCGATAATAACGCATGTTTTCGTTTCATTTCGAAAAACAATATTATGTACCGTGTTTTTGCACACCTTATAACTATAAATATTATAGTTTCGCTGCTCAGCAATCGGGTTGTGTATTACGTAGGTACACATATTGCGCGCAACACAACGTCCGAATGATTATTATTTTACACGTTGATTATTGTTGTTTTCTTACCGCGCACTAATTCGAACATTCGCACACTGCACATACAGTTAGTTTATGTTTAGCGTATAGATACGTTTAAATATAATACATTTAATATTTATTCTCGTTTTCGAATTGTAATTATTTCACGATTTCGAAACAAACACAAATACACACACTCGTTCTCGTAGAAGGTGGGTAGGCGTTTTGTGGAGGTAGCATTATACAGTATATACACGCGCCGTGCGCGCACGGCCTATTTGGTACACATACACACGGTAAAGTATTATCCACCGCACTCGAGATGTGTTGTTTTCTTCGTCTTCTACTCTCCTCCAAATTCGGAGTGTTCCTAACCGTCAGAATTAACATGTAACACTATCGCTGAAAACATAACGTGGGCGTTTTTTTCTTTTAAATGTCCCGTATGACCGTACAGCTATGATTTTATCTATTAACGTATATACTGTCGTTAAAGTCTCCCGAGTCACTATAATATTATATTATTATTATTATTACAATGTTCAAACTTTTCAACTATACGAGAACATACCTAAAATACAGTAGTATGTAGGTAATTCAAATTGAATCGAATATTAAATATAATAACTATAAATGTAAAGCAAAGGTATACCCAATTAAATGATAAAATTACATTATTTATCATTTATTCTTTAATTATTAAACACAATAATACGTATGTGTATGATATATATATATATATATCTGTTGTTCTGATCTATCAGAAATATAATATTATCATCATTTATGATAATATTATCTTACTTTCATTTTAACTGTGCAGATTATTTCTAAGACATTTATATAAAACTACTATTATATAACGTTCATATCGCGCGTATTGTACGCTTTCTGCATATAAATAGGCTTATTATGAGTTATAAGTACTGTGTTGTATCACATATAATATAAATTAGTTTATAGTATTGTATATTATCTCGTACATTGTGTTTTATGCGGGAGTAAACTCAATAACCACAATTTTAAAAGGGATTGTTATTATATATACAGTGCGTCTATGTATACCTAAATGATGGTTTTAGACGGCCGGAAGAACTTGCGGTAAACACCATCCAAACTTTGAGATATACATTATTATTATTTTGTATTTTTATGCGTATATTATGTACCTTTTTGGGATGAGAACAGTGGCCTATACTTTTAAACTACAAACACAATGCCAGTCGTTACTATTATTGTTATAAATAACAATAACACGTGACAAGTGAGTATGCGTATGGCTATGTTATATGTGTGTGTGTGCAAGTGCGGGGGTAGGAGTCATGATATACCGGTTCCATTGTCCTATGTTACAAGGCTCGGCTTTTTCCTCCTTAGTTTTTCATTCGACGCGATCGCCGACCTGCAGCCCCTTCTGGGTGCACATTGTTGACCTATACAATGGTCTTCTCAGTCTCGATTTCTATATGCTTGATTTTATATATATTATATTATTTATATTATACGCTACCTATACATACACATGCATACATACAAATACATATATATCTTATGCATGTATCAGTTCGGGAGACGAGTACATAGACTCGTTTGGCCATAAACCATGATACGGAAAATAGATATACGTATACAGTGGCAGATCTATTTTCTCTCGGGGGGGGGGGGGGGGGTATATATGTATTGGTACACTTTATTAATATAGACATAAAACAAGACATTTATATTACAAAAAAGCTTTATTTTACCTACCAGGGGGGAGATATGACATACGACCCTCCCACCCGAAGATATCTCACTGTATACTGTATACAGTGTGTAACTTATTGTAATTAGAATATTTAAAATCATATTTGATTAAATCATGCGCGCCAAATAAATATTTCACTGAAATATTTTTTCGCGCGAAAATTTTGAAGTGAAATGCCAACGTTTTTGTATCAAACGCATGTTTCGCGTATACATACGTACAACATATTATGATTTAGAATATGATATCGTATACGGTCAAATCATGCGCGCCTGTAGTTCGAATAAATATTTCAGTGAAATATTTTGTTCGCGTGAAAATTTTGAAGCTAAATGCCAACGTTTTTGTATTAAACGCGTGTTTCGCGTATACGCATCACATAATAATACGTAGGTATACCTGTATAATATTTATAACCTACGTTTGAAGACCCTTTTTATTTCTCGCGAGCAGGCTTTGGTGCTGATAATCAAAACTCGATACGTATACAATAGAGATTATACTTGTATATATTGAGAAGAGGGGCTCGAGGGGCTATTGTCGACTGGCGCCAATATACCCACACCGCTGTCATACACGAGGGTCACAGATACATCTTTTACACCTGTTGTGCGGCTTGGGAGAGAGAAAAAATACAGTCCTAAAATTAAATTACTATCTGTTATTATTTAGTAACCGCCCACGAACACTATTCGTGATCACACCGCCTCGATAGGATAATACTTATTAGCTAGCATTCAACTAGGAACGTTGATATTTTTATAGCCGTGATCAAGATAAATTGTGTGATGTGTTACTTCTTAACTAAACTTTTTGATCTAGTTCGTGTCTGGTGAGCACGTATATAATCAAACAAAAAACATTTTATAGTCTTGTATTACCATTAATAATATTTTATACATATAATAATTATTATATTATTACTATTTATAATTAATATCATATGCATATTGCATATAGTGTACTATTACGTGTCTGGCATTTAAAAGATAAAAACAATATTATCTATAGAAAAATAAGTTAATGTCTGAATCAGTAAATAACGAGACATATTACCTATAACTTGATTACATATAATTTATATTTTAAAAAATATTTAAAAAAACACATTTTTGCTTTTTAAAATATTAGTAGATACTTATAAATAATAAATCACTTATCAAACTCTATAAAAATAATTTATTTATAACAGAATCTATTTCTAAATTGCATTTGTTTATGTTTTCACTCATTCAGGAGTAGGAATTACGTTATGAATTTATGATAAAATCGTTGTAGGCAGAAATACAAATAAATAACAACCCACCCATACAAGCACTATAGCTAACACAAACTAGGTCAGTGAACGATCATAGTAGCATTAGACTGATGCATCTATATAATATAATATAAAAGTTCAAAGCATGTTATTGTTAATATTCTGAACATTATTTATGGGGGAAAATTTTGAATCACAGTTAAAATAAGATTAAGTATATACTTATAAAAAAAATATGCACTGATATGCTTATAATTATCAATTATTGTTAAATTTTTACGATAACGATATTTTTAAAGTTAAACATCAACGAAAATATCACGATAAGAAGTTATTTCAAGAATAAACACTCTTAACTTTATGCATATCTTGCAATTGTTTTCATAGTTAATTATAACTAAAACGTATTTAGCATTTTTTTTTTTTTAAATATACTTGTACCTACAATTTTTCTGCAATATTATGCATATTGGTATTAGTTTATGTTTAAAAACTTATTAGTTATCCACATACCTTAACATTTTGATGTATCACATTATTCTATTGAAGTTTTAGGTTAAATAACCTAAAAGAGTAAAAAGTATTTTATATAGGTATTTTAATAAAATTATTGAGCAATAAACAAATTCTCATTATTCGTACAGTCAACTGTTGGTAGGCAATAAAATCTGAGAATTCTTACGCAAGTTATTAGACCGGTTTATGCGTGCCAGCATCATAAAAACATATAATATGCATTTGTCAGCGATTCTTTTTCAGTTTTTAGTACATGGAATTTTTCCTCCTTTTTTTGTACTTTTATCTCTTTAAAATTGTATATCTCTACGATGTTAGGGGTTATTGTTAATGACAATTTAAATATAATTTGAAAATGCTTATGGAAGTTTTATCCGTGGATGTCTTATGAACCAGAATGTCGAAATTCTGGTTCCCATGATCCTACCCTTCTACTGTATAGGCTTAACTTATAGCTCTTTGTTTGAGACACAAAATAAAAACTGAACCAAAGGAAACCGGCACAACAAAACAAGTGCAAATATTTTGTAAGCGATTGTCTACACCGAATTCTCGTACACAAATAAAATTACTCGTATGATTTTTTTTTACCCTTTCTTTCTGTAGTTTACGCCGACCGATTAAACATCATATTTTTTCTTTCCGTCTAACATTGTAAGTACCAGTTTCAAAATTCTTATGTTTAAATTGTAGTTCTCGTAAAAATAAACTTATTTAAGATATAAATGTTGGAATTAAAAAAATAATCAACAGTATATTAATATAATTAGACGGTTATTATAATTTTTCTAAATACAGTATATATATATTATAAAACCTATTTGATAAATTAAAATATTATTGTGTGCTACTATATTTTATTTTTACCGTTAATGTTATCGTATTATATTATAGATCAAAATTTTTAAATACCTATGTATCCATTGGGTGCTGAATACTTTAAAGATTGTATAATTTTTATCCATTTCCGCTATAACGTATATTTCACTTTATATTTTATTTATATTATTTTCACTATTTAAGCAACATTTCTATTTTGATTACTTTTTACCTTCTATAAAAAGTATAAACATTATAACATTAAAAAAAGTATATCACTTTGATTTTAATGTCCATAACAATAATAGTTGAATTCTAGAATACAACATAAACGTATATATATACACGTTTTAATTTTTTGCCATTTTTACTTTTTCACTTTTAAAATACTAATAATAGTAAGTACCTATGGTTAATGTTTATAAATAAAATAATTGAAGGGGTTAATGGATAAAGGTGTTAACTTACATTTTTTTTTTAAATGCATTTTATTGCATAAATAAACGTATTATAGTATTATAAAAAAGTTATAGTGTATTAAAGAGTATCCCTAGACCAATATTTCACTTCTTATAAGTTATTTGATATATTGAATATCAAAAAAGTTCCATAATTATTTAGTATTTACATACAAAAGTAACGTTCCTGAACAATTTCAGAAATGTCAGTTAACACCTTTATCCTTCTTGAACCCTTCAATTATATATTTAAATCGTCAGAACTTTAGTTAGACTTTAATTAGCAACATGATTGTCTTCATTAATTGTGAAACATTTAGCATTGGATATTTTTTTAAAATATAATTCTTAGTTTCGGGTATAATTTGTGTTAAGAAAAAATATAGTTTTTTTGAAGAGTCGTCTCCCAGCAGGGGTTCATTACTTGTTGATTGCCAGAATACACGAGCTCGAATAGAACCTACCATGAACAGTACGCGACGGGCAATAAACCGAATCGATAAATCACAAACACGTACACCTGTCGAAATCTTCATTTACCATTGGTCACTTCAGCCGCCGTTATAACATGTTTTTTTTCATAAATGAACTTTGAATACCACAACTAATCTAATAAATTAGTGTGTATATATTATGCATGCTGATAACGAAAACGTTATTAACTGTATAGTTCATAATATAATGTTTCACATTACACATTCCTTCACCTTTAAAGTATAAACATTAATATAAAGATAACAGGGTTGTACATATTTTTCTTAGTGAAGGTTATTAAAAGTATTTTTGCAGGTGGTTTTGTGTTTAGTATTATGGTATAAAATAAATAACTAGGAATACAACATAGTGTCAGTTTACTTTTTTATAATATATATTTCTTGGAATAAGATAGCCATCGATTTTTCACCCCATTGTCCCTAAAGGATAATCAATAATCTGATATGAACATGGGGTATCTATTTAATCCTAAACGGCCAATAACAAAATATTCTTAAGAATTTCCTAGAAGTAACGATATCTTATTGTTTATATTGGATGTAAGTGAAAGCAGCGGATAGCTTGTAATTACCTTGTTTACCCATAGATATTTGCAAAAAAAAATAATAATAATAATAATAATTATAATGCAGATATAAATCATACGCGATGTTTCATTTCATATACAGACCAATCCTTCAAAACTTTTTTAAAATTTTATTTAAACTTCTAAATACGCAATCGAATATATAAAATGTAATTTTTTAATTTTTTTTTTGTCATGTTTTTCACAGCTTTTTGTATTATATATATAACCTTTTTATATATAATATATAAACTATAAGTTAACCAAATTAAAGCTCTAATTCTTTCGATTTTTTCTATTTGCAATAAGAAATACGCACGATCAGAGGTTTTTTTTTTTTTTTAATATTATCATCGTGATATAGTGTATATTGTTCCGCACCCGATGAATCTCGAGTAATATATAATACAATATAATCAAGAATGATTCGAATACCTTCGTCGGCACTCAAGATCATTATAATAAAGACGCGTGAGAAATTAAAATGTTTTTGAGCTAGTCTCTTTTGACGAGAGTTAGACGTGTATAGAGATACGTCTTGTATAGGTTATATAGTTTTTAAATGAGTGACGTGAAACAATCGAATGCGCGTTTGCTCTAGCTGTATGTGTGTCTTTCATTAATTTTTTTTTTGGTGTTCACCCTTTTGAAATGGGATCGACGCATCAGTTAGGAAATTCGTCGGACATACCAATATAATATATTTATGTTATAAGTACGTTATTAATTTGTTGTACCTACACTCATGCACGCATGATGACCTTTCGACCAATGATTAACTGTCTTTCGGACAATTCACATTGGAAAGCAATCAATTATACTCGACGGATACCTTTTCACGATCGCCATAACCATATTATATATTATTTTATATAATATAATCTTTATTAGAATACTATAAGATGAATATATCGAACATTGAATAATATTAATAATAATAGCATATAGGCGCATTTTTAGAGTATCATCCAAGGCCTCTCCCCACTTATTTCTCTGCGAGACATGGATTCTGGTTTAGGCGTAGCTTGCCGGTGGGTGTATATATATTATGTATAACCATTGACTTTGGTCGATGTTGAATCACAATACGTATAAAATATAATATATATTATATCCTACATATGACATTATATACGTAGTATTTGACTAGGAAAGCGCATCGAAATTCCCTAAAGTTTAAAAATATATATTTATTGTGGTATTTTTAAAAATTATTTACTAAATAGTTGACACCTGGACTACTTTTCGTCGTGTATTTACTCACTTTTTAACTATATGAATATATAGTTATAGATATATACATTTAGATGTAACTTTACAAAAGTTGACGAGGCGAAAAGTGTACGTGATTAACCAACCGTATCTGCGTCGAATGTTGTTGTACATAGGGTGATACGGAGCATACAAAAATCGTTTAATAGTCGGGCTAATTATTGACGTTGCCGACGATACGTTCTCGCGCAAAATATATTAGATTCATATCGGTTATTTTTTGTTTAATTTTATATTTTCTTTCTCTTGTAATCGAACGGACAAGAGAACGAAACAAACCGCAACGCATATATGTATATGATTTTTAATTGGTTTCTGGTTATATATTTAATGGAATCCAAGGTTATCGATGGTATCGGCACCGGATTCCGCCGACCGAAGTAGTAGTATGCAATATATAAACCTTTTATCCGAACTATCGTCTAATAATATATTCAACGTTTAGTATACTAATCTCTAGATTCGCATTTATATATGTATTATTTATATTGTATCGCACATATATTTTCAAGTTGCGTTATTTGCATCGATGAATTTTTACTGTCGAATTAAAAATTCAGTATTATAATATTAATTTACGAGGTAACTATTTCACCCTCCGTTCATCAACTAAAATCTTTAAAATGATGACGCTAATATTATACATTTTAAAAGAAAAATAATGAAATGACAAAATTGGGAATTTCATCATTCTTCCTCGTGCCGTGTCAACAGTTAATTTTTGGCGTGATACTCCGTGTTCCGTGCGGTATAAATTAATAAATTATTATAAACGTATAATATACTTTATACATTAATATGAATACAGAACGAGTAGAGTATTTGAGTAGTTAATGATCTTTTTTCACAATTTCACCGTCGAATTATTATCGAGTTTATTATTATAAGTGTTATTTAAATATACACATACCTAAGTAATATATTACATTATTATTTTTGTGTTTTACCCGCTGTAGAACAAGTTGTTATCTCGTATATTATATAAATACTGCTGGTGTCCGTGAAATGATATTAAAATAAGTATATAAAAGAATTAAAATAAAAAAGAGAAATACTCGTCGGAGACTGGAAACAACGTATATATACACAGAAAAACCAGAATATTTTGTCGATTTCCCCCTCCCGACACAGATCGCTAACACGGCGGCGACCGTCAGAAATTAGTGGGTAACGATTACCCGCGAGTATCACGTTTTTTTTTCTTTCTTATCCTTCTTCACTACTTATATTATATATAGGCTTGTGTACGACATGCGTTTAAAAAATAAGTGTATATTTTTTTCGGGGCACACACCGCTCATTATGTATTACGTTTGGCCGCCGATGTATGTATATACGAAGAAGAGGTGTTTACCAGCCGCCGGTGTAAAACGTTCTCGATGGAATGTGCCGGACCAGTTTTCCGTATGTACGAGCAGCAGTAGGATTACGGGCCGAGTCCGAGTCGCGTTCGAAGAAACACAATGCGACATTATATTATACGACAAACAGATATTATATATATAATACATAATATGCAAAATAACCTCTCGCACACAAACGTGTGTGCGAATGCAACGGATGCACTTTGTAGAATAGGTACATAATATATAATATTATTATATCGACGGCGGCGGCCTAACCTTCCGTCGTGTGTCGTTTAATTGGCGATAGTGTGGGCGGGGCGCGAGATCGTCTATAGATATTATAATGTGTGCTTACACATGCATATACATATTATTATGTATATATAATAGAAAATAATAATAATAATATGAAAAAAAAAGAGAGATAAAAAACACGATCACGACAATCGTACTTGTGTGCTTCCATTGTCTTCGCGCACATATATACACAGGGTTTATTTTTCCCTCCCGTTTATATTATATTATGCGTATACCTATCTCAGACTGGCCCATAAATCTTAACACCGCATATGCGTTTTACATATTATACGCATAAGAAATATAATATATATTATTATATACGAATATATCTCTTACCCGCTCCGACCGCTATTGTGTTCATATGCGTGCACTGCAGAGAGTTCTGCTCTCTTCAAGGACAACGTCCAGACAGCACAACGACTGATAACGCGTATCACGCACGCGAGACGACGATCCGGAGATATTGTACCCGTCTGCTGCCGCCGTTATTATTATAATATTATTGTATTATTTACGTGCATTTCTTTTTTCTATCTACTTATATCATAACGTTTTACATACATTATATACTAAAATTCCTGTAAATCGTGTATTCATATAAGCGATTAAAACCCGTGTTAAACACGAATACCAATTTCTTGTAAGATATTCGTTAAAAATCCAACACCACTGCAATCGGACAAGGATGAGTTCATTAAAAACAGAAACTTATTGCTGTCATCCGATACCCAGACGGTATACACTCGTATATCCATATAAAAAAACCGTAATTTTTACCCAGGAAATTCTAGATGACCATCGTTCACCGATCGCACCATTTCTAACAATTATTTTGTCCCGGGTGTCGTGGTAGGTGATATATACCTATATATTATATTATGCGTCGTTTACGTGTGATTGTACAGTAAAACACGAAAGTGTCAGTAAAACACTTTGTGGACAACCAACGGTTAGGTTAACCAACGGTACCACAATATAATACTATATTGTATAATATTCATAAAAATATATAAGTAGTAGGCGTATCGTTTATTAATAATAATAACATAAAATCAATATTCGTTTTTTATTCTAAAACTATTTGGAGTTTATATTATTATATACAATACATGCTAGTCGCCCACGTTATAATAATAAAAAAAAGACTGAACAGATAAACGAATTTACATAAAATGTCGATTTCTTAATAGTGTATATAGTGTACTGCAAGAAATCCCTGACGTGTGTATTAGTATATATATATATATATATATTTATATATGCGTCTATTGGTTTGTGCAGTTTGTGTGTATGTCAGTGTGTGACTTGATCCACAAATTGTTACGTGATTGTAATAATGCGTACCTACAGTCGTAGTAGTTCAACGATCGGGTTCAAATTCTTGTACGCAGATAAAATAATAATATTAGTATACATTTTATACACATATTATATGATGAAAAACCGTATAGTTATATGGTATAGTATTATAATAACGCGCGTGAGTTGAGTGAGTGTCGTGTGCGAGCAATCGTGTCGAATAGGTATAATAATATAATATATAGGTAGGCTGTTGTTCGACTAATGAGGGGGTTTTAGGAGGTGGAAAAGGAGAAGCATGTCGGAGTAAAGACAAAACCGGCGGCGGCGTCATCGTCCGTCGGATACTTGTTGACTAATTGCCGAGCGGCGCCGATTAAGCGCAGTCACGAACCCTCTTCATCCCACCATCTGCAAACGCGCGTACAAAAAAACCGCCGGCGGACTTAAGGTCAAAATCTGTCTGAATATAAACGGGCGGCACGCGGGGAATATGCCAAAGATATAATATATTATATATAGGCATAATTTGAATTTTTTTCTCCCGAAATTCACAACTCACCTATACGCTACAAAATAATAATAATAATAATAATAATAATAAAAAAAAAAGTTTGTGCTATTATACACCTATCTATAACCCACCCTCAGGTATATGTTTAAAGGTTACCTCTGCAATGTAATAACCGAACAATGCCTATACGCCTCGTGTCTTATAATAAATATTATAGGTAGGTATAGGTATAGATACCTAGATATAATATATCAAAATAACATAGGTAGTTTTTCATTAAACGTCGTTTAACGCAGTCATTAAAACCGTTTTGTTTCCGAAATGGGTTTTCAAACACTTTGACCGCACACGGTATGAAGAAGGTCCGCGGTCCGTTGCCGATTCCTTGACGCGTAAATATTATTACCGACGTCGCCGTCGCCGCCACATTCGATGCTGGCAGGCACATACCATATTTTAATGTTTCGGACGCAATTTGTGTGCGTTCATAATTATATATTATATATTATATTAGGTAGGTTGGTAGGTACTACGCGATTATATTTCGTACGTTTTTACTAGGTGGTATTATTTATATCTCACACAGACATAATATATAATAGATCGTATTGTTGTTTTACATGTCGCACAGGTATATGTGTATAGAGGAACGCGAGCTGTATTAGGTTTTTTACGACCGTTTTGTTAAAAAAAACGCATATATTATTTCCTTCGTGGTTGGTAATAAAAACCAATGTGCACCCCTCCTCACCCCCACCTATCTTCTAGACTACACGCGTGCACTCGAATGTATTTAAAAAACACAATCGTCGCGCATGAGATATTTCATTTCGAAAACGTCTGTACACAGTCTTTCGTCGTATACTTATTACCTGTGTGTGTGTGTTTATAATAGTATAATATTAATATTGTGTTATAAACTCATAAGTCCATAGGTGTTCGTGTGTAGAAATATAATATTTATTTTTCGGCGCGGCAACAACAGAGTATACGACGATTCCGCCGGTCACGCGATAATATTCCTTGCAGTTTTCTCTTTTAATTATAATTATGACACATGTTGTAGTCACACCGCGACAATATCCGTAATCGTCAATTATTGTGATACGTGTAGTAATTCACCCTCAAAAACTTAAAAGAAATTAAGTTTAACTTACGTAATAATTTAATAATAACGTAATAATAGTGTATTTATATTCGTTAGTAATAGGTATACCTCTAATAAACTGCAACAGAAGCGCCAAATATGTTTTTAAATAATCTGGTAAATGTAATGAATTGTAAAGTTTTAACCACCACCCATATTATATTACATGATAATTTTATAAATTTTATCAAATTTATAAATAATTCTTTACCAAATCAATAAAATTAAAATATTATACCACTACCTTCCCCAAGTTATAATCATGACCATACATGAACCCCGTACTCGGCGTCACTGAACTGCAATAAGAGTGAACGAGTTCAGCTTAATACGTACAATTTTAAAATTTGAATCGTATCATATACGATATACGTATTATAAAATATAATATACAATAATAACCTAAATATTTTAAAAATAAAATAGCAATAATTTTGTGGTCGAATATTATTTTAATTCTCATATTAATAAGTTTTAATACATTTAATTAATTACATTTCCCGTACATGTGAAATTAATTTATCTGTAAATATATTTGAATATTTCAATAATTTTACTGATTAAAAGTTAATTAAATTTATCTAAAAATAATTTTAAAAAATATTTAATTAAGAACCTCCTAATCATTCATCTAATTAAATAGTTACAAGGTATGATGTATCATACATTATGTACATGTTTCTTAACAATATAATTAACTACAGCTATACGAATTTTATTTTATATTATTTAATATTGCATTGCTGTTGCAAAGTATATGATGTTTCCTCGATTCACAATTATATATTTTAAGAAATTATATGATGACGAGTTTCTGTGTGTTTAACACTATATATAATAAAAACATTTTTATGTTAATCGATTTGAATAATGTTTGTAATTTATCACGAACATATAGTTGGATAGCTAGTAAACACATTATAATAATTTATTATGACATATGTTTTTAATAGCTGATTTCTTCTGTTAACACTCATTATGAAAGATCATTTGATGTATAAATTTATATTATTAAACAAACAGTTTTTATCAATTATACAATATACAGTTATAAATAAATAATAATTTTATGAAAGCAACTTTTGTTAATTGTTAACAATTTACATGTAATATATTATAATAATTATTATTAGACTTTGTTTCTTTTCATTAAATACATATTGTGCATATTTAGACTATTTGTGATTTTAAATATGTTTATAGTTTAGACTAGACTCCAAACAAATAAAATATACTATTTCGCAAAGGAAAAATAGTAAAGACTTGTTGTCTGTTAAACTCTTTTTTTTTTTAAAAAAATTTATTGTTATTCGCATGTCAAATATTTAAATGGTCACTAGTACAGATTTTTAAGCTTATGGGTTTGTTGGTTGCCAAATATCGATCAATTATAGATCTTTTTAATGGTGTTGTTTTTATAATTCACTTACGTAACCTAGTGTAAATTGAATACGCATTAAATAATCAGAAGTTTGACATTAACGCATTTGCAAACATGCAATAATAATGTGTATATTACAATAATTTTAACGGCAGAGGCCAGTGATAGCGCGTGTTAGTCGATGAATGTATTTTTCAATCCGTACATTATCCGTTCAGTTACATTGTCGATTGGTATATAAACCATTCAACTTGTACGTAAATTGGCTTTAAGTTTGTCATTAGAACTTTGCTTGCGCAGAAAATTTAGGTATGTCGTTACAATATTGAGTTCTTTAATTATTATTATGTTATTTGAGAAATATCTATACAAATAGCGCGCGTATAGAAGATGTAAATAATATCCTACAATATAATAGCGGTTGCTTTAAATATAAATCCAAACATATATTATTATTACGATTGTGTTTCCAAAAATATTCTACAATTAAACGTTATAAAATATTATGCAAATATTTTACAGACTATACGGCGAAAAGACTTATAATCTTATTATATTATATTATAATATAAAACCGTCATTATATTCTTTATAGCTTGCAGTGTATAATATTCGTACAATTGGTCGTTGTGCACGTCACATTATCTATTGTTTTGCCTCCCCCGATATTTCGATGTAGGTATATTATAATAATTATTTCTATTAGTATATCATATTGTATATTCCATTCTGTGTAATATAATGTAATTGGATTTTGTAACATTCTATTGACCACCTCTTGTGATCGTATTATACAGGCATAATAACAATAATAACAATAATACTATTTATCATTATTAGTAATTTGTCACTTTTAACATTTTAATTACGACCCTTTAAAGACACCCCGAACTTTTGACTACATAACAGATTACATATTATTCTCTGATGTATACTGTATATATCCAACCTAACCTTCTGTAATATTATATGTATATATTATATTTTCTCATTATCTGCACACAGCAGGTTAACTTCAGCACCCCTGCGATGAACACAAAAAAAATTTATATAAAGAGGAATGTTAAGTTTTTTCGACTCGATATGATATACTATTATTCGGGGTTAAAACAAAAGGAAAACACACGAATATGGTTACGTTATTATTATTATTTTTTTTTTGTTATATATACAAATGTAATATAAATAAACGCAAAATCGGCATAAGCCATCGTAAATGTTTACAATCTATCTAAATACTCGCTCTATTGGTCGGTGGATATATATATATTTTTTTAAATCATGTTGCTTATACAATATATAAATACGTTGGTCACGTCTCAAACAATGGCCTACATTTGTTCGTACTATTATTTTTTTCCCCGTCGTGTCGTCGACGGAAGAAAATAAAACAAACTCTATATAGAATATGTGTATGATGTTTTTTACAGAACCGATAAGGCGCCCGTGGCGCAGTGCGATCCGGCAGCAACGCATACGCGATATTATAGTATCATTTGATATTTTTTTAGTATACATCTCGCCGGGACGAGTGTGTTGTGATAAAAAAAAAATCTCGAAAATCGTTTATGATCAAAGTGTTAAAAATATAAATAATATATGAGTATTTTTGCATTATAATGTCGTGCAATGAGCGATGCGCCGATGTAACCTGCACAATCCGAGCACTGTGATAACATGTTATCATGAATGCGGTTTTTCCGTCCGTTTTTCTCCAGCGACTATGGCGGTACAGGCTGTTGCTAGTTGCCGTCCTGGTATTCCATGCTGCTACGGCTGCATCGGCCGCCATCGAGAAAACATCCGAATTCGTCAAAGGCAAAAGTAAGTGTCGTTTTTTGTTCATTTACCTACCTATTATATTATACTTTTTCTTTGTCATGTTATATTTTCGCTTTTGCTTATTTGTCCACCCCTCCTATGAAGAGTTGCAAAGAGATAACTACCTACTTACAGATACTTACTAATTTTAAAATTATTTGTTACGCGTACACTGTAAACAATATTATATTATGTAGTATTTTACTTGTATTTCGTAATTGCTCTTCTCGTGCAATAATTGTTTTTGTAGCTTAGAGCACTCCGAAATACTGGTATGTACTACTGGTAAATATATAAATAATAAAATTTATGTCCCAATATATATACATTATATATGTATAAGTAAGGGTTTTATGTGTATTAACGTATTATTACGTATATGGTATAAAATTAAAATAATCGCTCGAAAATAAATATTAATATGCAGCCCGTAATATATAGTAATAATGATGGTCTACTAATAACTAGTATTGTCGCTCAATAACATAATAAGGAGCATTCTATAACATTGTCTAGTTGGATTTAATAGTAATAGTTATAATATGACTTATGAGTAAAAATAGTTGCACATATAGTTATAATAGTATACCTACTATAAAAAACTGTATTTCTACAAATTTCTATATCAGACCAACACATGTATTGTTATAATTAATATGGAGGTAAAAAGTATTTATGCAATATTAAATTAAAGAAATTGTGTTCATCAATTAGATTTGTTATAAAATTAATACTACTATTAAAGATAAAATGTGTTAACTAATCCACAGCCAGTATATTTTTAAAGTTATTACACCAATTATAATTTAATCATTGATAGGTAATTATTTTAATATCAATTTATTGATGTAATTACTATTTACTAATTTTAAACAATGTATCTTACATGACTTTTAACTTATAATTATTTTCATCAGATCTAACACAATAACTAAAAATAACTCAAATATGTTGTACGGACGGTTTTTAATTCGTTATTAGATTAAGTAATGATTTAATAATTTATTTAATTATATAACTTAAATTTGTTTATTGTATGCGAATTGAAATTAAAAAAAAATAATTAATAATAATAACAAATAAATAATCTTCAAAAATAATAAGTAATAAAATGTTTGTAAATCGTGCTCTATTGCAGATTTAAAACGTATTAAATTTTGGAAAAGTTTGTAAATCATTATTTCAACCGTTAACTATATATTGTGATGTTTATACTCTATAACTATAGCACATATTAAGATAATAATTTAAAGATAAAAATAATATTTACATCATCTATGAGAACTTTATTACCATTACCTGTTTTTTTTTAAAAATATTATTATTATATTTATTATTATTCACTACGTTCATATTGGTATATATGCTCACAGAGATCGTGTGTTTGTGTGTGTGTGTGTTTTCGTGACGACCGTGTGTTGCTGGGAAGTTCACAAGTCGCGTGTTCTCTCGCGGCAAAGTCGCACATTCTTATCCATAAATATATAATTTATATATATGCGTATTAGCTATTACTAGTCGTGTATATTCGTCGAAACGTGTCGAATGTAATCATTAATCGCCAGTCGTGAACACGACAGCAGTTTTGTTGCGCAGCGTCTCTAGCGAGAGTGGTAAAAAAAAACAAAATAAAAAAAAAATACGCATGATAAATTTCGGGCTATAATATATACAGCGTAGAATATTGTTGTGAACCGCCTCTTTATAGAATGTTTGAAATCTGTCGCATTTTCATGAGAATTAGTTTTTGCGGATTATGAGTTTTCTGTCTGTTTTGTATAATATATTATACTCCCCCGAGAACGTTTTTTTACTGCCGAAACAATATTTCAAATGAATTTCGAAACCACACCGACATCGCGGCGTCTTTTAGTATTAGCGGTTTAGCTATAATATGGCCATTATAGGTATTTTATTATTTTATTGTGTTCCAATCGTGGTCTGACGATTATTTAGTCGTAAACCAATTACTATTACTCGCACATCAACCATATAGGTAGAAAAGTATATAACATACTCACATGATTATGCACTCTCTGCATACCAATGATCCGCCTTATAGTGTTCAAAAAACAATATTTAGAATATTTATATATATATATTATATATAAAAAAAAACTTTTGTCAAGAAAAAATATATATATCGACACGTGTACGTATGTGCGCGTGTACGCCGCAACAGAATGCGATACACGTCTAGCCTATACGTTACTTCGAAAACGACCGTTTGCAATATTTTTATATTTATATGTATATGTACCGTGTATCAACATTTTTTTCCCTCGTGCAATTTCTGATCCGCTCACGATTCGTTTTCACGTACGTACATATATCGTGTGTTCGTGTGTAGGTAACTGTGTAAGGGCTCTCTGACTATATTTTGCAGTGTTACGACCTCACTATCATCTATAATAATAATATAATGTAGAAATATTATTAACGCAGTAATAATAACGATAAAAAAAT
This sequence comes from Eriosoma lanigerum, assembly GCA_013282895.1. Taxonomy (NCBI): domain Eukaryota; kingdom Metazoa; phylum Arthropoda; class Insecta; order Hemiptera; family Aphididae; genus Eriosoma; species Eriosoma lanigerum. The sequence goes on from CM023357.1 coordinate 14,546,977, forward strand.
GTAAAGAAAATAATAATTATTTTGGACACGACTGTATTTCTCTTATATATATATATGTATAATATAATATTTATAGAGAAACAGGTTTGCCAGTGTGTGCATATGAGATATTGAATTATAAAATTGTAAAAAAATTAATTCACGCTTGACCGAGCGAACAATCCCGAGCCGCCCGTCGTAAGTATACAGAAACAACTTGTTACCCGGTGGGTAAGTACGTATAAGTCCGTTCGCATTTGACGGGCCACTTCACAGCGGACGCGCTGTTATAATAATAAATAAGTTTTTCGAAAATGTCCACATTTAATTAAAAATACATTTGTGTTTTTTATACAATTCGATGGTCGGTAGTTTGAGTTATATACATACTCGCATCAAGAATAGTACGAATTCTAGCGTATATAATTGATTATAATTTCGAAATTATGCATACCAAATAATGACAGATATGTACAAATGTTAAATATTAATAAACAATATTTTGATATGTTGCGGAATCAATCTTCTGCGAAACGTCTTCCGTTTGCGGGACTTGGCATATTAAAAACCGCATATTATTTTATTATTGTAGTATATACGTATGCACATTGATGGATCTCGAAAACGTATATCTAAAATTATATAACGCTCGTAGTAATGATTCGTAAATATTTACTGCGATATTTAATACAATAATACAATAATAATTTAAATAATTTAATACTAAAGTAAAATAAAATATTTTAAATATAAAATATAAACGTTAAAACTATTATTATCGTAACAATTTATTTTATAATATAAATTATATAATATCATAAAAGTCAAATGTCCCGGGGTTTAAACTCTATCACCTGTTGACGGGCAGACGGCTGTGAATGTATAATATATGTGTATACCGATGTGTAATTTGTATGTTGTCTAAAACAACCCCGTGTTTAATAATTATGAATAGGTTTAGCATTGAACATTTATTTTTCCAATATTTTAAAACACAACAATAACCGTATTTAAATATTTTAAACCTTGTTTTTTTCTCTGTAAATTAACGATAATAACCATAAATCATCTACCATAACCATAACTGGGAGTGAAAACTATGTTCACTTTAAAACCGTACTCAAACAACATAGGACTAACAGATATCGTGTATACTATATTATAGTGTGCCTAATTCGAGTTTATTATATTAATCGTTTTGTTCGTGTCAGAAATCAAAATCGTATAATTACACACCTCGAGGGTCGAATATTCGTTTTCGAACCGAATGTTACACCTGATGGTGCGGTGACGGCGTTTCTCACAGACTACTCGCATCGCATTTTTGGCGTTAACGAGTGATCACGTGTCGTCAAACTACATACAGTTTAACCTATCCGAGTATATTACACTTGCCGCCGTCCCTCGTTCTCGCAAACGGACATTAATAATAAAGTGCAACAATCCTCGCGAGTAGAACAACAGAATAATAATAAAAATAAAAATAAATACGTGAAAAAGAAATAAAACGAAATATTATTATTAAGATGATGGTATGGTATGGTTGCGAGCGAGAAAGATATCGAAGGAAATAAAAAGGAAAACGTATAATTATTATACACGACGAACGCCTCCGGGGACGATGACTAGGCGCATACCTATCCTCCACTCGAAGCGTACCGAATACCATGTACCACATATCGTACGTATTATTATTGTTGTACGCGGCCGGTTATAGGTCTGAGCGCGCCCGCGTGTGGTTGGCACCGGTGGCCGCCGGGCGCGGTCGGGGTCCTCCACCGTCGCCGAAGCCGCGCGCAAGCAGGTGGTTCTCATATTATTATAATATGTGTTATGTTATATTTTTTCTCGCCGCGTATATACCTCTAACGTCTACCATAAACGTTGTTGTTGTTTCGTCGGATAAAAACTTCATATGTATACAATGTATTATATTATTTCTTATCAGATATATATATATATATATTATATTCGTCATATTATATGACTGATAAAACCGGTCGTTGGATTCGGGGCGGACTTGCACGGGACGTAAACGGTTCGTGTGGCCGAAAATGATCGCTATCGTGCCCGGCGACGACTCCACTCCTCCTAAATCGTAGTCTCACCATCACCTCATTCTCCATCGGCATCTCTTGAATTCGGATTGTAGTGTTCCGCACTCGTTTCCAAAAATGATTTAGGCATGCGTATGCATTTGTAATATTATAATTGTAGATATTTTATACTTAGACCAGCGATCGTGCAGATGACGAAATTTACGAAATATTTTATCCTTGAATTTATTTTTATCGATTTCGTTGTTAAACACGGTTTAATTTTCGAGTCATCATATAATATATTAATATAGGTATTTGATACCTACGTACCACGTATAATGAAGTTTTAGTTATACTATTTTATATTATAGATATATTTAAATATATTTTTTGTTTATTACTAAATTCGCATTTCACATACCCGTGGACATGAATAATACGTGTATTTAAAAATATACGATGACGATTACAATATTCTAAGAAACTACTTATAATAATATTATTGACGATTCGAGTAAACGACATTGGGTCGTATAATATATACAAACGTGATATGTATATATTTTTAAACTAAATTTTTACTTTTTATATAAAACACAGTTAGACTTATATTAATAATTATAAATTTCAAATGTATATAAATATGATCACCAGTGGCGGTGTAATAATGTATTTGAGGCCGTTGCAACATAACTAATTGGGTGGTGATGATACCTTTACCTTTACGCTGACCAGTTACTTTATGCTGAGTCCGCTGAGTCCATTGTTCAGTACAGAATACGGTACTTAAAATAAGATAGGTATATTATTTTATTTAGCCCTATATCGATCTTCTATATTCTAGTGCGAGGTATTTTTTTCAATTTCCGAGGCACATGGTATTTGAAATAAAATCCTTTATTATTTTTCAGTTAATATAATATTATTTTTTGTGATAAATAATAATTATATATCTAACTATTTAAAAATGTGGTACAATTATTTCGAGGTAGGTAAATATTGAATCAATTTCAATTTTTTATACTTGAAGATGTATGTTGGCGAGTGGGAGTCCGTATAAAAATTGTATTACATTATTATTTTTTTAATTATTTATTATTGTAATAGTTCATTACTTATAAAAGTTCGTGTTACCACTGATCAGACAAAATACATGTTTGCATTTAAATAAAACGTTTGTAATATTTTAAAATTTGTAATTATTATTCAATCCAATATTTAAGAAATGATATTGTTTTAAGGTTTTAACATTTATATTAAATATGTATATTTCAGTATTTGTAAATTTGTTAATTAAATTTAAAGAGTAATACTATACTTATATAATTGTATGACAATAGAATTCCGATTTTTTAATGAGATATACACATTTTTTTTATCAGATAAAGTAATTGGGATTATTGCAATATACATACAAAAGTACAAAATATGTGTTACTTACATATTATTATTATTATTATTATTTATGACTATTTAAGTATAGATAAACTGTTATTGGTATTGATATATATATATATATAGGTACTGTATTATATGTATATAAAAATTTATATAGCATTTAAGTGTTGCTAATAAATATAGTATTTAATACATAAACTTGTTAAAAAATAAAAATGCATTTATCATGTAGGTCTATAATATAAGTTAATTAGTAATTAAATATTTAAATATTTGTAATAAACTCTGAAAGATAATTTAAATAGAATTCGTTTTTAAATTTAGGTTTATTGATTTAATGTTTAATTTGTTTGATAACAAATTGTTGCAATAAATGTTAACAAATATTTAAATTAAATTGTTGCACATAATAGTTTTACACAAAATAGTTTTTGGTTTTTGTCTTTTGTTTTTTTTAGTACAAATACTTTAACATATAACATATAATTAATTATATTAACATATAATTTAACATATTATAATATTAATATATTATAATTAATTATGAATAAAAATTGAAATTGAAAATATTTTAATTATATTTCTATAAGTATTAGACGAAATTTATAATTTATTACTTTTTCCATCATAGATACCAAATATTTCTGACATCAGAGAAAGTATATATTGTTCTAAACGGAATTTTCAAGATTTTGACATGCACGTAATATCAAGGCTTATGTAAATTACATTTAACTCTCTAACAAAATAATAATATTACTTATCGTTTATTCAATTTTTTTACATAATAAAAACTGCCGAAATATTTTCAACTGTTTTATTTCTCTATCATTTTGGACATAGTAAAGCCCCACCGATGCGATGAGACGTGGGCGTTAGTTGAATTTAATTTCGATGGGATCCCTCACCACAGGACACCAAAGTAATTTAAAATCTGTATTTTAAGTTTTAACCATGGTAAATATATATTTGAGACCTCTTGCGGATTATACCCTATTAGTTGGTATAATAATTTATTCATTATAATGATAAGTTATTAAATAGGTATGTACATTTATTTTTACTCGAGACATAATATTAACTGAGAAATAAACTAGTGTATTAAATAATATTCTAAATAACAATAATACCCTCGTGATTAATTACTGTAGACAGAGAAACAAAAATACTTTTTAACTTTTTAATAATAATATTAAAAAAATATACCTAGTGACTTTTAAAAAACTGAAGGTATCAGATTTAAACCAGGAAACCTGTTTTTTACTCGCTATAAAACAATAATCTGTTATAATATGTTGCTTTTGTTGATAAAGCTACTTCAGAAAACGTTAAACATGAAATCAAAACCGGTATTTTCAATTTACTCGCAAATTCTTTTAAAATTTAGTAGATCGATAAAAACTATATTGAACCGTAAATTATTATTACAACAGATGAAGATTACAACTTGTGACTGGTTTTTAAAATCGGACTCAATTAAAAAAACATTTTCGTGCAAAATACGATTGTTAGTTCAAAAATCAATACGAGTTTACATTTAAAAATTACTTATTTCTTTCATATACTGTATAAAGGACATACTTTTTGTTATAATATCAAAAATATTCACTTCCACTATTATACACGTTTTATGCATGTTGTGCTTACATTTATATTACTTTAACTTCTATCATTATACCCCTTAAACATAATTTATTTATTTATTACACGCTATTTAAAAATGTTACTTTTTATTTTAAATTACTTTTCACCGTTAAAACAAGAAAAACTTAGATCAAGGTTATATAAAATGAAATAAGTCAAAAGTAACCATAATACTTTATATCGTTGAGGACATGGGTCATTCTATGAAGAGGGTTATGACTATAGGAGGTGTAGTGTGATGGGACGTAGAAAAGGAAGTAGTTTCTTGTGAAGTAGGCGGGGACACGGAAAGAGACTGATAGAAAATTAGGAGCATCAATGTAGCTATTAAGGAATGACGAAATGAACGAAATGTCAGCATCATTACAGGTGACAGAAGACTAAAGTTAGAATACTTAAAGAGAAGCAAATTTTATCATGAGTTATCACGAGAAAGGTATGTTATTTTTAAAATAAAGGCAGCATATGAGAAGAAACGGTTTTAAACTCGTTCAATACGGATAGTTGTTCACTAGCATGATATGGATACCAAACGACGGCGTTATATTCCAAGATGGAGTGGACCAAAGCAATATTTATAGAGAGAGAGAGCAGAGGAAAGGTACGGACGAGAATAAAGTAGTATGGTGCTAAATAAAACCCAAAACTTTTAGGACTCTACTACCTACAATGATGTTGATATGATGATCGAAGGAAAGAGAAGGAATTAGAAAAAAGCTATCAAGCGAATATTGATATAAAATAGGGGAGAGTATCCTATAAAATTACATGATGTGACATTTTTCAAGATAAAGAGTCAGACTAAGACTGACACGTTGTTTTTTTTTTTTAAAAAAAAAAAAACAGATATGATGGAAGAAGAGTGCAGTCGGAGGGCAATTTTATTTACATAAAAAAAAAAAATTTTAAATAAAATTAAAATTTTAATGTCATCATGCAAATAAGTGAACTTTAAGAAAGAAGAAATAATTATTCTGAGTTAATTGGTTTCCATTTATTCGTAATACAAATGTGAAATAAATACATTGTAAATAGCCAATAAGAATACAAATTTCTTTGTATTTTGTTTTCCAATAATGCATTGTATTTTTTAATTAAAATTTAAACAATGGGGAATATTCTTTCATATCATTGTTTAATATGTGGAAGAAAGGTACATATAGAAAAATATTTAATTCGCTAGAACTTTAATTGAATCACATTCGTGAACAAGATTAAAGTTCCAGTAAATTCGAAAAATATCTGTCTTCGTCTTTCCAACGAGAAACATAAATATAGAGTAAAATTACAACCTCGTTGAACTTAAATTATGACATTTAGGCTAAATTCTTTAAAGTTTAAACATTTATTAAACTCTTAAAGAAAGGCACGAAATTATAAGTATTTTAATTTATATTTTATACATATTTAAGTTTTTCATATTTTTTAAAGTAATTTTGGTTTTATTTTATTTGGAAATATTCCAATAATTGGCCTTTATTTAAATTTAATATTATACGTTACCTAATCAATGGTCTGCGTAACTAAATAGCTGTGAATTTGTTATATTCTCTGTAAACATGGACGGAAACCACATTTGCTTGTGTGGGCTATCTTCAAAATAAACAATGACAAGTAATACTTAGTCACCCAACCGTCAATTGTCGACATCTACAATCGACAGGATTTAGCCACAAGGTACAAGATCAATCCAAACGTATTTTCAATCCCCGAGGGGAAAATACATTTCTAATTATTAGTTTCTCATAACTTTGTGTATTGTGCGCTTTGGAATTCGATTCTTTGCTGCATAGTGGAAAATGAACTGCTTTTGGCGCCTGCAGTGCAATGGATTTTAATTAAAAATTTGATATCACAACACCAAATTTGCTGTTTGGTATTGCCTCACACACATACCATACTACCTATGTATTATATATTATATTATTCCATTATTATTACTATTATGATTATGATTATGATTACCATCGTCGTCTCTTCGACAACAACAATACGTAAACGTAACAATAACGTGAGAATGACTAGCGACGTCGTCGTCCACACATCATCATTGTTGTTGCTTAGAGGGTACTCAAAACCGTCGCGGTCACACATACCATTGCACGAAATTAACACACTTATGGGTAGATATATTGTGCGTGTGGTTCTAACGATGGAGGGGATCACCTGCATAATAATATGATGAAAATAAATCTAGAAAAAATGTATATAATAATATATTTTCCAATCGAATGAAGATTCTATGGTAGAATCCATAGTGTTAAAAAAAAAAAAAAAAAAAAATGATAATAATAAAATAAATATATTTCTAGTATTGTAAATGAGGAAAACGATAACTAAACTTTTTTTTGATTTGATTATTAAAAATTAAAAATATAATAATATTTCATACAATTGTTATGTTACTATTATTAGTATTATTAATTGTAATTGTGTTTTAAATTTGTAGTTTGTATTGGTACCAACGGACGTCTATCTGTACCATCGAATCGAGATCATCATTATCGGAATCTCAGGGACCGATATACCAATTGCACTTACGTGGACGGTAACCTGGAACTGACGTGGTTACAGGACGAACACTTGGACCTAAGTTTTTTACAACATATACGAGAAGTGACCGGATATGTTTTGATCACTCACGTAGACGTAAGCAAAATTGTGTTGCCCCGATTGCAAATTATCCGAGGTCGAACTCAATTCAAATTGGCCGTCAAGGATGAAGAGTTTTCGCTTTTGGTCATGTTATCAAAAATGAACAATCTTGAATTGCCAGCTCTTAGGGGTAAGTGTGCATTGACCGCATTCTTAAATGCGTATACTATGACTGTACGAATGCTCACGTTTTTTATTTTGTCATTTAGACATATTGGCCGGCAATGTGGGCATGATCGATAACTATAATCTGTGTCATATGCGCACCATCAACTGGGATGAGATCATTACCGGGCAGGGGTCCAAGTGGATGTACTTATATAACTTTTCAAATTCTGAACGGGAATGTCCACCTTGCGATAAGTCATGCTCGAGCGGATGTTGGGGCGAAGGTCCTCACAACTGTCAAAAGTTCTCCAAGATGAACTGCAGTCCCCAATGTTATCAGGGCCGATGTTTTGGTCCTAAGCCCAGGGACTGCTGTCATTTGTTTTGTGCTGGCGGTTGCACGGGACCGAAACAAAGCGATTGCCTTGTAAGTATTAAATATTATATTTTCTTTGAGAATATAACGAGCATTGTTTTTTTTAAATTTTCATAGGCATGTCGAAATTTCTACGATGACGGCGTGTGCACTCAAGAATGTCCAGCGATGCAACGTTATAACTCCATAACATACTCATGGGAAACAAACCCTAATGGGAAGTATGCTTATGGTGCAACTTGCGTAAAAAATTGCCCTGAACATTTACTCAAGGATAATGGGGCGTGTGTTCGAAGTTGTCCACCAAAGAAAAAGGTTAAAATTATACTTATACTTCTGTACCTTATACAGTAGTAGTTTGTAATTATTAAAATAAAAATGATTTGTTTGTTTGCAGGCTGTAAACGGTGAATGTGTGTTGTGCGATGGTCCATGTCCAAAGACATGTGAAGGTGTAGCCACTATACATGATAGCAATATTGATAGCTTTAAAGATTGTACCGTTATTGAGGGTTCACTAACGATTTTAGATCAAACGTTTAAAGGGTTTCAACAAGTTTTTGCCAACTTTAGTTTCGGTCAACGCATTAAATCTATGAACCCGGACCGCTTAGAAGTATTTAGTACATTGAAAGAGGTCACAGGTTATATAAACATACAAGGGTCTCATGAAGATTTTAAAAATTTATCATATTTTAGGTAACATTTCAATTAATTATTATTAATTATTATTGTTAAATTATATTTTATGTTTATACATTTGAATTGTGATTAATATGTTTACAGAAATTTAGAAGTAATCGGTGGTCGTACTGTTACGGAATACTTTGCTTCATTGTATATTGTTAAGACTTCGTTAACCTCATTGGGTTTGCGATCATTAAAAAAAATTCATTCGGGGAGCGTTGCAATACTAGAAAATAAAAGACTGTGTTATGCCCAAACTATAGACTGGGAATCAATAAAAAAATCGTCAGAACATCCACAACTTTTGCAAAATAATAAAAACGAATCTCTATGTAGTAAGTAAAATATACTAAATTACAATTTGTAATAATATATATAGTTTTTTAATATAAAATTTATTTATAGTTATGGAAAATGAAGTATGTGATCCTGAGTGTTCAAAACAAGGTTGCTGGGGCCCAGGGCCACATCAATGTTTATCTTGTAGAAACTTTCAATATGAGAACCAGTGCCTACCAAATTGTAGTCATATATCTGCGTAAGTTTAATTTTTAAGTATGATATTTGAAATTTTTTTGATTATGATTATTTTATAGGCTTTATGAGGCTGGAGATAAAACTTGTGCAGCATGTCATCCAGAATGTGATGGTGGTTGTCATGGTCCTGGTCCTGAACACTGTACAAAATGCCGCAATCTTCGTGATGGTATTCACTGTGTTTCTCAATGTCCAGTGAATAAATATAGTGCCAACCAATCTAGGCCCAGCGTATGTATGCACTGTCATGCAAATTGTGTTGGAGGTTGTAGTGGACCAGAAAACACTATTGGACCCAATGGGTGCAGATCTTGTCATAAAGCTGTTCTCAATGCAGATGCTTCAGTGGTTAGTAAATGCATATTATTTTATTCTTTTTTTTTTTTTTGTCATACATTTCATGAAACTCTTATTAATTTTTAACATACAACATATTTAATTTAATATAAAATTAGTATTACAAATTTACAATATTTTCTATTATAAAACTTATTACAATTTCAATTTCAATATTGCATCATTTTTTCTTGATGAAAAAAAAAATAATTACCAAATTATTTTCATTGTTTTAACACTAAGTTGCGTATGATTCATTATTTTTATTTAAATCAATATTCTCAATTAATTTCAACTGATTAGTTTTATACTATCTATACCTTATACATAATGATGACTATTAGTTTTATAATAACTTAATAACTAAATCATTTGTTTTCTTTGGTAATTAAACCTAATTAATTTAATACTTTAACAAAAACTAAACTATATGGGGTTTTTCCAGGAGAGATGTCTACACAAAAATGAAACTTGTCCAAACGGTTATTATTATGAATGGGTAGGTCCATTAGAGCAAGGCGGTGCTGCTTTACGAGCTCTGGCTGGTAAAGCTGTATGTAGAAAATGTCATCCTCGGTGTTTGAGATGTACAGGATTCGGGTTTCACGACCAAGTTTGCCAGCGTTGCGCTGGTTACAAACGTGGTGACCAATGTGTAGATGATTGTCCCATTGAATATTACGCCACAACCAATACATTACAAAACGGAGAAATGGAACGAGAATGTATGCCTTGTGATATTTTATGTAGAGGATGTTATGGTCCACATGTATCGCAATGCCAAGCTTGTCGTCATTTCAAAATATTTGAGGTAAGTACAAACTCGATTTGTTTATTTATAAACTATAAAATCCATTATATATAAATTATAATTTACGTATTTTCTTTTAATGTTTCAGCCAAACGACAACCCTCCAGATAACCGTACTGCTTTTAATTGTTCTGGTCCCATTTGCCCATCTTTTGCCCCTTACAAAGTATACACAAAGGAAGATCCAGATCCATACTGTTCTGCTGATGACGTTAGAGTGGCAAGTAAAATGTAAGTTGATCATCAATATTTCAAAGTTACAGTATTCAATATTTAATTATTGACCGATTTTTAAAATGTATTTCAGTAGTGATTCAGAACAAATACCATTAATACTTAGTGCAGTTGTAGTATTTACATTTTTGGTTATGGTTCTACTTATGATTCTGGTTTGGCACTGGAGACGACGTGCACGGGCCAAAGAGACTGCAGTTAAAATGACAATGGTGCTCACTGGTATGGAGGACAATGAACCTTTAAGACCGTCAAATGTCAAACCTAATACAGCTAAACTAAGGATTGTTAAAGAAGTGGATTTGAGAATTGGAGCAGAACTTGGAAATGGGGCATTTGGAGTAGTGTATAAGGTAAAAAAAATATTTAATTATTATCAACACTTATGTAATATAAAATTTATTTATGTTAATTTATAAAATTTGAATATTTAATAATATTATAATTTTTTATATAGGGTGTTTGGGTTGTCGAAGGCGAGAATATCAAAATACCAGTTGCAATAAAAAAGCTACACAAAAAAGATGATACTTGTGGTTATGAGAATAATAGCAAAGAATTCTTGGATGAAGCTTATATTATGGCTAGTGTTGAACATGACAATCTAGTAAAGTTGTTAGCTGTGTGTATGACGTCTGAAATGATGTTGGTCACTCAGCTTATGCCACTCGGTTGTTTATTAAAGTATGTGCGAAACAACAATGATAAAATTGGTTCAAAAACATTTTTAAAATGGTGCACACAAATAGCTAAAGGTAAGAGAGATTCAAAAACATAATAACTATTCAACTATTTATTTAAATTAAATACTTATATCTTTTTACGTAGGGATGGCCTATTTGGAAGAAAAACGTTTGGTTCACAGAGACCTAGCAGCACGAAATGTTCTTGTGCAAAATACAAATTGCGTAAAGATTACTGATTTTGGTTTAGCTAAACTATTAGATGTTGATCAATTGGAATATACAGCCGATGGTGGAAAGATGCCTGTCAAATGGTTGGCACCAGAATGTCTTAAGTATAGGGTATTTACGCATAAAAGTGATGTCTGGGCATTTGGTAAGTTAATTTGTATGCAGTTCACACATTTGATTTCGTGAATTTTGTTTTAATCAAGTATATTTGTGATTTCATTTAGGTATTACTGTCTGGGAATTACTGACTTATGGTAAACAACCATATGAAAATGTAGACAAAAAAGAAGTGTTAGGTCTGTTAGAGAAAGGTGAACGTTTACCACAGCCACCAATTTGCACTATTGATGTCTACATGGTAATGGTCAAATGTTGGTTGATCGAAAAAGATAGTCGGCCAAGTTTTGAAGAACTTGCTGATGAATTTGCCAAAATGGCAATCGATCCTGGTAGATACCTGGTCATACCAGGTGATCGTTACATGAGATTACCGTCATATTCATCACAGGTAAGTCATCCTTATATCCAATGAAATTTTATTTTATATTTTCATATTTGTAATTTATTATTGTAGGATGAAAACGAAATATTGTCCAATCTGGCAACAGAAAGTGCTGACATGAGTATTATGGAAGCTGATGAGTACACAAATCCAAAGATGGGTAACAGTATGCCAGGCCCATCAAGGCTGGGATCAAGTAGCACATCGGGCGTTGATATGCTAGGGCCAATACACAGCAGGAACAACTGGGATCGTGAGCTCAGAAAATTTGGAGACATACATAGATTAGGTATTGTAATACTAATAACCCTTAATATTATTACATTAGTAAAACAATTGACTCATTTGAATTATAATTTGAAAATTATTTCATTTTTTTTTTTTTTTCTTTTGTGATAGATTGTGATACGTCCGATGATCTCAGTAATGGCAGTAAAGCACAAGTAGGCACTCTAACTTTGGATTTACCCTTAGATGAAGATGATTATCTGATGCCGTCCCCAGCTAACGATGAAACCGACAACAAGCGCAGGCATACACCTGCCAACTACATAGATTTAATTGGTCATCCACATGCTGAAGGTATGTTATGAATATTGATATTTGTATGATATTAATAAGATATATATAATGTGTAATATTGTGCATTATGTGTATGAATGAGTAACTAAATATTATTAAGATCAGTGTAACATTATATTTTTATTTATGAAAATATTATTTTATAACTTATTTATTTAATTGGTCAACAAATGTCCTCTATATATAAATAAGTCTATGAATATTATTAAGTATTGTTTTTATTTACTTTATAGTGGAATATGCCAATGGTACTTTACCTGGTCTTACTAAAAGTTACCATCCTCCTGACTTCTTGCCCACCCAAGTGAGTAGCATAGATAATCCGGAATACCATTTGACCGGTGATGAATCTAGCTCAGCAGCTGCAGCAGTAATTACTAATGGAGGTACTGTTGGGTCTGGAACATCAATAGAACCACAATCACCTGTGCCCACTACTAATAGGCGTAGTCTGGAAGACGAGTCTGACCATGAATACTATAATGATTTTGACCGGTTGCAAAGGGAGCTCCAACCGCTCAGAAGAAATGAGACAACTGTTTAACTACCAAACTTTTTTTAACACACTGAAGATTCCTTCATCCCTTAATCACAGTAACATATTGTAGACATTATTTTCTATTTTGTTTTAAGTTTTGTTCTGTTGACTCGTTTTAAGACAAAAATAAAAAAAACAAACAAATGTGCAAAACAAGATATTTAACATTTCTATGATTTAATATTATGTATTGTTTGATTTATATTTATATTTTTAAAACTATTTATTTGTATACCTCTGTGCCATTCTCTATCCCGACTGTACATTTTATAATTATTATTTTTTTTATAAATTAAATGTAATGAAATATTTTTTATTAGCTTATTGTTGTTATCGTTAGTATATACAACAATTTTATTTGTATAATATGACTGTATAGTTTGCCCATAATGTAATTAATTATTTATAAAGTGGATTGAACAAGGGGACTTTTTTCTCATAGTTAATGTACTTAAAATAAAATCAAAAACAAAACTATCCCAAAAAGAAAACTGATTGTCTTTAAGATAACTGTGGGCAGACAAATAAATTTTTATATATATTTATATATATATTAAAGTTTATTTTTTTTTTTAAGGCTGTGATATTTATTTAATAACTGTAGATATTTTCTTTCTATAAAAATGTTTATTATATTATTTGTATACATATTAACTAAGACAACTGATAACAAACTATATTTTTTTACTTTGTAATTAATTTTAGTTTTTTCACTATATAAACTACAGAAATATTTTCATCGTATAAACTTTTACCGACCGTATTATATATTTAAATCATGCTTCGGTAATTACCAGCTACCGGTTTAGATTATATTTTTTTTTACCTATTAAAACGTTAGATGGGTATTTATAATTAAATATGTGGTAGATTTTCAAACTGACCTGTTGTTGTACTTATATAATATTAATTGTATACATTTTTTTTTAGATCTCTTAATTTTTCATGTATTGTCATAACTCGTAATAGTTTCTAGATAAACAATAAACATAAAAATATGACTTGCCATCAGCTACAGTTACAAACTTACTGAGTTAAATATTAACATGTACGAATTTATTATTTGATTGTTAGGCAGAAAATACTATTTTATTAGTTTTAAAAATGTACCTAATAATAATGAGTGCCATTTGTTTTATAAGTTCTTTTATTAAGAACATTACAAAATGAAATACTATTTGGTACTGATTATTATTATTATTATTATTTATTAATATTATGTTATCTTAACTTAATACACAAAGCATATTATGTGTGATTTATCAACATCTCCATGCATTGTACAATAATATGTAGTTTGTACAGTTTTGTGTTAACTTGTAATTTTCATTTTGTATGTCTGTAAAAGTGTCAATAAAAACGATTTGATAAATAAATACGTTATAGTTTTATATTTTGTTGTGCAATGATTCATTGCACAGTGTATAAAGTAGACTATTGATATAAGGTTAATATTATTGCAACCTAATGTTTGATGATAACGTGTCTTCTTGTAATGATCTGCAGTAAGCTAATAATATAATATATGTTGTACGATTAAGAAATAGTATCGCAAAATAATCATTTTGCATTGTGTAATTTATTCATGAAGTTCAATTTAACCATGTAACATCAAATTTTAAGTTACTCAAAAAATGAAACAATCTAACATCAAACCATCACATACTAAACATTTTTTTTTAATGCTAAGAAAAATAATAAAGTAAAAGAAATTTTTATTATTTTTCATTCATAATGACTTATTAATTCAAAATGTTTATACTTTTATTAAATTTTTTCAAAAATGTTAGTAAAACAATATAAATTTAAGGTAAAATGTTCAAATTTAAAACAAAAAAATTTTTTTTATTTTTTATTCACAATGACACTTTGATTTAAAAATTTAATACTTTTATTAGAAATTTTTCAAAAATGTTAGTAAAAGAGCA
>CM023357.1:14562254-14678721 GCA_013282895.1 Eriosoma lanigerum
AAAATTTTAATACTTTTATTAGAAATTTTTCAAAAATGTTAGTAAAACAATATAAATTTAAAGTTCAAGGTTCAAATTTGAAAGTAAAATTAATTTTTTTTTATTCATTCAAAATGATATATTGATTCAAAATTTTCATACTTTTAATAGACATTTTTCAAAAATGTTAGTAAAAGAACATAAATTTAAAGTTGAATGTACAAATTTGAATCAGAAAAAAATTTTTTTTTTCATTTACAATGATACTTTGATTCAATACTTTCGTACTACAAAAAATTTTTTTTCAAAAATGCTAGTCAAAGGGCACAAATGTATGTTTGAATGTTCAAATTTGAAACAAAAAAAAATTTTTTTTTATTCATTCAAAATGATAAAAAAATTCAAAATTCTCATTCTTTAATTAAAATTTTTGATAAATGTTAGTAAAGCAATATAAATTTTAGATTGAATGTTCAAAATGGAAACAAAAAAAATTCGTTTTTTGTTTCAAATTTTAACATTCAACCTTAAATTTATTCCCTATTACTAATATTTTTGAAAAAATCTCTTAAAAAATGGGAAAATATTGAATCAATGTATCATTGTAAATGATGGAAAAAAAATTTTCTTTGTTTCAAATTTGAACATTTAAACATAAATTTTATGCCCTTTCACTAGCAATTTTGAAAAAAACATTTTTAGAAGTACCAAAATATTGAATCAAAAAATCTCTTTAAAAGTGCAAAAATATTGAATTAATGTATCACTGTGAATAAAAAAAAATATAGATTTTTGTTTCAAATTTGAACATTCAACTTTAAATTTATGCTGTTTTACTATCATTTTTGTAAAAATTTGTATAAAAGTATTTAAATTTTGAATCAATATGTCATTGTGAATGAAAAAATAAAAATTCGATTTTGTTTCAAACCTGAACATTAAACCATAAATTTTAATTCTGTTTTACTAACATTTTTGAAAAAATTTTAATTAAAGTATGAAAAAATTGAATTAATGTATCATTAAAAATAAAAAAATAAAATTTTTCCTTTTCAAATTTATATATTCAACTTTAAATTTATGCCGTTTTACTAACATTTTTGAAAAAATCTTTTTAATTGTGCAAAAATATTGAATCAAATTATAATTATGAATGAAAAAAAAATTTTTTTTTGTTTCCAATTATAACATTCAACCTTATATTTATATTGTTTTACTAACATTATTAAAAAAACTTAAATAAAAGTATGAAAATTTTGATTCAATATGTCAGTTTGAATGAATAAAAAAAATTTTTTTTCTTTTTCAAATTTGTATATTCAACATTAAATTAATAAAATAAAAATATTGAATCAAAGTTTCATTGTAAATGAAAAAATAAAATTTATTTATTTACATTAGAATTTTATGTTGTTTTACTATCATTTTATTTAAAATTTAATAGAAGTAGGAAAATTTTAAACCAATGTTTTACTGAGCATGAAAAAAAAATTTATTTTTAAAAATTTTATTTGGTTTCCATTTTGAACGTTCCACCTTTAATTTATGCGGTTTTACTAACATCTTTGAAAACATTTTAATAGAAGTTTGAAAATATTAAGCCCATGTGGCATTGTGAAAGAAAAAAAAAATTTTTTTTCTGTTTCATATTTCAACATTGAACATAAAATTTATGCCGTTTTACTAACATTTTGGAAAAATTTTCTTTAAAAGTGCGAAATGATTGAATCAAAGTATCATTGTAAATAAATGAAAAAAATTATTTTTTGGTTTCATATTGAACATTCATCCTTAAATTTATGCTGTTTTACTAACATTTTTGAAAAAAATTTAATAGAAGTAGGAAAATTTTAAACCAATGTGTCACAGTGAAAGAAAAAAAAAATTTTTCTGTAACAAATTTGTATATTCATACTTAAACTTATGCAGTTTTACTAACATTTTCGAAAAAAATTTAAGAAATATTTGAAAATTTTTATTCAATCTTTTATTGTGAATAAATAAATAAAAATTAAAATTAAAAAACTTTTTAAAAGTACGAAAATATTGATTCAGTGTATCATTGAGAATGAAATAATTGAAATTCTTTTTTGTTTCAAATATGAATATTCAATCTTAAATTCATGCTGTTTTATTAAAATTTTTTAAAAAATTGTTATAAATGCATAAATAATTTGAATCAACTTGTCATTGTGGATAAAAAATTGTATATAATCTTTTTATTTTAAATTTCAATATTCAACCATAAATTTATATTGTTTAACTACCATTTTTGAAAACAATTTTAATAAATATTTGAAAGTTTCGATCAATATGTTATTATTAGTAAAAAAAAATTTTTTTGTTTCAAATTTAACATTTATAATGTTTTACTAACATTTTTGAAAAAATGTTAATAAAAGTATGAAAATATTGATTCAGTGTATCATTGAGAATGAAATAATTGAAATTCTTTTTTGTTTCAAATATGAATATTCAACTTTAAATTCCTGCTATTATATTAAAATTTTTGAAAAAAATATTAATAAAAGTATAAAAATTTTGATTCAGTATGTCATTGTGAATGAAAAAATAAAAATTATTTTTTGTTTCCAATTAGAACATTCAACCTTAAATTTATATTGTTTTACTAACATTTTTGAAAAAATCTTTTTAAAAATGTAAAAGTATTGAAACAAAGTATCATTGTAAATGAGAAAAAAAAAATTTATTGATTCTAATTGGATAATTCAACCTTAAATTTATACTGTTTTACTAACATTTTTCAATAAAACTTTTTAAAAGTGCAAAAATATTAAATCAAATTACAATTGTGAATGAAAAAAAAAATAATTTTTTTTTGTTTCACAATTGTACATTCAACCTTAAATTTATGCCCTTTTACTGAAATTTTTGAAAAAATTTTAATAGAAGTATCAAAATTGTAAACCAGTGTGTCACAGTAAATAAAAAAAAAATTTTCTGTTTTAAATTTGTACATTCAACCTTTAATTTATGCCCTTTTACTAATATTTTTGAAAATAACTCTTTAAAAGTGTGAAAATATTGAATCAATGTATCATTGTAAATGAAAGAAAAAATTTTTTTTTGTATCAAATTTCAACATTCAAACATAAATTTATTCCCTTTGACTAGCATTTTTGACAAGAATTTTTTAGAAGTGCGAAAATATTGAATATGTGTATCATTGTAAATGAAAATGTATCATTGAAAATGAAAAAAAAAATTATTTTCTGTTTCAAATTTCAACATTGACCCTTAAATTTATATTGTTTAAGTAACATTTTTGAAAAAAATATCTATAAAAGTATGAAAATTTTGATTCAATATGTCTTTGTGAATGAAAAAATAAAAATTTATTTGTGATTTATTCAAAAATGTTAGTAAAACGGCATAAATTTAAGATTGAATGTACAAATTTGAATGAGAAAAAAAATTTTTTTTTTCATTTACTATGATACTTTGATTCAATATTTTCATGCTTCTAAAAATTTTTTTAAAAAATGCTAGTCAAATGTCATAAATTTAAGGTTAAATGTTCAAATTTATATAAAAAAAAGAATTTTTATTAATTGCATATCAAAATATAAAACTATGCATGTTTCTATTAAATATTTCACAATTTTATATTTCATGAACTTGTCAAATACTATATTATTATGAAACTGGTCGAATGAAGAGACTATCGATCAATTTCGATTACAAGTGTGTACGTTAAGTCATGTACAATATTTAAGGAAAGGCGTAAACTTAATAATATAATCGGATTGACAATTTGTATAACTTCGGAATTGTATGCACTAATATAGCTTAAAATTATTCGAATTTATACATTAAAAACATTGAAATGTGCACTTAATATTTGGCACTTATATTGTTTTTAAAATGTTCAAAATTATTTTGGTAAATATTAAGGACTAGTTTTTTCAACAATATATATCAAAAAGCCATACATAATTTTTCAAATATTCCGTAAAGTGGTTTATTAGTTTTTCAAATTATAAACTTTTATATATGTAGTAGTTGGGCGACCAGGATATATGTATGAGGGGGGTCAATATCAACCATACAAATTATTTCCATATTAGATAAGTACTAAATACAAAATATAAAATTAATTATTTCTAATGAATTGAAATTTGTATCATTTAAAACATGTTCTTCGTAGTGAATGATAAAAAATACATTTATAAAATTTATTTATATTAAAAATATTAAAAATGTAAAAAAAATAAATGTTAATTTTAACATTCATATGGCCCGTGAAGGTGTTTGGACCTATACCAACAGCTTCTTTTATTGTTTTTTAGGAAAAAATTTGTCCCGCAAAAAACACAACATTGACAATTGATACTCGATAACAACATTGTATATTTATAATGTTTAATCTTACCAACATATCAGGTTTGTCAAGAATGTTAGCTGGGATCAGACATCCCCCTCCCTCCCTTTACATATTTTTTTAGTGATATTTTTCGAAAATTATCTATAAGAATAAGAAATTAAAGAAAATAAGAATATCGAAAATGCTAACATAACACGCGTTGTTTACGATGGTGGAAGAATAGAGGAGCTTAGTCTTGGTCAATGAAATATTGTCATCCCAAAATACGCTACTGCCTATATGTATAAGCGATTTTTAAATAATTATCTAAAGTGTAACTTTACAACTGTTATCCATAACGTATTATACATTTAAATTATGTTCTATACGTTTAACTCAGTCTCATCAAACTACATATTTTCAATTTTCAATTAAAGTATAAAAATGAAATTAGTATTTTTTAATTAATTATGTTCGTTTTACCATTGATTTTATAACATACGTATGTTATAAAATCAATGGTTTTACTAAATTTTCGGTGGAAGAAGTGTACAATATGCTATTGGTATCTGTATTTTAGTATTATTTTTAATCTATAACAGAGATTTGAAAAATCATAATTATAATTATTATTTTGTAGATTTCTCTGATCTACAGATCAGCCTTTAGTTTAAAATAATTTAAATATCGTACATTTAATATTTGAATTGGTATAAACTATTTATTGTTATTATTGCAGTTTTATATTATTTACATTTTTCGAATTTCTCAAAAGTTTTTCCTAGGGAGAATAAAAAAAATTAGAAAAACGACAAAATTCACGGAATTCATACTTTTGACAAAATTAATTTTATATTTTCATAATAAATAATGCATTTTTGAACCTAGGAACTTGTAATTTTTTTTTGGAATAATTTTATCTGTAGTCTACATACGTAATAAAATTTTAGAACGTATTATCAGTATAATATATTGTATTTTATTAAGTTTCGTTTAGAATCGTACTTTCGAATGCAATATCATTACATTCAAATTCTAATAATAATAAACTACTAATTTCTCCGAGGACCATTTGGAATCAACCTTCCAGCTCATTTTAAATTTACAACTATTTTTGTATCTATTACATATTGAATCATCAAAACAGGTATACTGTTGTATAATATATAAGTCGAGTGAAAATACAAACAGATAAACGTCTACCTATATAAATATTAATTATGTTTATTATTGTTAATTTTGGGAATTCGTATTTTGCTCGGGCAGCTATAGCTGAACATCAAACGTGATAACGGATTACACACACTAATATACATAATGTACTACACACACCGACACGGACCAAATGTTCATGTCATATGAATTGCCTAAATACTACTCCTTAAAATGTGCTACATTTCAACAGGAATGTGAGAAATTACAGTTATGCGGATTTAACTATTTGAAAATACGAACTCGTAATTATTATAAAATTATTATTCCCATATCAATTAATTTCTATATATAAATTATCTCTTCTACCACTTTGACATTATTATTTTTTTTTTTTTTTTTACGAACGTTCTTATAACATTTGTGTCAAAGAAATAATATAATATTAATAGTTAATAAACACTGTATAATAGTTTCAGTCGAGTTACATTTACATTAACAATTGATTTTCAAACGTGACTTTTTATCGTTGTTTGGCGTTTATAAAATAATAATAATAATTCTATTATAATATCTACTTAGAATAATATGAGCAATATGTGTCAATAAATTGTCAACAAAAATCTCTGTCCGTGTTTTTTAATCTATACTATTTACTATTATTAATTGTCAACAAATAATAATTATTTATTGCAATATTACGAGTTCGTCGGGGTGTTTAGAAACGCGTCTGATGATTTGAGAGAATTCTTCAAAATCATACAAAATAATATGTTTTTTTGCCCAATGTTTGAAATACAATGATTTGAATTTTGATGAAACTGTAATTTTATTCCCCCGGCGCGGGTTATTTATTCCGTTAAATGTGCACCTGGGAGCATTTCGTGAGTAATTTTATTCAAAAAATAAAAAAAAAAATTCAAAATACGAATTTAAATTCGTAATATGTTTATTGTTCATCGTCTAAATATAAATATTATAAATCATTATTGAAATTTCGTTTAATGACGATTATAAACGCATTATTTGTAAAAATGATAAAGTTAGAAAATAAAATGGCATTATAATTTATTATTTGATTTGACATTAAGTAAACACAAGTATAATTAAAAATACGAAAGAGCATTTAAATGTTTAAAATACAATTATTGGTAATTTATTCGAGAATCAAAATTTTGTTTTCAAATCTGCGTTGGAAATAAAACCTACTGATGAAAAGCAGATAGCACTTTCTTGTGCAATAAATAAAATAATATATTCCTATACAATGAAAATAATAACATGTTCCAGGCCACGGTACCTGCAGGTTCGAACGTTTCACGAACATACTTCTAAAAATGTAAATCGATATAATCGAATTAAACAATTCAATTACAATTCAATAACATGCATCGTATTCATAATAATATCATGTTGTACTGCTTTTGCAGTGTTCTATAGTTGTAGAAACTAATAACTTTATAATTGAACTCTATATCAGGAGTAGCAAAACTTTTTTTGATTATAATTAATGATTATGATTAAATGATTAGGGCTAGGGAATTATAGAAGTTTGCATGTTTTTCAATAATTGCTTAAAACATAGCTAAGTGATATAAAAATTTGTTTCATAATCATATAAATTTCTTTTTGCATATTTTGTATTTTTACGTATTATTGCATATTTTATTATACTTACATTTTAAGTGCATATTTCATATATATTTTTAAATCGGTATATGATTTTTCTTTAGACTTCGTAAAATATTATATATTTATATATATGTTGAAAAATAGTGTTTGGTTCATTCAAGGTAAAACGTGTTTTCCCCATTTGGCCGTTTCAGCGATAATTGAGATTATTATTTTTCGATAATATTATTAAAGATATTTCATTTTATTTACACGCAGAAATGTATGAGTGCTATACGGGTCTTAAGACACATTAATTTAATTTAATCAGTTTGTGATGGTTCGTCTTTTCGTTTGCAAGTTCGTAAACCGTATTATATAATACACGAGTATTACTATAGTATTACATGTGTCGTTTTCGTTATATTCGAATTTACCTATTCATGAGAAATAAATTTTAAAATGCCTAAAGTAAAAAATATGTATAGTCACTTACTTTCAAATGTTTCAGAGTTCGAAAGCTCGATATTTTTAATTGATAAATCAATACTATTTTGTAAACTTTGTAAAGTTAAAGTTACTGCAAAAAAAAATCTTACTGTTTTACAACATCTAAAAACCGAAAAGCATATAAAATCAATTAATCGAATTAATAAACGGAAAAAAGATAACAACTTCTTGAATTTAAAATACCATCCAAAAAATTTCAGTTTAACAAAGATCTTTGTGAAGTAATGTTATTTGCTAATATTCCTTTATATAAATTGTAAAATGTAAAATTTAGGAAATTTTTAGAAGAGTATACTCGAAAAGAAATTCCAAAAGAAGCTGAATAAAAAGTAGATAACTGTTATCAGGAAATTAAAAAAAATATACGAAATTACGTATTAAATAAAAAAATTTAGGTCTCTATCGACGAGACGACAGATGTCGAAGTACGTTTCGTAGCAAATGTTATTGTTGGAATTTTATTAACTGACGAACCAGCTAAAATATTTTTATTACATATAGAATAATTGGAAAAAGCCAATCACCAAACCATTTATACACTTTTTGATAAATCTATGAATATTTTATGGCCACATGGCGTAAGGCACGATAATGTTTGGTTACATTTGTCTGATGCCGCACCGTAAGGTATTTCACCGTATGGTGAAATCAGGAAAAACAATTCAAACACTATATTAAAAAATAATACACGTGACGAGTCTGGCACACGAATTTCATCGTGTAGCTGAAGAAGTTCGTTCAAATTATAATATAGTTGACCAACTAATACATAATGTTAAAAAATTGTTTTTGAAAGAACCATCTCGTATTCGTATATTTTAAAATGAAGCTCCCAATATCGCAATGTCACCGCAACTGATATTGACACGTGAAGGACGTGGTTTGATGCTGCCAATTATTATTGTCAATATTTTGAAGTTATTAAAAATATTCTAAACAAATTAGATGAAAACGACGAAACTAGTATCCAAAAAGCTATTGACATTTTTAAAAATCCTAATTTGAAAGCAAACTTAGTTTATATTTCAACTAACTATAATTTTCTTTTAACTGCGATCACACGTTTGGAAAAACAAAATATGATTCTATCAGAGTGTATTTCGCTCATTCAAACTGTCAAAGAAAAATCACAAAATTCACGAGATGAAACGGGAAAAGTTATCAATAAAAATTAGAAAATGTTTTCACAAAAAATAAAGGATTTCAAATAATGGAAAAAATTTCTAACATTTTAGATGGAATAGACTTTTCAATGGATAGACTCTCGAAGATCTACAAATAAATGACTTATAGTACTACAAATTCGTACCGATTACATCTGTCGATGTTAAACGTTCATTTTCGAGATATAAGAATTTATTGGCGAATAATCGACGTTCATTTACTTTTGAAAATATACGTACAATGTTAATCATACAATGCAATTCATTCGAGTAAGCATATTTACTAATATATAAATTAATAAATGTTTATTTGTTTTTTCTATTTAGGCAAGCACAATCTTAAAAAATTCGGATTTTATGTTTCGGAGTTAGATATAATATAAATATATATTGATTTTTTAATAATAACATGTCAATTTAAGTATTTTAGTTAGTTAATAAAAACAATATATATTAATATATAATAATATTTTGTGATTGTGCATAATTTTAAGAAATATTTGGTGTTTTTTTAGGGCATAAATACATGCATATTTTAAGGTTTTATAAAGCATAAAATCCCTAGCCTTAGTTGTGATCTATCATGAATATATTTTCCTTTTAAGATCGACTTCTATATAAAAAAAACATGTTTTAATTGTGTTTATGTATTTATAATATTATATTAAATGAATACAAAATAATTCGAACAATAGAAGATCGACTATGACATCGTTCGCAATCAATTTTATGGCCCTTCCTGGTCTAATTTTTTTGCCATCATAATAGAAACAAAAAACATGGGCACATAATATAAGTTTAACGTATTCTTATAAAAAATTTTGTCTGTATATAAAATATACATAATTTCTACGAACATTTATAAAAAAAATAGTAAATAATAAAATAAAAGTAACTTAATTAGTAAAAAAGTTGAGCATATTAATTTTTAAAAATTTTAATCCTAATATATAGTTTAATTTAAAAACATAATATGTATTTTCGTTTTTCCTTCAATTTTAATCATATTCATATTTCATATAAGTAAACATAAC
Source organism: Eriosoma lanigerum (assembly GCA_013282895.1). Classification (NCBI taxonomy): domain Eukaryota; kingdom Metazoa; phylum Arthropoda; class Insecta; order Hemiptera; family Aphididae; genus Eriosoma; species Eriosoma lanigerum. The sequence goes on from CM023357.1 coordinate 14,572,028, forward strand.
ATTTTAACATTATATTTTCTATAAAAGTAAATTATTTAACTTAACTAACTAAAAAAATAAAGAAAATAATAAAACTTAAAAAAAGTGGGAAGGTCGATTAAAGACGTTCCTCTTTCGTCCCTTCGGTCCTCGGAAAAATTAGTGGTTTATTATATTTAAGATTTGAATGCAATGATATTTCATTAGAATATACAATTCTGAGCGAAACTTAATATATTACAATATACTATACTGATAATCGATTTCAAAATTTTACCACGTGTGTAAATTACGAATATAAATATTTAAAATAAATTTCAAGTTCCTACGATCTAAACTTAATTAGTTATCAAGAAATAAAATAATGAAATCGTAATTTTGCTAATTTTCATGAACTTTTACTTTAAAAGCTTATAAAAAATATTTTCATTCACGATTATCAAAATATTTTTTAAAAAGATTAAGTATAGTTTATGTCAAGATTTCGATAAAATTTTCAAACCAATAAACCAAAAATTGCAGAAAATATTAAACATTTTTGGAAAAAAAAACCAAAACTCTATACATAGTCAGAAAATCAACCATTCTTTTCTAAATGTTTTCTTGTAATGAAGTTCACCTAAGTAAATACTCAAAAACATTTGAAAAATTTGAAAAATGTGCTAAATGAAGTACCAACTAGATGAAATTTACTACCGAAAACATACCCTACTTATGGTAATCAGTCCATTATTTCTACCCATAAAAGTGTCTTTCTACATAAAAAAAAAATATCTTTTTAAAACAAATACATTCCTTGTTTCACTTAGAATCTATAAAAGTAGCTTGTTATAATATTATAACATAATTAAAATTATTTAATTTTAACATTTATCTCGTTTTGCAGCCTTAAGAAACGTAGTCGTAGTACACTGAAAGTAGACTCTTATTAACTATAGTTTTGCCCCCTGCAGGTAATTATGCATATGCGTACGTAATATTTTAATTCAAAGTTATCTTTTATATTTAATTTTTAAATAAAAATTTAAATTAAGATTATTACTAATAATACCTATAAGATAAATTGCAATAGTAATAAATTATTTATAACAATATCCATATAGCTCAAGATAGAATTAATTAATTAGTAAAATATCACATTAATACGGATTCTATAAATATTCTAGATGCTTAAAACCATGATCTGTATGTCTCTGTTGGTGTGATAACTTCACTGCAAATGGTTAATAACTGACCACCGACACATCGTTGTCAAAACCTCAGCTATTGTCTATCATAATTGTGTTTTCGTTTTGTTATTTGTGGTTTTTAAGATATGAACAGCATCCATCATTTTAGACATCAACGGTTGTAATTTTTGATATAAATGAAAACTACATGTCCGTTTAAACGTCACTGCAAATATCATTACCTTAAGACTTAACTAAAAGTTGAATAGCTTGTCAATTACTTAGATACCTAAAATGAAAAATTATACGTTAAGTTAAAAACTACCTAACTACCAATTTTAATGTCAAAATTTAAGTTAAAATAATAAAGCAAACTTAACTTTATAACTTTTTTGTAATGTTTAAGGAATATAATTCCACTTTGACACTTATACGTCGTACCTATAATTAGAATAAAATATAAATGTGATATGTATTTTAGTAAAAAAAGGACGTTAAAACTCTGGTTTCTTTTCTCAACTTTAATTGTACTCTTATAATACATTGTCGTTTGTTAGATATTTTATGCATGCATACAAATTTTACAATCTACATTCACATTAATAAAAACACAAACTAGAAATATATCATTTTAAATTGTAATACGTACCCTGAAATTATATAATTTTGTTAGTTTGCTATGTTAACATAGGTGTACTCTTACTAAGTGGATTTATTATTAATGATTTTAAAATCTATAGTATTATTTTATTATACTAAATTTAAAAACTTTTTTTTTTTTTAAAAAAAAACAAAATATTTTATGTACTTTTTATGAAATAATTTATGACATTATAAAACAAAGTAGGTTACATTACATAAAATACAATTTAGTGTTATCGTATAAATGTTTTCAGTTATGTTAAAATTAAAAATTTAACACATATATGTTTTCATCATCAGTTTTGAATCCCAAGAGATATAACATAAGACTATTGTAATAGGCAATAGAAAACTGTTGTCGGATGTAAAGATATTCATATTTATAGTCTCGTGTCAGCATATGAAACAGTTTGATCTACGTACGTTACCCCCGCCACACCTATTTGATATTTTTGAAAAATTCTTTTTCGAGAATTAGGTACACATGTAATTTGTATGAAATTGTACGATTATCAATACAATTTGTTACTGCAGGATTTTAAGGTAATAAACTCTAAAAACATTAGATGGGACTGGAATAACGTTACACCAGCTCCACCCACAGTTTTAATGAGAGTTTTCTTAATTTTAGTTGTACCATTATTTAGTATGTAATTTGTATAGATTTGTACGATCATCCACGAAATGTGTACGTGTATGTTTTAGTGATAAATGCCCTTTTTGTTATATAATATATATTTTTCTTAGTTTGATCTTCTCCATAATTATCATACACTAATCACTTGTAATATAGAATAATTTAATATTTTTCTTTTTTTTACTATTATTGTTATATTTTTACATTGTACATGTAGTATTACAAATTATATTAATGATCTTACAAATTCATACAAATTACATACTAAATTATCGAAAAATAATTTTTCAAAAATATCAATTGGGTGATTGACGCGCATGTTTGATCTACACACTTTAAGTTTGAAATTATAATTTTTAATTCGAGCGAGATTCACTCAAGAGTAGTCACGTGCAAAAGGTGAACATTATTTTATTTTTTTTTTTCAACGTTGAGCCAATAGTAGTCAGCAACGTTTCCCATCCGTGCAATTGTGCTATATTTATAACCATTACTACTTATCAATAAAGTAATCGAAATTATGTATGCTGATTTGTGTGATCAAATCCATTATAGTGTAAATTTATTTAGCGAAATTTTAACAACTTTTCTCAATATTTATATTGTTATATTAAATTTTCATAAAAAAAAATTATCAATGTCACACGTCAATCCAAAAATTATAAGATTTAAATATTTTTAAGTACAAATTAAATTATTAATATTGTATACTGATTGATCAGGACGAATTCGTCTTACAATGGACACGAGTATTATTTTACTAAAAAGTTCTGATAGAGCGTTTAAAATGTACGAAGTTATGTTGGAGTAATTTATAATAAGTCAAATGATATGTTTCTCATCGTGAAGATAACTTTTTAATTCCCAATCTCAACACATTGGGAATTATACAAAATAAGCAATTAGTTTATTATTATATAACTATTTAAAAAATAGATAAGCTATGCACTATACAAATAATGAACTTATGTTCATCATCATTGATTAGTAATTACTGTGATAAATATATTTATAGACAGAAATGCAGGACTCTAGACTTTCAATTGTGCATATTTGTAAGGGTTTTTGTATTTTTTGCCATTTTTATAACTATTTCGATAATTTGTCCTAATCATAAATTAATTTGAAACAAAATGATGTACTAATATTATAGTGTATACATAATAAGTGACCGGTAAGCTGTGAATTAAATTCCTACTTACTAAAAATAAAATATAAACAAATTAATGACCACTCAATATTAACTCTTCACTTATGCATAGGTAAATATAATAGATACGTAAAAAAATCATATAGGTACAAAAATAAGAAAAACAGATTTAAATTATTAATAACTCTAAGGTATTTATATACAGAATTAAAGTTGTAAACATTTTTTTTTTTTAAATATTTAGAACATATTTTTTAGTTTTTTAGTAATATAAGTCTTTATTCCTGTTTATATAGGTAAGTATCTATTATTATGAATGTTTAAAACCAATAACATTATTACCTATATATTATAAAATATAATATTGGAAATCGATTAGCCTCGAACATATCGCACATATCTTATGCACATTTATGAATGGAAAATTCAATCGGTCTTTTTTCCCTTTTTTTTTGTTTTCCTTTTTTCCCTCTCTTTTTTTATTTACTGCCCTAAAGACTTGGTCATTGTCAAGGTTGTGTTTGTAGGTACCTTGTTATGAACATTTGAATTTTTATTCTTTTTTTTATCATATACACGCTCATAAATATTGTTCGTTTTCCATATAGGAGAGAATCGCACGGTACCAAGTTATATTACATTATTTTTCTTTCTTACCGCACCACATACAATCATACATTCATACAATGAGTTACAAAATATTATATTAGTTTAAAATACATTTATTAACGGCCAAATTTCCCTTTTTATACTACGACACTATATTTTTAATTTGATTTTTAATCATATTTCGCGATTTTATAATATTGTTGCGTGATATTCTTATAATTGATTATATCTATACCTATATGTATCCGTAATTACTATGTTATACAGTTAATATTAAACGGATAATATTGATCAGTATTAATAATTATTGTAGGTACTAATATTATTTTTATTAAATACATCTTAAAGTTAACTTAAAAATAACTATTATTGGAAGAAGATCATATATTATTCAATGTTATGAATATTTTCTATCCAAATAAATAAAAAAGAATAACTTGAAACAGGTGTTAAACATTTGTTAAAAAAAAAACGATTTTGTGTATATTTTAAACATCCGTGTAACTTGTTGAACCATATGTTAGGTTTATGACCGTAGAAAGTTGACACATTACAAAATCTTTGAACAATTATTCTAATCAGATGATATTGAGTATAGGGCTGCGATGTTAACAAATTACATATTGTATAGTGCACGCGTATACGTACCGAAATAATTAAAATCACGTAGGTACGCTAAAACCAGTATTAAATTCTAGCTATTCCAATAGTAGGTATGTGTACTCAAATACAAAGTCGTCAGACCGAAATAAATAGTGGCTGATATCTATTTACGTCAACGTAGTTATATTATATTATGAGTACATCATATCGCGATTGTTTAGTCATTCGTAGACGATCGACGATAAACTGTTTTACTTTCTAACAATAAATATATTAATGTGTATGAATAATAATAAGCGCGTATATTGTAAGTATATAATAATAATATACCGATGTCCTGGTTGTAAACTCTAATAACCACACTATGTTTGTGTTTGAAATTATTGAATGTTACATAATAACATGTTAGGTTAGGTTAGGCTACTTTAGATATGACAATAGTATGGACTATACTGAAATCATTGAGTCAAAAAGTGAATCACATTAAACACTTTGAAATTTTTAATAAAAAGAAAAAAACGGAAATCCAGGACCATAAGTTCACTATATCGCATAATAATGATGCGTGAAATTGTTAATTATTATGAAATTAAAAAATAAATGTTTATGAAAAAGTCACAAAAATAAAATTTATCTATTACTTTGAGATAAATAAAGAGTAAAAATAAATTATAATTGTTGAAATAAGAAGAAAGTGGAACGAACATATATTGAATCACTGCGACTAATTTTTCTAATGATAAATATATAAATATATAAAATATTATATCGAATGCATTATAAAAGATGAAATATTTACCATTAAAACCTTGAAATGTGGATATAAACCTTAAGGTATTAAATTTAAATAATTTTAAACAAAGTAGTGGATCTCATTGGTTTGCACAGTATAAAAATGGAAATTTTAACATTTTATTTTGACTTACTATATAGAATATCAATTCGTTTAAAATAATTTATTTACAACAATATAATTCACATTCAATATAATATTTGTATAATTCACCTATATTATATAATATGTTGGCATAGTTGCGTAAACTAAAATGGTAGTATTATTTTATAATAAGATCTGCAAAATATTAAAAACGAGTAAACAACATTAAATATCTTATTATAAACATGTAATAAATGCATAAAAAATAGGAAATATGTACATACTTTAATATTGATACAGACTTTAAAGTTTTAGTGTCAAAATTATATTTTAGTTATACATTTTCAACTATAATTTTACAAGTAGGTATATTGTATATATTAGATTCTGAGCGAAATGAAGAATGTATTGGTTTTACAATGATTTTTTTAATTTTTTTTTTTTTTTTTATGTATGAAGACAATTTTTTAGGTAGAAATAATTGGGTAGTAATAGGTCCGATTACTACAAATAGGGTATGCTTTCGGTAGTAAATTGCATTTAATTGGTACTATATTTAGCTCATTTTTCGAATTTCTCAAAAAATTTTCCTTAGGAAAAAAAAACTTACAAAATATGGCAGAAAATCGACAAATTACGGTTTCCGTTATTTTAAATAATTTCGTTTATATGATAACTAATTGAGTTTTGATTGTAGTGACTTGAAATTTATTTTGAATATTTACATAAGTAATTTACAGTCATGGTAAAATTTTGGAATGGATTATCAGTATAATTTATTGTAATATATTGAGATTCGCTCAGAATCGTGTTTTCTAATGCAATATCATTGCATTCAAATCTTAATTATAATAAACCATTAACTTCTCTGAGAACCAAAGGGACGAAGAAGAAACGTCTAAGATCGACCTTCCCACTTTTTATAATGTATAATATTAATAACAAATAACAATTAACAATACAAAGATTATTAGAAATATATATGTATTGAAAAAGTCAAACCACATTGCATTGAAATTAATATAAAATTATAATTATTTAATTCGCTTAAATAATTAGAGATACTAATGCAAAATATAGTTTTAGTGATAAAATTCATACAAATTAATTAATAATTTATAATATAGTTAAATTAAGATATAAATATATAAAAGATATATCTTATGTCAGTCAGAATGACTAATTCTGGCTAAGTTGTACGAGGTAATAAGAAATTTTACTCGTATTTAAACATAAATCCAGCAATAATCAGAATAATGTGAAGTTGACCCCCTACATGTTTTTTTATTATTACAGGCTCCACGATGAATTGCAAATTATTTCCTGAAACATGCATATAATTGCATAATAATTTCAAAATTTTGACACCATTTTGAAAAAAATTGGGCGAGGTGGAGGGTCCAAGTTCACGCACATTGGTAATAGGTGTACTACATACTTTTTTTTATCATTCAATTAGGTATTTAATTGAAATCAATGATTGTGTTTGATGAAATATTTTGATATATATTTAGGAATGTGTAAACAAGAAATAACAACAAGTTATAATAGATGCATGTATATAATATAATACATGCTTACACACATGATACCTATGTATACATTGTATATTCATTACGGCATTATTATGCCAATATGGTCACATTGTATCTAAACAAAAATTATTGTGTTTGGATATCCATACCGTGTTCAACATTTTCAATTGAATTTCGTATGCCTATGCTTGTTCAGTTTTCACTTTGTAACACTTATCTATTTTCCGAGCATCGGATTATATTGTAATCAGGGGCAATTCAAATGAGGAAGAGAGGAAAAATACGCATAATACGGTATTACATAAGAATTCATGAATACGTTCAAAAAAATATAAAACAATGTCGGAATTCAAAGTTAAAAATTAAAATAGAACGCTTATAATATATGTATTTAAGTATCTATCGGAGGAAAAAAAAATATCGCTGACATATTATTATTATTATAATAGGTACATAAAATATATGAAATGTTAAAAATATAATATATAATATATATTATAATTATTATATTATATATAGTATAGTATATTACATACTAATAACGTTTGTTATTTATACGGATTTCATTTATTGCTTAGTGTAAATTACCGAAATTATTTAAAAATATTATTTTATATGAACCATCAAAATTGTTTCATCTACCTATAAGGACAGAAAACGAAAATTGAAATTTTTGGGTAAAAGCATCATATAGCACTACAGTAACATTAATAAATTAAGCATATTATTATGAAATTTTATGTCATTCAACACATTATAATTTACATAATTTTTTCATTATTTTTAATTCATTTTAAATGTTAAATCGATATTATTACTTAGTATTTATAGTAGGTACAATTTTTTTTTAATTTTCCATGCACATTTTTGATCATTTTAAATTCTACATATTATTTCTATACTATTGTGTCTTTAAAAAACCCAAAAAATATTACGTTTTAACGATTTAATTCGATTGAGATTTTTGGCGTTAAAACATTTATGAAATAGTGCTAAAGTTAAACAAGATAAACAATTATTACAAATCCTATCCCAATGCATTATTTTCAATAGCGCATACTTACGCGTACTCTCAAATCATCCTGTTTAATATTATGATTTATTAAAATAGTTTATTTGTGTATTAATCGTACAACGATGTGTAAACATAGTGTGGAAGTATTATAGAAAAGACATCATTTGAATAATTGATTATCGCAGGTTGTTGGAATATAATATTTTCATTATAAGTAAATTAGTAAGTTTATTAAATTTTAAATAAATTCAAAAAATTCAAAAATTAATTCGATTGTATCATATAAACCGTAAACTGTAAGTTGTTTAATATACGTATTACGTGAAAATATTTAGAATTTGAGACTTAAGTAATTTACAATAAAAAAATTATAATAATTATATTTCATAGATTTTAAAATATTAGTCAGTTGGTATAACGCAATAAATTATAAGGATATCTCTTATTGAATCGCATTATATTCCGTACCTATCTTATTATTCATTAACTAAACTATTCTAACGTTTATCCATTATTAAGATGGTGTATAGAACATAACTACAGATGGTTCGACGAATAGTTGAATAAATTATTAAGTATATAGTATAAAAAGTTATTAAAATTCTTAAATCTATACTGATATAAATGACTGTGTGAAAATTAGTAAAAATTCGACATGGTATTTTTAAACAAAATAAATTGTAGACAAATAAGTTGGACAAATTTTGGTGACATATTATTATATTAAATATTATCGGTTTCTTCTGTGTTGTAAACTATAATATACCCAAACTTAATTATAATGTATTATTCTATCAATACGATAACACGTAACTTCATAATGTTATGTGTGATTAACACTCAAAACAAAAATAGTGTTTATTAACAATAATTTCAAAAATAGAAGAATAACAAACAAATAACATTTTTTTATATTCATTCAAAGCTTGTAAGTTATTTTTCGTCATAATAAACGCATACGGGATACGCATTGAAGGTATTTTACCACCATATTATTATAATTATGTTTTATATATTTTTGAAACTTTTTACTGCATAGGTATTTCTTAATTTTTTTTTTTTTTACTTGTTTTTATATGTTAGATAGAATTCAAAAAAATATAGTTGATCATTGTGATTTTTTATTAAATATTACACAAATATAACATAATCATTGTAACAATTCATTCATAGTACTACATATACGAGTATATCGGTTACGGGCGTTATATCTAGCTGCGATTACAACTGGTTAAATAAATAAATACTAAATGAAAAACAAAATTAATTTTAAGCACATATTAAAATTTGCTTGAACATCTATAGTTTTTTTTTTCTAGAACACAAGTCTTATATCAATCATATAGGTATTAATAAAATTATTTTACCCTTTCAATTCGGACTCTTACGGGTTTTTGGTCGAAAATCGAAACCTCAGAAGGTACATAATATATTAGTTGTATACTATTATTGCGCTTAGTCGCGTGGAATAAACGTTGCACAATAGAAAATTAAACAGTATAACTGAGATTAATCATTGATATATGCTATAGAACAGACCTAGGCGACTGTGCTATTAGACGTTCGATAAACATAATATAAGCGTGAGCGTCTAGTAATTTATTCAAAACCGATCATCGTGGATTAAAATGTCATAATATAAATCGTTATTTTTATGTCCAAACGATGATCGAAGATGGACGTTCGATCTTAAACATTGAATATACATAATTTATTCAGTCCTTGGTCATTTTGGTTGCGAAAATAATACGTAAACTATACGCGGCTGCAACGCGTTTTCTTTTTATTATTATTATTACTATTAAAATGACTAAATCGTTATTTTCCAAAAATATCGTTTCAGATTTGAATAACTTTCGTTAACTTATGTACACTGGTTGATGTCATACTATTAGGTATGCAACCACAAAACTCTCTTGAGAAGAACACTATTAATTGACAATATTTTTTTTTAGTGTGTACACTTTACGCAACGAGTAGTGCCTATTCATTATAAAATAATAAATAATAAAACATTATAATTATATAATACGTTATAAATGGATATTATTATAATAATTGCTACTAAAATTATTACTATACATACCTATATAGGCTATATTATGATATAGTTATATTTGTTATATGAATATATTATGTTGAATATTCATTAAAAATTTTAATTTAAAAATATGAAAAAACAGCAAATATGGTTGGAAAAGACAACGTTTAACGATGTTTTAAGTAAGAAAGTGTTATTATATTTTGTCCGTAACGGCGGGGGAATATTTCGTATTTAAATATTATAAACTGCAGTCAATAATATTTTTATTATAGTTAGTATATATTTATACTGTGAATTTATAATATAGTTCTACAAACTACAAACTAATGATTAACTGTAACTGTTATACATTTTATACGTAGCTAGGTATCTATTTAAATCAAAAGTATCAAGGACATTGATGTTCTAGATTATATTAGGTAATATTTTTATTGTAATATTTGTTAAATATTTATAACATCGCTATAAATTCTAGATTAAAAGATGATACAGGATTGAATAAAGTGATTTAATTAATATAAATATGTTTAATTCATAGTTTAGCAATATTTATAATTAAACCATTACAAATGCTTTCCATTGAAATAGGAAGCTGTATATTGTTGGAATATAACTGTAGTTTTTCATTAGGTAGGATAATATGAAATATGCAAATTGAATGAAATATTTATAACACGATATATGATTTGAATGGAAATATGAGTTAATAGGCGTGCGCAGAATTTCATTGCCGGTATTGCTGATGTAAATTGTAAAGGTTATGAGTTTTATGGGATTTATAAATAATATTAAATTAAATAACTCTTATTTTGGCCCTGTACATTGCAAATTTAGAATTTTTATACAATTAAAATATAAAAAAAACGTTCCTTTTGTTCTTTGAATTTATGTTATTATTTACAGTAAATCGAAATAAAATCTTACATTTTACTGAATATTTAAGAACTTAATAGTTATAAAATAAATTTAATATATATATTCAATAAATAAATATGTTATATTTCAATGAACTTGACGAATAAAAATGATTTTTTTGTTTTGTATATTTAAATAAATAATGAATATCAAACACATATTAGAGATCGTATAATTTATTAAATATATGTTGTACATTCAAACATTTAATTCTTATATTTTTATATTAATAAATACTATAGTAAAAATATCTGTATTTATTTTATATAAATTATAAATTGTGTATTTCAATGATAAGGTTTTGAATTATTTTTCTTAGCACAAATATATAAATTACCAAATACGTATAAATATATTATAGATGTACCTGTATTAGCTGTATGATACTATATTTATATTGATTCAGTTAGTATATTATTATATTTATAAAATGTAACATAAATAACAATAAATTATCTTTGGTTTGTATTGGAAAATAAGGCTGCAAAAAACTATTTTTGTAACAAGTAATAAATTGTAAAAAAAAATTTCAACCATTTTAAATAAATTTTAATATTGTGTAAAACTATAAATATAATATATATATCAGAGTCATCAGAATTTCATGATACAAAAACGGTGGAATTATATTATTAATTGTGTATCATTATTATTGTAATATTATATCTGATCACCCTATATATATTCTATTTGTCATTTTAAATATGTACTTACACTTTTTTGCAATTATTTAAAAATTCGATAAAATTAGATTTATTCCTAAGAGGTACTAAAAAACCAGCTTGATACACTCTAGAATTTCACATTGAATATAGTCATAGGCCGTGACTTAGTCTTATTCTAAATTAATACCTTATATATATATTATATTCTTATAATACATGTCATGTACGATATAATATTATATAAAGCGATGCGATTATGTCTTATATATAAATAAATAGTAAATACTTAATAATTACAGTATTTCTTCTACACAACATTTTCCATTAAATTCTTAAAATCGTAATATCCTTTTTATATTTGATATTTTTCAAGACTAGAAATAAGTGGCTCTGTCGGCTTAGAAATCGTATCACGAGACAATTGAATAATCATAAGTTGTTAGTCTAAAAATAAAAATCCGACATACAAACAGTAATATAAAATAATTAACATTTATTGAAATGATGTTGGTAACATTTTCCGATTTATAAATTAATCAGTATAATCGCTAACTATTATATGAATCGACGAGCTAGACAATAATAAAATAGTTAAATATATATATATATATATATATATATGCCCGACGCGACTTAAAAACCACACACTCTTAACACAATCGGTGTTGGCCTAAAATCGATCTGAATTTACTAAATAGTCGTGAATCACACACACTCACACACACGACACACAATCGCGGTTTGTTTCTTACTTTTTTTTTATTATTTTTTTTTTATCAATCTTTTTCTCTCTATGTATGTGGACTTACCTCAAACTTTCCCTGGATAACTTTTGCGTTTTTCACTCACGCTATTTCTCTCTCATTCTCTCTCTCTCTCTCTCTCACTCTGTCTCTCTCTTTCATTCTCTCTCTCACTCTATCTCACACACACACATACATACACACATACACAACACACAGTATCCGTGTAGCGATGCAGTTCGTTTTTCTATCACCACAGCATGCAGGTTAGGTTAAGTTAGGTTTGGTTAACCTAACATGGTTAGCAGCACGCTATTTAATATAATATATAGTATACACGTATATTATAATATACGTCATTATCGAGCACGTGTTCATGGTTTTTGCAAACTCCTGAGCCTGAGCCGGAATGGATAAGTGACGAACGGTAGGGCCAGGTTGCCCTTAGGAACGTCGTACGACACGTCTTCGACTGGCGTCAGCGTGTACTTGTTTAATAGTGTGCCGATGGTGCAGAATGACACCAGTTGCACCAGCTTGTAGCCCATGCACGATCGTTTGCCGCCGCTGAACGGTATGAAATATTCCGGTTTTTCTAAGCGACCTTCCGCGTTTATGAACCTCTCCGGACTGTAGTGTTCAGGATTGTTCCACAATTCCGGGCTCATGTGAAGGCTGTAGTTGTTCAAGAACACCGTCGTGCCTTTCCGTATCCTAACTCCTGCGAAACAAACGGGTACAATCGTTTTTATTATAAATTCAAATAAACGAAAATGACGCGTTCGATCGCGATTTTTGTTCGCTTTTCGCGTGTAAAAGCGTGCGAACAAATATTAGAGAAAACCAAACTCATTCGACTTACCATCGATTGAAGTATCTTTGTTGGCCAAATGCGGTACGATTGGCGAAGCGATCAGTCTCAGAGATTCGTAGATCACGGCCTCGGTGTACGGCATCTGCGAACGGTCGGCAAGCCCGACGGAACCGGAAACGCGAACCACCGCGTCTGCCTCGTCTTGGATGCGCTGTTGCACGTCCGGTCTGTCCACCAGGAACCCGAGCGTTTTGACGATGAAGTTCGTGATGGCCGCATGGCCGCCGATGATGTCCTCCAGCGAGTACAGCCCGGCGTCCAGGTCGAACCCGTCATCACGTTCCGATTGCGCGACCGCGTCCAACAGGCTGTCGACGAAGTCGACCGGCTGCGTGCCCGGCACCCACGCCGCGTGCCGCCGATCGAACACCTCGGTCACCATGAAGTCGCGTATCGCCGTGCTCCAGGCCCGGATCTTTTTGAAGTGCCACAGGTACAGCGGCCTCAGGCTGGGAAGGAAATCGCACGCCGAGCCCTGGTTCACCTCGTAGAACACGTCATCGAAGTTGCGCACGAATTCCCGGAACCGGCCGTACGACCTGGAGAACCGCGTGGAACAGAAGTACGACATGAACACGTTGGCGCAAGTGTGCAGCAAAATATTCTTCAGGTCCACGCGTCCGGTGTCGGCCATGCAGCTTATGGCGTCCAACAAGTCGGTCAACTCGGTTTTCAGACACTTGTCCAGACGCGTATACATGTTGGACGCGGTGTTTGGGAAAGTGTGCGCTCTGAGCAGCTCCCGTCGTGTCTTCTGTAGCTGTGACCAGTCGCAAAACGCTAAAGCTACGGATGAGATGGACGGAAAATCGATATTAATAAACTATTGGTTTTGTTTTTAGGTTTTTTTTTTTTGTCATTCGTAAATCATAATACATAACATTTACGACGTGACGTAATCATATCGTGATGTGTACTTACAGTTGTTTTTGTCGCCTTTGAACAGTTGATTGAACCGATGAAACGACGGTCGGCTGTCGAAATAATCGCCTTTGATCATCAGCACCTCGCGGATGTTATGCAATCCGTTGACGACCACGCACGGTACCGAGCCCAGATCCATGCGGAACACCGATCCTAGGTCGGCCATAATCTCGTCGAACACCCGGTAAGGCACCTTGTAACGGGCCATCAGGTACAAGTGTCCGATGATCGGCCACGCTTTCGGCGCGGGCGGATCGACCAAGTCCAAGTTATTGACGTGCACTTGTTTCGCTTTCAGTTCGTCCCGGATCAGGAACAACAATACCGCGGTCAACACGAACAGCAACAGGTACGTTAACGAGCTGAACATGAACTCCATCGTGTAATAATTATTATTATTATTATTGTAATAGACTATAATGTGTTTTGCGTTTTTCTGTTTGTTTTAAACCGTTGTTTTCAATTAAATAAAATCGTTCGCGTCGTTCCGGTTCGGTAAGATCATATAAATAAATAGGTAGGTCAATAAAATATGTATTATGTCTTTCGATCGTAAGTATATCGTATTCCGGCACCGTTAGTAACAATAAACAAATATTTTATATATTTATATGGTTTGTTTGTATAAGTGTGTGTGTGTGTGTGTGTGCGTGTGTGTGTGTGTGTGTGTGTGTGTGTTTAAGCGAGAGTGTGTGTGTTGAGCTCTTGCGCTCGACAAATTGGTGCGTGTCACGTTCGGATTTTCCTTTTATACGTCCGCGCGGTCAGGAGTCAGCTGACTGCGGAGAGCGCATTCGACGTAAGGACACATTACATATTATATATGCATATGTGTGTCGGGGTGATTTCCATTGCAAATCAGCATTTTTTTTCCCTTTCATCCTGTTGCCCACCCGTGTTCACCTATACAAGCTACGATATTATGTAAAACGCCGTGTTGCTTCGGCTAGACGCGCGCGCGCGCGTGTATACTGGAAACGGCCATCTTTGATCGCTGGCGCGCGCGTGACGTAATCGCTATACGCGGATGTAGCTCGTTGGGATTTAATCATTTCGATGTTATGATATTTTATGTTCCAAACGAGCATATAATAATAAAATAATAATAATAATAATAATAATACTAATAAGAATTTAAACGAACGTCTACAATAATGCAAGATAAACCAAATAATAATATCATTTAGTACTCGAAGGTATTTGTTATATTATTATTATTATTGTTATGCAAAACGAAACTTTTTCATTTAATTACATTGTTGGGGCGACTAAACCAATTGTTTTATATGAGCCTCCCCCCCCCCCCCCTCGATTGAAAATATGCACGCTAAAATTTGTTATTTCTTTATTCGATTAGGTATATTCCGCAGGATAATATTATAATATTATATTATTTTGATTTCGTTCAGGTAACAGCACCGTATATTATTATGAATTTAACAGAGAAATAATTTCATACGAAACAAAATTATAATTGATTTATTACTTTAATTCTGTTGGGCAACTATTAACCGATGTTTTTCAATTAAGACAGTTAAATTGGATTGTAAAAAAAAAAAAAAAATGATAAAGTTATATGTTATTATGTTAATTATGTTTTATAATAACATAGTTAAAAACAAAAAAAAAACAATCAACTCGTGTCAAGTTTATTTTGAATTGTATTTATATATATTATATAATATTTTATATTTTTCTTCGCCACTATTTATCCACTATTTATGGGATCGATTGGTTTAAATAAATATATATAATCAATGACAAAATATATTTATCGTGTGATTAAAAATAATAAGCATATCTTATTACAGAATGGTTAAGTTTTTAAAATGTAGTCTAAAAATGTAGGTATATAAATGTAAAATTTATTTTTATTGGTTATATAAAAATCTAATACGATTGTTTTTTTATTAACTAGTATCGTGTCATTTTATTATAGGTATTATCATTTATTACGGCCTATTTTTTTTTATTTTGATTCAATACCAAATTCCCATAACTAGTTGGAAGTTCAACTCTTATTTAATCATTCAACGGTTTCATAAGTTTTTCTTACGGGAAGAAAAACTACTAAAAAATAGCGAAAAATCGGCAAAATTACGGTTTCTGTTATTTAAATTTTTTTAATTTCGTGATAACTAATTGAGTTTTTATCGTATGATCTTGAAAACTTTTTTGAGTATTAACATAGGTACAAGTGTAGTAAAATATTGAAACGGGTTGGTTTATGTTTTGGCCAAGTAAAAGAACTTTGAACTTTTTCCGAAAATGTTTAATATTTTCATCAATTTTTGATTTATCGATTTGAAAAATATATCGAAGTCTAATGATATACTACTAAATACTTTTACAAAATATTTTCAAAATTGTGACTGACAATTTTTTTCATAAGCTTTTAAAGCTAAAATTCCCGAAAATCGACAAAATAACGGTTTCATTATTTAATTTTTTTTTTATTTCATGATAACTAATTAGGTTTTGATCATAGGGACTTGAAAATATTTTCGAATATCAATATAGGTGTTCTACGTTAGAGAAAAAAATTTGGAAACGATTAGTTGATTTTCTGATTTTTTGAAGTATTGAGCTTCAAACTTTTTCCAAAAATGTTTAAAATTACCTGTAATTTTAGTAGAATTAGATAATATTTTTTAATTTTTTTTGTCTGAATACACTTTATCGGGTAAAAATAATGGTCCAATTACCACAAGTAGGGTATCCTTTTAGTAGCAATTTGTATCCAGTTGATACTTTATTTAGCTAATTTTTCGAATTTCTCAACAAGTTTTCTTTAGGAAAAGGAAAACTACCAAATAATGACAGAAAAACGTCAAAATTTACGAAAATCGTAATTTTAATGAAATTGATTTTAGGTTTTTCATGACAACTAATGCAATTTTGATACATAAAATTTTTTTTAAGTTTTCTCATAATTATTTTACTTTACACACGTGGTAAATTTATGGAATAACCTATCAGTTTAATGTATTGTATTATATTGAGTTTTGCTCAAAATCGTATTTTCTAATTTAGTCCCGAGGACCGAAGAGACGAAGAAGGACCATTCAAAATCGACCTTCCAACTTTTTTTATTAATTATATAAATATTTTCCGTTCTTTTTTAATATATTTGAGTCAACGTATTTCATTATCAAAATAAATATATACATTTATTTGTTTATATAATGTGAACAAGTGAAAATTAACATTAGGTATAATTCAAACTCCTACTTCTTTATTAATATTTTGGAAAAATACAAATTATTTCATTAAGTTTATTTTATCTGATAAGTATGAAAGGGGACTGTGTACCATCAAAGACTGTCAGTTTGTGAGTTCAACTCAACAAGAGTTATCGTCTTATCGGTTCATATCAGACTATACAATTGATATTTTGAATCTAAAGATTTACCTGCATCTGCACACAAACACACACAGGCGAATCAAACTTAGTCATAAGGCAATTGAACCTAATCGGTTTACCAGAGCATAACTAAAGTACGATAGCTCAAATAAAAAACATACGTCGACGTGATATTATTTCTCATGAAAGCTATAATATGTGTATATTTGATTCAATTAACTATAAATTAAATTAATATAATTTATGCCTATTGTAATGGTACCGTTTATCTAATGAACGTTCGTCGATATATTTGTTTAATGGAATTCTGAGAATATAGTTGGCTAAGATATCTCTGCTCTAGAAAATTTAAAGTTAATTTGTAATGTCTCCGAGACACTACCAGAACTCGTATTAAATATTAATTCTAATAAATAAAACTCTCAAATTAGTAAAACAATGGAAAATATATTTTTAGCAACAAAATTTCTATATAAATATAAACATAAATTATACACCTGATATCTAGTTACTAGCGATTGACCAATTGTTATCCGGATGACAGGTGGAGACAACACGCACAAATAACGTTTATTTAAAATAAGATATTAAGTAATATTAATATAAATATAAATTATAATTAAAATTTAAACCTCAAGTAATCACGGTAATAATTTGACTCGCTTATTTATCTTGTGTTGTATGTTGCGTCTCCCCATCTGTGATATGTGCTGGAATCGGGTGGCTAAAAATATATGCCTAATTGGCAATAATTGGAGAAGCCGTTTGGGTCGCATAATGTGATCTTAAAACTATATATATATATATATATTGTTTTAAGCTTTTACCTATTTGTAATTGACGATTGTATAAATATGTATATATGATTATAAATGTTTATACTTTGATAAAAAAATAAATGTTTTCTTACCCCAAAACAGACACGCTAAGATATCCTAGATCAATAAAAATGTATTTAAGTTAAATTAAATCAGTGTTGTGAAAGTTTTTTTTAAAAAAATCTCATTCCACTTTTAGTTTCTTTTTTTTCATTTTAAAATAATACTGTTTAATTTATAACGTTAAGTAAAGAACAATGCCTAAATTAAATTACAACTAAAAATTAAGACTCTGCAATTAAAAAACAACGAAGCAGTTCGTGAAATAAACGAAGGCGAATGTAAAATTAAATTAATAGTCTAAACACTAGTGAAATTAAAGGCAATTAAAAAAAAATTACAATGAAAAGTAAAATCAAATATTGAGATTAAAAAAATATAACTGTTAAAAAAAATGTTTTTCTATAGAAAAAAGTTGAAGAATTACAGCAGGTAAATGAATTCAACTGTATTAAAATACATTTTCAGAAAAAAAAAACGTAAAGAGAAAGAATGTCAATTAAAATAAATTAAACAGTTGTCATATAAAATTTATCAACTCAAACAACAACTTGAAGTTTGTTTTTTTTCCGTGAGTAACGACTAGAAAACGTATAGAAAAACAGTAATCAAACATAATATCCACGTTTAAAAATTCTGTAGAAAACTTGTGTTATTGTTATTTATAACTTATCTAAAATAAAGTTGAATCGGAACTAAAAAAAATTTAATTTAAACTTGGTAAATTATAAGTCAAGTCAGAGGCGCCATTTGGAGTATCACAGGGTATATGAGCGGCCCTATTTTCCCCGAATCATAGTATATATATAATCATAATTGGCCTGCCTAAATTTCATACTGGCGCCGATGCCCAATGTCAGAATTAAATTGAATTAATTAATTAAAATTATTAATCACTAAAATTAAAACTATTATTAAATGTTAGAATTGGGCTTATAGATGACAGTGTAATCTAGATTACATAACAGCATATTAAATATATAATATTTTAATTTTCATTGTTTTAACTGTGGCCTGGTCAAAAATTTGGCAGCCCTATTTTAAAACTGAAATGGCGCCCCTGAGTCAAATGTGCAAAATGTCAAGAGTTAAGATATCTGAGGACATTAAAGTTAGAATAATATTTATTACTTATATTATTATCTAAATACATAAATATATAAAGTTATACAAACGTAATTATATATTATTATGTACAAATTAAAACTAAAACTATACAAATTAATAGTAAAATATATTGGTATAATCTTAAAATAGATTAACATTGTATTATCATTTTCTTGGTTGACTATTTGTGTACCTAGTTAATTATTTGCAGAATTCTATGTAGGAATTTCGACTATAGTTATATAATTCGTTAATATGAATTTAATGTATTTTAACGTAATTTTGAACGTTTTTTAACCTATATTATTTTTTGTGTTAATTAAATCGTTATTATCATTTTATTATATATCTAAAATGATAATCCCAGGTATACATTTTACGTAAAAATATGTATGCAAATAATTTAGACTAAATGTCATATTTTAAGATTTCTTCAAAGTTGTTGGTTAAGACTCCATAATAATTATAATATAATAATTTTTAATAATTCAAATAAATATCATAGGATTAATATAATTTGTACGTATATTTTTATATAGGCTAAATATTATAATATAATATAATACAGATAGAGAGTAAGACAAACTTTAAATATTGAGGTTTTACTTAGACTTTAATGAGATATACTTATATTTATTAAATTTCGATTATTTTAACAGTCGCAAAACTATAAAATATATTAACCTGTTAAATTATGTATAGACTAGAGCTTTTTAGTAAAAAAGGCTTGAACCGTATTACTAAAATATATACCATTTTTAATAATCACACATATAAATACTAAAAATAGCAAAATATTTTACGGAGGGCTAAAATGATTTTGATAGAGCTAAGCCCTCCCCTCCATATAAACGTCTATGAAATTATGAATGAAAAATTGTAATAATTTTATTTTCTATGAATATGATTATGCAATAATTATTGATATATCTACATAATGTAGTTATGTGACGAACTATTCGAAATTCAAACCGAACTTTCGTCCTCATAATTTATTTCGATCAATGAATTTTTCATAATTTTTTAATTTTTAATAATTCAATTCGATTCGGGTTCAGAAAATTTGTATTTAGTTTGGTTCGGATTCTGTTCGAACTAAATTATTAGTTTGTCACATAATAATAAAACTGTAATTAAATTAAATGCACAAAATTTAGGATTATTCGTGAAAAAAAAAAATAATAATAAGTTAAAATTATTAACACAATCAGACTGTTAAAGTTCAATAGACTTGCTCCGAATAGATATAAAAAAAATAAAAAAAAAAACAATAAAAGAAAATTCCTAATGTAGCACTTTATAGATAAACGTTGTTATAGATTTGATACAAGTTACAGGCATATAGCGGTGACACTGTCTCACACAACAGTCGGTAAAATTCGAGTTGAAAATAGATAAAGCGTTATTAGGAATTTTTGTTCGATCATAACCATTTTGCATCATTTCCTTTCGTCGTTATCATTTTATACTCTCGTATTACTTACTCTACGGGGTGTCGTATTTTGTTGTACGCGATCTACACTGGACATGCGGATCGATCAGACTCATACAAAGTTAGATAAATAATGGATATAAAATTCAAAACTAGCGTACGTTTCGCATTTCTTAGCATTTTCGTAACGTTAAATTCCTATTCCTGTATGTGGTCACGTACGCGTTCGCGGTGGCCTAAACGTATTCGTACGTACAACGCGCGCGTGTATTATTATGCACGCGCAAATTTGACCTACGTAAAATATAATATATTATAAGTAGTTCACGGCGACGTTTTGAATATTATTTCATTCCACGAACCTATCTTGGTTTCGCACTGGTAATACCCCACATCGGGTATATACCTGCACAATAAGTGTATCCAATGCAACCGTATTATAACGGTACGCCATGCATTTATGCGTGCGCCACATACGATAAATTATATAAATAGAATATTAAGCTTCTGATATTAATTATTCATTCGGAGGCTGTCATGCCGATATTGATGTTTTTGACATGTTTGTGTCAACGTCAGTGCATGATATTCCGTTACAATACGAAAATAGTTCAATACAAATAATGAATTGGGTAATATTATAATAATAATTACAAAGAAAAGCTTTTATTATAATAATAACGGTCGTGATGTTTCAGTTAAACTTTTATATGAATGTAAACATAATTACTTTTACTATTTGCCATTGTAAAAACTAACGATTAAGTATAGTTTTTTTATATACATAAAAAATACATATTTGTATATTATCACAAAATATATAATTATAAAACAATAATTTACAAATATCATTAGAATTAATTTTATTACTATGAGTGATTCCTCCGGAACATTCAGGCTGTTAGTCTAAAATAAACTGTATTATGAACTTTTATATTTTTAAGTATTTAAATTTATGTTCAGACTTTGTAAATTATTTTACGAAAATTAAGAGATTAGTGTCTCTCCAAATTATATAAGTAGCATATTATAGTTGATTTATAACCAACGACAAAAATAAACTTCAATAACCAATTAAATGCATATACCTAGGTACATTATTATAATAATATTATACGTTTACGATCGGCGTACATATTATTTAGTTAATTTAGTAATTTTGGTGGAATAACGTATCTTTTAGACACACGAATATATTAATTCCATCATAATAATATTACATAACATAATATTAATTTATTATTCCAAACATCGAACCGGGTTTTTTTTTTCATTATTATTGTTACATGCTTGTGACGTATGACGTATTATATATATCATACCACCACCCACAATGTCTATACATTTGGATAATATTATGGTAGGTAGTACCTACTGTAAGGTATATTATAATATTTTCGTATAATATAATATTATTAGGTCAGTTCGAAACGCGAGATAATATTGTGCGCATGCGTGCGTTTAAGTTATGGTAGGTAACGATATTATTATCATTATTACTAGGGTTTACCAATTTCCAAATTCTTAGGTAGAATGTACATGACACTTTGAAATTATATATTAGTTACACTTTTCATAAATCCCAACAAATGGTCAATGGATCTATATATCTATACCAATTAAAGTTGAGATCAAAACATTACAAAGGTCTCAAATGTATTGTAAATCAATTGTTTGTAAATGCAAATAAAAAATTTAATGATTTAGAGAAAATTGAAAAAAAGACTATGATACTTTAATAGAAACTAGTTTGGCACAGTTGAGAATAAGAATATAAAAAAACATTTTGATGAGTTATTTGACGAAGATATTTCAATATATCATCAAAGTTCAAAATTTAAAATAGAAGTATATAATATTGTAATGGATAGATTAATCATATGTATGGAAAAAATATTTAATACAAATTCTAAAGTTTACTTAGATTTATCATGACTATCACCACAAAACTTCCAACAAATTCATTCTGGTGCTGTTTTAGTGTACTTATGAAATACAAATTGTATTGTGATGCATAAATATAGTAAATTGACATTAGCATACAAATATCCTTTTACTCTTCCTTCAACCCAAGTAAGTTGTCTTTTTATAATATTGAAATTGTTTTGTAGTTCATTGGAAATATACATACATTCGCTTCTACAATAGATGGCATGTAAATATTATTTTTTAATGCTTAAAAATAAAAAAACTTGGCTTAGAAGTACTTTAAGCCAAACGAAATTTGATGCTTTTATGGTAATTGCCATGGAGAAAAAATTTAAATAGCTATGATGTGGATGTAATATAACAGATACAATAAAAAAAATAGTACTTTACTTAATAAAAAGTTAACTTTTTAATTTAATTTGCATGGAAATATAGCTATATAATATATATGGGTGTATTATGTACAATTAACTTTGAATATTTATTAATAACTTTTGCATAATTTTATAATTTTTTATCGATATCTTAAACAGATATTATAATACATCAGCAAATAATACTACTACAATTAATAATAGTTTAATTTTTAATTTGTATGTAATTTATTTTAATTTTTTTTTTAAATCCTATTTATACTTGTTTAATTTTAAAATCAATTGAATTAACATGAATATGTTCAGTTGTATACATTTTATATTTTTACTGCATATTTTAATAATAATAAGTGCATATTATAAATGCATGCATATTTTGTTTTCAGTTAATATAATATCGTACTTTGTTAAATAACATAAAATTATATTATAAATTTCAACATTTTACCCTAATGGCTATTTTTTTCTCCCACATTTATTTTGTATTTTATAATATCATATTATGATAAACGAATAAAAGCTAATCTATATTCCCGAGTTTTACATTTCGGTAGAATAAAAAAGCCGTCAATGATCGAAAGCGTTGATCGATTTTTAACAAGTGTTCGCTTGTTTTGCATATTTCATTATGCTTACCTATTATTAAATTTGTAATTGTATTTGTTCTTATTATTATTATTATTATTATCCTTTAAATGACTTTACCTAACTAATATGTTGATTCAATGTCAGAATATTATTACTTTTTTACCTTTAAAATTAGATATTTACACATTTAATAAACATATCTATTAGGTATTATTTTGTGAGAGAAAAAAGTGAGCTACGATATTTAAGCTCGTAGGCTGCTTTTTTGGCCAAACACTATTACATTATTTTTTATTACACCTTTTATTACATACAATACTACAACGATGTTTGGTTATATATGGTAGGTTAGTGGCGTATTTAGACCCTATTTTTGGGGGATTTCTTTCCCTCCCCGTTAGTACGTAAATTGGAAAGTAATTTAACTTTATGATTAAATTGATATTGATAATATATTTACTATGGAAGAATCAACATCGCAAAATTATTAAAAATTAAACATTTTATAGTGAATTAGATTAGAATTTTAAGTTATATTTTCAATTTTTTAGAACATTAAAATATACGCTATAAAGTAGCTGCAATATTAATAATTCGCATAATTTGTGTAAAACTTGTGGACGTAATTCAGAGTACTATTTTATTATTATTATTATTATTATTATTATTATTATTATTAGCATAAAATCAATTAATTTAAAAATGTACAGTAGTTTACATTATCACTAGTTATTTAGAAATAATATTATCGATCGATTTCGGCTTAAACCCGTTTCGATCGAATTTTCAACAGTAGGTATTATGGCATTATACTACGTCATTGGAATCTTACGTTTTGTAATTTCACCAGTGTTCGTGAAAAATTCAAATATAATCGGTACAGACTTTCAACAAAAAAAGTAAAATGTTTAATTCATTAATTATTCGAACCTTTGTTCTCGTATTTTCTACATGACGTTCAATTCGCGAAATGTAGAACATAACATCATTACCTACTCTTTACACTCTTCCTAAAACGAAATAACAGTCGTTATTTGCAATACTGTGTTGTAAAATATTTGAATACTTCAAAATATTCAATGTTTAAAGTATTTTATGTTAAAATATTAAAATATATCTGAATACATTTTTATGTATATTAATAAAATTATAAATTATATAAAAATAACATTATTTTTGAAAAGTAGTTGAGTATTAATAAATATAATCCGTGTAAATATTGTTTTAAATAGATATACTTATTTAAAGAATTTGTTACAAAATTATTAATATTTATTTAGTAGATTAGGTTAGGTGTAATTTTATAAATATATTTTTTTTAATTCTGATATTAATTAATCAATCGGTATAAATAAACAATCTGTTAAACTATTTTGCAATAAGTATTATTACGAGTATAATGGCGATTTATGATATAAATGTATTCTAAGCTTCAAAATTATTCTTCTGCGTATAGTAATTTTGCACGTTAAGAATACGAAGACTGGGCAAGACTGGCAATGAAATTTTTTAACCAAGTTAAATTAAGTTGATTGACATATATTGGAAAAAGTTTACAGTTAATAGTTAAATAAAAACTTTATTATCTTAGTCAAGTTAATAGTTTAGCCTACAAAATAATTAACTTATTTACTTTAGTTAAGTTAATTTTAATTTTATAAACTTTATTATATATATAATTTAGGTGTACGTTTAACAATTAAACCCATATGATAAATTTTCAGAGGGCTCAGGGAGTATGCGTTCAAAAAAATAACATTTAATTAATGAACTTTAAAAACAAACCAAACATCTATTAAAATTATCATTTGTGTCTAATTGCGTGATTATAATGGCACACGGTAAAATAAAATATAAAACAAATGCAATTCAATTTTTGAAAAAAATATTTTTAGTATTAAAAAATTATAGTCAATTGAATTTATTAAAGACGTGTATAAATACAAATTTATTAACTTAACTTGGATTTTAAGAAAATTTACTCATTATTTATAAAGATTATACGCGTACTTAAAAAAAAAAAAGTAAAGCTATAAGTTAGGTTAACAATTATTTAAATATTAGTTATAAGTTTAAGTTAATATTAAATGTTAAAAGTTAATATTAACTTGACTTTTAATATTTGAATATTTGATTTAATAACTTTGAATATTTTTTTTGAAGAAAACATAAAACTATTATAAAATATTAGTTTATGGGATTGAATAATTTCATAAAAACATATTATGATGATATTTATTTGATAGGTAATATTATTATCATTACTTTTTTTTAAAACATAGTATGAAACAATTTATATAAAAGTATCAATTATATTAATAATATTAATTTATTTTAATAATGAAATAAACGATTTTGAAAAATTTATAAATAAAAATGATTTTTTTCTTGATTGTTTTAGTACAACTACGTTATGTAATTTCGTTTCAATTTCTATTTCTTAAAACGCATTATAAAACAAGATAACGATTCAATACATTTATGATTTTCTGACCATGAGTAAGTATTGAAAAGTATAAAGTACCTATTGAAAAATGTGAAAATACAAAATACCTATATGGTTATTAAAGCACAGTAAAAATATTAAATAATATTAATGTTGTTGTTGCATGACCTGATTATGACAATGTATTTTTATGATTTTATAATATTTTACAACCTAGTTTTACCTAACTTATTCAGTTTTCTTATACCTTCATACCTATAATACCTTATTCATAACCTCCATACTATATTAGGCTACCTACATTAAATTTAATTATAGTTACCAGTTAAAAGATACAATTTATGTTTGTAAAATAATTATTGTTTTAATTGTAATTGTGATTTGTATTAATAAATAAAAACAGTCTCTAAGTAGTTTCCTTTCGAGGTGAAAAAGAAAGTTATCAGAGATTAAACCAAGTTATTTATATATAGTACTGTTGTGTTCAAGGTATAATACAATAGTTTTATATTTTGTGTATTGTTTATAATATCATTACCATTACCAATCAAGTATTAACAAAAATTGATTTCACACTTATAAAACTACTTACCTATAAATTATGTTCTACAAGAAATATTAAAAATTAACAAAAAATAATAAATAAAGCTGCTTGACTTTACTTTTAGTTTTCCCATGTTTATTATCTTGTTGAAGATATAGTTCCTAATATGTATGCAATGATTTAGATTAATTAGATGCTTGCATGTATTTCACAAGCATAATATAATTATGACCTATGATTTACATATTTGGTAATTTTTTTTCTTAAATTGAACGAACAAAGTTTTTGTATTAAAAATTAAATTAAATGTAACAAAGTGGTGCAAATGTTAAAAAAGGATTTTGGCAATGTTTTTATGTCCACATCTAATGTTTATGAATGATACAAACGTTTTTAAAAGAACCGTAAAGATATTAATGATATAGCGCCAGGACCGGACGTCCTTTCATATAAATTTTGCCTAACCTAACCTATAAAATTATAACAAAAATTATAGAAATTAGAGAAATTATGCCTATTGAACATCAAATCAATATAAAGTTTCTGAAGAATTTAGTCATTCAAATGGCTTATGTGAAGCAATTTTTACTAAATTAGTAAATTAGTATTATCTAGAAATTTCGTGTTGTTGCGAAAAAACAACCAGAATTTTGTGCAAACAACTTTTGGCTTTTGCACCACGACACGTCCCAGCTCCTATGCCTCTTTTAAATCATGATTTTTTAAATTAAAAAGCAAACTCTAGTGAACTTAGCCACTATATTTACGAATCATGACTCCATATTATGTGACTTGTTCCCAAAAACGAAGATGACTTTGAAAAAAAATCGATTTTCAACCATACAGGAAATAAAAGAAAAATCTCTGATGGGGTTGAAGGTGATACGATATAAAGAGTGTTATATCATTAATGTTTTCATGATTGGAATTGTCGTTGGTAAAAGTATATACTATATTTATATCTTATGAGTAGTACTTTGAAAAGGAAAATATTAATATAAATGAATGAATTATAAATAAATAATTTTAGTTAAAAATGAAAATTCTTATTATTTTTTTATCACACTTCGTATACTTTATAAAATAATATAATAATGATCATGAAATCATACAATAAAATGTAGTATACCATTCAAATTGTTATTTTCTACTAAAATTGTATATATCACAACAATTCGAAAAATATTTTTATCGAAAGAACGATTTGTGTTTCCTAATCGTATACGGGTTTTTTTGTAGTTAAATGAAGTAAACATATAAAAACGTGATTTACTCAAGACTTTCAAAATGTATGAAGCTACTGGATGACAAAAAACTAACAAAAACAGTATAAGGTTAAATCGATTCAAAATCTAAATAATATAGTTATTTGATTGTTTAGATAATATGATTTAACTATTTAAGTGTATCAATGTCTGTATTGTTATGATTTTACGTCCAAAAAAATGTAGAGTTACATTAAAATAAACTATTCTTGTTGTTGTCTGTCGACACGACAATGTGATGTCAATGAAAACGAAAAAGAAAAAGAAAATAACGTCGTGTTTACCGACCGTATGAAAATGGGCTATATGAATGTCTGTGCGTCCTTCGCGTGTAGTAGTAAACTAAAACAAACAAATCGAAGAGAAAGAAAAAAAGGTGACAGGAGACGTAAACAGACGATAAAAAAATGGTCGCGCATTACGCCTACATAAGAATAATAATAAAAAAAAATAACTGTATATTATTATTTCTATTGAAAACAACATTATAATAATAATACGGTCTGGTTTTCGATTCGACTGCGGAAAACAGATTTTCATACATTTAATTATTTTTTATCTATGTTTCTAAAAACCCAATTCGTAATCGTTTCGTAACGTACGAATACGATGGCGACCTAAAACACTGCTATGTGTGTTTTAATTTCCAGTAGTCGTCGCAATATTTTAATTTTTATCATGTTCGAATGTACACGCGTCTATACCGTTATATTGTCATCGGAACAGATGGTGGAAGATCGGTAAAAAATATACGAAAAACAAAAATTTGAAAATCACCATTTCAATATAAAGTTATCTAAGGAAAAAGAGAAAGAAAGAGTGAGAGAAAAAAAATAAAACCTATTCTTAATATTTTTAGTTTTTACAAAATACAAAATATAATTCAACATTTTTTTTCGATTTTATTACTATTTTGTGTTTGTAAATTTAAGTTTATATGGAATTTAAAAAAAATCAAGTGTATATCATTAATATTTTAATATTAAGATTATATTTTTCTAGAATGTATTTTTGCCCCGGGAATAAGCTGTAATTTTTTTATTTCTTTGGAAATTTTGTCTAAAATTATAGTTTACTCGATTTCATTTACTTTCGTTACAATTCATTTTTGTTATATTATTTGTTTCACATTTTAACCGGTTACCGAATAGATGGAAATTGATTAAAATTTTGTGTTCTGAAATTCTGAATAATAAAAAATTACAATTCGCATAGTTAGGTATTATTGTAACACGAAATTCTGATCACCATATACTAAATAGTATATTGTATAATATCTGATATCCAGTGATCGTATACAACAACAATAATAATATCTGAATATGACGAAACGGGTCTCGGTCAATGCGCATTGCGAATTGTGATAAACAATATTATGGACGGACGACCGAGTTAAGTATAGGTTAGGTTTATAAATTAACATTTCAATCCTATATAATGCGTAAAATAGGTATAGCTATCTAATATAAAGGTGAAAAATGTCACAAATATACAACAACAACGCTGATACTTCCGTAAAACGAAATAATATACATATGGAGATAACTTAGAACTTTCACTACTTCGGTACCGTGTAACTTCTTCGTGTATAGTAACACTCTATTATATCATATAAGAACGCGGGTGCAAATTTGACGAAAAATTCTCCGTGCTTTTAAAATACATTGATTAAGAATTAAAAAATTGTGTTCAGGGGTGAAAGTTATTGGTTCATTTGAGCAAGGTGGACGTTTTACCCCAGTTCACGTTGAAAGATAATAGTAGTAATGTTAATAATAATAATAATAGGAAGGATTATATGGCATAATATTGTGTTGAGAATATGAGAGGATAAGAGAGTTAATGGTAACCGAGGGAGAGGCATAGACTAAATGACAATTCGGTGATACGCTTACGCATCAATATATTAATGAAGGAACAGAAATGACATGCATAATATAATTTAAATACATGTTATACTCTATGATTGGAGCACATAATATTGACGTGAATAATAATGTCAATTTAACTACTGTCGATATATTTTTAGATTGAGGTCAGTTAAACATGTGTGTCACGTTTTTATATCACATTTTATGCAATACATCTGAAAAAGTAACACGTGAGACATGAAAATGAGAAGTTGTTATACAAAACCATGTCTATGATTTAATATATTTCCGTGAAACAGAGAAAATATAAGTTAATCCTTATTCCTTTTAGAAGCAAAAATCGTCTCAGTATAAGTTATATTGTCTTATATTCTATCTACTTATTTTGTTCGGTTCCAGGTTACTCTTTTTATTTTATTTAGCGGACTGTATAATACGTTTTATCAAATATTATCATCGTGTATATAATAGTATAGGAGTTGCTCGATCGCTATTTACAGCACAACTGAACTAACGGACAAATTCCCGGATCGTCATATCGGTCGATAGCAAAGAGATAATAACAAATAAATATAATAATAATAATAAATCATGATAACGTACAATACTTAACGATCAATACGGAACATCTTTATTATAATATATTATAAATGTTGTTGGAAGGAATTTGTAAATATGTGCTCACCGTGATTTGGATACAATTTTTTATTGAATAGTTATAATTCACTTATATGATTTCTTAACAGCTATATAACATATTGAATATATTCCGGATATAACTAGAAACTTTAATTATTGCTAAGTACATCTCAATATAATAATATCATGATATACACCAATGTGTAGAAATAGAGAGGGAAAGTTTTGAACAACTTAGATCTATAAGTTACCTTGTGTAATGTGTATGTCTAAAAAAGATCCCTAAAAATAGAAATAAAGGAAATTAAATTACTAAAATGTTTCTATAGTCGATGTGCAGAGTACATGTTTAAATCGATTTTTTTAAACTTTTGGAATATAATTTCACAATAATTTTTTCAACAACGTATCCGTGACTTGAAAATTAACAATGCTCGAAGATAGTATTATTCACAACTTGTTTTCCTTTTCTTTATTGAATTTCCTATTCTATAAGAAACTACAATTTTCTATATAAATATTTGATACGCTTATTATATACCAGGTAATTAATAAGTGTTTTTACAATAATTATTAATTATTATCGAATTGTTTCCATAGGTGGAAATATGATTAATTTTTAGGGGGGCTAAGGTTGTATATGCATTTAAATACTGCATTTATATATTTATAAATTCTTTAAAATCTCCATTTTTAAACGTTAAAGAAATAAAATTTATACATTTTCACCATGGGACACCCAATACTATAACAGAAATATTTATTACCCATTAATTACGTAGTCATATTTTATGATGATATTCGGCATTCGTCAAAATATTATAGGTACTCATCACTCATAGGTCATAATTTTTGTTTTGTCATATTTTAAATTATAAAAATAATAATAAAGAAAATACAATAAATATAAAAAATGATGATTTTTATCGCATACATATTTTTATATGTATTTATATGTACATTATATTTTTATTAGCAAATAGTACCTAGGTAGCTAATTTATTTGACCAAGAATTTCTCAATAATTGTTATTGAAAAATCATCAAACCTATTGTACATCATTGAAGTTCTTGGTCATATTTTAATCCTGACATTGTACAAAAGCTACTTTTAAATGTTTTTTATGGGTTAAGATATAACAGCAAAATCGTTTTTAAAACAATTTACAAATTGAATACATTGTATAATACATTTAATACTCCACTACTATAAGGGGGCTAGGTTTTTCAAAATTAATTTTTGAGGGAGCTAAGTACCCCTAAGTTTCCCCTCCCCCGATTTCCGCCTATGAGTGTTTCGTCACTTTATACAAGAACCCTATATTTGCTGGATTGCTTGAAATTCCTAAATCTACATCTGTAACTCCGGATCCATGGTCGTGTAACGCGTTATCATCAGTATATACCTACGTAGATGTATAATATGAATTATGATAACAATATAAATTTATATTAAAAACTAACCGTAACTCCAACAGTGATTTGTGCCGTGACCGCTTCAGCACAGTATACCGTGGTGTGTGGAAATGTAATAATTATTATAAAATTATAATTTAAATTTATGTTGTCGTTGACCTGGTTTTATTATATACATGTATAAATATGCACCAAAGTTACGTGTAAATGCGCTATTGTCGTTTATAAATAACATACATAATAATATATTATGATGTCACAATGTCACCTGTTTTATTATTATTTTTTTATTATTATTATTATTATTATTATCGTTCTACATTTAACGTATCGTACTTTCGCGCAGTGTTGTCCGTCAAAATGCATTCTTCGGAATTGTGACAAAATACTGCGTGACCTACGGGTACACACAATCGAGGAAATGCAACCGCCGTCACGTACGACCACGAAACAAACACTATTTATATATAGTCTTACAGGTTATAAAAATAGTTTATAGTCAAATAATATATTATACAAAGAATAATAAATCTATAAAATATAATATCCTAAGGGTTAACTTAGAGTATGGGTATATTATATATATATATTACATATTTGGACATCAAACTACTTTTAAACTCAAAATAGAATATTGTTGAAAAATGAATTTATCCTAATTCAAATGATAACATTTTGTGTGTCTAGATACATTTTTAAAAACATATCCCAACAACTATCTACGATAAAAGTTTAAATACGTGAAAAAATTCAGCTTTGAAGACTTATAATATTGTTAAAATGGCGTGTTCTAGCATAAAATACTTAATTTTTTTAAAAGATTAGATTAATGAACACTTTGGAATTTAGTGTATTAAATGAGATTTATAAAATTGAATACTATAAGTTGCTTTAAACCAGTCATATTTAAAAAATAAGCTCAAAATCTTTAATAGCATAACATCAAAAGTCCATTCAATTAAATATATTTTTCGCTTCTTATCGTGAAGTTTGAAAATATATATTTACATAATTATATATGTATATAATTACATATTGGCTACTTTAAAATTGTTGATATTTCTCGTTTGTTTCGTTGTTTCATTTCTCGTGATATTTAATATTCTCAACAGAAAATTTTTTATTATTTTTATACATATAGGGTAAATAATGTAAGGAATTTGAAATAATTGTGTTGATCCGAAATAATATTTAGTATGGATAACAATTTTTTTTCAATCAAATTCAAAATATCATAAAAATTATAAGCTAATTTTCGAATATTCAATAATGCATGTTTTCAACATATTTTTGATAATGTCTTAAAAATGTACTTAAAATATATATTTTTTTAATTTGATAACATAAACAAATATTTAAATAACAATATATTTTATTTCATTAGCCATCAACAAGAAATATAAAGTGTACAATTAGATCAATAAATTCGTGTCTAGTCTTAAAAACTCTATATTGTAATATCTCGATAGTATCTTTTATTTAAAGAATTTGCTATATTTTCAAAAATATGTAAAATTATATTATGTTATTCACCTAATAGATACTGCTTTTGAATAATATTCTTGTTCACTTTCCCTGTACTATATAATATAATAAATTATAATAATATAGTAAAGTTTACCAGGACCAGATTACCGCAGTTATTGCACTACCCGTCTACCTACTGTTATGCACTATAAATACATGCCTAGACTTTATTGATGTCAAGTTTTCATCTATTCTACGGCCTGACAATTTGGCGAATATCAAACATACCTATAGAACAGAGCAACGTTAGTATTTTCTGTGAAATCACCACTATAAGGGCTCGCAATCGTGACATTATTGTTATCACGTACATATACTGAAGAAATTACTGAGAGGATATAGTTTATATTAGTTGATATTAGTTAATAGTATTCCTAACGAAACAGAACTGTTGTGAAGTAAAACGTGTTATAATAATATATGAGACATTCTATAATTGTTACCACCCAGCTCATAGCCATAATTAGGTTCCTCGAGATTTTCCAAAATATCTGTCACAAATATTACTGTTATTTTCCATCGCCTAAACATCTAGTCCAATATTTCAAGTACTTTTGTATTTTTTTTTTGTATGTTAGGTTACATTTGTTCCGGGTACAAATTCTATAAATTGTCAAGTTGATAATTTATAGTATTACAGGAAATACCTACCCGAAGTAATCAAGCAAATGTCTGAGAGGTCCCAAAATAAAAAAAAGGCATGAATCCTTTTAGTGGTGAATAGGCACCTCTATTTTATCTGTTTCTGATTTTGCATTCATCTTGTATTCATCGGAAAATAACAAAAATAACTACATTTCAATGTTTTTATCTTTATACAAAAAATTACAACTATACATATTATATATTTATCTTACTGGTTTTTTAATAACATTAGTGATAATAATTATTTGATTTTTTTGTATCTATTGTTATTTTTTATCATTCAAATTTGATTCCAATATTGTCACACATTACACAAGGTACAATCCCATTCTTTCTCGCAGCAATAACTATACAAGACTATAACATAATATATACTTTTGGGTCATTTAGTAGTATACGTATTTTTATATATTTTTAACTAACTAATTGTAAGTGTTCTTTCTTCAAAAAAAAAAAAACTAAATCCGTTCAGAGCACTGAATTTAGTGCAAAATAGTTTCCAATACCAAAGATTAAATTAATTCCAATCTATAAAAAATATATGTACTGTATGTTATTTATAATCCTAAAATTCTATGTTTGTTATTAAAAAGTAGGTTGTCTAACTGGAGCACATACATAAACAAAACGTAACATAATATTATTACGATTATTATTTCAGAACGATTTTATTTAAATTGAATTCGAATCTGATTGACCTATTCGGTTATATATATAAATTTCATTTTTAGATTCGTGGGTATAGTTTATATATATATATATATAAATGTATATATTTAAATATAATTTGGATCAGTACCTAACGGCAACATTTTTGAATATTTTAAATTTACAGCTAATTGATTGGACTTTGCACTTGAATTCCGAGGTCAACATAAAATGTTATCATTTAAGTACATCGGATACAACTATAAACACAATGAAAATGATTCATTGATATTTTAAATTTATTACAAATTACAAATCATTAGGTAGTTTCATTAAATAGTGTTAACTAATGATAATAATTTATTTCCTTTTTTAAAATATTAATTATTTAATATAATGTGCGATACAAATAATTATAACGAATACATTTCATGTTAATTAGTAGATACAAAGTAAAATAATGGCATAATAATATGATAATACCAATTTATGTACTTGTATATTATTGATATGATTTGTTACAACGCAATAATATTCCTGATATTATAATATATATTATTTAATATGAATTTTATCGTTTTAAACATTGTCTTTATAATAACGATATCTTGATACTGATTAAAATCAGTAAATAAAATTATTTTTATTATAATTCAGTATGTAAACAATAATTTGTTTGACTTAAATT
This sequence comes from Eriosoma lanigerum, assembly GCA_013282895.1. Classification (NCBI taxonomy): domain Eukaryota; kingdom Metazoa; phylum Arthropoda; class Insecta; order Hemiptera; family Aphididae; genus Eriosoma; species Eriosoma lanigerum. The sequence continues at coordinate 14,607,769 of CM023357.1, forward strand.
TTCAATAGACAGTAATCTAATTTTCTAAATCAGTTTCTAAGTTTGATACATCTAAATTGATGTATCACTCTAATGCTAAAAATGTAATGGTTAAAGAAAGTTTATGGATTGATATATTAAGAGAAAAATAATGGATTAAAATATAATAATTTAGTATATTTGTATATACTATTATTATTATCATTATAATTAACTTATATATATATATAATATAGTGAGTGATTATATCTAAATAAAATATTAAAACAAGTAAGTAAAATATGTAATACTAATTTTTTTAAATTATCATAATTTCAAAAAAAAAAATTAAGCATCACATTGTAGTGAACTTGAAAATATTAAATACAATTACTAATAAATACATATAGTATTATGTATTATGTATTGTATTATGTATTTAATTTGTTTAAATGTAAATACCGTAATTAAGTAATCATGAATTTACCTTAGATATAGATGATGCCTATTTAGTTGGTAGTTACATTACTTAAAGTACCCATCGTACTCTTGTAAAATGTATTATGTGTACCTATTACTTATTTAAATATTTATTAAGTATAGACATAATATTATATGAGATTTTTTTTATTTTTACATAGACTTATAGAAATAATAGAACTGTACTACATAATATTTTGATAACTTTAATATAAATGAGTTAAAAATTAATTGACATAACAACGCATATAATATTATCATCTATGAATGAGCTATATATTATTCACAGGGAGATCAATTTATATGCTACACAAATTTTGAGAATTAAATACGTTATCAATGTCAATTCTTTATTATTTTGTAACAAGATATTTCGATCACTCTGTATTTATACATATTATTTTATACTGTATTTTTTTTTTTTTAATATTTAAGTTTTAAGCTAAAATTGTTTTCTTCATACGTTATACGTTATACTTATATTTATTTATTTATTTTAGACTTACAGGAAGTAATAATAAACACAATAGGTGATTAATATTATTTAAGCAATGATTCATCGGATCGATTTCTACTCACTTAAGTTATAGGTATTATAAAACATATTATCTATCTCAGCACTAAAATCTCGAAAATGGCATTTGTAAACAATGGTCTTTTAAAATTACGCAATGTGTATACATAATCGTTCGTTTAGTGGATGCATTTGTAATGGCAGAGGTAGACTTTAAACTTATTCAGTGAAACAACACAAATCTTGAAACAAGAATACTATCAAACTTACATTTTACAGCATAATAAATATGTATATACGAATATAACAACATCAAACAATAAAACAGATTATTAATTTGAATACGAGATTAAAATTAATTCATAAAATGTTTATGGGCATAAACACATTTTCTTTTTACGATTTTATTAGGTTAGAAAATAAACCACACTGGATATAGTCAAGCTGTGTTTACGACAATATTATAAACAGTTTTATCCAGTCATCAATTGTATTTAATAGTATTTCTGTTAATCACATAATTTCCTGTGTAACTATACTCGATTCAATCGACATCATTCATCGAATTTATTTATATTTAAATTGTGTTTAATATTTGTAATTTATAAATAAATAAACATATAATAATTTCAAAAGATTAGCCACATTTAATATATACAGTTAAACCTGTTATACACTATAATAAATGATTAATCGATTTTAAAATTCCAACCTAGCAGAATATTTTTTTTTAATTTTATATTTGATAAAACATTTGATATTTTAAAATATTCTAATTACTTTATAATATATATTATATTTTAAGAACAATATTGATTTACTATTACATAATATTGACCCGTATTATTTTATCATATTTTCTTAATGGTATCATTAAGAGTAAAAACATTAGTAGGTAATGCAATAGTTATTTAACATAAATTCTTATCTAAAAAAAATTATTTCACATTATATTAGTACATTATATGTTTCTAACATTATAATGATAAAAATAAAGTATGATAATTAATATAGTATCATAATGTTGCTAGAATGCATAGTCGTGAAATTTTAACTATTATATTGTTATAAAAGAATAAAAATTTTTAGTTATGTTTAAAATATTTGTTAAAACTGTTTATATAGGTAATTAAAAAGCGAATCACCTACAATTAGGTTAGGTTTAATCTAATCATTGAATAGATTTGGAACAATATTGGAAAAATATATTGAAAACTTAAAAGTTTATGAAAATAAAAATAATTTATGATTAAATAAATGATGCATTATAATTTATAATATAGATATTAGGTTATTTAAAATTTGAAAATATGAATAACATATCATAGTAACATAGTATATACGTAAAACGTAACATAACATAAGTATAGATAGCTATATTAGAAAAAGAAATGAAACATTGAATTTACATAATATATTTTACATTAAAAAAACGTCGAACACAATATTTTATATTGATATTTAAATTATTATGCATATTTTAAATATTATTATAATTATAAAAAATGAATTTTATCTTATGATAATTAATATATAATAAATACAATTTAATACTTATAGCCTATAAGTACAGTCAAACATAAACATTAAACGTATTAGAAAATTAATTTTTTTTTTACGCTTTTTAATTTTCAGTTCAAATTTATTGAGTCAAATTATTTAATTACAATTATCGTCAGTACTTTTATTATCAACATACATATTTAGTTTGTTTTTTATTTTAAAAGGATAACTTAAAAAAATTGTATTATTTTATATCTATTTATTAGTTTGTTTTATAGAAAAGTAATTTTCTTTCATTAAATTTCAACCATGATTTTACTAATATAAAACTATACAAATTGCATGTGATTGTTCCAATACTTTAATAAATACTCTAGGGCAACATTTGTGAAACCATACTATTAATTATTAAAAAGGAATCGTGAAGAAACCGACTCCATTTTTTACCTATTTTGATGGTCGTGACACTGAAAAGGTCGAGAAACGATGCTCTATAGAATATAAATAATATAATATATAAAAAGTTATGTAAACTAATCATCAAACCTTGGAGTAAATTAAAAATCAATACAAGTTATAAATAATAAAAGTTGCGAAGGTACATCTTTATTCAATTATTAACCAAAAATTAGGCAAAACTTACCACTAGACTATTATTATTACTTTAATAAAACATTTTATATTTTACTAAATTGTCGGTGTTTTATTTGCATTTAGTTCTTAGTATAAAATAAGGCATTCATTAAATATTAAAACAAAAAACACTGTTATTAGTGGGTTAATTACACATTTCGTTCATTTATGTTTTTATTAATTCGTTAAAATAAAATAAAACTTATATTTTTCTTTAATTCATAATTGATATACCATAAGTATATCTACCTAATAAGTAATATTATATAATAATTTTCCAACAAATAGTTGAAAATCCTAAGTCCTAATCTCAGTATACTATCTACATTACCTATATCTTTCCATTATTTAATATCAACTTATTATGACATAACTTTTTTATAAAAACATGAACATATTTTTATTTTATCTAATAAATTATGTATTGTGTTACACATAGAAGTTTATGTATAATCTAACATTATAGTAAAGGTAAAAGGTAATATTTATTGAAATAATCGCAATCATTAAGTTTACATAATAAAGTAAAGTATATAATATCTAATTGTTATATATCTATAAAAATATGAGCCACAGTTAAAACTTTATCTAATATAGGTACTTCAAGCGTTTTAGAATTCAACAAAGTAAAAAATGTTACTTGAAATAAGTTATATATTTTTTCTTAGTCAGTATAGAAACTTCGTTGTTTTTGGTATAATCAATATTGAAATTAATACTTACCTACCACAAATTATAATAGGTACCTATTGTAGTTTGTAACAGTTATTAATTTTTATTCACCGTGAATTTAATTATCATGAATTATTTTTATTACCAGTCAGTTTTGCCAAAAATTTTATATTATTTTTAATTTTTCATCGTTATTAACACGAATTAATTATAGAATTATAACATCATAGTAACTTAATAATAGCAATATTATAATATTATATTTAAGTGTTTTCAGAATATATTATAGTCGTCGAAAATCAAATGACACAATATAATATTATAATTTAAAACGATCGTCAAAAAACCGATTGATTTTTGTGTAATGAATTGTGTATCTTTTTTTTTTTTACCTATGTCGAGTGATGGTTTTATAGCGGACGCCAAGCGTGTATATTGTTATGTAGCATTATTTAAGTAGGTAAAAATATGCCGCATTTGAATTCGTTTATTTTGTATAATAACCACTGGTCACAGGTTATACGATTCTCAGGTAGTTTTTTTTATCTTTCGGAGTGGTAAATTATTTATGAACAAACTGCCGAATGAAAGTGCTACGGTGTCATTAAGATAAATCGTAGTTACGTATAAAACTATTGTGCCAGAAAGAGAGATGAAAATATTAATGTTATTATTCAAAGTCAAAAATGATCGTAATCGTAATATTACGTTCGGGAGACGTTCTAATCAATCATTCACAAACATATTTATATAATATATATATATGTATAAGTTTATAGGTATAGATTAAGTATAATTTTATATATTATATACCATAAGTATATTTTAATTTATTAATTATGTAGATAATCAGATCGCCAAATGTCGTTTTCAGCACAATACAATACTATATGTCATATAGAGTATGCGACCACTCAACGAATTTGAACGAATATATATTATTATGTGTATAATAAGGTATATACATCAATATGACTTTCTTTAACCTTTTAGTTACCGTGGTGGTTATACATGCGTAATATATAACATTATATTATCAATATGATCCGTGTGCCATCGTCGCATCCGAAAAAATCCGCCTAAATACATAAATATGGTAATATCGAATATTATGAACACGTTCGCAAAATGTCCTACACTCTTTGAATCGTCAATATTTCAATAATATACACGTTTAGCGTTCACATAACGTCTAACGTACAGGGTGATCAATAAAAAAATTTTTAAATCGCCCAAGTACTACAATAGCGCAGCATACTGCCGTTTTCGTAACGCGAATTTCTGATCACTCTGTATAATAATATATTATATATTTAAATAATTCCTAGCTGCAGGTTACGCAATCGTGTTCTTCATTTTAATGGACCCAAGACGAATTCAAAACGTTATAATATGTATTCTAATATTATGTAGTTCGTCTCTCGCGATATAAGAAAAAGTATCGTCTCGACATACCTTATATATATATATATATATATAAGCGTGTCTAGGTAGATATAAATAGAGGGTACCTTGTCTATAATCATGTTAATGTCAGGGGAAAAAAACACGAATATTTCCGTCAAAGTGCAAATTGCGAATCGTTATTATTATTCAAATATGTTATACAGTATACACTATATATATATATATATAAATATATATTACCTATATCGAGTGTTATACTGCATATAAGTACGTACCGAATCTATACGCGCGCGTCTTTGACGAATTATAAAAAAAGAATCCTATCTTTGCTATGTTAAACAGATTAACTCGTTACAACCGGATATACGAACATTATAAGAAAGGAGATCTCATCGTCCTCGCAATAATAATCGATTTCGTCTATCGAGAGAAACAATCGTGTTGTGTATTATTAACTTCCGATCGATTTACCATTACATATCGTTGATAATTAAATGTTGACATAAAACTATACGAAAATCATATCCGAGTTATTACACAAACACATAATAATATGCATTTATTATATTAGGTGTACGGGTGTACCGTATGAGTGTATGACTAATTTCTATCTGGCAAAAGACATTTTAAAAATATATCAGATAATAATAATTTACTTATAGTCTTATCGACTATAAGTTCGTTTTGAAAAGCTTTTCGTTTTCTCAATATTTAAAAATCAAATAGGACGAACCAATATGATTAAATTATATTAAACGTTCTCTCATAATAAGATAATAATCATAACAATGCGTATAAAAACTTATATGAGTCTATAGAACTAGGCTCAATTACTTAAAAACGAATAGTTTAACCTTGATTTTATATATGAATATTCCAAATATTTTTTATAACTATGCGTTTTTTCTTCATCACTTTTTTCCACACATTTTATAAGACAGAAAAAAAGTTTAAAATTTACATTATATAATAATGGCATGGTCCCGATTGAATTAAAATTGTTTTTCCAATTTGAAAATTATATTATTGTTATTATTATTTTTTTTTTTTTAAAAAAAATTGAGTAAACATTATATTATAATACTATAACTAACAAAAATATATTTTACATGCAATGATAATCGCATTCTACTTATTTTATGAACTTTGACTTATATATGCGTACTTATATATTTAAAAATTAACTATCTCTTAATTATTAATTTAGTAATCTAAGGTTTTAATAATTATTTTTTAACAATATAACAAAAAATGCATCATTTAAATAAATTAAACGTAAATTTAAATTAAGTGTATTTTTATCAGCTAATTTTATATAATTGTGCAATATACTCACAAATTCATAACACTATAAAGACATAAACACTTTGTAAAATAATCACTCAATTTTATGCTAAAACCGTAGTTTTTGATTTGTGACTTTAAAAGTTATTATTTTATTAAATAACTCACCTTTAGAGTTAAGATTATCTAAAAATAAATAATTTATAAATTATGGCGTAATAATTATATAATCTACTACATAAATTCTTTTCGAATTTATTTTATATTATAATTCTTTAGTTTTTGATCATATGCAAAAAAAAAGAAATAGCAAATATGATATATTTTTTTACTGGTTTATCATTTTGTCTATTTTAAAATCAACTAAAAACGTTGCTTATTGTGTTCGGTTCAATAAAAATCTGTGATAGAAAAATTTTATAAAAAAAATTACTTTTATCAATCTATAGTTATTACTGATATTTAATGGTAGAAAGGAAATGTACTTAATTACTTTTATTAATTACTTTTCACTCGTTTTATTAAAACTTTATCCATAATAACATATTTTAAAAAATGTTGTGCTTTTATTAAAATTTACAATTATCATTAAAAATCAATTAATGTTATTAAAATGTAAGCTGTAAACTTGAAATAAACTATTATTACTATACGATACCAGAGTATAAAAAGGGTCTCGTGAAGTTATGCTATTGTAATAAAATAAGTGTTATTTACAACAATTTTTTTATGTACAATTTTTATTATGATGTATTTAAAAATTTAATGAAAAATATAATTAAGGTTTTTTTTGTTTTAAAACAATAAATCCGTTGGTTAAAATAAATATCTATAAATATCTTTCCTAGTATTTTAAAATTAATTTATTGAATTATTTTTAACTTAACCTAATCTATCAGCCTACATAAGCTGGAATATTATGTACACATAATTTAAAAATGTGGGAAGGTCGATTGTAGACGTTTGCCTTCGTCCCTTCGGCCCTCGGAGAAATTAGTGATTTATTATACTATAATTATATTGCATTAGAAAATACGATTCTGAGCGAAACTCAATATATTACAATATGCTATGCTGATAATCCATTCCAAAACTTGTAAAAATTTAAAATAAATTTTAAGTTCCTACGATCTAAACTTAATTAGTTTTCAAGAAATAAAATAATGAAACCGTAAATTTGTCAATTTTCAAGAACTTTTACTTTAAAAGCTTATAACAAAAAATTATCAGTCACGATTATCAAAATATTTTGTAAAAAGATTAAATGGTATATGTTTAGAATTCGATAAAATTTTCAAACCAATAAACCAAAAATGCAGAAATTATTAAACATTTTTGGAAAAAAAGTCAAAACTCTATACTTAGTCAAAAAATCAACCATTCATTTCTAATATTTTTTTTTTATAATGAAGTTTTCCTAAGTTAATACTCAAAACAATTTTCAAGTCCCTACGATCAAAACTCAATTAGTTATCACGAAATTTAAAAATTTTAAATAACAGAAACTGTAATTTTGCCAATTTTCCGCCAATTTTTGGTAGTTTTTCCCCTCCCAAGAAAAAACTTTTAGAAATTCAAAAAATAAGCTAAATAAAGTATCAACTAGATGCAATTTTCTACCGAAAACATACCCTACTTGTGGTAATCGGATTATTATTTCTACCCGAAAAAGTGTCTTCATACATAAAAAATAAATATAATAATATTCATTTCTACTAAAATTATTCAAATTTTAGAAGCGTATAAAGTAAATTGCTACTTACGATTTTCAAAATATTTTGTAAAAATATTAAGTGGTATATGATTAGACTTCGATAAAATTTTCAAACCGATCAACCGAAAATTGAAAGAAATATTAAACATTTCTGGAAAAAATTTCAAATCTCTATATTCAGTCAGAAAATTAATCAATCATTTTGAAATTTTTTTCTTCAATGAAAAACACATATGTGAATACTCAAAAAAAAATTTAAGTTTCTTTAATCAAAACCTAATTAGTTATCACGAAATTAAAAAATTTAAAATAACAAAATCCGTAATTTTATCTATTTTCAGTTGTTTAGCTTTAAAAGCTTATAAAAAAAATTGTCAGTCACGATTTTGAAAATATTTTGTAAAAGTATTTAGTAGTATATCATTAGACTTCGATACATTTTTCAAACCGATAAATCAAAAATTGCCGGAAATATTAAACATTTTCGGAAAAAGTTCAAAGTTCTATACTTGGCCAAATAATCAACCAATCCGTTCCAAAATTGTACCGCACGTGTATATTACCTATGTTAATACTCAAAAAATTTTCAAGTCCTTACGATCAATACTTAAGTAGTTATCACGAAATTAAAAAAGGCCGATTGTGGACGTTCCTCCTTCGCCCCTTCGGTCCTCGGAGAAATTAGTGGTTTATTATAATTATTAAGATTTGAATGCAATGATATTGCATTAGAAAATACGATTCTGAGCGTATCTCAATATATTGCAATATATTATACTAATAATCTATTTCAAAATTTACCACGAATGTAAATTACATATGTATATATTCAAAATAAATTTCAAATCCCTATGATCAAAGAGTTATCATTCCTTTTTTAAGGAAAAACTTTTGGGAAATTCAAAAAAATGAACTAAATAAAGTACCAATTAAATTAAATTCGGTATAAAATGGGTACCCCACTGTGATAATTATTTCTACCTGAAAAAAAATTTTCATACATTAGAAAAAAACATAATAAAAAGGCTATAAAAATTGACGATTATCTCCTTTTCAAAGAATAACTTTTGGAAAATTCGAAAAATAAGCTAAATAAAGTGCCAACTAGATGAAATTTGGTATAGAAGGTTCCCTTTTTGTGGTAATCTGACCATTATTTCTACTCGAAAAAAGATTTTTATAGATCAAAAAAAAAAAAAGTAATAAAAAGCCTATAAAAAAAATTTGCCTGTTAAGATTTTCAAAATATTTTGTAAAAAGATTAAATAATATAGTATTGGACTTCTATAAAATTTTCAAACAGATAATCTCAAAATTGTAGGTAATATTAATTTTTTTTTGGAATAACGTTCAAAGCTCTGTATTTTTCCAAATAATTAACTATTCTGTTCCAAAATTTTACCACGCTTGTAAATAACCTATGTTAGTACTCAAAAAACTTTTCAAGTCCCTATTATTAAAAATTAATAATAAATCACAAAAAAAATATATAAAAAAAATTAAAAATTAAAAAATATAAAAAAATTTAAAATTGTATAAAAAAATGTCAATTTTCCGCTTATTAAGGAAAAACTTTTGGAAAATTCTAAAAATGAACTTTATAAAGTACCAAGTAGACAACATTTGCAAGCGAAGCATATACTATACGTGGAAAATCGGACCATTATTTCTACCCGAAAAAATGTTTTTATACATAAAAAAAAAACATCTTTATAAAACCAAAACATTCTTCGCTTCGCCCAGAATCTAAAATAATCTGACTAGGGGGGTAATTATTTAATTGTAAAAAACTTATTAATTAGGTACTACTACTTTTTGAATTTAATTTCAATACAATTTTTATATTTTTCATCAATGGGAATGGTAATATTATAAATTTGTGGAAAAATGGTGAAACATTATGATATTATAAATATAATATAATAGCAAATGTTAAAATTAATTCTAATATTTTTGATGACCTTGGACCAGTCACGATCAAAATGAATATAGATTTATTTTGCCATCGTTTTACTCATAAAGGCCGAAAAAAACTAAAATCTCGACGCGATCCACAATCACTGAACAATTATCATAACATTTACACGGTCATTAGTTTGAATATATTCTTACTCTACGGTTTGAACACAAACATTGGTTCGTTTAAAGTTTTTAAAATATTGTCAGTAAAAATCAACGACGATTCCTAAACATGCTGTAAGATATAATAAGGAAATTATCAGTGAACTATAAAAAAATTATTATCATACATCATGTTAATTCATAGATAATAATAGTGCATCGATAAAAACGTGCGAAATAGGGGATAGTTCATACCTTCATAGTACTTTATATTATTTTAATAATATATTTCTACCACCATAAAACAATCTCAATTACGTCACCGTTGTGTAACCAATGAGCTAACTAATATATTCTTAAACTATTCAAATCATATTTATTTTAATATTGGAAATATTTTTTTTTATTATTTATTAAATTGATTGATCTAATTTTTTACCTTACCATTCGTCGATCGTTTATGGTTTCACTCTATTGCGCAACCTTATACTTTAATTTGTCCAATCGATTTTTTTTATCCCTATACACAAAAATGTTTTTATTTTTGATTTAATATTTTAATTTTGATTTTTGCTTAAAAGTATTTAACTTAAACATTTTTCTTACAAATAAATTCTTATTATTTAACTAGGGATTTTTAAATTTTTAGAAATTTTCACAATTATTACGATGTCATTTTTAAATGTTTATATATTACCAATTATTTTAGTATTTTACTATTGACCTGTTTCACAGCTAACCGTATAGATACACAGAATCATTAGTACCTTTGTTTTATGCTAAAATCTCTCGCGTGACTAAGCAAAGAATAATACGTGATTAGTATACGTTTATAAACTCTCTCATTTCAAATGAAAACAAAAATATTGTTCCACAAATCATATTACATATAAGTACATATAATATTTCGATTTTTGAATACGATTGAACTTTTGACTTCTTGAGAATATCGGTGTCGACATTAAAACGTTATTCGAACCACGATAGTAGTTAAGTTGTGAAAGGCGTGTTGATGACGGTAATTCATTGACAATAATTATTAGATAATTAATTAAGAACATCAGTATAACGAGCAGCTGTATATTATGTATTGAAAATAACCGTACACAGAACAAAAATTTTACGTTTATGGTAAATTAGAAGCTAAAACACATATTGTTAAATTTAAAGAGAAGAATACAATTTGTAAAATATAGTTTGACAAAGAAGTTAGAGCTATCTAAAAAATCAAAATGTTAAACCTGCCGTCACTTTGTTTATTTTTTTTTAAATAAATATTTTATAAAAATGAATAAGTCCATCCGTCGAAAATATCCTTTTCTTTAATTTTGTTAATAAATATTTAAGCTCTAAATTTAACTTAAATACTAGAATTCGTGTTCTTCGCGTAGAGTTATTTTGCTATATTGCTGTTTTGTTTTTTTAAACAGAGACAGTGACATAAAACATATAGTCAAAATAATACATAATGATTTCGTGTATAATATCTAGTTTAACACCAAAACACAATGAAAATGAACATCACAGACTATAGACATATTTAACTTTATAAATATAGATTTTAATGTTCTTTTAACGAATTAAAAACAGCGTTAATTATAACTCTATAATTATCATAATATCATAAAGCAATCTATTTTGTATCTGAAGACCTTGACTTGTCAACGGTTATAACAATCAATAATCATTACGTGAAAATACGGAAATAAATCAATTAAAATATTAATTTTCGTGTTTATAAAACACTTTTTTAATTGTTTATCAAAACAGATTGTTTAAACTACTACCCAGTAATAAAATGAGAAAATTAACTTTAATGACTATGAAAAATAATTGTATATATTAAAAACAGTGTTCGAATAATGGAATGGGGGTAAACGTTTCCTTTTTTTACAATTAATACTTCAACTTATCTTTCTAATTTATAAATTGTCATTGCATTGAGGTGTTCAAAGAGGACGCATAGTATTCTTATATTATGTGTTCCTCGGCCATTGTTTTTTTGCTTTCACATTTTTTTACTTTAAAATTCTTATCATTCTGTCAGAAATTAGAATACTATAAATACAAATATTTTAAAAAAATGTGTTTTTGGTATTACGTATACTTATTATTTATTATTATTAAATATGATATAATACATCAATCAAAAATAATAGATAATAATTTTTACTAAATCATGATTGGCACCTTGTATAATTACTTAATTTTATATTCCTATAATAATATATTACAACATAAATAATAATAAAATATAATTTGATCTGAAATAATATTGTACATTGATCAAAGATTATTGTTTTGGATATGACTTATGAATATAATAAAAATATGATTAAATTATTATTCGTTTTGATATTAAACCAAGGTTCTTCGCGTATCATCCAACCATCCAAATGGTTTAAAAATATTTACCATAATTATATTTATTGTTCAAAACAACTTAATTTATTATAATAGCCAATGGGTGCTATATTAAAAAACGAATTAATATACGTTATTAAAATGCAAAAATATAAAAAATAAAATATATAGATATTAGATATTAGATATTTTTTTTAACTAATCGTAATATGTCCTATACATAAATTAGAATCTTACGTAGATAAAATAATATTAGCATATTGTTTCCCCCACCAATAACCTTGCTAATATTTAGTTTATCAAGAATATTCATAAATTCAACTACTGATATAATTATATGTTGTTATTATTTTGCTGGTATTCTCAGTAATATTATAATTTAGACATATTTTTATGACTCATAATACATTGTGGATTTTAAACTTCCAATGAAACAAATAAATCAATAATATTACAAGGACTTATATCTATTTTATAAGATTTATTTCATTTTACTGAAAATTACTATTTGGTTATAATGTGTTTATATTTTTTAATATAGCTCGATTTTTACCATAAACAAGTACATACTATGTATCGTACGTTGGAGGCATTATACAACTAAATTAATTAATAAATAATTAATATGACCGTTATGATGTAAATATTATAAATTAAATAATATGAATATGAAAAAAATTTAAATATTTTTTACGTTTAAAAATTCGACTTCAATTTATTATATTCAAACAAAGTCGAAACGTAAGTTTCTGTTCGTATTTATAATACATTTTTTCGGATCTCATCTAACAGTAAACGCATCGAAGGTATTTTAAGAGAATATAAAGTTTATATTGGATATACAACATACGATTAAAACTTTGAGTTAGGAAAATTGTGGGTTTTTAACGTTATCTTCTTGGATTTCGTGACTCAATATTCTGATCTCTCTTTAGTGAACAATATATGTGGAAATATATTGTTCTATACATTGTTTTTTGTAATTAAAAGTTACATTGTCTTTCTAGGATTCTTACAGCAGTAGACCAAAATATTTCTCGTTGAATATTATAATAAATTGTGTAATATTTATTTATATAAAAAAAGCGTACCTATATATGACATGTAATATTATTGACCTTTGGTATTTATATTATACATTATTTGTACGTCTACCGTTTTATTTTTATTATTTTATTGAAATACTCATGAAATATAAGTTGTTATTATTTAATAGTATTGGTAACATTAATATTATTTTAAACGGAATGATTTATAATAAAAAATATAGATAATATACATTTCGCATTAGATAATATTGTATAAATATTATAATATAGTAATATACAATTATGTTAACTGAACGAGAAAAAAATGTTCGTGTTCTGTTGTGTAAATATTGTTATTATTTTTTTTTTTATTGATCTTTATTTATAATCCGGCAGCAATGGCAGCAATTATTATTTTTTACCTAAATTATAAAAACACATTCATATTAATAAAATTAATTGTGCGAATTAATCACACTCAGACAACAATGCATTTGGTTTCCAATTCGATTTTATTGATAGAGATCGGACTGAATGAAATCCAGCAGTTTTCTCGTCGTCTGACACTCGACACCTTGAACAACTATATTATATTATTGTTTTACGGGTCGCGTGGGAACGTTGATGAGCACAAAAGATACGAGAATAATAGCAACCGAACAATAATAATAATAATAATAAACAATAATAATTATTATTGTTAATATTGTTATTAGTATTATAATTTATAATATATACGACAGAACGGAGAGACCTTCCGAGATAAAAAAAAAAAAAAAAAATTAAAAAGAAAAACCGAGTACACAATAAAATTTGTACGTACATATATAAACGGACGTACACGCGTTCTACAAAACGTACAGATTTATTGTATTATGAATGCGTATACCTAGGTAATAGAATTTGTATATACGCTCGGGGTAATTGTATATACGCATCATGAAATAAAAATATAATATTATATCGTCCGGCACCGTCACCGTTCAAGGTTTAAACAATCAATTTAAAATACCAAACACTGCGCGAAGGATATACAGGGTGTTTGAATGAATCGAGACGTAAATTAGTGTGTATTGTACATCTTACACGACGGAGATAGTTTATCAGGTCATCCCATTCGATTTTGTATACCAATGGATTTTTTTTCCACTATGCGTATAATTTTTAATATAATTAAATAAAAAGATGTATGTTATATAGATAATCTAATAAGTGAAAATATTATAATAATATAATAATAGTTGGTAAAAAAAAATTCATAAATCCAATGATACTCCATATAACTACGCATTAACGAGTTAAAAATAAAATAGTTAATTTTAATTAAGTTACATACCGAATGAATTACTATACTATAACGTTAATGTTCATTACTACATGATGTTTCAGGTTGTTACTAAAAAAATTGCACCGATCTCGGTTTTTTTAGCATCAGCTTGATTAAAAATATTAAATTTTCACCGATTTGTATTCGTTAAATTGACTACGATGTATAACTTGTGTACCTAAGTCGTAAAAAGATAATATAATTATGAGTTACAACCTACTTGTCTAAGCATTATTTTGTACAAAGGCATCAATGTTATAATTAATTTCTGGCCAAGTCTACATTAATTATAGTATCAAATGAACAAAATTTTTCCTTTTTAACTAACGTCTCCATGTAAACTCGTAACTACTTGTTAAATCGCGATACTGTTAACGGACAGTTTGTTTAAAGTTTTTAAACCGTTATTGTATTTTATTAAAATTTTTAGGTACTAAAATAAATAATTCTATGTAAGGATAAATCCGAAAAACAAAAATTAATATATAGACCATTCCTATACAAATACCATGTGAGACAGTGTTTTGAAATGAGCGATTTATAATAAAAGTGGAAATCCTAGGTGATTTATCATTAGCCTGCTATTTTAGTGACTAATAATTAATAATTGTTATTAATTTAATAATAATACGAAAACGAAGATAAGGTTTTAGAGCCTCAGGTTTTAGATCACTTCGAAAATATCGATAGTTATCTATCCAATTCTCTATTATCTATGAAAATACGAATATTGTATATAGAATGGTGAGGAGAGCTTATAATAATATAAAAACCGGGTAAAATATAACGCAATTAACATAGATGTAATTAAGATACAAAGTAAAGTACTTTATGGTTGGTATTAGCACCAGTAAAATTTGTTCGTGGTTATATGTATTGCATTATTACTCATATATTGTTTGTTTAAAGTGATTATTACATTAAGATTATAAAATTAAAAACTTTTTGTATTAATTTATTTTCTTGATTACTTAATTATTACTTTATTAACCTTTGATTTATTTTGTAATTTTTTGTAGATATCATTGCATTCTTTAATTTAAATTAACATTATTCCACGACTTCTAAACAAAAGCGGTGAGGTACAAGTGGTATAACGTCCAAATTCACATCTTTCATGCTCAATAATACAAATACTCCTTAATCCTTAATCATAAAGGATAGATTAGACCAGAAGTCCTTAACCGTTGTCCATTAATATCAATGTATTAGTCCTTGCAGTTTCATTAGAATATTTTTAACTAAATAGTTCTAACTATTCAACTCGGAATTAATTAATTAACATTATACATATACAATAATGGATAACTTAAAGTGATTTATGACCCTAAAAAAGGTTTTGAACTTTTGTGTTAGATCTATATATAGGAAAAGATCGTGATGTTTTTATGTGATAGATAAACCAGCTGCATAAGACTGCATCATGACATACGCGTGTTTCAGTCGTTTAAAAAAAAAAAATAAATGTAAATATCGACACCCTGTATATTATTATTTTATACTGAACGTGATATCGAACACTCTCTTCTGCCCCGCCAAACACACATACACACACAATAAGTTCGTTCCTTTTTTTCATAAATATTTTTATAATTTTCTGTCGACTATACGTCACAACAAGTGGCATCGAAATAGATCAATGCGCGCGCGCGTATTACAATCATATTATTTTGAGCGGGGCCGCGCGGTATAATAATATATTTTTATTAATATTATTATATTATATTATTATTGTGTTTTCGGTGCGATGTCTAATTGTGTGACCGCCGTGATCCTGGTGTTGGCCGTTGAGGTTTAAAATAACGTACACGCACGCACGCACGCGCGCACAATCTTTCGACTTCAACTCGTATGGAAAGTAATATCAGTCTTTAACTGGCAATTAACAGTACATAAAGTGTTCTGAGACGCAGCAATACAACAATAATATATAATTATTATTATTTCATTTCACTTCATTTTCCTTCTTCAAACGTAACTCGTTCAAGAAAACACATTTTACGTTTATTATTTGTTGTCTTTTTTCGAAAATAAACATAAATTTTCAAATCGATCGAAATGGCCGCAAGATTCACGATCAAAGCCCTCGCCGTCACGGCACTCGTCTGTTTCGTTTTTGATGTGAGTATAACAACAAAAATAATTACTTATTATTATTATAAATATTAATTTTTACTAACCTACAGCAATACAGCATAATAACGTGTTAGCTTTGAAAAAAACCTTTTTTTTTTACCTCTTCGGTTCTTTTGCAGCGATGGGCTTTTTGTGGTTTCAAAGACGATTATAATAATATTTCTGATAGCACACTATATAAAAAATAATAGATGGTATAATATTATTATTATTATTAAACGCAAGCCGCAAAAAGAAGCTGATTGAATAAAAAAAAAAAAAAAATTCTGTAATTCATAACATATTCTATGCCATTTGACCATTATAATATATAGATATGGTTTTTTTTCTCTAGAATTTCATTGAATAATATTATCGTAAAATTTATGGCATTATATATTTATGTCCGTTTACCATATTATCCAACAATAATTCTAGAAAAACGTCGAGTGGAACACGACGCGGACGCACTATAATATTATTATAATTATAATAATAAAACCTATCTTTGTTTTTATGCAAAAATTATGTATATCTACTTATTTTATCTATTTACGCGAAGACGATCGCATTATTACTTATCTCGATTTGTTCAATTTTATTGTTAAAATATAATCATTATTATTAATAGACTATAATATAGTACTTATGCGTATAATTTCCGTTATTATATCACACAAAAAGCTCATTTTTCGATTTCTGTTCGCATGCTCATATATTGACGTATTTGCATATAATATATTAAGTGAATACGTCAATAATCTTTATATTTACTTAACATCTAATAACTAACTGCACATTGCATTATTAACTTTTTAGTAGTCTTTTTTGTTTAAAAAATTGTTACCAATTTGAATATATAATGATATTATTCAAATATACACAATAATATATAATATTATATACACGCATTGCAAGGTATACGCACATTATTTTAAATCCAATATTTCGTGAAGAATAATATATGCATATTTTGAATACATTTATAAATTATAAGACAGCTGTATCGTAATTCATCACGACATGTTAACATACTTCGGCGATTGTTATTATATTTATAGTTTATTAGTATAATAAAAACATTAATTTCGTTTTTTTTCCATTTATTATAATAATATAATGATTATATTATTGTCTTGACCAATAATAAACTTTGTACTAGAGACTAGAGCGAGAAAAATTATAAATCTATAATAGTTAATATTTTTTTTAATACAACATTCGACTGTTATATGATACTCTTTATTTTTTTTATTTTCTACGTCGTATGTATAATAATAAATAAACTAAACAAAGAATAATAATTTAACAAATGTTAACGTAATAATACAAAATATATAAAAAAAAATATTTATAAACAGTTTATATACCTATTCAAACAATTAAAGAACAATGAAACGATTGCAATATATATAGTATAGATAGAAAGGTACATATTAAAGATATTATTATAAAATTTATTATTTCGTATACTATTTTAATCTGTCACATAAAAATTTATGAAATATGCCATATCAGTTCTGTCGATAAATAATTTAATATCTTCGACCTTGCCATTCGATTTTTCACAGTAGAACGAATAGTTTTGACTAGATGATTTTCTATTAAATATTTATGATGGTTAATTTTACTTTTTCTGTTATTTGAAAATTATACTAAACGTAAGCACTTTACACACAACGATTTATGGTGGACGACAATCATATTATTATCGATGAATTTAACGAGACTATATAATTTTAATATACGACGATTTCTGTTTTTTTTTTCTACGCGGAATAAAGAGCTATTAGTAAAAAACAAAAATGCTTTTTTGATAAATGTCTGTATATTATGTGCCCCTGAATTTTACGTTCGCAAAATTAACTATTATTCAGACAATATGATAATAATATTATAGACAATATGTAAATTGGACATTAAAGTAAAATCGTTTTTTTTTATATATATACAAATTGTAGACCAAATAAAGTTTTTAATTTTTTGTTTTTAATATAATATATATATTACGTTCATGCGCGTTTTAATTTTGACCAAATAACGTACCTATTTCCTTAATGGATAAACAACCAGATACGTATAATATCTTTGCTGCGATTGAAATATTATATATTGATATGCTGTTAATATAAATGTCTAAAACCTTCTGCAAATGATAAATTATGTATGAAACGTATATTATGTAAATATAGTATATAATATGATTCAACGGTATAAGATATATATAAAAAGGATATCCGTATGGAAATTATAGTAATTTAATGCGAATCGCTATAATTTCTGAAAATGTACGTTAAATTTAAATTAATAAAATAAAAAAAAACTAATTAACACTAAATAAAATTTTTGTACCATTTTGAACGATTCAGCAACGAAGACGAAACGTTAAAATCACGATTTGTGCGGTTTTGCTAACATGACGATGGTGGCGGGTTATTATCTATCTACTCGTAATTTTTTTTATTATATCCGCAAAGAAAAGTCGAAATTCGTCAGACATGAATAATGCATTTAAATAGCGTACAGATGTGACGAGATTTGAAAATATTACGAGTACGATGGTATGAGAATGATCGATGTATGGTCGATTCGAACATTGATGCATATAACAAATAAGATATTATAAATTTATAACATGTTGCATATAAAGTGAAATCGACAATTTCAAGAAAATTTGAACACGCTGTGAAATAAGAAAAAAAATGTCAATCTTTCATGATGTTTTTTTAAGGATAAACAAAGTGTCGAACCAAACGATTTGATTGTTTTAAAGCAAAAATTAAAATATGCAGCAGCTGTTTTTATATCATCATCCAGTAAAAATAAAATAATATGGTTTATATATACATATATAATCATATAATGTGGGAAATGATATATTAATAAACTAGGTATTTAATAATTAATGATACAATAATTGTGATAAAAAGTAGTTCGTTCAATATCTTTTTGATTTATTTTTTTATTTTATTAAGTGAATATAATAATGTTGTTTTGTCATTAAAACAAAGTTGATCCGCAGTCGATCCGATTTTATAGGTAATAATATTGTTTAATTTATACTTTTTCAGTATTCGAAAATCTGCATATTATCATTTTATCTGTAAAAACGCGAAAACGTACGATCGTGATTAATTGTTAATATCTACCTAATCGTTATAAATATACCATACATTCATCACCGTAAACATGCCTAAACCGTAATATACAGTGTTAAATGATTGACATTTTTGTCGTGTCGAATTTTACCAGATTACCTACTATTATAATATAACATCGATATCTATTCAAAACAAAAAAAAGGAATATTGTAACTGTAGTGAAGTATGTATAGTGCGTTCCGTAGGTGCTATTCATACTTGTATCTTTTTAATATTTTATAATATAAAATCATACAATATTATGATTATTCATATTATGATTTTATCGTACTGCATCTTATGACATACCTGTATTACATTCTTATACATTTTTTGAAAATTCAATTATTCATAAATCACTCATAAGTATTCCAATTTCTACTTTAGGCCGGTATAAAATTGTATATTTTAAATTAAAATAATGTTATTATCTGTTATTTTATTTTAGCCAATCGATTTCTAAAACTCGGTATATAAAACTGAAAGGTAAAATATTATTGTAATAATATAATATAACCTTATGAATTTTACGATAATATGTTTTCACCACGAGATCGTAAATATCTAAATGATTTAAAGATCTTCTAAATCTAATCAAAATGATTGTAATGCAATCGCTGATCACACATAGGGAAAACATAATTAATGGGTATAATAATAGGCATCTTGCACGTAAAATTAAAACCATAATAACTGGCAAAAATGATCGAATGGTTAAAAAAATATCATCACCACATAAATATAGGTACACTTATTTTATTTATACATAAATATAAATAAACTCGTATAAGAGTATATACGATCTAATTTCTTATACGGTATTTTAATTTTTATAAAACAATGGACGACAACGTTGTATAACATTATTTAAACATTTTACTTGGATATTCTCTATTTTTCCGATTATTCGGCACACACAAATTTAACAAGTGTTGAAATGTAAGTAGGTATATATAATATACAATAAACGATGGCCGAGGAGAGTATATATTTCTATAAAATATTCATCATATTACAATTCAATATATTATTTTATACGTAAATTTAAATATTATAATTCAATATGAATACACTCCGGTAATATTATTAAAATGCGTTCGTATCAAACGACAAATTTTAGATTGACGATATTTACACGAAAATCCGCGTATAACGACCAAAATTCGCAAGACGACGGATCTTACGTATTGTGATTATAAGTTTTATTATATTATATTGCACAACGCATTGGTAGGATTTGATTATTTTTTATAATATTTTAATATAAGGAATATAATATGATCTACATATAGTATATACTATATGGAAACTGACACTATATGGCAGTGAGAACTGGGAAACTAAATACTCAGTAGAAAAAATAAATCTTCAAATCTTCAAGATATGGTGCTTTAGAAGATTTCTTAAAATCACACGGACTGAAAGAATTACAAACGTTGAGATATTAAATAGGATGAATAAACAAAAATGATTAGATGATCAGATATAATAATTATACTTATCAAAAGTTGAAAAATTATTAAATATAATAACCAAAGAAAATGTTAATGGATACATTGGAAGAGGAGAACGGAATAAATTACTATAAACCATGAAGGACAAGATTGGGAAAAAATACAAGGATATAAAATAATTAACCTACAACAAATAGACATGGAGAGGTATAACAAACTAATTCATTTAATTAAAAACGATAAGAAGAATTATATTATGTTTTTATCAGTCTATTAGAATTAGATCACTGATGCAATTTTTTTCATCTATAAAACGGTCAAAACTAGTGGATTTAATTGTTTCAGTAGGTACATTACAAAACTGGTTCAGTTGAGAGTCGACAATTAGACACACTAAAAGTTGAAAAAATTGTCGCAACATTCATTGGATTTACCGATACCAAAAATATACATTACTTTACTTATGAAACCTACTTCAAAATGCGTTTACAAAAAAAAAAAAAAATAAAAAATATATTTTGTATAAACGGAAAAGTTTAAGAGTAGGCTCAAAAGCCACCTTGTAATTTAGTGATTTATCCTTATTTTAAATTTAGAAATGAATATTATATAATCAATGATTGAACAAATATTACCTGCACAAATAATGAAATAAAATTAAAATCGACAACTTGATTTAATTATAAATTATAGAAACTTATATAATAATATATTAGGGTATATTGTAGAATCGACCATCATCTATGAAAAAATTTTATTTTATTTTATTCAATACGAATTCAAATACCTTCAAATGTTGGTATATTATATTATGTGTATGTATATGAGGCGGAGTAAATGTCGTGTTTGAAGATTAATCGTAAGAAAGTGGGATCATTTTAATATTTTATTTTCAAAAAAATAATTTAAATAATTTAACGATTATTGTTAAAAAAAAAATTAAGTAATTTAAACTAAAAATCATAAATCTTTAAAATATTACTACTGAAACTTTTTATTTTTATTTTATCAAATAATCTTATTTGATTAGTTTTACATAACAAAAAACAAAAATTTCACTTTTATGAGGAGAAACCCCTATTCGAATAATATTACACACGTCAATCGAAAAATTTTACTTCTGGACAGATGTTCCGTTCTCGTGTACGATATACGTAAGTGCGGTGCAAGTGTATAATATCATATTGTCTTAAGTTTTTTAATACCTTTGCGATCCAAAATCACAAAATACGAGTATAATATGACGTAATATTGTAGTGCAGTGTGTAAAATATAATATTTAAATGGGAAAGGAAAAAACCGTGTGGTTTGTGTTTTGATTTAGCAAACCGCGGTCGCAACGGACGTGCAACCGCAATCCACGGACAATTTCGACACGGCGAAAAATACAATGTCCGGGTTGTTGGATTCGGCAAAAAAGTCCATGTCGGTAGCGTTCGACAAGCTCAAAGAGGGCGGTAAGGATTCGGAGACCTCCAAGAAAGTGGAAGCTTACATAGCGGACGCGGTGACCAACGTGAAGAAGTACGGCCAAGAGCTGGGCAGCCAGAAAGGTACCGAACAGGTATCTGGCTTCTTCAATAACGCTCTGGCCAAACTGAAGAACGCGTTCAGCTCGACCAAGAGCTCCACCAACCCGGATGATCATTTCAAACAAGATGCCATCAAAGCGTTCGACGATTACGCGGAAAAGCATCCGAGCCATTGATGAGCTAACCGCTAACCGCAAATACCGTAACCGATACGTACCATTGCGTGTTGTCCAATCGTTATTATAGTTACACTCTTATAATATAGAGATTATTTTTGTTTTCAATGTTTTAGACACGTTCCTACGTATAGTGCCTATATATATATATATAGTTAATAGTTATACAGTACTTATATATTATAATAAGTTATATTTATGTATATATATAAATATTGTTTTCAATATTGATATGAAATTATTTTATTTCAGTTGATCATATTTTGTCAATAAACGAATTTCTTTATAATAAAATCGAGTTAATTTCAATTTCTGTTTGGTTTAGTTAGTCTAGGTTTGCTTAGGTAAGGTTGGTCGCAGGGTTTAGTGACCAAGATTTAAAAATCCTCGTTCTTGTAGTTGGTAAAACGAACAAAAACAATCAAGCACTTTCAAGTCTGGATGTATTGCATAAGGATGGGTTAGTAATGCAAACTATATTTTATTATCGTTCGATTAGGATTTTATCAAGAACTAATAGAAAACTTCGCAAATGTTTAGCTTTGCGTCCCAATTTGTTTTCTCTGCATAATTTTATATAGGTAATATATCCTATAAAATAAAACAAATTGTTTTAACATTTTTTTAATAATTTGTAATTATTTTTAAATATAAAAAAAATTATATTTTATTAATTTTTAAAAATATACTTTAACATAATATTATTATTCATAGCACTTATCGCAAATTTATGATTTCATAATCTTCTATAATAACATAAAATGATATATTATTTGGTTGATATATATTAATAATCATACATAATATATTATTACCAATATTATATTGATCAACCAAACTTTTGTCAATTGGCATAATAGGTAGACGACTTTTCTATGGCATATATGGATAATTTGTTTTAATCTTTGGATTATTAAAGCTCTTCTGGTATAAGAGATATAGTAAAAAAACAATCGAATTTTTATCTTGTTCAAGTACATTGAGACCAAAATACTTGACGTTTATAACAATGAATACCTACATGTTAACAAGTAAATTGAGTTGCAAACTGAAATTAAATTATCAATGAAGATGAAGAAACTTGAAATTTTTTTTAATAACAAAAATTTTATAAAATCATTTCTACAAATAATTTTGGATAATCTACGTAGGTTAATCTTATAAACTGTTAAGTCAATCATTGTTCCAATAATTTAATCTCGCCCGATGACTTAACTTATAATGCATTGTCCATATTATAAAATAAAACTAATTCGAACGGTTCTATGTATATATTGTTCGTGTTTTCTGATATTCGAGAAAACAGGCTATATCTATCTAACCTAACCTTATACAAAGTAAGAATAAAGTAAAGTCTTATAAAGTAAGAGTCTGAATTTTAAATGTCTGCCTTGGGAAAATGTTTGGGAAAGTATTGCGTCACTATAACTACTAAACTGTTTTTAATGTATATAAATAAAATCAATTTAAATTTGCATAAAAGTTATATTAACAAGTTACATTCGACCAGCAGAAATATGTTATGAAATTATTGTTAACCCGAAAACGAAAATCACGATTTTCTAAATAACGAATAAAGTTATATATTTATATCTATACTGCCAAACTATCACAAAGGTTTTAACAATATTATTTAGGCGTTTATCGATTGTTCCCACCATAATATTGTTTTTTTAAAACTAATTGGTAAAGAATATTGAACCGTTGTCGCACGTCATTATGCGTGTTGAAATAAATTCTCTAATTCGCTTACATATTATATCGTTTTTAACTTTTTCTTCATAATAATAATATTATAACAAAAGATGATGACGCGTATGGAATATTGAAACCATCATAAAACGTAAACGTAACATAAAAATTATTCCTATTCTAAATCGATGTTTTTATATCATATACTTATAATAGGTTGGTGATAATATAATTTTTTGGTTTATTGAGGTTTCTACACGTTAACAATAATTATTATTACCTCCGTTGATGGCGTCCAAATGTTTTATGTCGTGTTCGCTTTGTCATGTAGATATACTATAACCCGGATGTGTGGTTGTATTACGTGTACTTACCTAATAATTTTGTTTACAAGCGTATAATAATGTGTTTATAGGTATAACATCATTCGTAGTGTAATGTTTACGAGTTTTAACTAAAGTTTATAAAATCCGCATATCGCATATACATTTGCATATATTATTGTTATTATAATATTATATTAGGTACGTTTATTGTGCCCCATAACGATAAAATCAAACAAGGATTTCGTCTCATTTCTAACTGTCAAAAAGATAATAATTTTAATGGTATTTAATTTTATTTTACTTCGTATTAAATCGATGCGTATTTATCATTTTATTGAAAGATTATTATTTATTTCGCGCTATTGCTTAAAGTTAACAAAAATACGTGTACAAACAAAATTGTATATTATTTATGGATTTAGATAAAATATTCAATATTGTATTATTAAATTGGCAATAAATTATTGTTTTCATATGTTTTTTAATAATAAATTATAATCATTGATATTAATTAAACTATAGTTTAATACAAAGACCGTAAAAATATTGTTATTGTAATCGTCCCAAAGTTTAAAGTCTAAAGGTATTTTTTATGATAAATAGATAAAGTATTTATCCATGGTATAAGTATAATACGATAAGTTAATTTAAAATCAATAAAATACTATAGGTATGTCAATTGTACAGAAAAAAAAATTATTCAATTAGTAATGGTGTAATATACGATGACATGACGCTACATGGAATTTAAGGAACCGAAGCTAGTTTCTCCGATTTTTTGCTATTTTTAAATAATTTAACTAAATCACGAGATAAATCTATTGCTAGTGAGTTTTAATTTCCTATTGTAGCATGATGCAACTACTTACCAAATCCAACTTTTTCTACCATCTAATTTTTTCTCCTTCTAAAAACATCAATTCATTCAATGTACTACAATATACTAATATAAATATCTGATATCAGATATGTATACACCACAAGAAACGACTAACACAATGTTGAATGTGACTAACAATTAAAATTGTAAATCTAAGGGAAAAAAGTTTAACTTACACCAATGAATACAAAATGTCAACGTAATGATTAGAAAAAAATATAATTACCACATATAACATATTAGTTATTCAAGGATATGTACAAAATGTAAAAAAAAAAACAAATTTTTTAACAGGATTTCCATAAATGATTGTATACTTAAACAATAATACAAATATTATCTTATATGTACTAATTATAAAGGCCAAAGATGCATATAATATAAATAGCTACAATAAAACTATCACTTTGATTAATAATATTATTTTGAAAATATGTTATACTAAATGAAATGAAAAAATTAATGACCCTTAGACGTTTTTGCATTTACTAAAATTCTTTACTACACACATTTAAAAAATTCAGTAGAAATTTCGATTGATAAATCAAAATGAATTACTTTATTCGCGTATTATCATCAGAATTTATGTGATATGGATGTCGGATAGTTAACATTTGAATCTATTATTTTTATTTAATACATTTTGTATTTCTTGCCCTTAGTGGAATACAATTGTACTGATATATAAATAATCAGCTATATTAAAATGGTAAGTTGGTAAAATTTACAAGACTAAAATTAAAACTAAAGAAATAATTTAAATAAAATCCATTCTGTGGTTTAAATTTTAATTATAACTATATTTGAAGATTTATTTCTAAGATTTTTGTATTGAAATTACATACAAAGTCGTAATATTATCGCTTCCATTAATTTTAAGACTTTTCCGTATTTTTTTAGTACACTTTGAACGTTGTTTTTTCCGTTCTCGGGTCATTTGAATAAATATTGTTATTTTTGTACTGGCCAAATTTTGTCCATTATAAATTATAATTTATAATGCGTTTTACAATAAGTATAATAATAATAATAATAATAATATAATATGTTACATGTGCGATTGCAGTTTGCCGCGTCCGACAACGAACATTCGTATCAGCAATCGTTGTCGGAATACGCGACCGGCGACAAGGAAGTGGAATCGCCGTCGACTACGACCGCGGCGTCCACCTCGTTCAAGGACAAATTCAACGGTTTCGTGAGCTCCGTGGACGAGAAACGCAAGGAGGTCGTGACCGCCATCAAGAAAAAAGTGAACGGTGCCATCGACAAGATCAAGACGACATACGACTCTTATAAGCACGGCGACTCGGCCGAACACGAGGTGCCCAGGGTTCCGGAATCTTCGGGGGAATACGTGGGACAAGTGACGGAGGAACACGGCATACCGGCAAAGGCCAAGACCGTCTGAGATAGTTGTTGTTTTTTTTTTTTTTTTTTGTCTCTCTCTCGTCCGCGTCTACCAATATTTTATATTTTATTATTCAAATGATTTTCTACCCTCTTAATATTAATAATAATAAATTATTTTCTATTATTACATATACTATTCGTAAAAATTCTACATATTTTATTATTAATAGTTAGCATTAAGACTCGGGAACAATGCGGTTAACCGATAAAATTACATTAAGTACAGTTAAATTATGTATAAAATAAAAAAAAATATTTCCTTTTTAAACAACCAAATGTCGTTTAATATTATATTAAAAATCAGCTCAATTTTAAGATTTTCTCGTAATTCTTATAAAAATTTTAAAAAATATAATATATAAACATACAAAAATTCAGCAAAATCCAAGCTATTTTATAGCTATTATTTTTGTATATTTCTTTATATCTACACCGGTTGTATACAATGTGATTTTTCCAAAATCATGTTTCACGATGCACCTTCTATGTTAATTATTATCCATTTATTATTAAATATAAGTATTCAAATAAATATAATTATATACATATTATAAAGTGTATTATTATTATTATTATCATAAATGTCAACTTTATACGCTCTATTTAACGTGTACTACTTATATTATACCTGATTTTTTTTCTATAATAAAATCAATTGTATTTCATTCCTTAATTAAAAATCCCTCTTTGTTTATCGATAAAACCAAAGTTGTATAATTCTATACAAGCTTCCAGTGATAGATTCCAGTAAATCTAGCAAAATATTTTCATTTTACTTCTTTTTACCTTTAGTCAACAAGTAAAGTAAAATATTTTCATTATTTAAATTACTTCAAAGTTTATATAATATTATAATCATTTAAATAAACTGTCATGACATCACACTATATATTTTAAACAAATTGCACATTATAATAATATATATATATATTATACGCTTCATACGCTATGCATGAATTGCAAATTTATTCACGTTACCTCATTGTTAAGTTATAAGCAAATAAGTTACAAAGTTCACATCACAAACTGTAATATATTTTTATCTAAATGATGAAATAATATTATAGCGTATACTACGTACATAACATTATTGAAATGTATTTAGAACGAACTCAATATTTTGTAAGTTAAATACCTATGATCTAATTAAAACACAATTGATAATAATATTATTATTATTTATCTATAATAAAGATTGAAAACTGATATTATCATTTGTTTTTCACAACTAATAAATATTTCAAGATTGTATTTAATGGGACAATACTTCAATAGTATGGCTATTACCATCAGTGGCATGTTATACATGGGGGAAAAGGACAACTGCGTGTTAGGATTTGGGGGTCACCAGAATATTATGAAGAAAATTATAAATATTAAATAATAACTACTTATTTAGACAATTATATATATTAGATGCTTTTGGTAACAAATCGTATCCTCTTGGTTCTTTATAAAGTTCGTTTTTTCAAATTTCTTAAAAGAAAATATTATTGTATATATTACATTAGAGAAAAAAAAATTGGAAACAATTGGTTGATTTTCTGACCAAGTATAGAGCTATGTTTGGAAACTTATATAAGCCTATAAGTATAAACTTATGAAACGACCTATCAGTATAATATATTGCAATATATTGAGATTCACTCAGAGTTGTATTTCCTAATGTAATATCATTGCATTCAAATCGTAATAATTATAACAAACCACTAATTTCTCCGAAGGGACGAAGGAGAAATGTCCACAATCGGCCTTCTAATTTTTTTTTTTTATTATATATATTTACAGAATGTAGAAAAATAAAAATTTAAACAATGCATAAACGAAAACATTTTCTCATCGATTTGGATGAAACTCATTTTACATTACTTTAATAAACAACATTTACATTATACGTTAAGAGAAGAATTAGGAGAGCTAGTTAAAAATATCCAATATGATGATATAAAATATAATTCATTCATTTCTTGCTTCAAAAAAAAGCAAGAAAAAAGAAGGCTTAATTTTAAGTGATTATTAAAGTACTCACTAATTTATTTCGTAAGTTTAAATAAAAATATTTTTTTCTTTATTGTTATATTAAAATTGTAAATAAATGTTATTATTATTATTTGAATGTAATCAATAAATTGATATTCTGTTAAATCTAAAACAATGTGTAATTTTAACTATTTTTTAAATTTTTTGGTAAGAGAGTTCATTTAAATATTTTACTATATCTTAATAAAAAATAATAAAAAAAAAATATGAAAGTACAAAATCTATTTTCTGTATATATAGTACATTGATACAAGCATATGTCAACACATATCGGCAATTCTCGGCATTATTCGGTAAGGGTGCCAATATCCTTAATACGCCACTGATTAGCATGCGGTCATTTTTTACATAATACGGTTGTTAATTTATTCTTCAATTGTCATAAATTATATTTTCCATGTTCTTAAACTGTGTATTTTATTTAATTAATAATTGAACCTAACTTCAAAAATGACCTCATTGTTCATGTTACTATATATTAAAGAAATGACTGTTTTTCTATCTACCCCCAAAAAAACACATGACTAAAAAGAGAAACGATATAGACATTCCATCTATTAATTTATTATCTATAACTAAAATTCTGCATTTTATAATACCTAATTATTTATGTAGGTACCTATATATTAGTGGAAAATGAACTTAAATTCAAACAATCAATCAAACAAATTCAATTATTAATTATAGAGATATAAAAAAATGCGTGATTATCCGCCAATAGTTGTAAATTGAATACTATTATTTTATTTTAGTTGTCTCGAAAAGTTTCCAAAAATGGAATTATCTTATTATTACCATTATTTACACTGACCCTTTTAATTTTGATTTAGTTGATATTATCAAGTTTCTACGAGCTAGTCATTCTATACATGATTCTTCTCCATGATTGTGACTCGAGGAAATGTGTAAATTTTTCAATACTCCATAAATAACTTATAGGAGAACATTTTGTAAAATTGTAATTGTTATAATTTGTGGGACCTTTCTCGACCAATGTCATGATAATATAAAGTATTGTTTACTATAATTTAGTATCCACCGACAAGTTTATCAATGACAAAAAAAAGATCGGTATGGGTATATAATCCCAGTGGTATATTATTCCACACACATACTTTAATAATAAAATTTAAAAAAAATTTTTTGTTAATCAAATATTGTACCAACATCAAAGTTCCTAATAGTAGATATACTATACAGAGTGTATCACGATATTTATACACTGGTATTTAATTTATATTTTATATATTAGTACCAATATCGAATTCTCGTATAGAGTCTATATATACAGTTGGGGTTTTAATCAGCGAATTATGGAACTATACTTATTTGTTCAAATATTTTATTGTTTAGCTGTTAAATAAATAATTACACAACAATTTTTGTCGGTTTTTTTTATCTAATGATATATCTACATCACGGTCATCGAAAAAAACTACTGTAAAACATTACAATATAGTTTTTTTTTTCTTCGGATACACGAGTTGTTCAGATTTCAATAAAGTTTATCGAAATGTTTTAAGGTATAACGATATCGTTATAATGATATAATGAATAGAGCAAAGTGCTTATATATCTAATCGTCGTGTAATGAAATCCGTCCGAAACGCGACAAACGACAGTGGTATAAAAATTTATAATAATATTAGTCTTCGGTTGACGTACGTGTTTGACGTATATTGTTTCGGTTTTCCTAACGTCCGTCGGTGAATAAGGTTTTTTTCTTTTTAGTTTAACATTAAAAATATGACAGTTTCCCATCACTTACTGCTACTAAGAGGTTTCTTGGCGATCGTCTTAATGGTTTCCGTCCTACACGTAAGCACAACATCAACGACGTAAACAAAATTATAATAATATTATGTGTTTGTAATTTATTTTCAACATAAATGTGTTTACCTTCCAATACTTCGTGTCCAATTTGATGGTGTTGGAATATCATAATATTATCGTTCCGGGCTCGTTAAATTCGCTTTTACGGCAAAATGATGCAAACAAAATTAAAATTCTGTACATATTATTATTATTATTGTATCGTATTCTGCATAATACGGTCATTATTATTACGGCTTAATATTACTTAGGACAATAATATCGCACAATCAATGGTATTTATCATTTATCCATTCGTGTTCGTTCACAATAATAATAGTAATAATAACGATCGTAAATTTAAATCGTATAAAAATACAAATTTTCGTGTTTGTGAATTTAATTTTTAGTGCCCGTTATTGTGAACTATAGAACGAGTTCTGGTTGGTTATATAGTATTGCCGGCGGTTCACATGCAATAAAACGTCCAATGAATAATAATTATATTAAGTATAATATGTTATATACTTTGCGGTGGGTACACCTCATTACAATATTTTAATATCTCATAAACATCACTAAAAATGTATAATAATATTCAAAAAAATTTTATATACCTAATCGAATACTTTTGTTACGATTATTATTAAATATTAATTATTACTAAACAAATTTGAATTGCTACACAGTATACTTCATAGTTAAGTACCTACCTATAATTTAGTTTTCTTTTAAAATATTTATTCAAATAGGTATGTATAAAAATTTTTTTTCTATATTTTAATTGGTTAATTCAATTTCTATTTAAGTGATCATTTATATATATATATAAAAATCGTTTATGTAAAAGATCTAAACACCACAATATCATATTACATGTAGTTTTGTGAAAAATAAATAGATATATTAATTATCTATCAATATAAATAATATTTTGAACGATAAGTGCGTTTGCCTTTCGATTCACTATACTAATGATAAATGAATAAACATATAGTTAATGCTAAAATATTTTATAACATATTCACAGTTTGACACTACATCATACTAAACAGTAAATTGTAATTATTTATTTTTATAAATTCTATCTCAATACGATTCTATAGTTTCTAGTTTTATACACTTAATTTTTTATTATTTATTGTTATCTCTAATACGTACATAGAAGAAATATCTATTAAGCATTAAACATCAATACACTATACATTATCAGTATTCATTTTGCAGTATTAAATGTACGTATCATGTTCTATCGCAAAGATAACACAGAAATGCGATTATTTTATATTTCTATTTATACAAAAACTGAATTTACTACGTGGTAATTTACTATTATTACTAAATATAAAATTTTATATCTATTCATTATTACAAACGCTAAACCATTCAATAATTAATCAAAAATACATAACATGAGATGTCACTAAACCCAACATTTGACTCACACTAAAAAACATATACCTAATACAAATTTTAGGTACTATAAAATATGCTAATTTCTATTGAAAAAAACAACTTAATTGAAAAATATAATTTGTAATTTTCTCAATTTTTGTACTACGTAATTGAGCCATTCACACATGCAAAAATCAAATAATCGTAAAAATTTTGTTGATATTAAATTAAGTCAGAAAAAAATTTAATCATTTATTGTGTATATCATAAAAATAATTTATTAATCCCTAAAAAAATGTCAATAATAAAAAATAAAAAATCTAGGAAGTGGATTCTGGACATTCTTTCTTCGTTTCTTCGGTTTTCGGAGAAATTAGTGGTTTATTATCGGCAATTAAGATTTAAATGAATTGCATTCGAAAATACGATTCTGAGCGAAACTTAGATATATAATATAGACAATCTATGAGAATAATCAAAACAATTTCAAGTTTCTATACTCAAAATTTTATTAATTATCATAAAATATTTAAAATCAAATTTGTATAAATCAGTCACCATGAATTTTAACGATTTTCCGTAATTTTTTGGTAATACTTCTTATCTCAAGGAAAAACTTGAAGAAATTCAAAAAATGAGCAAAATAAAGTACCAAGTACCAATTTGCTACCGAAAGCATACCCTTTGGTAATCGGACCATTATTTCTACCCGAAAAAATAAAATCATCTTTTTAAAGCCAATAAATTCCAGAATATCGAGGTTTCTGAAGACTCATTAAATGATATAATTAATTATTTGAAATTAACTGTTTTATATAACTATCTGTATTTAATTACACGATAGTCTTAAGTATATCTTATGTTTTATGCAATTTTAATACATATAGAGGTTTTCATCACGAATGAAGATACTAGATACGAAACAAGACGTATCAGCTTACAATTCTCATTTTCTGTGGCGAAGTCGCTAGCGCCATCTAGTAAATAATAATATACTTCTGTTTTATAATTACTATCATAGAATTAAGATTACCTATTAAATTAAAATATAGGTACTTTATAATAAATGATTTAAATTTATTAAGTTATTTAAGATATTAGAAGATTTTCTAAAATGACAACATTTAATTTATATTTATCTGGAATAAAAAATAATAGCTATAGTAAACATATTCATATTAGCTCGACTTGTTATCCTCAAGAATTACAGTTTTTTCACACATCCAAAAAACCACTTTGAAATTTTGAAATTTTAAATTAATATAATTATTATTGTATTAAAAATTTTGATGCCCCGGGGTACTTTTTTAAATTCGCTTTTTTTCTTGGTGGAGGATATGATAGGATGTCAAGAATAATCGAAAAAAATTGAAATTTACTACTCCCTTCCACCAGGGGAAACAATTGACCATCTTGACCTTACATAAATAAGGGTCTGAATATTACATATTCATATTAATAAATTTAATATTTATATTGTATTATTATTATTATTGCATAAAGTGGTTACATTTTTATTCTTACCTTTATTCTTCAGTTAATTTATCTAAATAATTATCTTACTCTAAATATGATTAGAAAAAATAGGCCGAAGGCCCTCTATCCTCCAAATTCCCCTTTCTCCTCCCCCCTCCGTCGGTAAATACACCTCAGATCTTACTTATAAAATATTAATTATAAAATTATAGAATACAATAATACATTATAAAGATATAATACCGAAACTATATTATTATAGTAACTATAGTATTAAATTTATCATTTTGAATAAGTACAAAATACATTTGTTAATTAATGTAAATACAAGGTATACCAAATTAGTTTACTAATTGCAATAGGTATCTCCGTGAAAAATTAACATTTTTGAATGCTATTTTGTACTAAATTGTTAGTAAGGCAACAGCTTATAATATTATATCCTTCATTATTTATTTATTTATTTTTTTTT
This sequence comes from Eriosoma lanigerum, assembly GCA_013282895.1. Taxonomy (NCBI): domain Eukaryota; kingdom Metazoa; phylum Arthropoda; class Insecta; order Hemiptera; family Aphididae; genus Eriosoma; species Eriosoma lanigerum. The sequence continues at coordinate 14,642,637 of CM023357.1, forward strand.
TTAATGACATCTCATAAAATAATAATATATTAAATTTTTATTATTAAGTTATGAAAAATTAAAAAATAATCATTTTAAAGAGTTAATTTGAGAATTTATGAGAATTTTAATGTGTCTACCTTCCAATTAAATCAAGATGTTGAATTTTATAAATTCTTTTCATTTATGGGTGAAATAATTATTCTGACGTCATTATTTGTAAAAATTATATTTTAATATGTTGGTCTGCAGTATTTGTTGCTCATCAATACTTATGATAATATTAAATACGTATAATATTAATTTTACATTACTTGATATAATAGATTAAACAATTACAAAAAATGACTTCGGAAATATGATTTCTTTTTAAAGAAATTCCTAAAAATCATGACCTTGATTAAATTAGAAACTTGACCCATCAATATGTAACACAAATATAATCTTTAAACTGGCTATCTTCAAATTTCATAAAATTTCAATACTAATACTTAAAAAATAAAACGATTTTTTTCATTTTTTAACATTTTTTTTCTAAACGTTTAAATTTAAAAAATAATAGAGATAATATTATAATACTTTGCCTAAATAATAATTTTAAAAAAAAACTGCATACAAAAATATTCATTTTTTATGAAAATATTACGACTAAAAAGTAGTTATGAGACATTCTATGTACGTTTTATGTACTTCATACTTAGTCTTTAAGTCTTAAAGTCTATATGACCAATAACTTCTTATTACAGTTTATTACAATTATAATATTCGCTGATATTATTTAAAATCTTACTATGAATTATATATGAATCTATAATTGCCAAGTATAATTGTTACTCAAGTAACAAATGACACACATCCATAATACTATCGCTAGATATCAGTTTCATATCCTGTATATTTTAATTTGTGGTTTTTTATGGTGACGCATAGATACTCCTAGTTTAATTTTGTGTATATTTACAATTATCTTTTTCCAGTTCAAACACTGAATATAATAATAAATTATAAATACCAATAATAAAAATAAACAAATTATTACAAAAAGCTTAATATTATTAACATCGATTGTGTATTTAAAGTATTTTTTAGGGTTAAAAGACCTCTTGATGATCCAAGGATCACAATTAAATAATAATATTAAATCGTATTTATTTTGTTTGACATAATTATGCATATTTTGAATAAAAGTTTACAATTTGGTATACATATATAAAAATTGTAATATATTGAAAATATTAAGTTATGTATCTGTAAATATACCTAAATAAGTTTACTGAATTAAATATTATTCCGTTTGAACTATAATTATAGGGTATAATGTAATGTTTTGGAATGATAAATTCTAGAACATCATGTTTTAGAACACCAAGTTTAGAAAAATATTTTAAAATAATCATCTATTAGAAGAATTATAGTTAATAAACAATTTTTCAACGTTTTGAAATTAAAAAATATTATATATTTTTTTTAAATTTTAACACACGCGCAAAATTATTACTATAAAATAATAATAACCGTAAATTTAAATTTAAAAAATAATTTAAATACAATAATATTGTACTAAATCAAGATCAAAATCAATAAATAAAATAATTATTATTAACTATTTTTTTTTTTTTTTGTACATTTTTTATTACGTTCGAGCAGCAAGTGGAATGTAAATTGAACCCTACAGCGATACACAATATGCTTCAGGAAATGGAAAAATCTGGGAAATTAACGTTGGAACTATTGTGCAAACCGAGACTGGCAATGACCGGTGTTAGGTCTAGAAACGTTTTGACTCCGCAAAACAGAAGACGAATTAGATACTTGTTGAACAACCTAGAAATAAGGAGGTTGATAGCCGCTCGTTTTCCAAGAAGAAGAATCACTTATACCCTTCAAAGGATACCTGCAAGAGTGGCAAGATTATATAGACCACTAGTACTTCGCTGAAAATTAAGATCAAACATCAAATATATTGTAATTTTATTCCAGTTCAATTGTTCGATATAAAATTGCGTATAGGTATTGTTTCAACAAAAATGATAAAACATACAGTTTTATTCGATAATATTTAGGTACCTATTACCGTGTTATAGGTTATAACTGTAATATAATCTTTTATATAAATTCAAAATTAAAAAAAATACATTTTGTTTTTAAAATTGTTCTATATTATAAATGACAATGTTTGTTTTTGAAGAACATAAATTATGGTTGTTGTAACAACAAATATTATTTCATTCAATATTTCAACATTTTATTATCTATTTTCACTTTATCAATATACACTGATTACAGTTTACCAGCAACGGTTGATTTTTAAGTAAAAAATGTTGAAGGAAAATTATCAATATTAAAATAATATCAGTATATCATATTCATCATAGCCCCTTGTTGTAATAGCTAATTTCATTCAAAATCAACCAATTTATGTAATAAGAAAAAAAGGTCAATTTTTTATTAAATATAACAATAAAGATTTTTTAGCTGAACTTGTAAAATTAAGTATAAATTTGAAGTTCAGAAGATATTATAAAAAAAAAAAAATTATAAACTATTAACAGTAATTAATAGGAATTAATAAATTAGAATATTTGTTAATTATACTTATTCATAAATTGGTCGAAATAAATTATACACAATGAAATAATTTGATGTTCATTTCATGAGAGTGAATCTTTAATAAAATTATATATTTATAATGTGAAAAAACTTCTTATAATTTTATGAAATGGTGATGTTTTCATAAAATGGGCGATTTCACGAACTGACTATGACAGATACATAAATTATTTTAAACAGTATTTATGAATTATGTTAAATTAATTTAATTACAAAATATTTAACGAGAACCTGATGATAAAACAAAAATTAAATTTTTAAAAATTAAAAATAAAAATGTAATTTAAGTAATCGAAAAAATATTTTAAAATATATTTACATGAAATTTTGTTTCGTATTTATTTTATTCCAGAGATTAAAATATATAATTTTTGTACTGTATAATACTCAATACTAAAATGTACATCTGTATAATATTATTTCAAAAGATTATTAACTTTAAATGTTGATAATAATTTATTTTAGATTTTTTTTTTACAATAATATTTTAAAAGTTACAAATAAACATAAAATAAACAAACCTCTAAAAAAAAAAAAAACCATAACTGTGGCCTGGGATGAATTTAAAGGTTCAACCCCCTCGGAAAATGCAATTTTTTTTATTTATGAAAAAGTTGTAGGTAGGTACTCTATTTTAAATTTATTAATTTATTATTATGGACCCAACTCGCAGAAAATTGAATCTGGCTACGGGTTTGAATATTAATAGTTGAATATAGTTTTTCCTAGTGCACGCTTAACATTTTGTATTACAAAAAGTGTGTCCAGTGGCGTACCTAGACATTTATTAGGGAGGGTAGTATTTTTAAACCCATAATCGTACGAAATATTCTACATCATTAATTGTAATTATTTAAACTATCATAATAATATAATTCTATTAAAATATTGCAAATTTTATTTTATCAATAAGATAATGATACCTGTTGGCTGTTAATAATTGACTAAACCCCATTTATCTGTAAAAATTTGTAATAATCTTTAAAAATAATAGGTACCTATTATAAAAACGCGGTAATCATAAGGTGAGTCGAAATATACACTACTAGCATCACGGTTGAAAACGCACGTAACCCAACCACACCTACCTACCAACCTAGTGAAGATCAAAGTCAAGGTGTATTGATAAGGTATCGTCAATTGCTAAAAACATGATTGAAATAAAAACTACAGTTAGTTAAAACTATCAGGAACGCTGATTGTCCTATGGAGGCAATATTAATAATATAATTCATAAACATAAATGTAATTATAGATTAAACGAATAAATGATATACATAATATACAATTATACGACATGTTAAACTCAAAAACTATACATTTTTAGAATTAACATTTTACTCGATTTAAACTTGTTTATTGCCTTGTTGCATTTTGCAAGTTCTTCATCTGATTCAAAATTGTATTTATTCTATGGTGACCCCACAAAAAATAGACAACAAAAAAATAAAGGACTTCCGACGTATGTTCATTGAAATATTCAATTAAGGACAATCATAATATTCTTTGCGATACAAATTACAAACAATTAATCTGTTTACTAACTGTGTTCGTCATTCTATATTATACTATTGTATTCATTTAAATGAATTAAGTTGGTGTTCGGGTAAATTAGTTTAACAATTTTAATCAAAATCGATACAATATTGAAATTGAATAATATGAACATTTATTATATTAGATATCGCTACTATATTGTTATATTAAAAAACACACGTCATATGGGATGAACAAACTCGAAAATTGCTTTATTGAATAAAAATATGAAAAGATCAATGATGTTTTATAATATGCTTTTGTTGTTCAGTATTAGCCGACATTTGTGATAAATATAAAAAAAAAATTACAAAGTGTAACATGTGTTTTAGATTTTTTCATATAGTTTTAGAAATTTTATTATAAAATATATGTAGAAACATATAAATTCATAAATTAACGCTTAAATAAATTTATAGTAATGGAATAGATGAAACATAATAATATAATAAACTCCAATAAAAAATCCAAACCCTTATCTACAAATATTGCAAATAACAAAATAAATAATAATATCAATATGATATAGCATTATCATCATATTATAACAATGAGCTGCAACTTTCTGTATTTGATCTATTTTCTTAAACTATAGTATTTATAGGTAGAAAAACTTTTTTCAAAGTACACCATAAAAGTAATACAAAATAGCCAACTTTATATAAAGGATTATATAAATTAGTCTTAAATTGTATACCTTTACGTTTCATATTATAATTTCAAAGATAAATATTCTCCATTTTTCGGGGATACTAAGAATATTCGAATATTTATTACAATATCTGTTGATTTTATTTTAGACTGATTTAAGCCACTCTATCATTAAGTAAAGGTTTGCATTTTCAAATAATATACATATTTAAAGGAATGGTTACTAAATAATCTTTAGTAGGTCGTGTACACATTTAATCCTTAAATTCCTTAGAGGTCCGAATATCTATAATTGTTACACTTATAGTACCTGTTAAATTATTTAATATTAGTTGTTTATAGCTAGGTATACGAGAGACTTAAACTTTGTGATTCCTAGAAAAATAACCATAGCTTAAGATATTTTCCTCAATCTAGTAGATTTTAGATGGTTTCGAATTTATCAAAATTATTATTTATAATATTGTAAATAACAATACCCTACAAGAGATTTACATCTGATATACAAAATCATCATCCTGCCTAAACGCTTTTCAGATGAAAATTTATTTTTAATTTTTCAATGTATGTAAGCCAAAAGATACTTTAACATTAAAAAAAAAAAACGAATGATGTAAATACGAATAATTTGAAATTGGTAGAAATCTCTATTAACACTCTGTGTATAAACATTCTGATCAATGTAAATTAATTTTGTAATATTATATTATTTATGATAACAATAATAACAAATATGTTATTATTATTATTATTATTATCATTATCGTCTTAACTTAACAGTGTTTTTCTTTGATTGTTTTTTTTTTTCCAATGTCAAAGGTCTAAAGATCAACTATTATGTGGCGGACAAGCGATCCTCTTTATAGTTAAGTATTTGAGCGGGGCGATATTCACTTTAGTAGGATATCTAATCATTGCATACTTAGTGTTATAGTTCAAAAAACACACACACACACATACATATCGAACACACAAACTCATATTTCTAATCTCTATAACTACGTTTCATATCAGTCATTAGCTGGCAATCAACATGCTGATGATAGGCTGTTATTTTTCAAAAAACAATCGTACCATTTTAAATGTAACATAATAGTAGTTAGACGATCAAGAAAACGTATATATTATATTATTTTTTTTTAAACTTTTATTCTCGAAATCGTTGAAATGACAAGATTCACTATCAAAGCATTCATCTTCGCAGCACTCGTTTGTCTAGTTTTCGACGTAAGCGTAAATATATTATTATTTAATAATTAATAACTTATATACAATTTCAACTGATGCTTAATATATAATCACCAATCAATAGATTTAGAGCTAGTTTGATAAGAAAACTATAAAATCTCGTATTCTACTAATGCAAATGTTTGTTTTAGTAGGTATAATTATGTAACAAACAATTTAATGTTTAAAAAAATTAATATCCATTCGAATTTCTATATTATTTCATTAAACGAAGGTTTTTTGAACAAATATGAATTTTTAGCGATTAGTTGTATTATGCAGTTACATATAAGTTAAAATTTAAATTATGAACACAATTTTTATAAAAATATGTATTTTGTTTTTAATTGTATTTGTAAAAGTTTTATTAACAAAGAACATCGTTTACAATGAACATCTATCGATTTGCCAATGTTGGCGGATTGCGATTATATTTTCGATTGATCTATCCGATAGACGGTTTGACTGTTTATAAAACATATTATTGGAATACACGATATTATTTTATCTACAATAGTTTATATTAACTTTATATTATGCACGTCGTGTTCCATTTACCTTATAATAAATTTAACGTTATATATTAATATTGCTTACTATATTGATAAAATAAATTACTGAGAAATATAACTTTCGAATTGTTTTAAAAAATATATCATACAAAACAATAAAAATAAAGGGATAATATCAAATTTTATAGAAACTGATAATTTAGAACCTACGTTATATTTGTTAATTATATTTATGTATTGTTTCTATTCTAAAAGTCTCCAATGATTCATAACTATTAATTATTAATTTTAAAATTGATAGAATATTAACCAACCTTAGCAAGTGAAAAATATGAATTTGAAACAAATTGAAACAAATTGAAACAAATTTAAATATAATTTTTAAATTTGTATAATATGCTGTTTTATTTTCTGTCTAGTTGCCAACCTTTTTTAGATAATTGTCTTATTATAATGATTTTTTTATTAACAAGGGAAACATTTTTTTTCGTCTTTTGTATATTATTTTAATCGCACAAAATAAATACATAAGATATATATTAAGGGAAGGTGGGGCAGTAATGACCTACTAGGTGCAATTTGATATAGAACATGGTCAATTTAATATAATTTTAATTAGACCCGACGATTGAATCATAAAACTAGTGAGTTACATGATACAAAAATAAATTTTAAAAATTAAAATTTTATCTAGATGAAATTTACATTTTTTGAAAGTATTCCAAAATACGATTTTGCCCCACATGTGAGACCATATGTGATTTGGGCAAAACCATAGGATCATTTTATATTTTAAAATATAATATATAAATTCTAATTTAATAATATCATTAATTTATTGAACATATTAACATATTGAATTTGATACATCTTTAGTAGTATTTTAGCATGTGTATTATTAACCATTATTCACCTTCTAACTAAACTATTTGAGGTTGAATACCCTTAAGTCAATATTCTACATTCTCTTTACTTACTCCTGATCTCCTCATTAAGAATAGCAAACAATTAAATTATTAATATTAAAAATAGTAAATGATAACATTAGGTATTATTTATACCTATGTTATACATTATACATATATAAAAAACCCCTTTTTCATAATAATATATATAGATATATCAAATAAATCATTTACGATAAATATATAATCTATAATCATAGGCGAAATAGAGGGTTGCTTGGCCTCTTCAAATTTTTGCAGAAAATATAACATAAAAGTAAAAACTTATAACTAATTTGTATTTCATAAACATAAGGCAATGACGCAATATTCAAAGATTATTAACATGCTCTTAATACATATAAAATATTATATTTTTATATTAAACGTTTTAAATATTAACATATATTATAATATCACAGGAAAATATGAAATTTTTAAGTTAATGAATTCAAAAAAATGTTGATGTATATAAGATATATACATGTAAAAGTTTTGTTTGAGTTAAGATTTAGCTATTGAGCCTGCAGAACCCCAGAAAATTTTTCTTAGTTCCGTCTTTGTAATTACATTTAAACCTAAGTATATTCTGACAATAATTTTGCGTGGAATATATACGATTTCACCCCCACTTTGCCTCGAGACAGCCTAACGGTAGTCGTCCAAATTAAATATATATTTAATGTAGACTTGATTTTTAACTTGTTAATGTTATTTCTGAATACATTATACCACTATGGCCAAAAGAGTTTTGAACTACAAAATTTAAAAATATTTTAGTGATAACACTTAATACGAAATAACGTTTATTTGAGGGGGAATTAATAATAAATGTGACTAGTAAATACTGATATGAATGGAACAATTTTTATGAATGAAGACCTAATTTCAATATTTTTCCAATAATAATTTGTTATTGTTTAATTGTAATACGTATAGTATTGCCCCCTACGGAACTACCTCGCTTCCCACTATAATCGAAACGTGAATGAATTTAAAAGACATACGCATACGCACGCATTATTTCAAATATCACGAAGATTTAAGCTAATATTATTCGCAAAAAAATGTGATATTGGCATATTGCTGATAGAATATTATAGATAATATGCTATGAGCAAGCTTACACATTTATAATTATGTTGACGCGTTTCCGGCAGTTTTAGGAAGTAAACTAGTAAACTAAAATTAATAACTTCTTGATTGATTGACGATTGTGTAATATATAATATTACAATGGACTGCGATAATATATTAAACGAAAATAGTACCTACCTATTCAATATTTCATCGGCGTGAAATATAGTTTAATTCTAACATCCGCATTACGTAATTCGCCATTATAATATTATTGTTCTCGCGTAAATAAAAAAAAAAAAATATTAGAAACCATTTATTAGAGTTATTACAACATAAATTTAAGCTAAGTATTATTTAGATATGTAATAATATAACGAGATGCGTCGATAAAGTCAACAATAAAATGACCAAAGTCGATTTTATCCATATAGGTATAATACATAAATATATAGTCATATAATATTATTATAAATTACTGATATTGTATTATACCAATAACATAATATTTTATAGTTCTACCGTATTCGATATTAACCTAAACTATAAGAGTATTGTTTATATTATTTATTGGTAATTATAGTTTTTGAACTATAAGCTATATATAATATACTATGTTGAAACTATAACTATAGAGGTCACTTTGTTAGTGAATACAATAATATACAGAATATACATACGTAAAAATTATTATATTTTTAACATTCATTAGTCGTGTTCATAATAATAATAATAGTAAAAATATATTTGTAACAAACTTTTAATAATATATTATAACATATTATAATAGATTGGAAACTCAGTCATGGACATATATTTCATACATAATTTTATTTTTTTAATACCACACGTATCAAACGCGTTCATAATGTACTTTTAATGTTTTATGAAGAAAAAACTCATACATTATGTAAAACAAAACATTTTTAGTTTATACAATTAGGTGGTAGTAAAGTTTTATCCGATTGATATTATAATTGTATGCTATACATCGTTAAAAATATATTGTGTTGCCTATAATTTTGATCATAAAGAGATATTAAAAAAATGTGCGTGACATTTATTTTTATTTTTTTTTAATAAAATACAATTTCGATATCCAGTTAAATATATTAATTAAATTGGTGTAAAATTTTTAAAAAACATAAAATTGGAACTAATATAGTAGAAACCTTTATTAAAATTAATTTTATAATTGTTTACTTACAAGTTAATAAAAACTAAAATCATACCTACATTTAAAATACAATTTCTTTATAACTTCATAATATTTTGATTATATTTTATTTATTAATATTTTTTTACGAAAACGAATAAAGAAGAAAATTCATAATATTCTAAAAAAAGAAAAAATATTATTTTAGATTCTGAGCGAAGCAAGGATTAGTTTTACACATATGTTTTTTTTCATATCTGAAAAAACTTTTTTGAAAAAAAAATGATGACCCGATTACAAGAAGTAGGGTATTCTTTCGGTAGGAAATCGCATCTACTTGGTACTTTAATTAACTCATTTTTCGAATTTCTCAAAAGTGTTCCCTTGGGATATGAAAAGGTACCAAAATATGATGAAAAATCAGCAAAATTGCGGTTGCCGTAAAAATTTTAAAATAACTATTGCAGTTTTGAATATTAAAGACTAGTAAATTTGTTGAGTATTATTATAAATAATCTAAACACGTGGTAAAATTTTGGAACGGATTATCATTACAGGTAATATAATTTCTAATATACTGATTAAGTTTCGCTCTGAATCGTATTTTCGAATGCAATATTATTAGGTACATTCAAATCTTAATTATAATAAACTATTAATTTTTCTACGGACCGAAGGGACGAAGAAGGAACGTTCGAAATCAACCTTCTCGTTTTTTTATTTATAATTTCACAATAGTACGTGGAACGATTTTATAAAACCTTACACAATATACATAGGTCATCAATGAGAAAAAAATTACAAATGTAAAATAATTCTAAGAAGTCTGGAATAATAAACTTATTGATTATATTTGGTATTTGTAAATATTTAATTTATTTGATTATTTGTACCTTACATTTTCGTATAAACTGTCAAAATTAAGAATGTTATACAATCAGATATATTTATACCTAAACGTTTTTTTTAAAATGTATGATCTTACTTATATATGGTAATAATTATAGTCACTAATAAAATCGACATATTTTTTTTCATATTGTATAACAATTGAATAAATAGAATAAGCTATAAACTCAAAACGAATGAATAGATCAACTAATTTAATCATATTTATAAAGTGGATTTTCATTTTTATTTGTGTAATTTTAGTGTTCTTTTTTAATTGAATTATTAAAATGTTTGACATACCAAAAATAAAATATCATAAGAAAAAGACTGGAAATAAGTGTGACGTTCTAAAAAGTGTCAATATAAAAATAAATAAAGTAAATATTGTAAAATTAATCAAATACACAATGTAAATTTTGTAAACAGAAATGTTTAAATGTTTTATGATTCGCGAGATAAAAAATGAGAAATATTACGAACACGGTAACTTAATGTTTGATTTTTCTATAGAAATTATGTGCTAATATTAATTAAAATCAATTTCTCACGTCAAAAATATTAAGAAAATAATCTTTTAATAAATTTTTTGTTTTAAATTCATAATGAACTAAATTTTAAATGTAAATACTATTTTTAAACTTTAATACTGAAATGGTAACCTGAAACGCAAAACAAAGATCACAGGTAAATACAGTATTTTATTAACATCCATTTTAAATAATTATTTCAACTGTTCAAAATTGAAAATTACAATTTGTTGATTTAGATCAGTGGTTTCCAATTGGTGGTCCATGGATCCCTAGTGGTAATTGATCACTCGTATAAAAACTACATACACGGTGGACACCTTTTGATTTCACTTAAAAATCAAAATCTCTCTGAACAAGAGCAAAATGAATTAACTGATCTGGTAAATTAAGAAACGATGAAAAATATTTTCTGGTTAACTGTTCTAAATGATCAAAAGCAATTGGCCGAGAGAGTTCTAAGTTACTTGATCCCTTTTCGCACAATGTTTGCCGAACTTTAACGAGGTTAATAAAAAAGAAAGGTTCACAACAATAAGAACCTATCTTATTTTTTTCTATCTATATAATGGACATAATTTACTTATTATGATATAATATTATATAGACATTTAAAATATATTCATTTAAAAAGAAAAACAAGAATTATTTTTCAATTTTGTAATTATTTATTTATTCCTAACAAATATAATTGTTTGGTAAGAAATGTATAAGAATGTAGACGAATCAGACGACGGAACTGGATACAGTTGATGATTACCTGCAATTGAAATCAAATAATGTAAGAGACTGTCAATATTAAAATTAAGAAAATAAAATAAAATCGATCAAAAGTATTAGGACCTAAGTATAAGGTTTGTAAAGGCAAAAAAAAAGTATGAGATTTATTATAAATCATAAAGGTAAATTTTACTCAAAACTGAAAATGCATAATATAATTTTACCATTTAAATTTAAAATATTTAAAAACCAATATAAAATTGTTGTTAATTGTGACCAACTTTGTTTAATAAATAACAATATAAATTATATAGATATAATATTATAATGTGTAATGTCTGTCTGTACATAGTTTTTAACAGAAATCATAAATTTTCTTTTACATTTTTTTTTTTTTTTTTTTTTTATAATTCACACTATTGTTAAAAATTATAATATATAAAGTTGTTTTCTATTTAAATTATTTACAAATACATTTATTTTGACTCTTCATTATCATTCAAGGTCTAGGTAATCTATATATTAGAAAAAAAAAAAATAAATAACCGCCAAGTACGTCAAATTAGTATAATAATATTGCAATCTTATACCACAATCATGATAATGTATTTATTGGCATCAAGGTCGTGGCTGCTTATGAGTTATAACGTTTAACTATAAACATAAAATATAAATCAATCAATGAAATAATTGTTTAAAATATTATTTTTTTTTTTTTGTATATAATTTAAATTATAAGAAAACTAACATTTAGTATACAAAAACATATATTATATTATATTATATTAGATATATTTGTGATAATTTTGTGATAGTTTTGATAAAATTGTAAAACCTCTATGAAAAATGTAGATTTTTTTATGCAACTTTTTTAAATCATTGTTTACACAATGGATAATAATATTACCTCTATAATTTTTATATTTTTAGTTTTAAACGACTAATACATTTTTTTTAAAAAACTTTTTTTTTAAGTTTGTAAAATTTGAAGAATGCCAGTTTAATAATTATATTTTTTTGAAAGTTTTGATGGGTTAAATTTATAATTTAATCACAATATTTCTGACGTCATTTTTTATAATTATTTAATTTATTATATTATGGAATATAAAATTCATATTATCAATATTTAATATTATGATAAGTAAATGACAAGCAAGAAATTGTGGAAACAATAATATTTAAATTATTATAAATAATGACGTCAGATAATTTAATATAATTTTTTCAATAGATAAAAAAACCCCCTAAAAATATACATCTTGATAAATTAGATGAAAATCTAATCCACCTCCAAGAGGTAGTCACAACAAAATTATCAAATAAATAAACATACCCTTTAAAACTGTTATCTTCAAATTTCACATAACTTAAAAATATTTACTTTTAAAAACTTTTAAAAGTTACGTTTTTATTTCTTATGAAACTTCTTTGCTCAAAAATGTAATATAGGTAAAAATATAGGTTTTTGCCTAACTAATAATAGTAATAATTTTTAAAAAACGCATAGGTACGCATCCTTATCGAAATTAAAATATATTATAAATTTATACTACTTATATATTACAATAAATTCCTTTTAGACTTTTGTTCTTTACATGGGCGTAATTTGAAATAATTATATAGGGGAACTCAAGGGCGTCCCTGGTACTTATTTTAAGGGTGGCGATTTAAAAAAAAAAAGTTAAATAAATAAATTGATTAAATAAAATATAAATGATTTGATAAAAAAAAAGTCATGTTTATTAATTTATTATTAATTATATAATGAATTTTAAAAAATCCAAGGGGGCGATTGCCACGTCACTCCTTAAAATACGACCTTGGGAAGGGGGGACTATATAGTATAGGTCAGTAAAAAATATTGTAATGAGTAATATGAAACTTAGATTTATAGCAACTAGCGTTTACCCCGGATACTCGCTGTGACCACTACCGTGGTTTATTTATATTATAATATTTTGTCACTCACATATCGTTAAGATTAGTATAATGTACAGTTTTTTTCCTAGAGCGTTTCGGCTGTCTCCAACACCGCCGACGATGACGATGACGATAGCGATTCGCCGACGTCGACGATAAAGCCGTCGTCTGGGTTGACACCGCCGACCGCAACATCGATAATCGGCAGAGTGTCGGGCGTGATGATGGACAGCGTCAAACAACAGGCCACCGAGACGCTGGATGGAGCCGGGAAGGCCACATCCGCACTGGTCCGTTTGCAGCCGACCGCCAAGGGCCCCTCGGATGGAGGTGGCGGTGGTGGCGGTGGCGGTGGAGGCGCCGCTATGAACCGGCTTCAGGAGACCAAGGGCCGTACCGTGGCCGCGGCCAAACGAGTGGTAGACGAGACCATGCATAAGCTACAGTCTACCGTGGACGGCATCAAGCGGACCATCAGTGGTGACGACCAAGACGACGAGGGGGGCGACCGGAGGGTGAGCGCGGCATTTGAAAACCTGTTGCGTGCCGTTGGGTCAGAAGGCAAAGCGGCGTTCGCGTACGCGTCTGATGTCATTAACGAGACAGCCGACCGAGCTAAGGTGGCCGTTGAGAGAGCTCAAAACCAAAAGCTGCAACGCCGACAACCATAATCAATGTCTTATAATCATAATTTGTTATCAATAATATTATATACATTAATTATTATCAGCCAATGGCGTTATTTGGGGATTACATGGGGTTGGTTACATCTCAGCGTCGAAAAATGTATAACTTTGGAAATGACTTATTTATATGTCTGTATTTACAATTTAACAATTATAAATTAATTTTTTTTTTGTTTACAATGTATTTAAGTTTGACATTTAAGTGGGCAATACCTTTTAGAAGCCCACCCAGAGAATTCTTATCTGTAAATTAGTTCAAATATTTTATATGTGTGTTTGTGGGTGTTTATATAAGCTTATATTGGTTTGTTTATGGTGATGAGCAAATTAATTAGTTTGTTTGTCTATTTCAACAGGAATATTATGTTATAAAAACAATATATTGATTTAATACATTAAAATAAATAGTTTAATAATATTATTATAACTAGTTTTTATTAGAAGTACTAAATTTTAAGCTTTTATTAAAAAGTTTTATTTTAAAATATAATTTGTTGGCAATATTCCAAAAAGACTCTTGAGTAATAAAAATATTAGTTTAAATATAAATTCTAGTTTTTACTCGCATACATCTTAATTTTATGATCTGATAAGATTATAATATAATTATATTATAATAAAACTTTTTATGTTTTATTAAGAACTCATAGAATCTTGTGATGATATTGGGCGTATTATTAATGTTAATTTATAATCTTAACCATTTTACTAATATTACACCTTATAATGTATTTTACATAATATGACATATCTACCTACTTATTATATTTTATTATATAAATGTACAAAAAATATCGCTAATTTATTATGAGTGATAACAGTTATCAATATAATAATAATAATAATAACAATAAAATATATAATTTCACGTTAACATTTGTATTATATATTCGACAGTAAAACTCTCGAATCAACACGACAAAAATATTTTAGTTTAGTACCTATAACATAGTTTCGAATAATATACATATCTATTAAAACCATAGTCATAATAATATAATTTAAAATAACTGCACGAATTATAGGGATGTTTTACCAAATTATTTCTGGGGTATACGCGACAATTTAGGCAACTATGGGGGCGTGTAGGGGTAAACGCCTCCTAAATGATCCATAACCTCACTGGCATAATTAGGAAGGGCATAGCTCATAAATTTTTTTAGAACACCTTAATAAATAATAAAGTAACATAATAAAAAAAGATACAGATACCTATAGGTGGGAAAAAATATTTAATCATTTCGTAAACAGTTTAATACATATATATTATAGTACTACCTTTGAAAAAGTATTTGATCAACACATCATATTGGTTTCAACGTGTTACTAATTTCTATATATATTTAAATACGTGTACAGTTAAAGATCGTTATAAACATCGTTTATGATCTGTAATTAAACCCGTAATTTTAAATTTAGATAAAACGTATAATATATTGTACATACATTGTTAAAAACAAAATAAGAACACGAACAATTTTATTTTTAAAATCGTAAGATCAAGAAATCAACATAAATTCTCTTAAAATATTGTAAAACACAACTCTCATAATATTATGTATTTTATAAGTATCTACTTCCTTGTTTTTATAGACTAGGTATCCAAAATTATTTAAATTTCTCAATCGTTCGCTCCTTAATGATAAATAATTATGTTAATATGCCACTTTACTCGACTGCAGAGTGTAACATTGATTATTTAACCATTAACTATACGTCACATTACGTATAAATATTATAATAACATCCACTATTCATTCTAATAGGTTAAAATTAATTTTTGCCTTGGCATTTTCTACAAATTGTTTACAATTTCAGGATTGAAATCATTATTGTCGTTATTATTAATTCAGACATTACTTTTTATTCGATTATATATTTATATCTCATTTGATTTATCGTACACAACTCTAAATCTTATATTGAGACTCTATCACCAAAAGTGCCCACCCTATTTTATAGCCTAAATTTTACATATTTTATAAAAAAAAATTTATAATTTAAATTTATTCTATAAGTATATAATATATTTCCAGTATTTATATTTATTTATTTTTATACACATTTCCTAAAATTCTCGACGTATCAAAATCAAAAGATTTTTAGTGATTATAATTTATATTTATTTTTTATAATTTATAATATAAAGTATAATCCATTTAAGGTGCTCCCACTCAAGACGATTTCCCGCTTAGTACATTAATTGTCCCTATATTTTTATAGCGTTTTACATGTAAATAACTCGAAATAATACGCGTTAGATAAAAAGTGCATTCCCGGATAAGACGCTATAAACATTAATGCTTTTATAACATTTCTTGAAATATGTAAATAATAATAGTCAGTTTATACCCAAGGCTGGATTAAGGGGGTCTAGGGCCTATGGGGGTTGGATGCCCCGAGGTTAACATTTTATTTTCAACAAATCCGTGGGAAGTATGCCCTTCCATACCGCATGTAGTTCCTATTTATAGGGGATTAATGTAATTTTTTAGGTAAAATTAAATTTATATTTAACTTTTATGTGAATTAAAAGGTATCTAGGTAACTTTTCAATTTTTGAATTTATTTTTATTTCGAATTTTTGGTGGTTATGGTTTGTAATTTCTTGACATCTCTATATATCATTTATATATCAAATATATATATATATCCCTATCTTTGCCTGTAGAATTTGTTAATTGTTTATTATCTCTACAATATATTTATGTTTTTCTTATTTGTGTTATCATTTACACTAAAGTATTCAAATAAAGTAATATTTATATAAAACTTTCAATTTTCAAAAATGAAGAAAAATATAATATTAAAAATATTTAATATTCTAAAGTACTGTGTTTTTAATTTATTAAATGAATTAATATATTAATAATTAATAAATATAATATATATTTAAATATAATAATTATTAATATAAACAAATCTTAATAATTAATAATTGTTAACAAAAATTGTTAAAAATTAATTTAAAGTACATATTTAAAATGCATATTATTGGAATTTAAGTGCATATATGCTTGCATATATTGTGGTTTTTTAGGGTTACAAGTCCTCTATACGATAGTTATTACTATTTTATAGTATGCATAATTGCATTGTATTTTATTGTATTATAGGCATAAAAATTATAAGAAACGAATTAATTTACGTAAAATTATACAATATAAATTATAACATATCACTATATTAACGCATTATTTTTTTTAGTCATTTATTATACAACACAAAATACCTAACATGTATCCAATGTATAACCGAAACTACAATAAACTATGAATATCCTAATTCCTACTCCTGGTTATATATTGATAATATCGAAAATTATTCAAATGCACAATTCAAATGTATTAAATACAGATATATTAGATAGGGATACTAACCATAACATTTCTTCGCTACCATATGACTATTATTTAAAACTTTTCTTTTTCGTATTTCAGTATACCTATTGCCAAAAGTTGGAAATATTCCGAACTATGAAACACCACTTGGAAGACCTAATGACAAAGAAGACAAACATTGCGTACGACTATCATCCAGACTTCAAGTCCATGATCCAAACTCCGATCATCGAATGGGAAACGGAAGCAATAGCAACTATAGAGAACGGTACTAAATCGTTAATGGAATCTTTTCGGTTGACCAGTGAAACCATTCAACAGTCAACTGATAGCGTTAAAGCTGATATCGAAATAGACAAGAAAACGAAAAAAACATAAAGCGAATCTTTAAACAAATATGATAATATTTAATCATATTTATATATCGAAGTTAATTTTTGTCTCCTAGAATTTAAATATGTAACTAACTATGACAATTATTAATTATTTTTAAGTTCCACGACGTGAGAGAATTGTATACACAATTATATTTTATAATATTATAATACTATAGAACTACTAATAGTTATATTTATATAACTGTATATATTTATATAATACTGATATTTATTTCTTCACTCATTTAAATTTTCATTTGAATGTTAAACATTGTTACATATTCTTATTCAATATATTACAATTTTATGAATATAGGGACCTGTCTGATAAAAATCAAATATTATTATTATTCATAAAATTAACACAATATTGCAAAACGAAATATCATTATAATCCAAAATGGTCTATAAATACAACAATAAAATAATGTAAGATCGCAAAAGTCCAACATATTGTGTAACTTATGTGCAACGTGATCTAAACAATCATATTATTGATAAAGTGAACTCAAACCTATTTATTAGACAAAAAAGTAATATTTTAGATCACAATCTAATTAAGAAATATAAATAAATATGTGTATATATATTTATTAATAAATATTCATACATTTTGTCATTATAAAATATTGATTGATTTTGCAAAATTTTAGATTACGGAAAACGGCAAAATTCTCGAAAATCGTAATTTTGAAGAAATTTATTTTAGATTTTCATCATAACTAATGAAATTTAGAACGTAGAGACTTGTCAATTTTTTTAGTATTTTCATAAGTATTTTACATACAAGGTAAAACAGATTATCAGTATAATATATTGTATTATATTGAGTTTTGTTCAGAATCGTATTTTCGAATGAAATATCAATGCGTTCAAATCTTAATTATAATAAATCATTAATATCTTCGAGAACTGAAGGGATGAAGAAGGAACATTTAAAATCAACCTTCCTGCTTTTTTTTAATTTGTAAATTCTTATATAATAGAAGTCTTCCAAAACTAAATATATCATAGTTAATAGTATATTTATATAATAAATGAATGAATAAAAGGTTTTAAGTAAATAATTTTTTGATTTTTTTGACAATCACCAAGCATTTGGAAAATTAGTAGCTACAAATGACCAAAACGGTGAGTTTATAACCATCCACGTCTGCCCAAAAAATTGTTGGTTAATTTTTTTATTCTTTTGTTATTGTTTTGGTTATTAAAAAACAAAACAAAATACAATTTTCTACTTTGATTTTTTATTGGTTTTTAATACTAATGTCGACCTAATTTTAGGAAAAATTTTCAATTACAAACTATATAAAAACTTTAATTATAAGTTGATATTTTTATATTAACTTAATATTATGATTAAATTTTTAGAAAAAAGGGTAAACACAAAGGGTAAAATCATAAAAAATCGTTTAGTTATGTGTATTGTACCTAATAAATTATTATTACTGTTTTTAACAATAAATAACCGCCATGTCAAAATTTAAGAGATTTTAACGAAAGGCAAACGAGATGTGCTAAAATCTAGTCAGAGAAAGATAATATTCTAAATTTGGATTACTATTTTAGATTATGAGCGAAGTGAAGAATGTATTGTTTTACGATGATCTTTGTTTTTTAACATATTTTTAGGTAAAAATAATGACCTAATTTCCTCAAATAGAGTATGATTTCGGTAGAGAATTGCATCTAATTATTTAGCTCATTTATCGAATCTCTCAAAAATTTCTCATTAAAAAAAAAGTACTAAAACGAATAAATAAAATGCAAAATTCACGGATAATACTAATGCTATTTTAAACGTTAGAACTTAAATTTTTTTAATATTGACATTGGTATTTCTCCATATTATGAGAAAATATTTTGGAACTGTTACTGTTAATTTTATAAAAAAAATTTTGAAAACTGTGTTAAATGATATATGATTATGAATCTATTAATTTTTTGAATCATAAAACACAAAATTGCAATTATTATACACATTATTAAGAAAAAATATCATATTTCATCGATTTTATTCGAAATTACAATTTCAAATGCTTATTAAAAAAAATTTGGACTATGAATTTACGAAATATTTTAAAACTAGGTTAAGAAATATATTATTGTTTCTGTTAAATTTTTTAAAAATTGCAAAGTATATTGAACATTTACTAAGAAAAAAATTACATATATTATCCTATAAGTACTTTTTAATGTTCATTGCTATTATTATAGTTATACCCTTATCATATTAGAAAATTTTTTTATAACGATCTAGAGATTATTAATATTATTTATAACGATGTGTGACGGTCGACTGTTATACGCGTGCACCTCGAATGTCGTGCCTAGATATAATAAATAATATATTGTAATTTTCACCGATAATATGGATATCGTGTGCGGGACGTGTGGTATACCTGAGCAGGATACGTATAATCGGATGTGCATAATAATATATTTTAAAAACATGTAATTTTATTATGTTATTGGACTGAAATCGAAATCGAATACGGCCGACGACGACGGCGATGCTCACGGTGTTCGAATTTCGAAAGTCATTTTAATGGCGAAAAAAACAAATAATAACTACATCGAAATCGAATGGAATACGTTATAACTCGCGTAACTGCCTTGACGCGGAAGAAAGGGTTATAATAATAATTCGAATTAATCGAATACAATGTGAAACGCGTGCGGACGGCGATGACTACACCTCATAATTTGGTATTTAAAACGGATGCGGAATAATTATTGTAGATCGGATCTGAATTATTATAATGTACCGTACATATACAGGATGATCGAAATTTCGTGTTACAAAAATTATGAAAATCACATATGTTTTCAATGTTATTTCAATTATTTTCGTAGCTCGAACTTCCGATTACCGTGTATATAATAATATTATACAATATATCAGACACGTGATTTATGTACAGCAGCTGATTCTTTTTTTGTGATTATAATTATTGACAATAGACGCTCAAAGCATAGCATAATATATAATGAGCAGAGCTATTATATATAAAACAAACAAATACGCTTATAAATATCATATTTATTCATTATTTTTTCTGTAGTTCGTTAATAAAAATTAATTGATTAAAACGCATAAAGTAAATTAGTATTGGACTATTATGACAAGTTAAACCGCAACACGTAGGTGCGGATTTCATCGAAATACTTAATACTTACGAATAATAAAAATAAAGTTCCTATATAATAAAAGTTTGGTTTTATAAACATTTACACATAATATGTCATATAATATGTATACTTATATTATACTACAATTGATAAACAAAATAATTATTATAATGTACAAACCTACTTATTGTCATATATCAGTGATGTTTTGGAAGGTATACACGGGTAAACAACGAATATTACCCTTTAACAATTTGATTATTTAGCGTATACCCTTAAAATAAAAATAAAAATACGTGGGTATACACAGATATACACAATTTTTAATTAAAAAATGATTTTTAATTTAAGTATAAATAATTTGATGTTTTTATATTTCTTATTTATTTTATTACAGTTGAAAATATAATGTATAAATTAATCAGCAATTGAATTAAAACCGACTATACTTAATAATTTTAACTGCTTAAGGTACAATATTACGACTACATCAAAATCCAACTTGCACACTCATAAAGTCATAATTATTTAATAGCTTGTAAGTTATGGTTGTTTATATTTTTACTCGATTTTTTTGAGTTTTATTTAATTGATTGTGATTAATTGAAGATTATGATGTTACTAAAATATAATAATAAATTGAGCTATAAACAAAATATACCTACATTATACCAATAGATAGATTGTGTGATATCCTCATAATTATTTCTAACCTTAACATTATGCGATGTGAAAAATTATGTGACTATGAGGACCTATAAAGTAATGCAGGTTATTTCAACTGAATTGTATTTTGTCAGAATTAATTATAAAAACTTTCGTTTATGAGGTCATCGTGCAAGTTTTGATTTCTATTGTCGACCACGGAAGCTCATATAGGTTATAACATAATATATTACATAATATTATAATGTATGGTAATTTGTCACATTGTATATCATCTTATTTAGATATAATATAGCTAATTTAATAATAAATAAATTTTTTTTTTTAATATGACGTCAGAAATGATGTTTATAAAACACCTTTAAGGGAAAAATAGTAAGGGCTTTATCTCTTCTTCCCCTAATTTATTGACCTAGGTTTATGTCTATTCAAAATTCAAATTATATTTTCAAAAAACATAATATTATAATACATTTTTTCCCCTCTATACAAAAAGTGTTCAGAATTTCATGTTTAAAGAAATGGTAGGAATATTACATACGTTTTCAATGTTATCTTTATTATTTTTGTAACATAAATTCTTATCACCCTGTATATAATGTATTGAGTATATATACGACTACAACACAACAATATACCTACTATCGATGTCCATACGATTATTTAAAATTTAAATCATAACGGTTTTTTTTAAACGTATTAAATCAGCGTGTGCATAGGCCGTTGTAGTAAAATATTCTATCGTAACACTTGTCTCTGTAAACACACAAACAACATGAACTTTGAATACCTATACCTATATATTATATTATATATTTATAATCGAAATTATTGGTTATATTTTCAACAACTCATATTTATTTAATATTATAATATACAGAGTGTTCAACATTATTTGTTATAACAATTTTGTCATTTTAATAGGCGAAATTGAGAAAAATCGATAATAATAAGACAAACTGAAAATAAAATGATATTTAATTAAAAACTATTAGTACGTAACCCGACAATGTAAATACCTATTTAAAAGCGTTTTCCCAGGATTAATATTTGAAAATCAACGATGAACCTCTAAAGTTAGTATTTTTGTTCATATTTTGTAAAAAATAATTCCAAACCCCTTGACATATTATATAAGTTCATAATTTCATATTTATTATCATTCGGATAATAATTGAAATTAAATTAATTTGGTTAGCTACTGAATTGTATTAGTTTTAAATGTTTTTTTAATAAATATTTATTTCATTGATACTCTGCGCAGTGGCCTACAGTCTGATAACACTATATTAAGTATAAATATTGCGTAACATAGGCGCTGCACAGAAAGGTACAAGAAAGTGCATTACCTCTAAACAATATTGAAATTTGTTATAATTCATTATAATTTAGTACATTAAAATTATTCTTTGAACAATAATTGAAGCTGTCTAAGTTTTTATGAAAATTTCATTAAATTTGGTATACTTTTTAAATATCTTTTTTACAAAAAGAATATGTTTATAGAATACATCAAATTAATATTGTAATGTCCTGAATAGCTGGATATTACCAAATTAATATTATGTAAAAATCGTAACATATTATAATGTATTAACATGAAATTTCACAATTTATATTAACTATTATCAATTAATAATCAAACTGTAAAAATGTAAACATGAAAACATCCGGACTATCGTAAATTTATCAAATTGAAATTAAATATTATAACAATATATAAACATTATTATATATCATTGACATTTATAAAAAAAATAAAACCAGAGATTAACATGACACATTATGTATGATAAGAAAAAATACACAATAGTTAATGAAGTCCGAGCATAGAGTTAATCGTTCTATAACAGGAATCGAAAAACCACACCCGGTCGTAAGAACATAATTTTTACACAATAATCACATTTGAGTAGGTAGTTAAATCTTAAAAAACTCTTCATGATCATAATTCTATTCTTTTCGATTCACTTTTCGCTTATAAAATATAATTCTGTATTGCATTAGCTTTTATCATTTACACAAGAGCCTAACATTACTTAAATATATGTTGGATTAAATCTTCGCCGTTTATAGGATGTTGAGCAAAGTGAAGAATATATTGGTTTTACAGTGATGTATTTTTTATGTACTTTTTCGGGTAGAAATAATGGTCCAATTATCACAAGTAGGGATAAGTAAGTATGCTTTCGGTTGCAATTCGCATGTACTTGGTGCTTTATTTGACTCATTATTCTCAAAAGTTTTTAAAAACTACCAAAAAATTACAGAAAATCGGTAAAATTACAGTTTCGATTATTTTTATTTTAAATATTTTGTTATAACTAATTCAGTTTTAAACTTGAAATTTTTTTGGGAAATAAATTAGTAGATTCTCCAACTAAATATATAGAACTTTGAAATCTATCCAAAAAATTTTAATATTACCTACAATTTTGGGTTTAACGATTGTAAAATCTTATAGAAGCATAACATAATTTCTTTAACTAGAAATTAAATATTAAAATCTTTATTATTAAGTATAGTTACCATTTACAGTTATACATATTTCCTCCAAACGTGCTAGAAGTTTCTTAATAATACCATCACTGAAATATGTAGCTAGTCTCTTTTTTTATCCAAGACTTCACTGCTTCCTTGACTTCTTCGTCTTACATGATATAACTGTCTTTGAGGTTAAGTCACTTTTAAGGTCTGTGAAAAAATTGTAAGTTACAAGGTACCAAATCTGGTGAATACGGTGTGTGTTGAATGACCTCAAACTTCAACTTGCGGCGCTGGTTGCTTTAGATGTGTGAAGTTGGGCGTTATCGTGTTGCAACAAAATGATCTCAGTTGATCTACGAACACGACACACCTGCCTCCTTAATTTTTTCAGTATCTTAATGTATTGGTCAGAGTTTACACTTGTCCCCTTTTCGTAGTATAAAAATTAAAACCGAAAACCAAAAACCAAAATTTTAACATCTGTTTTGACTCCCTGATATATAGATATTAATAAATAATAGAGATAATAATAAAAAAGTGGGAAGGTCGATTGTGGACGTCCACTTCGTCCCTCGGAAAAATTAATGGTTTATTATAATTATTACGATTTGAATGCAATGATATTGCATTAGAAAATATGATTCTGAGCAAATCTCAATATATTACAAAATATTAAACTGATAATCTATTCCAAAATTTACCTCGAGTGTAAATTACATACGTAAATATGCAAAATAAATTTCAAATCCCTACGATCAATAATCACGGAGTTATCATTTCATTATAAAAATTTGTCAGTCACGATTTTCAAAATATTTTGTAAATAGATTAAATAGTATATGAGTAGGCTTCTATAAAAATTGCAAACCGTTAAACCAAAAATTGCAGGTAATATTAAACATTTTTGGACAAAATTTAAAGCTCTATATTTAGCCAAAAAATCAACCAATCCTATTCCAAAATTTTACAAAACGTATATATTTCCTATATTACCTACTCGCTCTGCTTAAAATCTAAATTAAATAAATAACAGTAAGTAATTAATAAAATTATACATAAAAAATAAAAACAGATATATAAATAATGAATATAAACAATTATTCATACATCATTATTATAATATTAACAAAATAATAATGTGAAGTCTGAGATTAAGATTTACCTCAACTTCACTCGGACTAAAAATCCAAGAGACTGCAGGGGTCCAAATAAATTTGAAGTCGTTATCTTATTACGATTGTGCCATACTTATCATTCGCCTCTCGTATATACTCATCAAGATCATAAAGATACTAAGTATACTTATATTATATATAAAAGAAAAAACTGGCATTGTTAAGAGGGATGTCACAATTATTTTGTTACCATTTTTTTAACATACTTTTTTCTTTTTTAAGTTTTTATAATAAAATTTTAAAGCGCTTATTTTAAACCTTAGCTTGATAATTACACATATTTAAAAAAAGAAACATTCTGACTTGTCTTGTAGGCATAATTATAAAACCAATAGGATTAACTGCATTTATATTATGCAGTATATAATCGCCAATATTACATCATTATTTACTGAACCACCTCTAAAACGGTAAAACTTGAAGTAATAAATACAATGTCAAAATTAAATAAGGTCAACCTGTATATTAAAGAGTTATATATACGAATAAAAAATTCAATACCAATATAATATTCGTGTCCAGAGAACATATATTATATATTTTAAACGAAAATGATAGTCTACATCCACTTTAACATGCATGCGGTCATACATAAATAATATCCGTAACTATTTGAACTTATCTAGAAAGAAAAATTGCACGTGACATAATATGACAATAAAGATGAAAGATTATATTATGTTATGTGACCTATGTTATGTCAATGAGTTGACATTGTTGACAAGAAAATAAAACGAAAGCAAAATATAAAAAATACTACAAATGAATACGTTATAAAGTCGGTTTTTACTGAGGAAAAAAATATACTTCCGGTAAAATATTTTCGTTGTCTGATGCATTAATATTGCAATACAATTCGGATATGCATTTCATTTTTATACAACGCGATTTCATTGGATTCGTCTTAAAAATCGTTCGAAATCGAAATAATGTTTTTTATATATTATAATTAGGTAAGAAATGGCGTATTTGGTAACATATTTAATATCGTATACATCACGGTCGATTATCGGGCTATCAATAATTAATATAAATTAAAAGTGCAAACAATTTGTCTATTATCATCGTTGTGGGTCTGGCCTCTGGCGTATAACTGTAACAATATATCTATGCTAATAAACACTAAATATATAAAGAAAAAAACGTGCCGAATTCACAAAATACTTAATGAACTCAATAATTATTATAAATTAAACAATAATTTAATATTAATATTTATGATATTTAACATTAATAATTTAAACTATCAGTATGGCTGTCGGTTGATTATGATAAGAATATGTCTCATATTATACTTCACACTTGGAATTATTGACAATCGTGTTGTATATCAATTATTTATCAGATGTTTAAAATACAAATATAAATATCGGTATAGTTACTACTATTCAATTCGCAGAAATCTAGTTTTTTTTCTTTGTATATAAAATGTTTTTATTTATTAATATTAATTAAATTTCATTATATTATACGTAGTGGTTCTTTCAGTGATTATGTTTAACATTTGGGAAATTTCAGACTTTTACTATTTTAAAGAAAAAAAAACACAATACAAGTATATTGTACACACATAAACAACTGTTTTCCACAAATGTGTATTCACTATAATACACAAAACACAGTACACACGTATAATATAGAGTCTTGGTAATTTTTGAACGATATTTAAATTACGTGTGTAGGCATGCATAGTAGATAATAAACGTCCAATAAAAACGGCTATTTTTGATATTTGTACTCATATTATACTTATATTATTATTAGAACTTATTAGAATACGGAAAAATATTGTCTAATATGTAAATATATTTCAACATCGCAGCAGTGATTCGATTTTTTCCACAATAACAATGTATAGAATTTATACCTTACTTACGCATCAGCTATCGTTTCTCGTAAAAATATTTAATAATAATTAGCCTCCATTATTAATATGTCTCGTTGTTTGTGTATAGCGTATGCCGTATAGGTAACAACCAGATACCCAGTACACGTCTACATAATATACATATAATGTATACCTAGGTATATACGACCGTAATTACAAAATTTTATGCTACGCATTATAATATATAATATTAGATATATTATAATATGTATTTGTTATTATTTGTCGTAGGTAAGTGCAATCGAAAATAAATTCTAATTCAAAACAACAATCTCAGACAATTACGGGGGAAAACGATATTTTATATAGATTTTAAATTTTGATGATTTTCCATGATACAAATACTGCCGGATCGAAACATTTATTAACTAAACCGTTTGGGTAGAAATTTAAGAATTTAGATAGATAGATAGCCTATTTATATATAATATTATAATGTAAGCATAAATACATTTTAACAAATTATGCTTCTCGTAAAATTCAACTTATTTTTTTAATTGCCTTTCGAAGTCGTATTGAATTAAATTGGTTGTTACAAACGGGTGTATTTTGTACGTACAAGGTGTGTCGGGAAGATTTCACAAATGCAACAACTCTGGTTGTATACAATAATTTATTACAATTCGTTTTTCTTTAACTATTAGTATAGTTTTTATAGCGGCATTACAATTATAAAACACTATTTATATTTTTAAATATAAAAAATTAAAACATATTTATTTATTTTTTAATTCAAAATAGCCATTTCGTAAATTTTAATTTGAGAAAAATTTTGACATTATGATTTCTATTTAATTACAGTATTTTCATTTATTTTTAAGGATATTTAAAAGTATATTAAAATATAATTTAAAATTTTTAAATACGTGTTTACATATTTTCATAATTTTATTATTCTGTCCGTAAAATGATATTGAACTCATGATAGCTGTCAAAGTAATAATTGTATTTACAAATTTCTACACTATACAATTAGTATAGAAATTTGTGTGGGTATAAGATAATAATAATATTATATTAGAAATGTTTATCAGTTTGTTTCGTATCTACTAACTGTATACTAGGTCTTGTATTTACGTCATTCTGTCGTTTTTGGTATCGATAATTTCTAGATTATTCTATTCTGTTTCCTGTATGAGATAGGTATAACTAATTTTGACATTTTTTATCACAGAATCTATTATTTGTGCCAATTTTTGACTTAACAGTATTTTTTAGGATTATTTTACTACGTGTGTTGTGTATTACGACAAATAACAAAATATATATCTATACGACATATTAAACATAATAGTTTTTAATTTATAATAATTTATTATTATGTATTCACTGTATACAATATAAATTCCTTCTATTAAAGTATTGTCTTTTGAAGTGTTTAATTTAGAATTCATTTAAATAACAAATTCAATGTTATAATTTATTCATATTTTGCGTTAAGTTGTGTAAAATATTATTGTTTTTACCATTCTACATTTTAATTCCTTGAAATCTTAGTTAAATAATTTGCTTTTATTTTAATCAATTTTAAACAATGATAAATACTTTTTTTAATTAACATGTCTACGCCTTAAATAAATATTTTAAATATTTGTAGTGTTATACACTTTTTTCTATATATAAAAAAAAAAAAAATGGGATTCAAATAATTTAGGTATTTAGGAAAGTTTTAATAAATAATTTTCAGCCGAATATTTCTTCCCATATTTTGTCTTTAATTAAATTAACATAATATATAGATTATAGAAAGAGGTTCAAATTTTCTCGTTTTAGTATGCGAAATTGAAAAAAAAAAAAGTTACAAAATTATAAACTAATTATAACCAATGTAGTATAAAAGTATTTCCATGTTTAATACCTTTGGACTATCTTAAAGTATTTTTGAAATTTTCTAAGTGTAAACTTTTGAAACTCCAATGAGGAGCACTTATATTCTTGTGTGATTATTATTATTATATTATTATCCGATCAGTCTGTATTATATCGTTTCTTCTAATACACATCAAATCTTATTATAAATATTTATTTAAAATATTGGTATATGTGTCTACCTACATGCAAGTAGATTATTGTTGTTATTATATTGTTTTTAAAACTTTTAAATAGGAAATAATATTAAACTGAATCTATTTAGCTTCTAAAATGTATTAAAATATAGGACTTTATTGCTATATTTATTTGTTGAGACATTAGACCATCTAGATAATAAAGATAATCTAAAATGGGTTTTAAAATTTTTAACAATAATTATGTAAAAATATGTATATTAATTTAATATACCTATATATTATATTTTTAAAATTATGATTAAAAAAATGTTAACATTTTTTTAAAATAATTATTAATTTATAAAGATCTTTAAATAATTTCATGGTAAAATCATACAAAAAATATTTGAAAATATACCTCTGAAAGAGGCACTAAAAATTATATTTATATAATGTAGTTGCCATACATTTAATATTTTGTTTTAGGGGGTGGGTACTTATAGATAAAGGCGATATCGTAACTAATGTAACTAATAAAGTCTAATTATAATTGCGGTTAAACATTAAAAATATTTTAAATATTTAGACTTTAGAAATAGCAGGTAAGTTTTGCTAAACATATAATTCAGTACTTTGGTACCTAACCTCTGATAATATTTAATATAATATATAAAATAAAATTTATTGATGTAAATTTAATGAAATAATTAAAGTATGTAATAAAAAATGAACATACCAAAAATCATGTCTACAAATAAACAATTGATGTGTGTAATATTTTGTGTAGATATCTATAATTTGTATTATAATAATTGGTTTAAGAAGTACAATAAATTATAACTAAAATGCAGTTTTAACCTGAATTTACATTTTTATATAACATTTTTCAGATAAGTATAAACTCTTTTATAACAACAATTACAATGAGTACATGGCAACATACGCAGACTCCATATGGATCTGGAACAGGGTTGTTAAAAATATATTTTGGATGTAATTAGTAAATAATAATAAAAAATTATTCTAAGCTATTATTTTTAAATATGTTCTTTTATTAAATTATACTTTTTTTTAGCTCCTTTACCAACTGAATATTATCCACAAGGCGCTTTTTATCATGATTCTTATCCATCACCACCATGTGGCTAAAATGTACCTTATAAAGCACCAATTACACCAAATACACTAGTTGAATCGGATGCACCTAGTCAAGTAAAAATTCCTAAAATTATTGTTTCTGGTGATATTAAAGTATATAGTATAGATAGTAAGTATCAGTTAATGGTAAGAATTTTGCATTTGTCCAAACACCTCGTTTATATGAACAATACATACATTGGCAATTTTTTTGTGTTAATCAATTCTCATTTAATATGTGTGTCTCCTAATGTTACACCACTTCAGTGTAATCAACCTGATCCGGACAAACCTATATAGTTAGATTATGGATTTCAAATGGATAATGTGACAGATGTACAAAATATATCATTAAAAACAGGATTTTCTAAATTCTTGCTTTTCCAGATCCAATATATATAAAATTTGATGAGGACGTAAATATTATAAAGGTGATTACTTAACTATAAACAGCCATAATTTAGACCGTGCTTGCCAAGAAACTGATGTTACAGTGAAAATTGGAACAAGTTACTGTAATATGACATCATTATCTCGGCATCAACTTACCTATAGCCCTCCACCTATTCAACCATTAGCTGAACCTGATGATTTTAGATTATTTAGTCTTTAAGAATTTCCAGATGTAATTGTATCAGTAGAGTCCAATCTTAAGTTTAGTATTTTAATTTATTTTATTACTATTTTGAACACCCACCTAACACCCTAATCGGTGTAACAAAATGTGCTTGATAGCATTCAGATAGTTAGCTTAAATACTTTACATTAAAATTATTAAAAATTGATTTTATTTTTACTATAACGTATCTATTTTATTTATTTATTTTTTTAATTCAAAAAAGCCTTTTCGTAAATTTGAATGTTAGAAAAATGTTAGCATTAAAATTTCTATTTTATTGCCGTTTTTATTTAAATTTAATGATATTTTGAAGTTTCTGAAAATATAATTTTAAATACCTATTTACCTATTTTTTTAATTTAATTATTCTGTCCGTGAGATGATATTGTACTTATGATAGCTGTCATAGCAATGATTGTATTCAAAGATTTCTGTACTATACAATTAGTATGGAAATTTGAGTGGGTATACGATAATAGTAATATTATGTTAAAGTTTATCTTTTTGTTTCTTACTAACTGTATACTTGGTCACGTATTTATGTCATTCTGTCGTTTTCGGTATCAATAATTCCTAGATTATTTTATTCTGTTTCCTGTATGAAATAGGTATTACTAATTTTGGTTATTCTCGACTTAAGTGCGATTTCTCACTGACTACACGTGGATATTTAATATTTATGTAAATATAAATATTATAAACACGACTGTCAACACGTATTTTATTTTCTGAAATAACAATATAGACTCTTGTCAACTGAACCTCGCTAATTTTTGTTATTCGTCAATTGTATATGGATAATCCTAAAATCTACAAAACCGTATATAGCATTCTTTCAAGTTTCAACACGATTGGATAATCAAAACGAGTAAGCAATTAATTTTAAGTTTTGTTTACGATCATTAGTTTAATAAAAAAAATTATTCTATTTTATTTTTTTAATAAAAAATATGTAACTATTTGTGTCATTTATTTATTTACTTAACAGTATTTTTTTGTATTCCCTTACTATATATGTGGTGTATTACGAATAACAAAATATATACCTATGCGACACGTAAAACTTGATAATAATTAATGATAACTTAATAATAGTTTTTAATTTCTATAGTATATTAGTACAGCCCAGATTTTAATTCAAAATGTTTTTTATTTTATTTTATTATTTTTTTTTTTGATACCCTACATAGTTTGATACTTGTAACAAACTGTTTGAAAATGAAACATTCATTTTGCATTTTTTAACATTTATTAATTTTTATTGCACATATATACATCATACGATATTTTAATATTAATAAAGAATAAAGAATAAAATAAATTATAACAAAAAATAAGAATTGTAATGTTTAGTTTATCTAAAAAATACCACGAATAGGATAACCCTATAACCTTATAACATTATAAACTCCCATGAATCTTAAATGATATAAATAGGCTATATTTATATCTCTAATTGTGAGATACAATATGGACCACATATTATATCCTGTTTACAAAGAATTATAATTGTAATGGACAGTAGATATGATTATAAATACCTACTCAAACGGAAGGACCAACAGGAAGACAAAAGCATATATAAGGAAAAATTAGACAGAACAAACCAGACGACTGGTAGATGACATTCTGACAACACCTTAGACAACTATTGAAGAGCAAATGCACATAATGCCATTTTTGCATTAATTGTAAGACGTCATTTATTCTGAACAAAATGTAATATGTATTTAAATAAATAGAATATGATTTAAGGAATAGAATTGAGTTTAAACATTCATTTTGATACGGATCAAATACATCTAGTTGGTACGCAACAATAAAATCAAAATAAGCTAAAAAGCTAAAAATATTTAAGACAAAATTATTTTAGTGTATGATGTAAACAAATTTAAAATATGTGTTTTTAAAGTGTATAAAATTGTTTTAAATCCATAAAGGAAATTGTAAAAAATAAACCTCTGAAATTGTCATGGAAATTTATATTTATGTATGGTAGTTGCCATACATTTAACATTTTGTTTTAGGGGGTGATAATCTGTGGATGAAGGTGATATTGTAACTAATGTAACTAATAAGAACTAATTATAATTGGTTAAACAATAAAAATATTTTAAATATTTAGACTTTAAAAATAGCCGGTAAGCTTTGCTAAGTATATAATTTAGTACTTCGGTACCAATGACCTCTGATAATATTTATTGATGTAAATTTAATAAAATAATTAAAGTAAGTAATAAAAAATGAACATATAAAAAGCACACAAATAAACATCATTTGATGTATGTAATATTTTTTGTAGATATCTATAATTTGTATATAATAATTGGTTTAAGAAGTACAATAAATTATAACTAATATGCCGTTTTAACCTAATTTTGTATTTTTATATTACATTTTTCAGATAAGTATAAACTCTTTTATAATAACAATTACAATGAGTACAAGGCAACATACGCAGACTCCATATGGATCTGGAACAGGTTTGTTAAAAATATATTTTAGATGTAATTAGTAAATAATAATAAAAAATTATTCTAAACTATTTATTTTTAAATATGTTCTTTTCTTAAATTATACTTTTTTTTTAGCTCCTTTACCAACTGAATATTATCCACAGGGCACACTTTATCCTGATGATAGTTATCCACCAGTTTATTACACAGCTATTGGGAGCAATCTTAATGGTTATCAACCACCACCACATGGCCAACAAAATGTGCCAAAAAGAGTACCAAATACAATACCGCAAAATTATAGTTATAACGTACCAGATAATTTTGGTGTCAATGAAAAAACCCTACATAGATACTTCATTAGGTAAATAAAATGTTTAATAACAATATACAATTTTAATATATTTAATTACATTTTTAAAACTTTTATTCTTACAGTAAAGTGTACAGTATTCTCATGTGTCAGTTATTAATCACATTAGTCTTTGTCATAATGGCAACATTACACAAAGCTACTAATGACTTTATAATGTCACACCAAGGTCTAAGTATAATAGCAATTATTATCACTTTCGGTACAATAATTGCTCTCCCATATTTTGAAAATGTATGGCGTAATAGCCCGACAAACTTTATTCTCTTCTTTGTATTTACCATTGCTGAATCATTTTTATTGGCGGTATATTTATCTCGTAGCCATCCAGAAACAATACTTTTAGCTCTTGGATTAACTACATTAATATGTTTTGCTCTTACACTATTTGCTCTTCAGATAAATATAGACTTTACTGTAATGAGAGGTTTTTTATTAGTAGCTGTAATAGTATTAATTGTTGGATCTATTATTGCGATATTTTTCCCAGTTAAAATAAGGACAATTATAATTTCATCTACTGGAGCAATAATATTTTCCTTATTGGTTTTATTTACAAGCAACTGACGGTAGGTGATGATCACAAAATACATCTTCTTCCAAAATATTACATATTTGCAGCATAAATATTTATGTACACATAATCAATATTTCTATATATATTTTAGCAATATTGGAGCTTTTTGTAACGATTAAATTAATGCTAAAAAAACAATTATACCTAATACAATTAATAATAAAACTTACTTTTTACTTAAACAAAAATAAGACGTTGATTATTAATCCTTTTAGCTTTTACATTACTAAGTTTATATATATTATATTTATATATTAATTTATTGTTTTGTTTTAAGTATTATGGGATGATTTATAGTTTTTGTTTAACACGATTTCGTAATTAAAAGTTACAAAAAAAACTGTATCACATATAGGTAGGTACATATGCCAAAATTATAAATATTTTATATAAATTAATATTCGATGTGTATTTATTAGAATAAACAATTTAATACAGACTGATTAAAATCGGAAAACATTTGTACAAAAAAATAATGGTGCCTCTCATTAAATTTTCAAAAGTTTACAATAGGAAAACCTTAAAACACTTTTAAGGTTATCCAAAGGTATTTAACCTATAAATATTTTTATATTGCATTGTGTTATAATTAGTTTATAACTTTTTTATACTTTTTTTAATCTCGATTTTTAATTCAATCGAGAAAATTTGAATGACACTGTATATTACGTTTATTGAATTAAAGACAAATGAAGGAAGAAATATCTGACTAAAAATTATTTATTTAAAATTTCCTAGATTCCTTTATTATTTAAATCTTAGAGTTTATTATATTGAACTAGAATGCCGATGGTTTAACGTGATATTAATTATCATGTATGCTCCAACTGAAGACCAAGATAACGATTCAAGTATATATTTTACGATAGTTTGGATAATGTTTGTAACTTGGTACCGATTAATAAAGTGAAAATCCTACTGGGGGATTTTAATAGGACAGGAAATAACATCAGAAAAACAATTTGGAAAAATACATAGAGTTTCAAACGATTATGGTACAAGATTAGTAAATTTGCTATGACTAGAAATATGGTGATAAGTAACACCACATTTCCGCATAAATATATGCACAAATAAACCTGGATATCACCATCAGGACAAATAAAGAACCAAATAGACCATGTTATACGTTGATAGACGGATCAAGATGCAATAAGAGATGCATCTTTGATGTTCGGAACATAAGAGATACCGGCGCAATCTCAGACCATTCTATCGTAAGAGCAAAAGTCAAACTACGTTTATCAGTGGAATGGCAAAAAAAGGCCGTCTTTATCAAAAGGTTTAATACAGACGGTCTGAAAAATCGCATATATATATATTGTTTTTCTTCTCAACGATCTACACACGACACATAAATAAATTGTTTATAAACAATGTGTAATTCATGTTCTATTTTGTTAATCAATGTTGAAATAAATCTACATAAA
>CM023357.1:14678731-14773929 GCA_013282895.1 Eriosoma lanigerum
TGAGATAACTAGTAAGTTTCATAGATATTTAATTAGGATTCGTATTTTATTCATTTCAGTGTAAAATGATAATTAATCTTATGAAATAAAACTAAATAAATAATACCCTTTATATTATTGTGTTTTACATTTTATTTTATCACTTATAATTTTTTTTTTAATTATAAACAATTATAAAATAAAATAAAATTACATAATTAATAATTAATTAAATACTTAAAATAGAATTTCAACAATAATTAAAAAATCACAATTCTGATTATAGGTATACTTAAGACTTTAAAAGCTATATAAATACATTTCAAAAGATATTAAATAAGTTCTTATTTATTTTTAGACAAAAAATAGTTATTTACCTATTGTTTTTTTTTATATATTTCCAAGCTATAGCGTTGAAACATTTTATAATAAAAGTAAAATGGTTACAAATACCTTAATAGTAATAGTAGGTCCTCGGTAGGTAATAGTAATAGGTAATAGTAATAGTAGGTAGGTCAGTAGCGTATTTTAAACATCTTTCTGAGGGGAGGTCCAAAATTTTATTAGAAAATAATAATGTATATTTATATGTGTATATAATAATGTAAAATATATATTTTAGATTAGTATAATTAATATTATATAGGTACATATACAAAATGAAATAAACTACATTATTATAAAAGTAACATAATATTAATAATGAAACTCTTGACAAAATTAATTTAATATACAAAAATAAGGAACGATCGTCGATCTGTAGGGGGAGAATCCAGTACCCCTGGACCACCCTCGTAAATAAGCCACTAAGGTAGGTATAGGTAGGTATATATTTTAAGTTAATCACTAACATATAACAGTATAAAGGACTATAGGGTATCAGGAATTTAGAATATTATGTTACAAAAATTATAACATTTTTAGATTGTAGGTATGTAATTTCCATTCATTTTTGTAAATTTTGATCACGAAGTAAATTATATCCTAAGAATATAAATTGGAATGACTACAAGTACTACTCGTTTTAACTACTCGTTGGAATTCTAATTATGATACTCCTACAATTTCAGATATTTAGCTAAATAATAATATTTATAAGGAAAAAAATGTTTGCATCGCCATATGGTAAATTCTTATCGACACAAAAACAAGCGTTAAATGATTTGTTTAGGCAACCGAAAATTTTCTAAAATTATATATAATTAAGTATAAAAGTCGATTGAACACACTTGGTGAATCACCCTGTACATATAAATTATAGGTATATCATAACGAACATAAACCGTTCAATATACTAATATGTGACATTGACACAAGGTCACCTTGTTCGCCACCACCGACAACGATAATAGATCAATCGAAAGGATAAACGCATCGACTCCCACCACCCGAATCGCCATCCTTATCAGATATATTTACCATAATATTGTTTTATTTATACAATATACGTAAAACTGTGTCTGCTAAGTACCTATATGTAGGTAGTAGGTTACCTACATAATATTGTAGACATAATATTACTAACCTAGTCCTGTTTTTAATTTATTTAAGAATCAAGGACTTTCCTGCGATCAGAATCGGATTAAGAAGAGATAGGAAGGCCCACGGATGTCATATAAAAGTTCATCACTAACACGTTTTGAATGCATTTATAGCTTAAAATTCGTTGTTTTTTAAATCTTATAAAAAAGTTTTATCCCTTTATATTTTTTTCATAATAATATACACACAATATATAATAACGTGGTATATTCATATAAAGATACTTACCTATTTATTATTGGAAACAAAAGAAAGCATTTTTTCGCTTCAATACAAAAGTACAAAAATACTGTTACGAATTTACGATTATATCTAAGGTTGTGGAATATAAGTACTAAGTATTGTCGGTATTAATATAATGATATAATTGATATTAATATAATTCGTGATAATAGGTACAATTCAAGTAATATAGAGTAAGATAGATGAGAAAAAATCTTCATTGTTATTTATCTTGTTCTATAAAATTATCAAATGAGAACTTCAGTAGTTGGTACATGTCTAATATTATTACTATTTAGATAATTTATAAAATTAGGTTTTGTTGGGAATAATTTTGTTAGCTTTCTCTAAATTAGTTCATCATATAAAAAACAAGTTCGGCAAAACAAGCAAAATTTTCCCCTTAACCGTGTTCATCCACTTCTTTGTATATGCACATACATTTTTTTATATTATTATTCAACACTATAATAATATCGGAACAAGACAATTTAGATTTAGATTTTTCACTTGAAACCTCAAATTGTAAAGAACGTGCACGCCTCTTGACTAAGGTATTTTCAATTTATCATATATTGTAAACGGCCACAAGAAATCAGATCGAAGTTCTATTTAATAGTGAACTATTAAAAACTGTAAAAATCAATATACCTAAACTCTAAACAAGATATATTTTGAACCCATCACCCATCAGCAATCTGATTAGGATGTACTTTTGTTATGCACGCATTATATGGATATAGGTAGGTTAGGTTATGTAGATACGTACGATAATATAAATTATAATAACATTATACTGTTTTAGGACGCTATTATAAGCGCACAATGGGTGTGAATTTAGGGGGTACTAGAATTATATAATTGTATATAATACATTATATTACAATTGTTTTAGGTACTCAAAGAAACACTATACGATACAAGTTTTATATCCATAAATTTTTTTTTAAAAGAGTCTTCAGTGAGGAATTATTAATTTAAATCTACCTATACTGGGAGTACTTATTTAGAATTTGGGGGGTGCTATGCACCCTATGTTTTGTTTTCGTCCATCGAACGGGAAGCATATTATAGTAATATCATTGATTTTATAATAGAACTTAAATTTTGATGTTTAGATTCAAGTCTATTAACAAATTTAAAAAAAATAGCATATCCGTTATGTAAAATATCGTTTGGAAAAGAAGTTACAGTGCGTAAAAAAAATATAAAACTTAATACATTATAACTTATTTGCCAGATCATGTTTTACAAAACACATATGAAATTCCTTTTAAAAAATGCTTTTCTAATTATCTAATAAATTTGTTGATAGATGTTTATACTCCAAGTTGAACTTAAACATCACAATTTAAGTTCTATATTGGTGTCATTTTGCCTTATTTCCCGTTAGATTGACGGTGACATGCAGGTATGACGACTTCTTGTGTTTACCTAATGATAAGGTTGTTTTGTCAAATCGTGCATATCCATTCTACTTGATAGGAAACTTGCCTGTAATCCTGAAAGTAACTGTTTTGACGAGAAATATATATATATATTGAAATTACAGCCAAGCTAAATTAAAAGTCGTAGCGTTTGGGTATACGTATATTATGAAATTTAAAGATGAGAATGATATAGAGACTATAACAAATGGTTTTTATAAAATATCGTACAAAAAGTTAAGGCGTATTAAACAGTGGCGCCATTTGGGAGGGAGCAGGGTGGACCAAAGGTCCCTTATTTAATTTTATATATTTTATTGTGCCGATAAATAATATGCAAACGCCCACCTTCATAGTCTATAATAACACGGACTTATTGTACTTTTGTATATTTGTACCAATTTTTCGTTTGTATTTTGTATCCTTTGTGGTTTGTTATCACTTCAGTGAATAATGATATATTTTTAATAAAATTGTAACTAATAAACTTTGTACATTCCTTAAAAATGCATCACAAATGAAGTCACTAACATCATTTTAATATCAAACAAAATTGGCCTAACTGGAGTAAACCTTGGCCTTCTCCATTTTTCACTGCTCCTATAAAAATATTGAAATGGTGCCCCTGGTATTAAGTTTTTAATTTTATTTGTTTGTCAGATAATAATTAGGTATTTATAAAATAATAATGTCATTGTCCCCAAGCCCAAGTACATCATTCTTTTTAAATTTAATATACCTATCTGTTATTTTGATAAATTAACTATTAGATAGCATGTACAAAGAGCATTATACATTCATTAGACAACATATTTTTCTTCACATATCATCAGTAGTTCTTACTACAATATGCGAGTATTATTTTTAATAACAAAAAAAAAAAAAAAATTAATGCACAAACAATTATTTAGTAATATAATATTCTTTTATTTCGCTTCTTTATTTTCTCTTTTGGTTTTCTTTATTTTTTCTCAAATAAAGAAAAAAATATCCATAAACAAAATGGGTTGTTTTTTTGTTTTAAATTAATAACATTACACAAAAAAAATATATATATATGTAAAGAAAACCCATTTCAACCATTTGTACATACACAATATAATTATAATTTATATTATGAACATGATACAAATGTATTGAAAATACAGGCGAGTATATACAAAAAAAAAAAAAAACATAATATGACTCGGTTTTGCTTAAAAAGTGCTAACAAAGCTTGGCACAGTTAAAAACTAACTAATATAAGTTACTTAAAAAAACTTAACATCATTACAAAAAATAATAATAATAATAAGGATAATAAAACGAAACACTTTTAAATATTTCATTTTATATCCGAGTTAAACAACTCTTTTAAAACTACAAAAAATAAAAATAAAACGTCTGTACATCAACGACAAAATATACATAAGAACATGAAAATTGCAAAATTAATATTATAATTATACAGTTTTATCAATTTATATTAAATAATAATAATAATGAGAAAAAACATTTTATGAACACAATGGTTGTTTTTGATTTCCAGTCAAGTCGATTAAAAATTTGTTAAACTACTATATTTATACTTCTACTCATTTGATAAATAAACATATTATTCAACATCATATTATAACTAATAATATATTTAAATATCATATATTTATGTGTTTAGACTTGGTTTTATTAAAATTGCACATGACGGAAAAAAAAACAAATTAATATTTTAAATGGTTCAAATTGAAACATATTATTTTCATTACAGAATTTGCTGTGTTATTATTTGTTTGTTTTATTTTATTATTATTTTGAATTTGTTTTACGGAAGACCTGACAGTTTTGTTAATATATAAAAATTAATGAGCTCATATTATTCTGTTATCTGAAAAAAAAAGATAAAAAATATCTTTAAGTATATGTACCTATATACGTTGTATATAAATGACAATTTGGTTTTCATATCAGGTACAAATTAAAACTGCATGGTAACAAACTATACTTTTAATTAAACAATATTATAGTAGATAGTTATATAATATAAAAGTTGTATACTGTTGTTCAACTCATATTCTACACCTAATATTGTTAACAATATAATACTATTAATTTGCATACTTGAAATATATGAAAAATGATGCAGTTGAATGACATAACTGCACACGTTAATATTAACAAGAAAATTAAAACAAAAAAACGCACTTCTAATAAATTATTCTATCTATGGTTTCTAACAAAGCATTTTTTTCTTTTTCTTTTTTATAAGTGTAATAAAACAATACATTAGACTATTATAGTGCATGCGACTATAACCTACACAGGCTATACACATAGACACCTACTATATTCATTATATGTTTATTTATTTATTTTTAAGTATAGGTTAGTGTATAGTATTGCAGAGTTAAGGCACTTACTAATTTGTACTGAATTATTCTCTAGCCCAAGGGAAGGGATATATTATTTGTTCAAATTATAATTTTTAATTTTACTACATAGATTTTAAAAACATAATACTTATTTCTATGTCATCTTACAATCATTAGAGTGTATAGTATCTATATATAAACATATCTATAACTAACTATCTAAATATATAATAATGAATATAAAAGTATTAGGAAATGTATAAATATTATTTTATATGCGATTGCTTTTTTTCTTTACTATTATTATTATTATTTTTTTTAATATTTAACGCGATATAATTATTATATGTAATATGTATGCAAATTATAATTAACAACATTCTAAAAAAATTTAGAACTTTTGATTTTTCCAAAAATTAATAGTGTTTTGTGCTATTAATATATCAATAATTAATTGGTGTACAATTTTTAAACAATTTTGTTAATTTAAAAAATAATATATTTTTGAAAAAGGCACAAATAATCGAAGTGTTTTATTTTGTCTATATAAGAATTCTATTTAATCATTCTACTGTACTGGTATTGAAAAACCAAGTATTCAAATTAAGTTATTTCCTCTTCTGTGCATTCCTATTTTATGCTTGAT
This sequence comes from Eriosoma lanigerum, assembly GCA_013282895.1. Taxonomy (NCBI): domain Eukaryota; kingdom Metazoa; phylum Arthropoda; class Insecta; order Hemiptera; family Aphididae; genus Eriosoma; species Eriosoma lanigerum. The sequence continues at coordinate 14,684,893 of CM023357.1, forward strand.
AGTACTTATCAAAAAATAAAATTGGCACAGCAGTTTTTGACATAAATAATTTAAAGTATAACAAAATAATCATAATAAATATAAATAGCCCTGAACTAAAAACTCCATAACAGAGATAATAAAAAAAAAAAATGAAATATTTATATAATATATAAAGAAATTTGTCAGAAATTTAAAAAAATCAAATTAACAATACATACTTTTAATTTGATTATTTACACAAGAAGAGAGAATTCAACAAAGTAATATTATTAGATACACAATAATAAATAATATTATAAAAAGCTTGTACCTATATAATAGTATAATTTTATATATACACATTATTATTATTATTTTACTTTTTTTTTTTATAGGAGAGATCAAGTGTCGGTGGTAGCAATATTTAAATTTAAAATAATAATAATTAAACAGCAAGCTGTAATATTATAAAAATCAGTCGATGGATTCCGATTTAATCAACACTGAAGTGGCTGTGGCAGTAGTAGTGGTGGTGGTGGCCAACGTATTACAAAGCAAAGTCTTATTAATAGGTGTAGGTGTTCTTGGTTGACACGGTGGTGAGGTTATCACGGACACAGGACTACACCTCTTGTTCAGCAATGGCAAACTATTGGATATGCTATGCTCTTCATCAATACCACCACCGTCCTCCCATTTGATCATTGTACAGTCACGGTCCACCACCAACGGATCTTTTTTGTTCGTATGCCTCTTCTGCAAGAAAAAAAAAAATGCTGAATCATCATTTTACTACAAAAAGTATGTTAAACTATTAAAACGGAGTTATTAAATATATAAATGTATGTCAACAATGCAAACATGATTATAAAAACAATCCAAAATTTCCTTAAATAGGTGTGTGTTGGATATACTTTTAACTACGTTATATAAAATATTATAAATAAACATTTAATTAAACAATACATTATATTGACATTAGGTACATGGTCTGTCTTTTAATCTTTTATTTTTATACAAAATATAGATTAACAAATTTTGCGATAATATGATTCAAAGAATAAAAAAAATTTGAAAACAAATAAACCATATTAAATGTTTTAGAAATACTATGTGATTATTATATCAGGAAAGTTGTGATTATTATGTGAACAAGAGCTACATGATTGCAATTGAGAGAAAATACAAAATCAAAATTTGTTATATAAAATTATAAAAAATCAATATCTATATTACATTATATATTTCTATTATGCAAATAATGATGCCCTAACCCACCATGTTCAATTGGTCTTTGAGTAATTCGTTCTCTTGGACAAGCTGTTGGTTTTTCGATTCGACTTTCTCCAATCGCAAGGCAATTCGCTCAACCAAACCGATCACTTGTTGTCGCGTCGTCTCCTTAGCGTCACTCAGAGCGTCCAGTACTGCTGCCACTTGTTCCATCACGCTTGCGGCTATGGATTATAGTAAAAATAAAAATCAATAATTAATCACTGTTATTTATTTACTATAAGAAAATTCGAAAAATTAATAATAAATTGGCATAATATAATATGAGGTACCAACCGACAGTGTTATATCTCCTCTCCGACTCTTGAGTCTGAACGATTTCTTTGTTCTCTTGTTCGTCGTCGTCTTTGTCTTTGAATTTCGCCTGGAAAATGCAAATATTTGTAAAATATTTTTTTATAAATTATTAGAATGATATAATAATATTTATTCTCCAACTGAACACGGTGTACAATATGCAGCCTATACAGACATCGTACGGCGCAATTTCACTTATAGACCAGCTTAAATATTTTAATATTGTCTTACCGTAGATTTGGTCATGTTGTTGTTGTTATTATTATTATTATTATTATTGTTGTTATTGTTGTTGTGAAGGTGGCTCAGGTGATTCGCGTTCCCGCTGTGTTTGATCGGAGGTGCCAGGGCGACGTTTGGTTGAAAACTTCTACCGAACTGTTCAGACTGTGTGTGCGATATAACTTTTTGTGGGTCCACCAGCCTTGGAGGTCTTTCTCGTTTGATCATACTGAAAAATTAACAAAACAAAAAAATATTCAATAAAAAATATACACAATAATGAGAATATTTTCAGTTTATCACGAGAGTACCTAAATAAAATCGTTATTGTTTATGAAAATTGAAAATTATTAGGAATAAAAACTAATAATTTATAAAAAAAAAAAAATAATTTAATGTCATGAGTATTATCAATTGACCAGAAAAAACATGAATTCAGATCAGTACTAATATACAGAGAGATCAAAATTTCGTGTTACAAAAATCACTAATTTAGACTATTTAGTCTACAATTAGATCAACGATCACACTTTTTCTATATTTTCCTTTTTTATTTTCTCAACATTAGCCGATCAAATAGAATAATTTAAACATCATAAATTCATTTATCAAACTATTAAAGATCTTAAGAGAAAAATGCGAAAGTCTATCTCAAGTTATCTTTACGGAGAATTCAAAATTTCAAAGTGTACAACTTATTGTTGTTATTATATTATATATTGTCATATATTTTAGTTAAAAAACCAAATATATATATATATAATTTTACCTGGATCAGATCAGAGGATCAAATACTCGTATGTAGATAGATTATTGGTTAGGTTAGATTCGACAAACTACTGTATTTTCATATAATCTAACCGAAAAGTTTCTTACAGAGTTTGTGATGAAATTTCAAATTTCCTAACCTATACTAATCTTTATGGTATTTACCTGTCGCTGTTTCTGTATGCCATGTGATGGTGCGGGTGATACATAGCCGCGGGTGGCGGTACCCACGCGCTGTAGAAATAATGGAACGGGTCCATTATATAGTTGGGTAACGTGGGCGCCATATTCAGGGCGGAGTAATAGGCCGCCGTGGCAACCGTCGGCGTGTCCTCGAGCTTTGTTCTCTTCAGCGACGGCGGCGGGGTTTCGGCTCTGGACGGACGGACAGTGCAAGAAACTGGCACGAGTTCCATAAGCTAAAAATAAAAATTGGAAAAAAAAACGTTAAAGAATATTTAATAATTAAATGGTAGTGCATACAGTGTGATCAAAATTTCGTAATGATTCAAATTGGTAATGAATGTAGAAAGTAAGAACTAAGAAGGGGAGAAGAAGACTGAAGAAGTAGATATACGAAATGGAAAGTGATATCATATATCTATATAGCTAGTAATGCTGGTATGAACGGACAAAAGGTATGATATCCAGATCTATGGCGGTGTAGAATGTAAGATTAGGGTAGCCGACCCCATTTAATTATAAGTGTGATAGTTTTAAGTAACGATTTTATTTTTATTTATTTATTAATATAGAAACGGGCTGTTTACCCAAAAACAAAAAACACAATACAAGAAATAATTAAAAAATAAAAAAGAATAACAAGTGTAAGATAAACATTATACAGCAGTAACTATAGTAGTTTAAACGTCAAAGCTTTGGTCCTCATTTGCGTTTCAGTTTCTCAACTGACGGATAGGCACTCGAAATTTGATATCAGTCAGAAGAGTAGGCTAGTCAATAGACCCTGATATAATATTGCTAAAGGTAATACAAGACTACTCAAGCTAATAAAGCTGACCAATAGGCAATGTGGAGAGCATTCAATATTAAGAATAAAAGCGGTTTATTTTTAACTGATTTATTTTACATTTTTTAGAAGTTGGCATTATTTTACCATTTGTTTAACGTATAAAATTATCAGATCGTCAATTATATTATATATTACATGTCACGAGTGGCCAAAGGTTGAGAACTACTGATTAACGTTGTAGGTCGGGAAAATCAAAGTGAGGGGAAATAATGTTTTTGCGTTGATTGGTATTATTAATTTTTTTTCAAATGTTTTTTTCCCCGCTATCGTCCGTTCCCGAGACTGTATAGGTATTATTATTTTATCACGGCCGTTTTGACCGCCACAGCAGCAAAATACATGTATAATAATAAAAATATTATTTATTATAAAAAAACGTAATTAATGGACACGGCAACTTGTCAGTCAGTAAGCCTACATGCAAGTCACAAGGACACTATAAAAATAAATAAAATAAAATTCATTATACCAATTACCAACGATATGATATAATACCCAAACGCATTTAACTCGCGATCGCCTAAAAATCGCTGATAAATCTTTCGCAAAATCGATATTCTAATAATTTATGCATCGAAAACGAAATAATAAATTTACAGTCAACTCGACAACAGACTAAAATAACCATGTCGCGACAAAAACTACATACCGCAACGGGTACCTATAATCGTAACAAACAAAATATACTTTTATAATTATATTAAACTTAAACGCGGTTAGGTTAGTACATATTTAATTTTAAGTAATAATTTGTTTACGAAATCATTAAACTGGGTAAAGAAAAAAATGCCATCTACTCTTTACAATAAAAAAAAAACTTCCTGCGAGAATATACAGCTATTCAAAAACGCGAAAATGTTATTTTTGTGGTTCTCAACACATTCGTATCTGATCGTTATTGATCGAATTGTTTTTTTATTATAATAGATACTGATAGTAAAGAAAACAAATTATTATGATATTATATACAGTTCTAACATGAACATATTATAAGACGTACGTTATAATATAGAAAATTGTCTCGGTCGTGGTTGTTGCGATTATTAAACATTATTATAATATTATATTATAATAATGTTTGACGACCGCATAAACCGCGCGGTAATCGCTCGCCACAAGAATTTAATTTATCTCGGGTGGCACAGTGGTTAGTTATAAAAGTTAATACATTTTGTTATATAATATATTACATACAGAGTGCTCGGAATAATGGCATTGCAAAAAACAATTGAAATAAGGTCAATACATTCCAATTTTCAATTTTTTTTTAACATAAAATTCCAACCATTCTGTATATTATGTGATACATCAAAGTATTATATATATATAGATATAGCTTAGCTATATCATTTGCTACTCGGTATATTATTAGTTTCAAAGAAAAATCCACGATGTTTCCTCGTACGATTTTCACCAGTGGACATAAATCCTTCGTCGCGAAAACGCCAATTACTTATCTTTAAGTTAGTTATTATGTTATACTTCTCTTCTCTTCTCTTCAATCTCACTTTCTGTTATTTTATCTACACCTCGTACTATATACTTATTATATATAATTATTATATGTATATCCAAATATAAACGAGATAGGTAATAATATTATTTCTTCGCTATACACCCAATCACTATTTGTTACATAATATTATAATAATACAATAACGAATAATTGTGTTCCATGTGATAAAATAATTATTTCTTACCGCGTCAAATTATAATATTTTATATTATATGATTTTAGAGGTCTCTGTATGTATAATATAATATATACGACGGGATTTACTGCCAAATACAAAATAATATTGTCTCGTAGACAAACAGATAGGAGACGTCATTTGTACATAATAAAAATTGATAATAATTAATCAATTTATTTTTAATTTTAATAAAAAAAACTCACAACCATACAGGAATGTTCATAATAATTATAATTATTATAATATCGATAACTGTACACGAAAACGAAACAAAAAATGGTATCGATTAAAAAACCTATCGTACGATCAAAATTTCTTGTTAAAAACCTACAGGGTATGAAATAACAAAAGATTATTACCTATTAAAAATAAATTATAACACGGTATTTTGTTCACCCCATACACACAATTTTGTATTGTTTGATTTACGTATGATATTAATCACTATATTATCCTATTAAAACATTCGCGAGAAAAACGTTTCCGATTAAAATGTCAAATGACACGAACCGTTTGTTAACCATTCCGACATTATAGTGTCCGACGGTCAGTGTCGTGTTACAAAACGAAACAATTATAATAACATTAGGTACAGCCCATAAATATTTTATATGTTTTGAAATAGCTAGGGATTTTAAATAATATGATTTTTTAAATAATAAGGATCCGTACTTATATTTTTCATGTTAGACATAGGTTTTTTCTTGTATATAATTATCGTTCATATAATTCCTTATACGTAAATATTTCATATACCTAAACAGGGCTAAACTAGGTGGCATATTTTAATGATCGAATTTGTGATTTTTCAAATAATATATTTTTGTTTAACTTCTGTAATCTTTATCGAAAACGATAAATTTTTAATGGAAATTATATAGTTGTAATACAAATGTACCTATGTAAAATAAATTTCAGTTGTACCTATATATATATCAAAAATCTACAAAAATTGAACGTAAGGCGATAATAATTTATGAATTTGTTTATAAGGAATCCCGTGTAAACAATTTCAAGCATATACCTGTTTTTATATTTTTATTTTTACATCAATTAAAAAATTACAATTTTTTTTTTTTTAATATTATGTATTTTAACGTAATAAACTTAAATTGCTTAGATTGCAGCTGGGAAGGGGCGGCAAAAAGTATTGGACCTAAACTTTTTCTATTTTATTTGAAACATTTTAAAGCTGTAAACTACCAAATCGGTCGTCGTCTGAAGTTATACGTATACATAAACGGAACATCGGAGGGATAACAATATTAACATCGTGTTACCGCAAAAGTGGTAAAAACAATATATAATATTATTACATTGTTTGTTTTCAATATCATTATCTCTGTCGTTTACAATCGCACTTTATGATTCCGTCGTACGGTCTCCCGATAGGATTTAGTGTATATTATTATATTATTATGCCGAGTGTGTGATATTTGTAAATTTCATCGGAAACAGGTCAAACGCGGCGGAGGCGGTCTAAGCGAGAAAATCGATTTTAGTGAAATACACCCGTCGCGTATAACGCGTTTGCGGCGACGGCATCGCCACAAAATCGTCGTCTCGACTAGAGAGAGAGACAAATTGGCTTAACGAGGAATATAATCGATAATAGGCGGAGTTTGGTGGGCGGCAACGCGTTACATACTATATATTATGTACGTGTGCGCATATTTAACTACGAAATAAATAAGTGGACAAAAATCGTCGAAAGTAGCGTTCGTTTATAATGTACCCAATGATCCTATAAGAACATTATGAAGGCGCAACAGAGCTATGAAATCATTTTATAGCGAAATATTATAATGTTATTTCCCGGTCGGTCGAAACGCGATTTCTTTCGTTGTAGGTGCATTATACGTATTATAGTGATACCTAAATAATATCAACATTTTAGGATGATTGGAAAACGATAATTCGTTTGTAAAACATAATATTATATGAAAAAAAAACTCGCGTCATTACGTCGTCACGCGCGTAAAAAATCGTTTTTAATGGATTTGTCGTCGTGCACCATAACCGCAGTAGGTATTTATATTTATATATTATATAATTGTACGAGAATAAGGTATAAACATTGTAACATGATAATAGGTACTATAACAAAACAATTATGCGCGCAATCGAACCATGGGGTATACGCACGGTGCTGTATTGATCCGTCTGGCGGTGACGTCACGTCCAGACATCCCTCGCAGACGGCGGCGACGTGAAGCTGTGCCGCCCGGCGCGACGAGGGTGCGCGGAACCGATAGTCCTCGGCGGGCGGCGGTAGCGGTCTGCTCGTCTGCCGTCGGCGCGTGGTCGCGGTGGCGGACTGGCGCGGAGTCGCGGAGACAAAGAACCGTCGGGAGCGATTCTGAGGCGGCGGCGGCGCCGGCAGCGGCAGGCTGGCGGGCGGATCGCGAAACCGCTGGGGAACGTATCGCGTCTGGCGCCTAATATATGTTATATATATTTCATAATTTTATATATAATATTACGCTCATACTCGCAGATATAATAATATTATACACTATACAGGGTGATGAATACAATGTACGAGTGATCGAAAGATAAATATTATGAGGTATGATAATAACGCGAACGAACGGACACGCAAGATATTATTATTATCACGAAAAGGGGGAAAAAATAACCATTTTCTAAAATTGTACGCGGGGCGATCATATTATTTTATATCTCCCACCGTTTTTCAAACTGCGCGAGTTGATAAATTTATCACTCTGTATATACATAATAGTAGTATACGTCGTATACTAGTATATTAAAAATAAACGGCCTCAAATCGAAAAATAACACAAAACGCGTGCAATCCGTAAAACGTCATTTTCGCCATTGGTACCAACACCACCGTACCCCGATCAAAAAACGAGTAAAAGCTAAATAATAATGCTAGACCAATATTATATTTATCATAGGTGAGAGTCAAAATTTCGGTTAGAGCGGTAAAAATATCTCTGTTCGACAATACGCGATCGAAACATGATAATATTATATCTATTATACTATGTAGACGATAGTTGGTCAAGAGGATCTTCTAAATAAATACAAAACTATCCATATCGAGACCGACGTTAGAATAATTTTTACTTAAAAATATCATGCTACGTTATAAAATATATGCATATTTCAAAACATAAGTATACCGAGACCGACGTTAGAATAATTTTTACTTAAAAATATCATGCTACGTCATAAAATATATGCATATTTCAAAACAAAAGTATACCGGTCTATAAAATCACTCTGTAAACAGTGGTCAGTGAACCATTCGAAGGAACTCTCGGATAGATGTATAGATGGAATTCATGCGCTAGGTATTTCATGGTAATAGTGGTAATACTTAGTCTTAGGTAGGTGCATAATAATTATATGTGATAATAATGTTAAGTTATACAGTAATTTTCTCATTCCATTATATCATTTTGATAAAATAATAAGAAAAATTTATAATCCTAGATAACATAATCTAAAATTATTTAGATGTTTAAATAATATATTGTTTTATGGTCTTAACATTATTGAAAATAACATATTTACGAGTACCTTTTTATACACTTTTTTTTCCTTTTTTTGCTGTTAAACCTAACCGTAAATTTATGTTTGCACTTCTTGAGTATATAAAATATTATACAGAATCATAAATAGCAAATATTATATATACTTTAAACACGATCAGAATTTCACGTTAAAAAAATTGTGACATTTACATTTATACATATTTTCTGTAGGTATTATTTTTGTAACGTGATAATATTCTAATAGCACCCTGTATACAGATTAATACCTACTTGCGTTGGTAATCGGGGGCGTAGGGTAGTATTATGCCGAATCGTCAGCTCCGCGGGGTATGGGTCTGCAGGGGTTTAAATATGCGATAATAAAAACGACAGCGGTATTTCTATATAATATACGCGAGGTATAGGTCCGAGAAAGGAAAATAAAACTCATCATTGACTGCAACTACAATAAGCAGAGGGTAGAAATAGGAAAAGAGTAAAAGAAACAAAAAAACACGACGCTGAATCGAAAATATTCCGCTGCACGCAGACGGGCGTCATTTAAACCCGCACATTTTACCGCGCCTTATTATTCAATATAATATACAGACTACAGAGTGATCGAATACTATATTACAAATAAAATCAAATAGTATTGAAAACGTTTGTAATCCGACTCTTCCACTTTCGTGCCATAAAATTCTAATCACTCGGTATACTTACTGCACACAAATACAAAACGTATAAAATTATCCTATAAACTTATAAAGTGTTTGAATTGGATGTTGGGGATGGTGAAGGGAATCGTTTACTTAGAATCTCTTTTACTAATATTTCAGAGTACCTATTACAATTCTAGTTTATACAACTTAAATGTAAATTAATTAATTTAATTAAATCAGAATTATAATTCCATTTCTAACAATTCTTAATTTCATTTTTCTTATACCTATATATTTAAATAACTTATAAAACATCAATCAGTTTTTTATATAATAATAAATCAAATCGAAAAATAAATTGAAATTTAATATTTAACGTAAATATGTTACCTACACTATGTTACTGCGTAGACTCGCTCGGACAGTTGAAAAATCGAAATATCTTTGTTTTAAAATATTGTCCTTTTTTTTTATTTTTAAATAATATGATTCAGAAAACGCGATAGCGGTTTATTGTAATTATTTTATATACATATATCAAATAAATATAGGATTCATTTTATTATAAAAACACACGCGTACATTATATTACAAATTACAATATGTACGGCGACGGCGATGAATTATTATAATTACGCCCCGACAACCGAGGGGTCGCTCGTACACAAATTTGTATATTTCGTTAAAAATCAATTTGTCCTACGTAGATTTCGTTTAATATTCACAATAATATTATATAAAATATTCTGCCTCGTGTATACATATTATAATATAATATTTAATATTTTGCAACGGATATTATTACCCTCGATGTTTTTTGTATGCATATTAATATAATATTATAATATTATGGAAAACACGACAACATTGTTTCGAAAAACCTAAGCGATTCCGTGCGCGTCGACGTGAGATTTCGCCGCACAGCGCCTGCAATTTAATTCCACCCGTGGACGACGTTTTGAACAAAAGAAATCAATGGGATTGGTTTTTTTTTATTTTTATTCCCGCATTTATACCGCAGTATATTTCTTTTGTAGTCCGCGAACGCGAATCTTTCGCGTTGGAGGTAAATATAATATCGTCACCGTTCGGTATAAGTTATTTTCTAAAAATCTGGAATAGGATTGAACAAAATGTATCCAAAGGCATTAATAGTATTTTATTTTGTTGACTATTATAAAACGTATTATAGTAGTCGCGCTGTTATTTGATCGTAATTTTTGTCTTTTGTTTTTTCAAAGAAATATTTTATATAAATTAATTGAATAACTTCTTATTGTATATAAACGTGTCCGGCAGCAAAACAATAGAGAGGAAAGACAAACGTATTAATAATAAATTTATAATATTATTATACAGCTGTATTTCCACATTGGTATATTCTCGAATCTCGGGGATTCTGGAACTCTTTTGTGATGGTCTGTTTTCGCCGACAATGCAACGACAACGACGACGACGACGACGACGACGATTATTATTTATGCGTCTTTCTCTCTTTCTAGCGCGAAGCGAACGTTCCGCTCAAAAGAAGTGTGTATTTGTTTTTTTCCCCTCAAAACCAGGCCCTCGAAGGTCATATATATATATATATATACGAACAAATAAACACGCGCATATAATAATAATATATATTATATTTTTTTCCCTTTTCGTCCTGCTGCTGCTGCAGATTGCGGAACGCGTAATAACACGCAGGTAAAACCGGTTTTTTTCTTTACTCGTGTTCCATCGTATTTGGTTCTATATACTATATACCCGTGTACTTAAATAATATATAATATTATATATATTTTTATAATATTTTATTTCTTCGCGCACCCGCTAGACCCTGCCAAGACGTCTGCGCTGCGCGATCATGCTGCCGCCGCAGCATCACGTCTCGCATCTGTTCGACAGCTGCTGTTTTTCGGACGAGATCATATTATATAATATATGTAGAGAGAGACCTAAGACCGAGAGAGAATGTATAAATCCACAAAATCACGATCGCTATATAATATGATATATCGATCGTTACACGACTGCGTTTTCCGCCCCCGACGCCACTACTATAATATAATATACGTGTGCAGACGAAAAAAGTGATTTTAAAATAACCTACAAAAAATATAGGTAAATTAAAGGTATATCATATGTTATATCGTAAACATGATTTTTATACCACGGTTTGTTTCGATTTTATTTAAACTCGAAGATTTTCGCTCGTATACGATAAGATTTATAATGTTCTCCAATTTATATATTTGTGTATAGATCATACATTGTAATAACTAATAACATCAAAAGATAAAATGACATGTTACTATTATATGGCGGTGTACTATAGTGTACTAAACATATTTCTTAAGGACACAAATTAATTAGATAATTAATATGTGTAAACGTTAAGAATGAAAAATCAAATTTATTTTTAATTTAATAGTGAATATAGTGATATCCCGAGTATTTAGCATACATTTTGCTCAGCATCTGTTTGTAAGAAGTAAAAACCGTGTTTAAAACATATTGAATTAATTATTTATTATTAATTACTGCAATTGAACATTGAGAAATAACGTACGTTTTTCTTGAATTTTCATAGTAAAACGATAACAATTGGTAATTTTATAGGTATAATTATTAAAATATATTTTCATAGATAAATAATAATCATGATAATTATCTGTTCATACTGATCTACATCGTTAAAGATGCTTCATTCTTACTGCCTTGCCATATTAAAGCTATACCCCAGATATAAATATTGAACGGTGGTATATTTACACATATTTATATTTTTTCTTGCGTTTTACGTATTTTTAGATATAATATTTATTATTTTCGGAAAAAATGCATCATTGCACCAAATAATTTGTATGGTACGTTTTTTTTTTTTTTTATCTATACTATAATTTATTGTTAATATACAACGCACGCATTGGTTTTTCTAACTTGTATGATATATTTAAATATAACGAAAAACCGGTATTTAAGTAAATATACAATATCATATTATTATTTGTATACTAAAATACAAATTAAATGCATAAAAAAAAAATACAACCAATGAGATCATAGATACTACTTATGTAGTATATACGAGAATGTATCTCGAGGATTTAACAGTTTTAACATTGATATAATACATTTCAAAAATGTCAAATTTACTAGGGTGTCTCAATTTTGTTTATATTTTATATATATCAATATTACAATTCGTGTTTGGCGATGTTGTTTTAGAATTTTAGATTATTATTTGTATTTTAATCTTTGTAACATATAGAGAAAAATAATATAAATATCAAATTGAACAATTATTGAACAAACGACAAAATAGTTGCTTTTAAACGTTTTACATTTTAATATACTACACATACGTTACTTAAATACATATTTTATGAGGTACAAAACATTTACACTAGTTGACGTTACCGCGGTATATACCTAAAACCATTAGAAAATATTCTCAGAAACTAAATTAAAATTCGCTGGTAAATTGTATAACCACGTTACGCTGCACACAAAATATAATATATTTAAGTAATATCTAATGGTGGAAACATGTTCGGAGAGTATGGACAATTTTTTTAAAAAATACCGAAGAAAAGAAACAAAATGTTGCAATCGAAATTGGTACCTACCTATACCCAAAGGAAACGCCGCACACTAATCGATCAGATTTTAAATGTAAAAGAATGTGTCTGATAATCGAACAACAATACAACCGAACGTGGCGGCAGTAAATGCAATAGACGGAGATTTTTAATAATCTCCCTAGATAGGTTTGTTTTTGTTGTTTGACCGACCAACGATATTATATGAAATTTGATCAGAAGCGGCGTATTATAAAAAAATATGTCTATATTACCTGCGAAAAATGCGATTTTGTTCGCAGTAAAACAAAATTCATCTATATTCCATCGGTTTCGTATATTAAATTACTTTGCGTGTTATTAATGTTATATAATATATTTGATTACACAATTTGGCAATGATGCATTACAGGTACGAACTATGTAATATATATTATATTATTAATATAATTCATAACATATAACACATTATATTGATATTTTAGTGTAAAAAAAAACGAGAGAACGCGTGAATGATAAAAAAACGTTGTGGAGAACCCTTTTTTAGTTTTGTATCAAAACGACTGTGAGGGTAAACCACGTCACAACGCGTGCGCCAGACCCTAAATTTCTAATTTTTTTGAGAGAAGAAAAAATGTCAAGTGTACTTTAGTGCACTAGTGTTCACTTTTATAGAACACGACGTAACGCTTCTCTTTATAGAATATAATAAGATCTATAATATCATCAATCAATCTTTTCAGGAATAACATGATATATATATATATAATAATAGAGGGCAGGCGAGAGAGAAATCAATTTTGCCTATATATATATATATATATATGTGTGTGTGTGTGTGTGTGTGTGTGTGTGTGTGTGTGTGTGTGTATTATTATAAAATTCCAATAATCGAATAATCGAAAAATTTGCGCGTACTACAATATTAATTTCAACCGATATTTAGCAACATTTCGATTTTCGATATATTATTGTTTTGACCACATGTGCGCATTTCGATGAAAAACTGAGGGTTAAACCTTGGTTAAAAATGTGTTCAAAGACACATCGACGGATATTTGTATCTACCCTGTTTTTAATAATGCAAAATCAAAAAAAAAACAGCAATGATATCTAAAACATAGTAAAACATTAATACCTAACCTAGCCTAACCAATTGAGATACGGGAAAAGTAAAATAAGTAAAATAATTTTATAATACACGCCAGTTAGTTTATTATTATAATTTAAACATATTATTATGTATAATAAACATTTTTTGGAAATTATAATTTAAAAACTAGGTGTACTATAAACCCTCTAATTGTGATTATGCAGCTGGTCGTGTGATGCATATACACAATGATTAGAATTTTGTGTTACAAAAATAACAGAAATTACATTGTTGGTATTTTAGAAATTGTTATAATATTATAAAAAATAAGTGCGACCGCCACGCACCACGTTAGTTGCGATCATACCATTCGACAGAGATGTGGGTCGCACACGGATCTAATATTTAATTTGTAACAAATAAAAAAGGTAAAAATAATATACAGGCCACATTTCAGTTGTTTAATAATTATAAATATATCGAAAATAATTACCAACCAAATCAATTATTGGTGCGCGCAAAAAGACATTGAAAAAATGTATGTATGTAATTGTCACAATTTCTGTAACACGAAATTCTGATCATCATCTGTATATTTTATAATTCATTATATTATAATAATAAAATGTGCTTTACGTTATCGTTATTCACGGGATAATGATTGAAATTTTCATGCACATTATGATTATCTACCTAATATTACGGTGTAAACAGAAAAACTCGAAAACTCAATATATATATATATATGTACATGGCTAAATATATAGGTATGTCAGCAACTTTGTGATACGCAGATGTCATGGCGGCCACTGGCAGTGAATTCATTATCAATTATTATCATAACAAATAACAGTGATGATTGGTCACACGTGAATAATGAATGAGATATTTCACATGATTTCAGCGGGAAATAATAATCTACTCTATGGATCACTGCCAGCTGAGATTTTCTTTCATGAAATATCATGGAATAATAATAATACATGCGCAAACTATAACAACATTTTACAAAGTTGCCGACATACATATATATATATGTACATCTTCGGAATTAAATTGTGTGCTCGCGACGTTTGTGCAATGCGCAAGCGCGCGCTTTTCAAAGGGTTAGAATTGTATACTTGGCGTCGGCGGTGACACGATAAACTCATAAGCAGCGTACGGGATGTCGCAATATACAGCGGTGGCGGTAAAACGCTTACGCGAAATTGGATTCTCATTTAGTCCGCCCCCGCCGCGATCACCAACCCACCGAAAATCACGCGTCCGGACCACCGTCGCGACGGCAGCCGACGAAAACGAATTCAATTATGCCGCGGGGCGCTATTCCGCTCAATGGCTATTTGATTACTCTTTGTGTGTACAATATATTATTATTACATCGTCGTCGTCGTATCGTTTAAACAAAAATTTAAATAATATATAATATAAACCTATACTTATATTTATACCGCCTTATTATTATTATTATTATAATTATTATTGTAATTATATTATACGCGGGGGGAGGGGAGGGGTAAAGGGCTACAATAAACGTTTAATAATAATAATAATTCGAAAGTTTCGCCGTTTCGTATTTTAATAAACTAAAGAAAAAAAAATATCAATTCGTCACGATTACAATGAGTGTTATCACTATACTATACGCGCACTTAATAATATATATTTTCATGGTTTATCAATGATAGTACCTAGCCGTAGTAAAATGCTAAATCAGCCTCTGTTACATTATATTATATAATGTATAACATAATCATATCGAACTATATTCCGTATCATGAGAGACCATGCCGATTGGAGGCGTGGCACGACGTCTAAGCGGTAAGATTTTCAGCAAATTTATATATATATATATATATATATATATATTATTTGTATCTCGAGAAGTCGAGTATAATATATAGAGTTTACAAGGTATTTATTTAAAAGTCTTATTCGAAGTGCTTCTCGAAAAAAAAGAAAAAAACGCAGTTTCGTATAATATCATTTTAGCGTGTAAAGAGAAAGACAGATAAACATAGAATGATACGTGCTACCAAATCGGTTGACGAACGCACATACATATTATTATTATTATTATTATTATTATTATTTTGTCAACACTGCTCACTGAATTCCTAGGATATTACGATTGTATATAGTAATTATTATTATCGTATATCGTCGCGAAAAGTATGATTTTTACATTACCGTGTTTACATTGTTTTGTGGACATATTTGAATATTCGCGAAACGCCCCGCACGGAAATTGCGTAATTGAACGAAGAAAGATATTTAAACAGATTGGTCACAAAACATGCGCGGCAATTGAACGATAAAAACGAAACAAAATGTAGAAAAGTGTTGTAAAATTGTATAATATTTTAGCGATATTCTCATACGGTCAATAACAGAAAGCGTGTAATACGCTATACGCGTATTATAATACATGATACGCTACTAATTAGATTAAAATCGAATAAATAATAATATTATACATCTTAATATTAAATTATTAATTAAAATATGGCGACGAAGATAACAACTCACAAAACACGGTAATAGGTTACATTAAGGGTTAAAAAATCTAGAGAATTTTTGCCATGATGTATATAGTATATGTATGTCGTATTCAATATAATTCTAAAATCATATTAATGTTAGTTTAAACAGAAGCGAAAAGGATTAATATTTAATATAACTAATGAAAAATTGAAAATTAAATGTTGTGATAAGTTATATGACTTACATATAATTATAGATATTAATTGGTACCTACTCGACAATAATTATTAATTAAGAATGAGCAAAATTGGGGTCTATAATATGAAATGTAAAATATAATGATCAAAGGAGTTGCCTTTTGTTCAAGAAATCGGCATCATCCCTGACCAAAACACATAAAATCGTAATAACTAATAATGATACTATTATATTAGAGATCGAAGGCCAAAACATTAATATATTAAAGTAATGTTATAATGTACGTTTTTTATTTTACTTTTATCGAATCAGTGCGGTAATTGGTAGGCATGATGGAAAACGTTGTGTCTTTACAAACACGACCCAGACCGCAATGTTAGCCGTACGTGGTTAGGTTATACTGTACACATTATGACGCTATTAAAATACTATCACCTATTTTGAGTTCACTGTAAAGCCAAATATAAAAAAAATTAATTAATACAGGTCTTTAATTTTAATTACACTGACGGTTAAAATAGAATAATATTACTATAACATTAATTCTAGTCCAATATCGAAATTCGTTATTATGGATTTATTTCGGATTTTCGGTGGTGACGGAACAAATCAAATTTCGACCGTAAACGGTTCAAAACATAACGTATTATAAAATCATGATGTATATTATAGAAGAATTGAAAAGAGAAAATAAGATATGAATAAAGGAATAAGGAAAGTCTAACGAGTTGGAAGCGGTATCGGTAAATTCAACTACGATCTCGTACAATTTTCAATATTATGGGTACCTGCGATCCTGCCAACCAGCATTCGGCTACTATCAAGTACCTAGGGATACTGGGTTACTATAATATTATTATATTAATAAAATAATTGCTTGGAAAAAAAAATTACGTATCTTTATTTACGACATTGACGACGCATAATTTTTCACTGGCCCGATACACTGCGATAGTTATTAGACAAGGTTATGCACGTGCTTCACCTTGACAAAGCCACCGGAGACCTATCTAATCTCTTTAACACTTGTACGCAACGGAGAATATTTTCAAAAACTACTTTGGTTCCGTTCGTCTAATCGTCTCTCGTCCTAATCGGTACATTATTATGTAATGCGCTACAAAATAATCTAAAACGTCATATAATAGTTGTTAGTATCACGCGAAAACCCAAGAGTTGAGTTATACGGTTGCACTCAAATTTCAAAAATAATACCAACTTTACTTTATTTCGTGTCAGTTGGCTGTAATTAACTAACAATGATATTATTATTTTTTGAAGACGACTAATGGCGGATCTATGGGGGGTCACACATGTAGGTAAAATACAATTTTTTTTGTAATATAAATTTATTATTTTATGTCTATACTAATAAAATATACCTATACATACATATATATATACACATATTTAAGATCCCCTATGAGAAAATCCTAGATCCACCACTGAATACGATAATAATTGCACAATAATAGGAAAAATAATAAGAAAAGGATAGGCTAGGATATATTTAGGTATGTAATATAAATACCATGGCCATGGAAGGCTGTGTTCCAAAAGTGGAAATTATAGGGAAGCAAAACTCAAATGATGTATCATTAACCAGCTGTTTATAATGATTGATTAATAATTTCAAATGTGATACCTAATAGAAAACAAAGAAAATTGCATTAAATTGTATATAACTTTGGGAACATCGATTTCTCTATTATCAATTGTGATACAGAAGGTTTTAATTTTAATGCTCCACACAAATAAACATAACCATTATACAAGGGTTTTTTAACCACAACATTTATTATTTTGTCCGCACACGACAATACAATTCTCTAACGGAAAAAATCTTCGATTCATCTACGAAAGTTTATTATCGGAGAAAATAATATCATCTGCTTGCGGTTCGTTTTTTCGTGTATATGATATCTGAAAGACTATCTAAGCACGAAATGGATCTCTCGATATTATTTTACTTCGCATAATTGCGTGTGAAGAAAAATGCGACCGCAACTGAATTTGCCGTACGAACGCCATACGATTATGTATTATTTTGGTATTTCGTTTTTTTCGATATAATATTATGTATAGGCAATGGTTTAATGGTGCGTACATTTCACACCTTTCGCCTCGTTTTTATAAATTTTGTATTTAAAGAAATATTTTAAGACTGTGTAAGAAGAGATGGAAAAATACAAGTTGGGGAATAGATCACTAAAGTATACTTATCTTATTATTAAATCGTAGCTCCATCTCTTTTTGTAGCGTGCAATGTGTCTCTTATACCAAGTTATCTACTAATATTAAAACCCGTATAATTGCATACAGTGAACAGGACACAGCAAACATATACAATAGAAAATATTTTTATTTTTTTTTAAATTCAGTTTTGTTACTCAGGTTTAAATGGAGGTATAATAGTAGTAATAGATATTAGATACTATATATACGATGTACCGTAGGATAACAAAACGAAATCATTGGACTTACGGTCTATACGGTTTATATGAACGCGTTAGCACGGGCAAGAAGACGACGTATATTATACTTATACTCAATGGTAAGGTTATTGACTTTTCAAAATAATTATAACATAGCTATCGATAACAAATCTTATATTATATTGGCAAGTACGACATTCCACCAGGTTATCAAAGTCATCCAAATGTAATATTAACCGGTAATACTATGGTAATACTTTATATTCACGACAGCCTCATGATGTAGGTCCGTGGTATGCACGCATTTAAAGTCATTGTCGAGGGACTTGCGTTTTACTATAAACGTAGGGTGCAGGTAGACTCGAATGCAGGGTGGAAAAGGGACGATGGTGGTGGTTTTGGCTACGTGCCGGTACGAGCGCAAAGCGAGAGAAAAAAATTGCTAAACTTTCTATATTATAACTGGGTCGACGTAGCACCCCTCGACCATATATATTATTATAGGGGATGGCACAACGGCTGCACCCTTTGCCAAGCGAGGAGCAAACGTTCAAAACATTGTGGCGGTACGACGATCGATTTCCACCAACCTTGAACTTATGTTATAATATGCTCGACCTGTATATATACAGGGTGATCGAAAAATCATGTTACCAAAAGAGTAGAGTTTGCATATAATAACAATCGTATGCTATTACCTCGTCATTTTTGTAACACTATTTTCTGATCACCTTGTATACACGCCCTAAAAATACCTACATAATATACTACAGCATATTATTATATAGTTAGGTATTATATTATTATTATTATTATTATTATTATTATTATTATTATTATTATTATTATTATTATTACTTATTACTTATTATATTGTTGTACGCACATGGCCGATAAAAACGACAATAAATATAGAATAACAATAATCATAAAATATATGGACGGATAGAATATAGTGTACAAAAATATAGCGCATTGATGTACACATGGATGTACGGGAATCAAATTATTATAGCGCGTGCGTGCTATAATATATAAATATTATACATTACGAATCCTTTTACATTTTAACGGAATTTTCACGTAGAGAATTTTAGTGGACGTGCCAGGTTGTTGATTCTCGTCATTGTATGAGCTCGCGGATCGATATAATGATTTCGCACGGCCATCAATCATTAATTATTATTTATCATTTTATTGATATATTATACGATGTATATATATATTCCATATATATATATATACGTAGAGGTACGTTTCTCCGACAAACCTAAATAACATATTATATACTGACATGCTGTAAACTGTTGAAGATGATAATCCGTATAATACACACATACTATTTTCTATAATATGCACTTTTACATTATCTGTGTTATAACCTATCCTCTGTTTTTTTAAAATTCTATCTCCGACAATTATACAAATATTTTAAATGCTAGAATTTGGATCAAACCCACAAGTAGTTAATAACCATAACTATTTATAAAAAATTGAATAGAAAGATTATTTTGGCGACATAATCTTTTTGAAAAATACTATGTTTGACAAAGAAGTTATAACTATTTTTATATAAACATAAACCTAATACATTATAAAACTACTACACTACTACTATTCTTTGCTAGACAATATTTTACAAAAATCGCCAGTGGTATTATGTCAACGTCTCCAAAATATTCTCCTCTTTGAATTTGATAATAGAACTTTATATTACAATCGTAAGTTAACATAAACTTCATTAACAAATCCTTCTAAACTTGAGAAAATGTTAATATTATACGTAGTTTTTTCTACAGCCCGGACGTTTTTCTAACCAAGTTCTAAGAAGTATTGAGTGCCCCGAAGGTCACCCAGCATACCCCATTCATACCGACCGGCGCGCGGCGTGCTACGACGTTTCGCCAACATGCACGAAAACACAAACAAAAGTTTTGTTCGCTGCAACTATTTAATCTTCCATTACGTTTTATTAAGCTACGGCACGAAAAAATTGTAACGTAATATTATTGAGCATTAAGTAAACAGGTGTATCAAATAATCATATACTTACTTAATTAGGTAGCATGTAGTAATAAGAAAAAAAAAGAATATATATATATTAAAATAAAAATATAAAATATATTGTCTTTAGTTCGATTTTCTTAAAACTATTTCCTTCTGTATTTATATATACGAGTATATAAGTATTATATATTATTATCTCAAAGTCGTTTTACGATTCGTGCGAGTGTACTTAGTTTTTGGAAAGATGGCGGCGATATAGGCGGGAAATCGTGAAACACAACTGCACAAATCCGACGCTTATTTTGTTATTGTTATCACGATGACGAAGGAAACTTCGAGGGAGAGAGGAGAGATGATTTAAACTATATATCAAATACGAGACCGCAAATGACGGCCACAGTCGACGTAAATACAAGAACGCGATGACGACGGTAAATACAACGTAAAAATAATAATAATAACAACAACAACAACAATGATAATAACGATGTCAATGAACGAGATTTCTATGAGTAAAATCCGTTCGCGGCATTATGATGCAGTGAATACGTACAACGAATAAAAAGAAGAGTTTTTTAGGACAAAAATAGAAGAAAATCCTATAATTTCCGTTATATGCCACAATTTTAACATGTAGTTTTCCGCTGATTTTTACTTATATCGTGTTGGAAATAATCGCTAATAGATACAAGATTCAAATTTAAAATTAATAACAAAGTATTATTAATTTTACTTATACTGTTACAGTGTCATAGGACGTATCGAGTATTATAAAATATCAAGGAGACAAGGAATCATAAATTCACAACGTCAGCCGTTGACTGAAACTGTTAAAATTAAAAAAATTAAATAGTTTAATTAAGTTTTAAGTATGCATTGATAACGTGTTAGCACAGTGATTATATTATACTCTTGAGAAGTGTAAGTATATGTATAGAACATAACTACAAATAAATAGGCATGAAGTATGATATCGGAATTGATACGCAAAATATATTTCCCAGTCTCAGAATAAATAATAATAGTTTTCACTTTTTCTTTTTAATCATTTTATACATTACATCATTCAATACTTTAGAGGAACATGAAATAACAAAACTTAATTTGTAATGCAACAAGACTATAATAATATAGTAATAGATAAGAATGTGTTTTCAAAACAAATGGCAATGTAACAATAAAGTATTGTTACATTTAAGCATAGATGATAGGTACTTACTACCAAGGTGGTTATAATAGATGGTGACCTCAGTTCGACAATTATCACTATATTCTGCATTCTATACTTGGCAAAAATTTAAATGTCTGCCTTAACAAGAAACTTAATACTTGTCATAATATCATAATTAGGGTGTTTATCATATTCCGGGTTTAAGGTACACGGTATATCTTATATATCTTAAACCGTAAAATTTGCATCTACCACGGACTACAATAATATTATTAAACCGTGTTTCACATAGTGATTAGTGAAATATATAAATATTAATTTTATTATTGCTGTAAAAATACAACTTGTGAAATTATACAATTAAATCAAACATTATTCAAGTGGTTAAACTGAACTCCTATGACAGCCATTGTATCCTCAAGATAGAAAAAACGTTTTTATTAAAAGTCGTTGTAAAAAAAGGTTGTTATAAAAAAGTTTATAGCCACCTTTTTACTTACTACTACAATATATGTTATTTTGGCGAAGATTTTTATTATATACGATGACTGATGCAGACGTATGTGAAGATTATGGTAACTGCAGTAACGCTTATACAAAATATAAAGTGTAAAAAGGCACAATAAATAGACAACTGTGTAAAATATTTAAAAAAATATTAAAAACTATATATTCAGTACCTACAACAAATATGACGAAATTTCAATGGAATTCAAATTGTGTGTGCGTAAAATTAATATCGTTAACTTTTTTACTGATGTTTCTGGTGAGGGAGGGTAAGGGAAATTATTTTGCGAAATATCTACAACCCAGGTGTTTTCTGTGTTTACGTGTGTGTGCGGCGTCCACCACAACACAGCTGCATCAACAATTTAAAATGTAATATTATAAAAAAATATATATAATAATGTAATATACTAATACCGTTTATTAATATGTATATTAGATTTTATCGTTGTAAACAGTAAATAACATAAAAGTAATCGTTGCTACTACAGAGTGGTATATTGTACCTACCGCGCGTGGTTGCTACTGTTTACACGCGATGCAGTATATATATATATATATATATGCGCAAACGCAATAATAAATTTATTACATTATGTAGATTGTACAAATAATTGTTTCACGCATATAATATATTGCTTACTAATTTATTGATATACAATATATTATGCATATATGTATAAAGATTTACAGGAAACAATAAAAATATATACAAGATTGTACTCATTGATATAAATTATTTCAACACGTACGTTTTTCATAGAGTAATTATAAAAATACCTAGTAAATAATTATTACCCGTGGCCCGCCGAAGTGTAAGGAAATATGATTTTAATAGCTACGTAATTTGGTTAAATTAAATAAAAAAAAAAACTGACACGAATTTTTATTAAAATATTATTGTCAGAAAAACAGAAGATATTATACATTATTATGATTTTAAGGTAAAAGTACCTCGTTAAAATGGAATGAGGAAATTATAACAGAAAATTGTAATATATTATTAGGCGTGTACGTGTGATCACAGATAAATATATTTTTCTCTTTCTAATGGCACTATCACTATTATCGTTTAAGTTGGTTATTCGGTATGGTAATAAGAGTAATATTGTGTCTCGTGTAGTCGTGTCAGACATATTTCATTAAGATGGGTTCGACGATAGAGAAAAACGCGATATAATACGTCTGAAGCTGAACGTATATATATATATATCTTATACTATAGAGTATAGACTATACCGCGTTCGAATTATATATTTATGTACCTAACGTTTATACCGTAACTCGTTAACCATGTTGTGGTATAGACATTAAATTACGCATTATTTACACAGAAATGACAGAAAGTTTAGTGGAGCGTAAATTTAATAAATAAAATATCGAAAAGCTTTTTGCAGCGTGACAAATATAATATCATACTAGGCACCAGCTACCTATAATATAATGTACGCCATAGCACATCGATGGGTCTGCATATAATATTATATATATATATATTTAAGTTAACATTCATAAGTATTATTTATTTCCATATAGTGTGATAAGATAATATTAGATAGTATTATCAAAAATAATGGAGATAAACATTGTACTTTTTGTCACTCTATATATGCAACATTTGTCATCTCTCATCGCGCTTTGTATAGTTATTTTATCGGAAACTCTTATAATAATATATTATTTGTCGATATTTATTTTTGTCTGTTACACCCGATTATACCAAGTATGATAATAAATACACACAGAAAAATAGCGAGCTTAATCAATAATTATTATGTTATATTCTCTTGTCATGCGAATTTCGGTAGATATATTATAATTTATAGCCAAAGAACGTCTTTTTTATGTTTATTATGCGCAATATAATGATGGAACAACAAAAGTGTTCTATAATATAATATTATATTAAGTTCCGGTTTCATCTGTCAGCTCAATCGTGTTAGTTCAATCCCCCTCACCCGAAAATTTGTCTAGTTAACAATTACATTAATTATTATCTTCTGTTTTTTTTTTTTTTATTATTATTTAAATTTAACTTTGTAACATGTTAACGCTTTGTATTCGCCGTATGTTTTTAATTTTCAATGCTTCATTTAGTAATAATATTATACATTGTTAATGCACACACAATAAGTAATTATAAATACAACGTTTCAATAATATAATATATAATTATCGCCAATACTTTTTAGTATTATATATATATATATATTTAGTATATATGCGGTAGGTATACTACGAAATTCAACATCCCTCCCCTACCTTCCCAAAGTCACTCATCAATTCGTATTATTATTATACTATTATCATCTACTTTGTACTAAAACAGTTATACTTACTATATTTTATAAACAGAGTGTATCATGAGAATTTTACATTTTTTCATTGATATCAGAGGCGTGCCCTAAGGGCTGATCAGGCTGTCATATCACTCCCATAACATTTTTTTTTTGTAAATTATTTGACGATGAAGTTGATAAAAATTGTCAAAAAATGATTGATTGATAGTTATGGATAATGATATATCATAAAATCTAACTATAGGTATAAAATAATATCATAATATGTATATTGAAAAATTAATTTATTTGTTGTTGATTAAAACAAACAATTAATAGATAATACGAGAACATTTATAGTGTTATTGTGATTTAACTTATTATGACGTAAAAACTGTACTTAGATATAGGTTTTGTGTAAAAAATAATATAATAATCAATTTGAATTTTTATGCGTTTAGTCTATAACTTAAAAATATTTGTAAGGGGAATATTGAGATTTATATCTCCCCCTCCCCACGTGAAAAAGCTGTGCACACCACTGATTGATATTATATCTACTAAAAAATTTCAAAACCACGTAGTATACACCTTGTATATTATGTATATTATATATATATATATGTATAGAGACGGTGGCGCTTCGTTATCGCGGTCGGGATGTCGACGGGACGTTGTTGGAGAAAGTACGAATCGTCGCAAAGGGGAAAGCAGGAATGGGGCGAACGGTAAATTTAAAGAGAGTGAATATCCGCCGCCGCCTCCGCGACGTCTACACGTTTATAACCTAAAAACGTGAACAATGGAACCACCACCGTCGCCGACGACGGCGAGGGACGCAGGACCAAAAGCTAGCTATATATATTATACGCGTCCCTTAAATCAATATACCGCCTCTACCAACCCGTCAGCCGCTCTGCCACCGCCGCCGTCGCCTACACGACCACTACGCGTCGGACGGCGCCATGGAAGTTCAAATAAATATATTCACCGGCGACGGCGGCGGCGGTATAGAGCATATTATTTATAACTGCGTACATAAAACGGCAACAGACATCTTACATATTATATATATATATATATATATACGAGTAGAATATTATGCCAACGAATAGAGAGAAATATGAGAATCAATTTCGTATTTTTTTTTTTCATTTATTAACCATATTTTTTTTTTTCTACTCATTTGCCAGTACGATATATAAATATTTTAATATTATATAATGTAGTGTATATATATATATATATATTTTTTCTGTTATATTTAATATAAATTCTACGTTTGCAGTTCGGCACACGCTGCGAATGGATGACGAGAGATATTAATATAATTATATTATTATTTATATACACGTTGCATCGGTTGTGCGCGCGACGGTATACTATGTGGAGATGGAGTATACGATTAACGCAACCGTCAACGTTCGGCGATAATAATATTATAATAATACGTTTGCGTGTATATAGGGTTGTATTTATTACAATATATTATATGGCACACAAGAGACGCGGCGGCACTGCGAGGGAGTATTTTAAATACCCTTCGCCGACGGAAAGGGTTCACGGGCCATTACCCGTACACAAAACGACAGGTCCGGTTTCCGATTTAAACAATGAACGAGCGTAATGTATATAATATATAATATTATACATTTCGGTCCGCGTATATTACGTATATGATTCGTACACAATAATAATAATAATATAATATATTATTATAATCGCCGGCCGGGTAATATCGCGTATAATATATAATATTACGTGTATTTTCCCACACAACGCCCGCGCACCAACCCCCCCGAAAAGGACGTGTTGCAGCAGCTACCGGTAAGTTTTTTTTTTTAGATATTACCGACATACGCGTACCCTCGCTCAAGAATGTTTTTTATTTATATTATTATTGGCGTGATTGACGTGTCTATTAAAAGCGAGCGGCGCGCGCGCACACCCCCGTCGCCAACGATTCCTTCCGGTCCGAGAGTTTTCTTTCTTATATAAATTATTAGAGGTATCTTTAAATAATTTTTTTCTCTCTTCTCACCCCTTTGCCGATTTAATTTTTTTTTTTCGTCCCTCTCTTTTTCTCCGTAATATAATAATATTGTGCGCGTTAAATTATACATCTGCAGCACCGGGATCGAAATTGGATTCCGCGCGGATTATATACGGCTGATGACGCTATAATACGATGGGAACGGACGCGAAAAATTAATGCGAATTAAAAATCCGTTAGATCGTGTTAAATCGGACATGAAAACGACGACGGCGTCGGCGGAAAGACTCGATATCATGGCAATCCTTCAAGAGCATACAATATTTTCATATTGAACTTGTCCTTATACCGTTGTACAAGCATGTATAATATAACATATATATATATATATATATATATATACGGAGTGAACAGAATTTGTCGTTACGAAAACGCGTTTTTAACGTTATTCGGCCACGATTGTAACACAAAATTCTGATCGCCCTGTATATATACCGCAGGGTCGTCGTACAACAGTCGGTCGCGATCGTCGGAGAAAACGAATAAAAGTCGCTTGTACGAACGATACTATTATTAGGTCGTATCATATATGTTTTGCTATACGCACGCATAGGCACACGTATACGTTCGCAGTGTCCTTGTCGAGTCATTCATATATATTAATATATTTTATACCAAGGTGTACAAAATAAAGTGCAGGATGATCAAACGTTCGTGTTGATATTTACGTGATCTCTACACGTTTCGAGTAAAACGATTTTCTGTTCGACGCAATTACCCTGTATAAAAAATAATAATTATTCCTAAGTACACTATATATATATATGTATTCGATCATGCGAATACCACCGCACGGGAAACCACTCCTTGACGCAAGGACGAAACATGCAATAACCGAAATAGCATTTAACGCAAACGATACCCCGAAGGAGACAAACAGACTTTTGATTTAAATCAACCAGTAGGCTCTTTTAATGTCCTTGATAATTCTTAATTAACATCAATTTAATATCCTGCAATTAATATTTTATGTACAGTCTCGACGAATAAATACAGACTACCATCCGTATTAAACAGTAACCACCCAAGACCAGCATTGTGACACGACAAATTATTCGATACGAGTACTCAATTTTGTTTGAAATTAAATTCGCGTCCAGTGAATATATTATACATGTTATATACAAGGTAATATGATAATAATATTATACACATCACACGAAATATAACTATAATATATTATTAATCACTATATTGAGTATATTATATAGGTATAGATTTTATATTACGATGAACAATGTTTTCGGATATCCATATTGTGAATTTTTTCATTTTTATTCGCATTCTCAAAGAAAAAAAAACACGCCCGATAACCGAAACAAGAATAAATTATTTACTCGATGCAAAACCTTGGGAAAACTGTAGAAACCAATGAAACACGCAAAACACGATCGACTTGTCCGCATAAAACACATCTGTGTGCGCCTGTGTATACACCAAGGTTGCGCGTTTATGTAATGCTCAATGGGCCCGAGTGGGTGCTGGTCGCCGCCGTCGACCCAGTAATATATATATATATATATATATAATAGTATATACCATGGTAGATGTAAGATGTTATCTATACCGTGGTATATACTATACACAGACGACGCGCGTGCGCATTATAATATTCACCTATATAACAATCTCATTTAATGTATACTCTCCTCTTTCCCCTTTCCTCTTACCGCATTTTACAAATTTATAATCTCTTATTTATATAATATTTAATATTTATACCTTACATATATAATATAAACACATTTTATTTATCACCGTTCATATATATTATAATAATTATTGTTTTATTTTTATTATTATTGCATTTATTTTTTCCAGGTCACACGTGCCGACAATCTGTGTTTCGTCGATGCGTTCTGCAAAAATATAAACGATAGTGTATTACATATTATTTTACATTTGCATATTGCATCTACGTATTATATCGACAATCGTATATGCAACTAAACCTAAATAAACAATAACAATATATCTTGTTTATTGTTTTTATGAACGACTACGATGATTTTTATTTATTTTTAAACGGATTGAAAGCGGCAATATTTCGTTTCTGAAGTCAAACAAAGCCTAAAATCGTGTAAGAAAGCAATAAATAATAATTGAACAAAATTTAAATTAACCTATATTTTCGATTCCTATTCTAAATGTAAAAAACGACAATCGACGTCCTAACGACGAATTTTATCTTTTGCCTCTATTGCATCTCATATATAAATCTTTCTTTAAAGATATACTAACCTAACTTACAAAAGCATCTATCGTTTTTCTAACATAGAATCGAAATATTGCGAAAGTTATCATTATTAAATTTTTATTGTATTATATGGAATATATTCGTGCGTTTAGAATCACAGTTCACAATAAACGCGCACATAAAGATCATAGTTTAAAAATAATATTACGCAAAACGCAAGCGCGTTAGGGAATTATTGGCGTTTCCGGTCTTATAATAAATATATACCGGGTGTCTCACGAGGATATCCACATTTAATATTACCTCCTATAGATAAATAAATATTGTTTGATTCTGTTTGTATTATTCAAATAATTATTTGGACTAAGGATATATTGTGCGGAATATTATTACTTATATCACATAACAAATACAACACTTAAAAGACATACATTTTTATTATTATTAAAAAATTAAAAAATTAATCAATTATTTTAAATTTTTAAGCAATTATGGCCAATTTAAAAAGTTAAATCACT
Organism: Eriosoma lanigerum; assembly: GCA_013282895.1. Taxonomy (NCBI): domain Eukaryota; kingdom Metazoa; phylum Arthropoda; class Insecta; order Hemiptera; family Aphididae; genus Eriosoma; species Eriosoma lanigerum. Next base: position 14,714,840 of record CM023357.1, read on the forward strand.
GTTAAACATTTTTATAGGTCCAATTCTTAATTTCATTAAGGTTTTGATTTTAGAGAATTGTTTTTATTTACTAAGAAATTAATATTTATTATAGTATTATACTATATAAATACCCCGTTATTTATTCATTAATTGCATTTGTATGCAAGACATGAACTCGAAAAAATCTAGATAATGAATAAACCTTGCCATAATATAGCATATTTATAATAAATAATATAATAAATATTGATTTTTGAGTAAAATACAAATAATTTATATTTTGATTAAATTAATAATTTTCACACCGAAATTTTTAATTCATTTTACTAGGCACTTAAATTTATCACCTTTTAAAATTTATTACCTAACCTAACCTTTAAAAATAAGAAAAATGTGTTTTTTTACCTTTTTTAGTGTTTTATTTATTAATAATATAGTTTTATAGCCCTCAGTCCAAATTATATTATTGCAAAACAAAAAGCATAATTAAACAATGAGTATTTAAATAGGACTCTAGGAAATGTTGCAAGGAGTAAGCTAAGGTAAGGTTAGTAATAACTCGTGGGACAACCTGAACCATAAATACACTACAAACAAATGATAAAATATTAATTTTCACCAATAGTACATTTATAGTTTTGAATTTTTGATTACAATACCTAGTGATTTTTCTACTATATTATATTTACATTATGCGGACGTGTGGTGCTGTATCCATCTAGATTGACGATTTATCATTTTTACCGGCCTAAAAGTTACTAAAAAATATTCAAACACTTCGAAAAACATACATTTTTATTGAAATAACGCAATGAAAATATCATTTGATATATTATAGTGTTTAATCGGACGACTCTAAGAAGTGGTCATTAGTGATTTTATCGACTATTTGGCTGTTCAAACCAGGTTAATAGTAATTAAAATTAATCAGTTTAATAATAGTTACACATACAAGTTCGTCAATTATGAATTACGCATTTTTCGTCTAACAAGCTCACAACTAAAACTATTAAAATAATACAATTAAAAAATTACATCTGATCACTAAAAAATACACAGTATTTTGCATAGATAATAAACGAATAAACTTAATATTATAATAATCTAAGACCATGCTTAAAATTGTCTATGGTATCTTCAATTTTGTAATATTTTTTCACTTTTCTTTTAATCACGATTAAGTCTGACGAAATGATAAAATAATATTAAATTCCATCATATTAGTAAAATATCATAAATAGTAAATGATTAAAGTATATTCCTAACTTTACTATTAATCAATATCAGTTTTGATATCAAGCAAGTATGATTTAAAAGAAATAGGTAAGCACTATGGTCACTTTGGCCAGATAGAGAAGTTTACATACATGTCGGAAGTGACTCTAAAGTTTAATATTTATTTATATTAATAAATAATAATAACTAGGTATAATATAATACTCGTGTATAAACAATGTCAAATTATGATAAATATCCGCGTTGAAAACAAACAATTTTATTTATTTAGGATTATTAGTACATAGTATATACGTACAATAATTAATATAATTATCAATTATTATTTCTCATTCTATTGCAGCATTGTCATAACGTAACACAATATTATAACAAACAACAATTGCTACAGAAGTAATCAAATTATAGTAAAATTATAGTTCATAAAATAATAATAATAAAAAACCACCAAACTATATTAGAAATGTATTTTTTTTCCTTACTTCAACGTCAGATAAATAATAATAATAAACACTTTGTAGTAGATGCCTAGCATTCTTATTTTGATAAGTACTGCTGCAAAGCAGATATAATCACGGTTCTGGTTTTCCAATTATTTCATTGTAAGTATATTTCTCAAAACGAAAATTCCGCCGGAATCGCAGTGGGTCCGTGTCATTGCTCTTTCACTCTCTTGCCATCATCACATCAACCTCTCTCACTTACATCTATCTACTTACTTCTATCTGTCTCTAGTTGTATTTTTTTTAGCATTCTCCGTACACCTATACTATACACGCGCACAGAATTCTTATCAAATGAATAACACGCGTGCTGCCACAAAGCAACTGTATTGATATTTATTTAATTTCGAGTACCTACCTACTTATATACCTACAACCTACTCCACCTGAAATATTCATTAAGTATACGCATAAAAATAATGTTGTCATAATATTAAGTTTAACAACAACGGTATAAACAATACAAATTATGTATATTCATGCGCGGTCAGAGACGTATTTATGAGTTGTCTACCTAGTTAAAACTCCCCATACAATAGAAAAAAAAAAAAGATATTTTCATATTAATTTGTTTATATTATAAAACGAGGAAGAATACGAATTATCGTGATAGCTTTCAAAACCAATCTAAATCCCCCTTTATAAATTTCTAAATACGCCTCTGTGCGCAGTACTTATATATATATATATATATATATACTGTGTTTGTGTTTACATCATACATGCATTTGTACTTAAAATTACATTTAAAATTCTCAATATACTAATTATATAGACTTTATACGTATAATAACGGTACGTCGGTACCTTATTTATATTATAGTAGGTATATAATTAATTGTGGACTTATGGTGCAATTATTGTCGTTTTTTGTTGAAACGTGGCATGTGGCGGGGACCGAGATCGTGTAAAACTGCGCAGCGACAAGCGAGATATGAAATAATATGTCAAATTTAAATGTCTATGTATCGCGACTTTATTGCCCGAAAACATGAACTACACTAATATTATACGGTTACACAATAAGGTAGGGCTATTTTAATTAAGCAGACACCCCACTCGAAAATATCGTATATAGCTACGCCACTGATTATAATATACCTATAACCCGGTAGTCGGTACTGTTATAAACACGATTTTCATCGTTTATTTTATTTTCAGCAGATCGGTGTTTGTAAAAAAAAAAAAAAAATATTATGCACAGTCAATGAAACGACTTTTGTATACTATTGACTACTCGCACGTGTGTGAATAACGACTACACATTAATATAATTATTATAGTATTATTATACTCATATTTCGTAGTATATCATATTATTATTGTATTACATTATAGTATACTGTTGCCGTAACGGTTAATCGAGTTATGATATATGGTATACATAATATAATTATATATATATACCTGTATATTTGGAATCAAATGACTGTCATAGGAATAAAGAAGTTTTGAAAAAAAAAAACAAGAACCAGTCCTAGACGATTTAAGTCCGTCTTTGTGTTAACGGACCAGAGTCATTGTTGGACCGTTCGTTCGCTGTCGACGTTTGGGAACATATATGCGGAAAACGCTGGGTGGCCGCCGACAGCCGCGGAAAGGGGTTCGCGGCCGCCAGAAATCTCAGTTATTGCCGCGCCGTCGTCAAAGCGCGTCATTGTTCGAATGAAGAGGATTAACTCTTTCTATATAATATAATAAAATAATATGTATTATATATACTAGTCGACAGGATGATGTAACGCGACGAGGACGACTTCAAAGGTCTTAAAATATAATATAATATTATTGTACTTTTTTTTTTTTAGTCATCCACATCTATAAATATATATATCGCGTATTATCTATCCGGTCGGATCTAAAAACAACATATGCATATATATATTATACATAATATACGACAAGGAGACGCGATGATAATAATAATAATAATGATAATATATAAGCTGCAGTTGTGCCGCGCGACCGAGTCCACGTGAGAAAGGTCGTGGTCGTTTTCACGGCCGTGTGAGCTGCACCGCATGATGTGAGCGTCAAACCATCTGAACAGTACATACCGTATTATGTATACCGCTATATATACCTAAACGAATGCGACTCTCGTCGTGTGATATCGGGTGTGCAAAAGACGGTTATATAATGACGTGTATAACATATACCTATACGTGCGTGTGCGCGTGTGTGTAATACTTATATAGAGCTGCACACAATCGTTTTTGCATGTCTAATATGAAACGCAGCTGTGCGGACGCCCGCCTACGCATATTATGTATGTCATTTTCGTCGGAAGAAGGGGCGACAGCCGGACGGCAAAGACGTGGACGGACGCGCGAGGGTGATTTTTTCGCAACGGAATATATATAGAGAGAAAATATTATATACCTATATATAGGTAGATATGACACGTCAAATAAACGACCGTGTAATAGGTTTTTCTCGAGACGATAAACGGGATTTTGTAAAAGGCGGGGGCGAGCACAAAGCGAACTATATATATATATTCTGTGCAGTCGTATTTAATATAGGTATACGTTATTATAACGTACACACGACGGTGGTAGCGCGGTATCAACCCCTTCTATTGTATTAGATATATAAAGATTTTTGTCAGGAAAAAAAAAATAATGAGAAATTATTATGATGTTTACGCGTTAGCACGACGCATACTTGCGCAGTTACCTATTCCATGACATCAGTGCCATACTCATTAAACAGTAAAGGAATCGATAGGAAATCACGAGAACTTAATCATTTAAGTGAAATTTATTTAAGTTTTTTGAGGTTTTTTTGAGGTTATACGGGATCGTTATTCGTTACTCATTATTTACATCGAAAAAGCCTCAATATCGTTTGTTTTTCTCGTAAAATATCCATTGAATTGAATAACCAGTCTATACTAAAAGTGAGTAAAAGAGGCCGCATTCCTCTAAGGAGTTACCTATAAACGTGTCCTATAAATTCCTTCATTGTCTAGGGTAACAGTACGCATTTATATTATGGTATATACCTACTCTAATGTATCTCGTTGATAAAATATATTTTTGCAGTTTGCAGATGATTATTAGGTACACTAATAAAAATATATTAAACTATTAACCTATAACCACCATGCGCGGAAATAACGAACGCTTTAGCCCTTTCCTAAAAGAATTTAAAGTATTTATAATATTAAATTGAATGAACAAAATATAGATTTTCTGCACGGATATATATATATATATTTAAATATATATTTTATCTTAAGGGCCATCATACCACAATCATACCTATAAATAATATAGGCATTGATTATATAATTGTTTATATATGTTAGAAAGTTGATATCAAGTGGTTAAGCAAATAATTAGTTTTGAATAGTATTATTATGGTACAAAATGTACTACGATCAACTATTTAGATTGATTTTACAAGGTCATACTATAAACTCCAATTATTCCGTGAACAAAATATTTTCGGAAAAGCAATGTTAGACGCAACGATTTCCGCAGAGCTGCACCTGATTATTCTTGAAATTTTCTCGTAGGATTTTATTACCTAGTTACTTATTTATAGTAAGACATTTTTTCGCTTAAAATGTTTAAATCGGCACGTTAAATATGATATATATTTTATAACATGCGACATTTGAAAGTATTTCTTACTATATAAATATTGCCAATAAACGAGCGTTTTCTGACGCGTTTCTTTCCGTCACTATACTGTTCTGACGAACCACTCGAGTTACTGTATTATTGTAGCTTTATTGTTTTCTCAATGTTTCTTAAATTTTTATTTTCGTCTTAATAAGAAGAAGACTGAAGAGAAAAAACCGAGTTCAACGACCTCGCATGCGATGTGCCGTTGGTGGTCAGCCAGTGATGGTTTTGCCAAAATACGCATATATATATAAATATACGTTCGTGTCATCGTCGTAATTCGGATTAAATTTTACTATATCTTTTCTCAAAGACAATGAACAAACGAGCAAACACATATTGCACTACGTAAAATAATCTACGCAGAATAACATTGACATGTGTGTCCACACGTGTTAATTTAGTCAATCTGCAGCTGTTTTAAAAATTTAACAATATACAATCCGCGTGTCCGTTGGAGAACAACCAATATAATACTACGCCTGGTGTAATTTATAAGTAAAAAACAATGCGTAATAGCAATAGTGAAATTATAATGAAATCGATTTATTCATAAAAACGAAAATCATCTTGATATTATAGAAACATAATGTGTAATATTTTAACTTCCAAGGAAATATATATAGGTACCAGCTATACATGTCGGAACATATAGTTATGATATAATATATAAGTAATATACTTATCATATGTATGTGCGTTTCTCGAAAAATATATGAATATTGAATAATGAATTATCACATAGACCTTACACCTTAAATGCTTAAACAGTACTCTAATACTCATATATAGTCTACAAAGAATTTTTCAATTTACGGAATAATATATTATATCATTTATTTAATCATCGACAGTATATAAAATATTGCAATATGATCGCACTGATCAAAAATTCATATTATAATTCGTATTGTATTATTATAGTAATATACGCAAATTACGTGATATTATTATTATTATTATATTGCGATACCACGATGGACATGATAATGTTTCTCAGACTGTGTATCAAATTTTCAAGTTCGACAATCGTACCTAGGAATGATTTCACGGGAAACTACTGAAAGTTAAATGCGCGTCTTCATCTAAATATAATATGTATAACATGAATATTGAATATCGAATATTTGATATTCGCAAAGAAAATTAAAAAAAAATCTTCCAAGATCATGCGTGCACGATTTATATAATTGACATGACCAATGACCATATGAATCCCTCGAAAGGTGGTGGCAACGGAGAAACTGCACACGATATTATGCCGCTGCATGTGAGGACCTTTCGAGTGATTCGTTTTCACTTTCCGGTGCGATGACCACGCTTGGCAACTCAGTAACGACGGTGGCAGCCGTTACAGTATAAAATATTACTAACACACAAATATAATACATGTATAATATTATAATAATACATAATGAGTTCATCATACTGACTGTTCTCACCTATACCGAAACTTAGCGCCTTAATAGAAAATATACATACTTACTAAAACATGTAAAAGTTATTCAAATAACATGTCTTACTAAGTGGCTTTAGAATAAAAACACTTGTGACTAAAATTGTAGAAGGGAATTGTATGGTTATATAACCATGTATATTTAATCAATGATGGTAGCAAGAGAAGTAAGACGTAAGAAGTCGATATTTTATAAAATTGAGTTGTGTCAATATTTAATGCAAGAAAAAAAATTATCATAAAATGAATTTATGAATTTATTTATTTCTTAAAATGTTGATAATAACAAGTATGTTTTAGTCTAAAACCACTTAGTGGCTGTATTATTGTAAAACTTTTACATGTTTTACTTGAAAATAAAATTAATTTAGTGCTGCAGGTTAGCTTAGGTTTAGGTTAGCAAGGACTTAGATCCTGTTACACCCGCATGTTTTACAATAATAAAGTATCCATCTATCTAATGGGGAGATTTATATAAACATCTATTACCGAATATAAAGAAAAGCATATTATTGTGGTGAACTGACGACAATGTCATACCTAGAATAAACCTATACTTTTTGTAAAAATGATATTGTTTCCAAAATAAGTTCAACCTAATAAATATCTTAATTATTCTGCGTTGCATTGATTTTACCATGTCCCCTGTTAGATAAACGTAGGAGATAGTATAAATGCAAAACATACGGGTACAGAGTCCTCTTTAAAAGGATTTATCGTCGTCTACCGCGACAATACGGGATTGATTTTTTTTCGCCAAAACCCTCATACTGAACCAACCAACCACACACACACAATGTTCAATCCAAACCCTAATTTTTTTATTTCTACAAGCAAAATACACGCCCGTGATTTGTTGTTAAATAACGAGTGTTTACGGACAACAATAGTTTCTATTATTATTACACTTTTTTTTTCTATATACATACGGCTATCTATTATTACATTTATTATTGTTCGATACCGTGCTCTTGCATTATTTCTATTAAGTGGTTCCATTGTGTGAACACATCTTGACCGTTGCAAAGGTTAAAAGGGTCTGTTTCTTTTGCACATACGCGTATAATACGCACGCCAAAGGGGTAGTTACATACTACAGATATATGATGAACGTGTATTTTTATGCTCACGCGTATTTACTGCAGTGTAAGAACGTATTGAAATGTACCGTAATCGAATTGAAATCTGAATAATCAGCGAGTCCGTGCTACCGAATTTATTTAATTTTCACTACCCTCGCGAAGAGAAAAAACTTCCGAAAAGATTTTCTCATAATAATAGACCGTGCGCGCACAAATTTACAATACGTGCACTAGACCGCACGATGTTATATACCTAACGTCTTATAATGTCATTATATTGTGCGCCAATAATTTTTTTATTTCCACTTTGTTGGCCAAATTACGTATCACTGACCAATGTGTCGACGAAATATATAATATAACACACAAAACGAAAGAACCCAACATGTTCTCATTAAATCATATAATATAAATTTGTTAGCGGTTCTGCAGGAGTTTGAACGGTTAGGTTTTCACAATTTTTATCACAACTGTATGTTGGAGATTTTCAAGTTGATTTTTAAACGTCAATCCCAGGAAACCCTCTGAAAGAGTGTTTACATAAGTGTTTTATATTATCTAATAATTATTATCTCATAAGTTTTATTTCATTTCGTTTATACAATCAAGAAAATTGCCAAAACAAGTATTTTATACTTAGTAATACAGAATGGAATACTAACAAGAATATGAATTAAAAAATATATTTTATCATTAATGTTTTTAGAGAATAATTTTCTTCAATGGCGCCGATCAATAATAACTCGTGACAATTTTCATAGTAAATGTTTAAGTGAGTTCTAATAACTGTATAAATATGTTTAAATAATGATAAATATGTTAAATAATATCTGTTGCTTTTCATTCTTATTTCAATCATGAAATACTTTTAAAAATTTAGAATAAAAATATGGGCAGGTTTAAAATTGTAGTAACCATAGTAAATTTTAAGCACTTCGGCGTCATTGATTCTCTATAAATAATGTACGTTTGAAAAAAAAACACTAAACATGGTTGAATTCATATATTCATATATGTATACTGTATATTAGGAACTTCTCGTCAGAATTTTTCACAACGTCCTACATTTTCACCCCTATATAAAGTGCGCATCGACATCTGGTAGAAATTTAAAACCAAGAAAATTATTTTTTTTATTATTTTTTATTTTAAATAAATGTATTCTTATCGTTTTAGTAGTTTATTTTCATTCGTTTTTTTATTTATAATTCAATTTTGAAAATCGATCACGTATTATTATGTATAAAATATTATATACCTAGCAGTTTATTCATAAAAATAAAATAAATTTTACTTCCACTATCTATATCTATATATATATATATATATATATAGATCCCATTCACCATGATCGAGTCGACGACCCAAATGTACAATCGTCATGCGGTCTTATTTTATATTATTATTATTATTATTATTATTATAATATTTCGACCACATTTCGTTTTCGTGGTCGCGTTAACCTTTATATACTTACATTATGCCAACCGGAAAAATAGTGCAGCAGTCGAACCGCCATATTTTTTGAGCGGTACGTCGGAAACGGCAGCGGATGCGCGACGACATAACAATAAAACGCAGAGTACGGTCATCGCGGGGGGTCTCTCACTCACTCATGCCGCAGCGTCGCCGCCGTTGTGTCCGCGACTGACCAATACGACAAGACGCAACGCCGCCGCCGGTATACGACCATACCCCTTTACTATATGAACGTATATAATATTATATTATTCGGATATCCTTTAGATTTTTTCTAACAATAATGCTGTACGAATAATCATAAAAGATTTCTCCCGTGATGTGTTTTTTAAACGTTTTCGCATCATTTTTTTTTTCTATTTATTTCTCTCGCTTTGCGCCGCGGGTTACTTTTATTACGTTTTTATTGTTCGTGGTTTCTTGGGCGTATAATACATAATATTATATACCGGCCAATTTTGGTTAGTATATATTATTATATTATTATTATTATTATTATACTGCAGGTAGTATTTATGTATATAGGAGCGGAGATATAGGTACGTCCGGTTATAGATATTTGACGTGGCTAAGGGTCATAAACACACACATATACACGCACATCTCCGAAAATAATAATAATCGCGCGGCGAACAAAAGGACCCAAACTAGGCGCGCGGATTCCCCCGAGAACATATACACACACACATACACACACATGTACACAATTGATGGCGTATTACAAAAAATTATGTTAAAAAACCGGTCTGCAAAAGTATATGGAAAGAAAATTGTTACAATGTCGCGGCGACGTTCAGCTTTATTATATTATATACACTATACACGTATAACCTGTTTTTCTTTTTGTAAAAATAATGTTGCATATATTTTATTATTGTGTGTATGTGTATGTGGCATTGACGGGTCCGTTGGAGTGAAGACGAAAAAAAAGAAAAAAAAAATATTCTGTCCAGCAATTACACGGCTGTTTATAGTCACTCCGCGCGCCGTTCATTTATATAATATATAAGGTACATTTAACCAACACCATTTATAACAATCGAATGCGTCCGCGCGATCGAAGCTGACGCATACAACCGCGAGGACAGGGAATGCAGTTTTTGGGTTAATAGTGGTATCAATAAAACTACAAATTATTGAATACGACTATATACCATAATAAAATAATATAAGTAAAATGTTTTTAATGCGATGTAATTAGGCTATATTATTATACAATCGGATAATTTGTATGATACTCAGGAAAATTGTTCCAGTTAAATTTCGACGTATGTAAATAAATTTTGTTTAAATAAACGAGTTGCTATTCTTAAATGTTAGATGTATAAATTATTATCATTCACGACATTTTAATCAAGTTCAAAGTTCAATGACTTTTCAGGTACATTTATGCATGGGTACACAGTTCGATAACATTATTGAATGTGCGCGATAAAATTAAACAAAATCTGAAAAACATACATAGAAAATATGACCTTTGAAAGTATCGATTATTATTATTATTAAACATTGATAACACAGAATATAGACGTTCAATTTAATATATTTCAACGATGAATAACATTATAATAAATGTAAGTATACCTAGCCACATATTAAATGATAAAAAAATGATTATGAAATTATTTTTATCTTTCATTGTGGTATTATAATATATAGTTTTTTCGTATGGGAGGGGGGTGTTTTGTTGTTATGTTATTACTTATTCGTTGTTTTAGTTGTAATTTTCCCCTAGTTTTAAATAAACAAAAACTAGGAAATAATAATATGCATATAAGATTGTAATTGTTTATTCAATACGTAACAACAAATTTAAAAGAATTTAAACCTCACTGATTATATTTATACACAAGCTTTATATGGAGAGATTTAAGTTTTTATTTTTACCACAAAACAAAATATGTCTAAATCTCAAAATATAATTTACAAATATATTAATTATAAAATTATTTTTTATATAACATACAGATTTCAAAAACAAACAATTTGGTATAGTTTATGATGAACTCCCACGACAATATAGGTTCACAATAATAGTACAAGATTGCAACTTGCACCTGCATTTATATATGTATATATATCACATGTACTATTACTTATTAGGTAGGTAGTAAATGAAACGAAAATTTAATATTATAAAATATTTAAAAGAAGGTCCAGTATTAATAAATATTTTTATTGTCTATACGTTGTATAAATAGTAAAGTATAGGTACACCTAATTCTTTAGGTATGTATATGTTAATATTTGATAAATAAACACTGATAAATGTCTGTTTAATTTAATATTATATATTAATATAATAATCAATTTTTTACGTAATAGATCAGATAATATACTAATTTACATTTTAATCCATTAAAATATAGGATATATAATATATATGTTAAATACTGTAGAAAATCAAACATACTTTCATTTAAAATGTTTTTTTAACTTAAAATTAACCGAAAAAAATATTCCATAGTATTAATAATTTTTTTCTGTGTCGGCCTGGTCATTTATTTTAAGTAATCATTACAATAATAAACTTTATTATCGAATGATGAAACATTGTTTGCAATACTACATTTTATGTGTATTATGTAGATTGTAGGCACTAATATACAATATTTTTTTTTTTAATATGTAAAATAAAATGCTCGTAGTATCTAATATATGTCTTAATGGAGTTTAATCATTAATTAAATATTACTTTTTATGGAAATTTGACTCTTTACTGTGTTATACAGGTACATGCAAATGAAAATTAAAATTTCAAAAAAATATTATATTATTGAAATACTATGAAAACATACAATTCCTGGTATACCCAGACACATGACTGTACTTATTTAAAATGCATTAAAAATAATAGCATTTCTGATATTTTTACCAATAAAGAACTGTACTTTGAAAGAAAATAGTATACGTTATATAACTTATATAAAATTATATGCTATATAATCGTTATTATTATAATATACAATGTGGATGAAGAACAATAAAAATGTTTTTCAACCCTTGGACCACATTATATTTTACAGTCAAAATTATATAAGCATGTTTTTTTATATATATAAATACAATGATTTTGTATACAAGAAATAAAAGTGATTTACTGTATTCGTTCAGAAACAATGGTTGAAAAACGTGCATTGTCTTTTCATTGTTTCCCAAGGAGAATGTATATTAGTGGTTTTCAATAAATACCAAGGATTAAAGTAATATATCCACGACGCGATAACCAAATAATGCGTCTTATAATATAATAATCTAAATGATGAAATTTATTTAACTTATTATAATTAAGTATACTTATTACCAGGGCATTTTTTACTCAGTTAAGACTAGTTGAACACCCAGTAATGAAATAATTCACTCACTGGGTGTCCTGACGTCCTGTATCTAAACGATCCAGTAAAAAAGTAATAGTTGTTAGTTAGTAATATTATTAATTATTTATTTCAAATTTTATTTTTTTGAACTTTATTATCGGAAAATAAAAATAATGAATAAATATATAAACTCTAAAGCTCATCTTGTCGCCTTAGACTTAAAGAAGGTAAAATGAGCTTGGGATACACAAAGCAAAAGTCATCCATGGATTAAAATTAATATTTTTTATATTTCAAAATAATATTTTGTGTTTAGTTTTTATTTGATTATAATGATTATAAATATTTACAATCAAATAAAAATTAATAATAAAATTAGCTTATTAGAAGAAACCATTAATTACATGCATGTAATTGTCTGCATGTACCATTGAACGGAGTTGGAACCACACACTATTATTCTCGGCCCGCTGTTATAGTATTTTTAAATAAAAAAGAAAGACGCTATGGTGAACCTGATTTGTGCACTAATAAGCATCGTGACTTCATCAGTAAGTTTTTCAGAAAGAAAAAAAACATTTTAGCCATTAATGAAATATATATATTTTTAAATATAATATATAAACACAAAGTTTATATTAATTTTATAATTTGTTTTTTTTTTTTAAATTAATAAAGGTTACTATTTTAATTCAATGAATTTAGTTTATTTTTTTTAAAAAAAGTGGACACCTAGTAAAAAATCACTTAAAAATGCCCTGCTTATTACTGTTAAAAGCAATTAATACACTGCAGCAAATGGTATAATCGTATTTATATTGTATAACCAGAGATCAGCACTACTATTGTGTTATGTTATATAGGAGGTATTAAAAAATGTTTAATAATGAATATTTGTTTTGAAAAATGGTTTATTTAATATTTTATATAATCATCAATAGAAAATAGAAAATGTCTAAGGGAAAACCTACTTACTCGCAAAAGGCATTTTCTTCAGAATCGTCACTGAAGTTGAAAACGAAGAGACACCGACGAAGGTATATGCTGCTTTTTAATCGAATATAAGATTATTTGAGTTATTGCCGTCTTCTCGGAATATATTATAGTACTTATATATAATGAATTCAATGGCACATTGTACAGAGTGTTATAAATAATAGTGGTGATTGTATATATATAATGTACGATTATTATGCAATTTCTACTGTTTGACACTATTTCCTGAGCACCTTATATATATATATAGCGTGTAAATACACTAAATTCATGTGTCACTGATACGATTAAGAAAATGTCATTTTCAACACGTCTAAAGTGGGGAAAAAAGTATGTAATAAAACAAATTTACAAAAAAAACTGTCAAGAGAATATGCATTTCATTTTATATTTTTTTTTCTTCAGTAACTCATCAAATATTTGCTATTTGATATTTACTTGTTAAAAAGATATAAAGAGAGAGAGATCGCGAATATACACACACCTGACGAAAGGATTTGAATCGAATGGCAAATGGGGAAAAAGTCCTTATGTAGCCAACTGTCACCGTCAAATATTTGCGACCGATGACAAGTCGCATATCATTAAAAAAAATATATAAATAAAACGCCCCAACGGAATGAGAAAAAGTAATAGCGTCACCCGTTCGTTCTTCAATACGAAACGATGACGTGAGCGCATATTATATTGACGTCGCGGACTGTATTATTATATTATACGAGGGAAAACTCTGGTGGCTATTATTAAATATTATATATATATATTATGGAAGGACGCGGTACAGAAGGGTAAAAAGCAATTTGCCAAGAGGCATATACACACATTTGTATAAAATGCGAGAAATTCGAGAAATTTTAAATATGTAATAAAAAAAACGTTATTATTTCGTCACGTACGAATTATAGGGTCAAATATCCGTGTTGCGTATTCGCACGTGAGCGCGATACCCACAGTCTGAATTATGCATGTTATAATAATACAAGGTACCGCAACATCTATACCGCACATACCGCACCGACGGTCACCTTTATATAAACGGTCGGGGAAGAATACGTCGGAAAAAGTCATCGTCGTGTGTGATGCGATCGAATACATATATATATATATATATATATGAGAACTGTGAGAAAAACACGTTATTGATCGTTTTTTTTTCAAATCATAATGACGTGTGTGTGTGTGTGTAACGTATGCATATAATATAGTGTGAATACATAATGTGCGTACACACTTAAATTCATGTTCGCGCTTCTGCTCGTGATGTAAATTCACTCCTGCTGAGCCCGCGCGACGGTATGCCCCCTCGGAACCGTCTCGTCGAGCGCGGTCTGTCCGTCAGCTGTCAACCGCTTTTCACGTGGTAACCCTTCCGAAAATGTACGGAAAGGAAAAAAACCGGTGGCCGGCATGCCACCCCGAACACACGTCTTCCCATCGACCGGCTACGGCAACGATCTAGGCCGCGGTATACAGATATTATATGATATACGGTGCCGATGCCTGTGTTTGCTTTCCGGATAAGTTCAACCATGAGCGAAGTATTCCGCTGCGCTGCGCCGGTTTTCCGTGAGAAAATTATATACGAGTCCGCAAAATCCGATGTGCACAAATATAATAACAATAATAACAAATTACTATTAAACACTATGTATCGAAATAACCGTCAGCGATCGTGCGTCGTCGTGATTTTCTTATACACGTATAATAATACAATATTTCAACATTTTCAACGATTTTTTTTTTTCCTTCTAAATCATATACTCGTACTCATAATATGTTTGGTTTATTGCCAGAGGTATAAATAATAACATGTTAGGCATTATTTTTTTATTCTTTCCCCCGACGATACTTTTCACGGGAAAAATACGATTTCCCCGTCGTGGCGTACACAAAATATCATCACGCGCTGCAGAGAGCAATAAGCCTGAGGCGGGAGGACCTTGTCGTGTCCGCCGCTCGCGGATACGAGGCACGCGCGCGCGCCAAACATGACGACAAAATTATTATAACGGCCGTGATCTATATAATTTTCTTATTCCTCCGCGATCCAGCATACGACTTTCGACTGTGATATTATAAACCAATAGAAAATGTTATAAAACGACCGACTGATGAAGGCGAAAAAAGCCCGCGAAATTATAAACAGAGTGATCATTTAGTATTTCGCGCAATAAAACAAATCCGTTGAATATATTATACTATTTTTACGCGATTTTTATAACCCGAATTTCCAATCAGCAATCGTCCTGTATAAATACAATATATCATGCAGAAGAAAACATTTTTCGAGCGTTAAAAATAATTTAGAATAATATAACGAAAAACACACACACACACACAATACGTCTATAAATATAAAATCCAGAATTCCTCATTTTATTAGCGTGGCCCTGACGATGACGATCGGACGCCCGCGTTTATATATTATTATTATAAATTCCCAATATTGCATTCCTACGGTGCCGAGTCAGAGGGCAATTTTTAGATGAAACGCACACGAGGAAGAATATTTCGGGTGTTTTTTATTTCTTCTGTGCAACTTCTTTATTTCTTTTTTTTTGTTTTATATTCCGGTGAAAGTCGTTACGTATTCATGAGTCGTCGCCGTCGTCGTCGTATACTCGTGTAATCGTTGAGCGGGGTCGGTCGGCAAATAATAATAATAATAATAATAAAAAGAACCCTGTTTTTCTCGGCCACGCAAATCAATTGCTATTAAACGCCACAACAGCGGCGACGATAAAGAATAATATATAATATATCACTACGACTACCCCGCGAGCAGTGCTGGTAAAAAACTTGTTAACAATAAAGAAATGTTTACCCAACAATATAACCCCGAAACACGTTTTTGTTGTTATTTCTGGCGTATTATATAAATATAGTAATAAATTTATAGGAATAATAATAATAATAATAATAATAATATAATAATAATTTTCCTGCCTTACTTTAGTAAACGCGCAACCCTTTTTTTAATTTTGTTTTGTTGTTGTTGTCGTCGTCGTCGTCGTCAGCGGCGGCGGCGGCGACCTTTCTTTTGCCAATCTCTACTCGCGTTTTCCTCGCCACGAATATTTTATAATAAATAACAATAATATAAGGTACGCGACCAACCGATATAACACACACACACACACACACACGCACATAATAATATAATAATATTATAATTATGCGTACACACTCGCTGCTCACACTTTAACATTTCTTCGCGGGCAGCCGATACACACACACACACACAACTGATCGGTCGGCAAAAAAGGGACGCAGGGGAGAAAAAAACGGAACAAATACAGATGTCATAGTCGCGCCGTCGCCACCGTTTAACCCTTTTTCGGCCGCGATACGTACACGCATAAATCATTATTTCGCACCGGTTTTCGTCGTATCCTATAATAATTTATAATTACATAATACGCGTTGCCCGTGCGCGATTCCATTAATTATTCAATAATAATAATAATAATAATAATACGACGAGAACGACGGTGATACATTCATTATAATATTATATACGCTCGGCAAAAAGTATGTGTGCGTATTAGGAGTACGGTACCCCGGTCAGGGTTGTGTAAGGGGTTAGTTTGCTCGAGACGCGCGATATTATGCGAAAACCGGTGTGCCGCGCGCACACGATGTGACGAATTTCCCGGAATTATACTGACTCGTGTAATTTTATCGATTTTTCCGTTTTTCTCCCTCTTGCCACCCCCCCCCCCCTTCTCCGCCCACATGACAGTCATCAGCCTTTTGTTCGTGTATATAATGTAATGATGATAATAACACGTATTTAGCTAGGTTACTGACAAAATAACAAGCCTTTACATGATATCTGCGAGTATATCGTATATTCACACTGCACAGCATTTGAACTCTTTTAAAACATTGTATTTAATAACAACAATTTAATAATACTAATAATAATAATAATAACAATAATAATATACGCACAAACAAAAGTATTATGAAATTATCAACTACAAGAACGTGACGTCATTGCGTCAACGGGCTCGTCGCATGCATGCACGTGCGGTGAGAACGATTATTTCGTTAAAACTATATTTTTTACTTGTGAATTTATGATGATGACATATAGGATGTAGTTCATATTATCAAAATACACCAGAGAGTATCACCTAACCTGTCCACATCTCATAATATATGTATTATATTTCCGATGTAAATACGCCTAAAATCATAAAACTCTATACGGTCCGTCGTTCGCGTTTATACACTTTAGTACTTTACAGTTTACACCGTATCGTTTCATAATAATAATGATAGAAAAAAATACCGCTTGGCGATAATAATTATTGTAACTACGTTTTTGTTGTTGCATATTCGAACGTACACCAATGACAAAAGAGGCCGTAAGGGAAAAAAAAAATACGATTCGCGATAACCTGGTTTCTAAATATTATTATCGCCGTACTCGACTATATTGGTATAAAACGCAAAAATACCTCACGATAAGTCGATAAAACAATTTTAATCGCCGTAATAGGTACCGAATACCCACAGACCACAGTATATAACATTATCAAGTTTATATGAACAACAGACTTTGTAATTTCTATCGAATTGATACATTTACAAATTTTGGTCGCAAAATTTGATATTAATATTCAATTTTCTATACAATTTATTATATAACATTAAATTATTATTATTATTTTTTACTCTTATAATATTAAGTAATAAGTATTTGCACAGAACAAAAAATGATGTTTATCTTCGACCGCCGGCAGCTCAGCGTTTATGAGTATATTATAGTTAACTAAATAATTAGTATTACAGTAGTAGCCATTTTACCGTCGAGTAGCCGCCGTCCTCCAGGTAGTGGGTACACACTATATCGAAGTTATTTTTATTGATTTAAACAAACTCTTTACACGTGTCGTGTGATAAATGAATAATTTTATCAGACGAATAGATATGATAGGTATTATGATAATATTATTATATAAGTACATTTTATTTTAAATCGAAAATATTCGATAGTCCAATGTCCGAATTAAATTCAAATAATTACAATAATAAATCTGAAATGCAATCATATTTTTATTTTAGAAATAATTATAACTTACTAAGAATATGATCTGACCAATAATACTCTGTAGAACATAAAATAATTGTATAATACCTATATTACCTATACATGTTAAATAGCCGAAAATCATTTCAGTTTAAAACTTCTTCATATATATAAACTACAATATTTTCTAATAGGCTTTAATTTAGTATACCAATATTAATTAATAACACATAACTTCATAAGGCAACAAAAGAAAAACAAGTTAGGAAAAACATACTTTTCGAGCAAATTTCATGTATAGAAATACATTAAACCATTACGCAAAATCCATTTTCAGTACGCGCGAACCCCCGATATTAAATAAATAATAAATGTGTTATATATAGTTATATGTAATGTAATATATAGGTACCTATGGTGATATTATGATGTGTTTACGATTTACCCTTCGCCAGAAATGTAAAATAAAAGTAAAGAATTATGGTCCACGTGGTATAAGAAATCGCAATTTATTTACAGATTTATTTGTATTACGTTATTTATTTAAAACATTTGGCAAAATTTAATTTTTCTTGTTCACCTCCTAATATATAATATTATGATAAATACAATATACAATATACATAGTATATAATATAATTATGGGGGTATTTTTATAAATTTCATTCCACAGTTACGGTTCGACGAACATGAAAACAATATAAAATTTAAAAAAAGGCGCAAAATTAGCATAGGTTCTTAAAGCAAAAACAAATCTGCAGTCGTCCTTGGAATGTTTTATACTCATCGACGACAGCAGTGCGATGCATTAACAACTGCATTATTATAACGCATAATAATATTATCATAAACGCGTTACACGCATATACAGGATGAACGAAGTGTTACTATGTTACAGCGCATCGTTTGATTGGGCGAGATAGAGAAAAACGCATAACAAAGTCCAAACTATTTACATAATAATATATCGAATTATAGAAGTTGAATATTTGTTTGGAATCAAATGTAAAAGGGTCGACATTTGATAAATACAACACGTCTATAAATTTCTTCTACTCCGACACGATTTTGTGACTAACACTCTGTATAGTATCATATTATATTATATTGATATTATACATTTTACATACGTACAAGGCCAAAACGCGCGAGCCGTCGTCAAAGTTGTTACATGGTGTAGTTTATTGTCTGGCACGTGTAGTACCGCGCGCGTTATGGCGTGGGCTCGTTGTATTCGCTCCGACCCATCGGACGAGACCTTCCAAGGGACACAACAGCGTAGGTCAGCTGGTTTTCGATCGATAAAAACGAAATACATTACAAATAATATGCACGCAATAACTGTTTGAAAAATAATTGAAATAAATAATATTATAATTTAATAAAAATAAACGCGATAACATCGGCAGGAAGGAGAACGTGATATTTTATGTAATTAAAAAATTATGTTAAACGTTTCCTCGTTTACGATTTGTACGTTTGATCGATGAGTGAGAACCACACGTGTGCACTGCATTCATGAATGGATTTTTTTAGAAAAAACAAACAAACAAATCCTAGGCCAAACGGATTTTATTATCAAAAAAATTTTTTTTTATATATTACATAGTATATAATATAATATGTATACATATACATTCCAAACCGGAATGTTGAATGTTTAATCTTTATTTGGGCGCCATTTTGACGGAATTTTCTTAGGAAAACGTACAATTTGAACATTAGAAATAATAATTATGTTGAAATGACAATATATTGTCTTTCCTAGGATGCGCTACGATGGAGTAGGTACCTAATATAAAAAACGATATTCTTGATAACGTTGAAAAATGGACTGTTATCAAATATAACGAACTTTTCTACGCGGGCAAAGTAACATTGCCACTGAACGAACGAATTTCTCTAGTCATGCAGCAACCTAGATACAATGTCGACGAAAAATAACGGGAAAACATCACGTGAACCTCCCCCCTTTATTATAAAAAAAAATGAAATCGTAAAGTACAGTTGTGTTTATAAATACTATAAAACACTTATACATCCGTATACAATCGGATCGATGTTACGATAAACGTATCGTCCGTATACTTTATGCCGGCGACGAATGACCTCGAGCTTTTTTATGAACCACTGCAACCCGATGTGTAGTCGTAGGCTAGACTCGAATGCGCGCAAAACTCGAGAGACGGTCGTATAATAATATTACTTTTTATCACCGTCGCCGTCGTGAGCCCCGACCAAACGTTAATGTCCGTATGCTCAACTTTAAATCGTTAATATAATATTATTATATTAAGTTTTGAATTTAAAACGAACGTAAACTCTATGTAAATCAATAACATTACATTACTTTCAAGTAGGTATAATAATAATAAATATTCTTCTGAAGGGTTTCTATCACGTTTCATCTCGTTTCCCAGCCATTTCGGACGGGAACGGAAATTCTGTGACAGGCACAATGGTCACAGTCGACAATAATTTAAATTATTATTAATTATTAGAATATTACGTATAATATAATATAACAATATTATTGTAATATATTGTTCTTAGTTTCTTACTCATCTCGTCTCGGTGGCGAAAAAAAAATATGGCATTGCATTCTGTCTCAGTAAAATAATAATATTATGTTAAAGTTTATAAAAATAATCACAGTCGAACCGATCGATTCGATATTGTTAATTAGTAATAACTAATAACTATAAATAAGAAACAAATATTAATAGCAGAATTAAATGCGTGAACGAATTTATTTTTACACTTAAATTCATTAAACTACCGTATCTGTCTAATGTCTTTATATAGAGTGCAATTAAATTTATTATACTTTCCCTACAATCATCGTCACTATTATAGTGGTAATGGGACAGAAAATATTATTATGTTTGTAAGTACAGAAATAAGACACTTCAAAGAACGAGAGAGAAAAAGAGCGAGAGGCACGGCTAGATAAGAGACACTCCTCTTCGGGCGCGTTCTGTCCGACCTCAGAAAACGAGAATACGCGGAAAAATGCACGACGCAGCCAAACAATAACAATATTATATTTCTAACGTCTGGGCATCGTGTGTGAGAGAGATAATAATAATAATAATAATAATAATAATAATAATAATAATAATAATAGCAGTAATAATAATAATATTTAATAGTGTGGTTTCGTTATTTCAGTGTATTTTTTTTTTTTTTTTATAACAGCGTCGGCGTCTTCGACAGCAGACGATATACAGCGCGGGAAGGTCGGGCGAGGCGGCGGCCAGCGCGGTGAACAACACTGTTGCACTGTTGCAATGGCGTGACGGCGACGGTAAGAGCGACGAGCGCGGACGACCGAGGACGAGAGAAATGACGGCGGCGCGGGAGTTTGGTCTAGCGTGCGTGCGTGCGTGTTTGTTTGTGTGGCGAAGGTCAGCCGGCGCTGTGCGCGCCAACGACGGGTCAACAACCGGTTCTCAATCGTCGGCGGTTTTTTATTTTATTTTTATTATTAATTTTTTCTACCAGAGAGAAGTTACACAATACCGAACTATCCTCCATCGCCGCCACTGCCGCCGCCGCCGCCGTGAACGCAACGCCGATAATTTTAGCTCTCTCTAGCGCGCGCGCGCGCGACTCAAATCTTTTCCCGACCACGCGCGCACTCGCACGAGCGCTAGGATCTCACTGAGTATACAAGACGTATAGCCGGAGAGTTGGTATTTTGGTTTCCTCCAAGAGCGTATAGGTATTATTACTACAATATTAATAATGTTATATTTATAATTTCGTCGTAATATTATTATAAACATTAATAGTTATGAACATTAATAATAAATAATAATATTAACAGATCGGCGGTGGCAGAAACGAACGATTGTTTGATGGTTCTGATAAATGCGCGGTAAAACGAAACATCACGCCACGTATTGTATGGCGCGTAAAAATAATACACGAAACGGGTCTCCCGCGAAGAGGTGAAGAAGAGTGTTGTGGTAGCGCGTAGGACATACAAAATATCGTAAACGCCGGGAGGCGACGGATCCGTACGCTTTCGTCGTCGTACTTACACTACTCGTATTTAGTTTATTCTAATAATGATATTAGGGTTATGACTTCTTGAGTGCTTATGAATGTGAAAAAACTCGCGTGAAATTTGTATTTTGTATTGAAATTGAATATTTCACACTTCTACAGAGACCTTCTTTAATGTAATGACTATAAATAAATATAGAACTAATAGAAATTTGTGTTACAAAAACGGTGGGACTTTTTGTCGCTTTGTATGATTAATAATTACATACTTAGCAATATTACCTAACTTCACCTACACAATCGGATTCAATTATTTACACATTTTCGTAGTTACTAGTAAGTTGATAATAATGATCAAACGAGAAATAGGTACCTATAATATACCTAGTATAAATAGTTTAAAAAAACATACTTTAAATTACACTCGTCGTTCGGGGAAAACGTTTTATTTTTTTTCTGACAAACCAAGATGAAACTTTCGACTCGGCTGGTCACGAGAAAAATGAAGATAATATGATAATATATCCGGACAATCGTGATATACGGACAACGATGTGCGAGAAAATTATATTTTCTGGCAGGTGTGGCGGCGGTCGCGAGCACAGGCACCGCGGCGCGTCTAATTTTGGACCGCGGCAATTTCTGCCAACACGGCCGCAGTTGCCGTTTCTGACCGGCAGCGGCTATGCAAACTCTTTCGTTGCGTACACACGTATTATAAATTATAATATTTGTCGTTCACTGCATGAATCATAATAATATATACATAGTGTCAACGTGTTGGAGCAAATAATCTTTAAAACGATTCGAGGATTCGTGGGATGTCATTTTATAACTAATTTAAAATTAACAACAAAAAATAGTACATACATATTCGGACTTTCGTAGGTTAATCAAATTTTCGGCCCTCCTCGCACCACAAATTACTCGGGGGATGCTATACCATTTATTATATATTTTCATTTTGCCCTAACATTAGGTATTAAAGTAAAGAATTCGCAACCTCGCGTTGGTTATAAATAGAGTAATTTTTAAAATCCACACATAGTAGATTTATAATTTATGAATATTAGCAGATAATTAAAAATCTAGTAATATTATAAATAATTGGAATCCAATGCACCATTGATATCGCGTTTATAATTTGAATTATTATAATGCTCTTATCAATGTACGTTAATACGAATTAAAAAAAAAAAAAAACAGATAAAAACGATTATTGCGTTACGTAATGTTCGTAATTGTAATGATTGATGTATAGAATAATTAAATAAAAGAAATTAATATTATAGACAACGAGTATTGTGTAAATTAAATAAAAATGGTCAATGAACGAAACAAAATTCGTTAAAAACAAGGGTTGTCAAAAAAAAACGTAATTCTAACATTTTAAATTTTTAACCGCATTGGCCCCTCTCTACTATGCATCGTGGTGCGGCGGCTGCGTTTGTCGAATAGCTAAACTATAATAATAAATTATACGCCCGTGCGGTTTTTTGGAATATTTTCAATGATCGTCTTTTCCCGGCTCCGGTTTTTCATCGTGTTTAAAACGTGCATATACAGCACCATGTGATATACGCGAGGTATAGAGAAACCGGTATCCGATATGGACCACGAAATAAATCGTCACCGTTCCATCCTCGATATAATAATATTAAAAATTTGTATTTAAAATCGTTTTTGTTGCTTTACTTTTGTGTCACACGACACCGCTCAGACAAGGGTTAGCCGAAAGGGAAGAAGAAAACGTACGACGTAACCGCTGCGAGCCCGAACACCCACGAGCAAAAACCGGTTGCCCACGTTCAACGGACGCTCGCGCGCGCGGAATTTCAATTGTAAACACGAAATAGAGAAAAAAAAACATTTATTAAAATCCTATAATAATATAATAAAGGTGCATGTTGTTTTTTGTCCACTACTTGATCGTGGAAAAAAAATCAGCAAAGCGTTCAAAAATAAATATTAAAAATTCGTGTTCCAGTAAATTTAAAATCAACGCTAAGAGCAAGCTAATGTTTTTTTTTTTTTTAAACAATTAATAAAAAACTAATTAATTAAATAACTAATACAAGTTAAATTTATTTATATATATATTTAAATTTATATACTGTAAATAAACATCGTGTTACAACGTTTTATGGTTGAGGAAGGGGGTATTAAAATAAAATTAAAATAAACCATATAATTATAAGTTGTAAATATTAATTATAACATCGAAGATAGAAATAAAAAACAATTATAATTTAATAACTACTGGAATTTAATTAAAAGTAACTCGTAATTACAAAGGAAATATAATTAAATTCGAGTCAATATCAAAAACCAAGGAAAAGTAAAATTTTTTTTAACAAATTTATGTCCAACATTTGTCTAAAGTTCAACATTTTTATAAAATTAGAATGGGTTGTTCAATTATTTTTTTAATATAAAGGGTACTCGGTACTCCAATTTTCCCACCCAGAACAGAGTCAAGGACTGTTTATTTCGAATATACCGACTATATTATAATTCAGTTTCAGTTTTCATACATGTACGAAAAACAATGCCGCCACCGCACCGTGTTGTGTGGTCACTGGTCACTCAAATATACGTACTTAGGGGTTATGCGCGCGTGACCAGTGACCACACAATGTGCGTGTGTTCGTATACGTATACTTGATTGGCACGTTTAAATTGACCGCAATAAGCCCACTGTATTCAACTATTGAGAGAGAAAATTCGTAGAGTCAATAATATATAAGTTATATAAACGAGTAATAATATTATATACTTGGGAAAACGTCTGGCTGTAATGAATTGCGCCGCGTTCAAGATATCCCAGCACTTTCGAAACAAACACTATCCACAAGGACTTTAAGGAAATACTGAAAAAATAGCAATAGCCAATAATATTATGCATGTATAAGTATTTTATATCTATAAAATAACGCATTTATTAGTTACTTCTTTGGAGGAAACCGGCTTTATTAATATATATGATAATTAATAATAAAACTATCACAGAAACATAAATATAAAGAAACACTATTTTATATTTTTATATAATACAACACAATATTATTATTTCAAGTCGAATTTAGCTATAAATATTATATGTATAATTATATTCTTATCGAAAAATGTATTATTATATTATTATTAAAAAGGAAGGAAAAGGGGGCGCACGCGTTGTTGTTGTTGACGAAATAGGCCAAATATTAAAAATGTGTATACTTCAATAAATATATTGGTTATTGCGGTATATCGGTGCTTTTATCATTCTGATATAATGGTATTGTATTTTACGCGTATAGTGTAAAAAACTGAAGAAACCATGAATGGTCGAGAAGATAACATATTGGATTGAATGGCTCAATACTACGTTGCAGACATAATAAAATCGTAAATAATAATAATAATAATATAATGGGTAACCCGATACACGTGGGTAACTTCCCTCTCACTTGGACGACCGCGGTATATACCGTAAATACAAATAATATAGCGCTTTGTGTACCGAACACGTATTTATAAGAATATTTTTGATTGTGAAGACGAGAAAAATACCAACATCGGCTGTTAGCGAGGAGAAAGACAACGACGTGCGGAGGAGAGGTCGTGGAAGAAAATTATAATATTCGAATTCGATGTTTAAAAATCACACATTATGCATTTATGCGTATTTAAAATAAAACGTAATATGATGTGCGTATATTACATATATACTATATAATATACGTACTATAAGTAATACGATCTCGTCGGACATTTTTAAAAAAGATATTTTTCCATATTTTTTTCCGCGGTCCGTTCACCTGAGCTCGTTATACCTGTTTTGCACCCCCCCCCCCCCCCCCACACACACAACCGCAATAAAATATTATACACGGCAGCCATGGGCATGCACAGAATTTAATTTCAGGTTGTACCTCAAATAATTTTGGGCCCCTTGTATTATTTTGGGCCCGTTTATTTTATACTATTAATAGTATTAACACAGGACGTGGCGTCGTGATGATACGAGTAGTTGAAATAGCAATATTTTTTAAATATTTTTTATCTTAATTTGTTGTTTTTATTCATTATATTAAACCCGCACAGAGTTGCCAATTACATATTATTAAGTTAGGATAGGTTAGATATTACCTTTTATGTATATTATATTTTATACAATGTGCTGCATAAAAAACATATTTTATAAATACAATTTTTTCCCCATTATTAGAGTATATTTTTAAAATTACATTTTTAATTAAAGGGAAATAAAGCATAAAATACTTTTTTTGTTTTGGAGTTATTAGATTTCGGAGATTTTTAAATATTGGACCTTTAACTCATAATAACAGGTGGTGCCTAAGCACACCCGGCACACGCCTATGATAACAGCAGAGTGCACGCGCACATATACAAACAAGCACACACGACTATAATGTATATTATATTATCTGTGCGTCAGTCTTGCTCAAACTCTCTTTGCAATCTTTTTTTCCTTTTTTTTTATCCGTTTCTACAATATCGTACTATTATCGTTATCATTATTATAATAATATCTAAATACAAGGTGATTAGAATTTCTGTTTACACAAATGGAGGGAAATTACATACATACATATATTCAATGTCTATCCGTTATTTTGCAACACAAAATTCTGATCACTCATAGTGTATATCAACAATCATTTACGTCCGACTCTCGCTCACCAGTTTATTGTATATATGTATTATTATTATTACTGAGATTCCTGTTTCCATTGTACACCGCTGCCACACGCACCGATGCCGAGGAACTCGTCGTCGTCGTCGTCCTCATTATATTGGGTTGTCGAGGACGGTTACCTTTGTTTTCTACGGTTATTTTTAGTATTTTTTTTTCCACTTGTTATATTATTTTTCATCATATTATTTTCGGTTTGTCGCAAAAACGCAACATTACCAAAATAACAACAACGAAGACGATAAACGGCGTCACGAAAACACAATGAGCACCCAATCAACCTGTCATAACCGCACTTGCCTGGGGACTGTATAATATACCGTATACGAGGACGACGACGACACGAACGACAATATTATTATTATTATATATAAAAAAAAAAAAAAATACGAAAAAATAATATTATTTAAATGAAAGAAAACACATTACGCGACGATAGCTATCTTCGAAAAAATAAAATGATACTTTTTGATTAATATTTTTTATCTTCTGTCATATGAGCGGTAGTTAGTATGTATGTCGCGCGGACACGCACACACATACACTTCGTTATAAAAAGAAGATGATTGTTAACATTTATGTACTTCGAAATGTTGCGTCGTCGTGTAATTTCAGTAATTCCTATTACATAATATTATAATTTTTTCATGTATTACGATTTACAATTGAAGTTGAAGTGTTAAAATGTTGTCAATATCTTATTTTGCGTTTCATTCGTCTTTTCTCTTAACTAATTAGACTCGATCTCCAAATCTTTTTCAACACCCTCATTTCTTTCGTTTTTCCATACTTTATTCCTTCTACGTACATTTATTTTACAAATCTTACTGCCTCTTAAAACACACCTCTCCCGAAAACTTGCCGTTTCAGTACATTCTCTCATCTATATTATTAAATTAAATCCTATTACATTATACCTACATTAGTAATTTATTTATGACATGGACATTACATTTAAACATTTAAAACAACTAAATATTAAATATTTAAAACATTGAATACCTAGTATATCATTATATATGTAACGTAGGTATAGGTTAATTTTTTCCTGATGACTAATATGGACTCAAACATATAAATTCGTACACAACTTATTAAATAAATAACACGTTCTGTAACATCCCTTTTAAACTTTGATGTTACTTGTAATTATCTAATAATAAATTAAATATATTAAATAATAAATATTGGTTGAAAAAACACATTAATTGGTTTCAATAATGTGTAATCAAAATTTAAAATAATCAATAGAATAATATAATGACCATTAATACTATCCAAAACAATTTATCACTATGATTGCTGAGGGCATAAGTGCAATGAAACGAAAAATAATAATGTCCTACAAAAATAAATACGAATCATACACGTGCGCAAGACGCGCAAATTATACGCGCGCGGTACAACCACAGTGCAGACGTCGCATATTATGAATACACAATATAATATAATATAATCATCATAATTCATAATATCATAATATTATTATTAAGTCATTGCCGTCCGTGTCGTCGTTTATGAAATTGTCACGTATACAGGACACAGGTATACACAATGATCGTGTTACGAAAACAGCTCGGTTGTACAAATATTGTTTTATATTTTTCACCCTGTATACCATAAAAAACAACGATCTCGACACACGCATCGCAAGATATTATGACCGACCGACTCGAATAATATTATTGTATAAAAATAAAATAATGTCTGGCGACGTTTAACTCTATTTTCTGTCCCTCTCCTTGTCGATTTCCGAATGTTTGTGTGTCGTCTTCTTGAGAACACTTTTGCGCGTAATCTAAATTTTCCAATATTTTACGCCAGATAAATAAATTTTTGTGTTTGCATTTTCAAACGGCTCAAATAATTATTATGCAGACGAGTACAGTGTACAGGTAGTCAATAATATGTCGTCGGCTGTCGTCAATAATTTTGGGGTTTGACCGA
Source organism: Eriosoma lanigerum (assembly GCA_013282895.1). Lineage (NCBI taxonomy): Eukaryota > Metazoa > Arthropoda > Insecta > Hemiptera > Aphididae > Eriosoma > Eriosoma lanigerum. Next base: position 14,744,221 of record CM023357.1, read on the forward strand.
AAACACTCGCGCACGCGCCTACTGTAAAATAGTAATAATATTATAATGATGGATGTGCATACAACGACACAATGTGCGTTTCGGCGGCTCGTTTGATATTTATAGGAATTTAAACTCGCTCGCTGTTATACACAGTCATAATAATAATACATAGAATGTATGTTTATAATATTATTATACCGCACGCGTGTTTAATATGTTATTATTTATAATAGGAATTTATATTGTATTTGTAGACATTTCGGCGAATATTATAATAATACGTTTTGGCCGGGGATTTTTATCACGGATATTGTCGGACGCGGTACGGCGTAGTAATATTGTTGTTAGTTTGTTAATTACGTTATTGTGTACGAAAATAAATCGCAGATCAAAGGATATCGATTATTGTGACGCGAGGTGTTTTCGCCATCCGAAACCCGGCCGCGGTGGTACGTCAACTTATATTTCATATACATAAATAATTTATAGCCAATCTTGCGTAATATTTTTACCGTGTAAAAAACAAATTTGCAAAAGGTCAAAGACGACCTTCAAATCGTTCATTTTACCCGGGTTCGCCAAGTTCGCTTTGATGTATCAGCCTGCTACCATCCATAATAGTATTTCGGTATTTGCAATAACGCATGAATATTGGCAATCGGCAAATTCGATACGACGGCGACGAACGAGTTTGAGATGAACGCGCGTGGTTACACACAGCGTGTGCGAAACTCGATACGGTCTGTTTTAATAGTTGTCTTATTATTATAATCGTTATACGCGGTGATGGGGAAGAGAGTAATTCTTAACGTTTTATATTAATATCATTAATATTATATACCAAGGTATACGAACCAAAAGGAAAACTAAAACCTCGGTCGTGTACAACGAAAAAGACAAATAACTTGGTCGTCCCGGCGTGTCGTCTTTATTGGCGACCGATCAACATTTTAATTGTATATATAAATAATATTATGTAGATTATTTTCGAAACCACCGCGGCACGAATTCCCCGGGACAATCGATTCGCCGCCGCCGGATAATAATATTATTTTTATTGCCGACTTGGCATATGACAATATAAACCGAACGACCGCAGCACCACATGAACCTATATAATATTATTATTGAAATATAGAGGAAAATGCCGTTGAAAAAATATGGTTTTTATTTTTGACAGTCTATAAAAATGGTATTAAACAGTCAATCGATATCCGACCCCGTTCGAATATTCGTTTTTTCAGGAAAAATAAATACCGTTTTCTAAACAACTAATAAAATAATGTCTAATTAAATAAATTCGATTCATTATTAATTTCCTTCCTACTAAAATCGTCATTTTTGTGTGTATAAAAATATAATAAAATATGTTTGATAACAAAACGAAATATTGTGAAATTACACATTTATTTTAATTGTTTTACATACTTTTTTCTATTGAGCAAAGCTGATTCGTCTGTTTATTTAATATACACTATACAAACATCTAATAAAATTAATATAGGTTTATGGATTAGAACTTTGACTTTTGGGGCACTGCTAATAATTTTCTGGGGGCCGGTAGGTAGTAATAATGCGAAATCAGTTCAAAAAAACAATAATTTTCTGCTGATAATTAATTAACAATGAAAAAAATAATTGTTTTGTTAAAACTAACATTTTCCGCGAATACCATCTGCTAGTCATGATTAGTTAAGATCACTTCAAAAATGTAATCACCATAAAAAAATTATTAATTGTTACGATCCGATTCTCTAGTTGTACTAGCCCTCGCATTATAAAATTCCTAATGTAATTTCATTAACTATAATATCAATATTAGGTATATACACCTTTATAGTAGTATGCAAATGAATATTACAATGAATTTATACATGTCCAAAGACATAATAATAATATAATATAATGATAACGCTAGGTTATTTCTCTAATCATTTACATTTAATTATTATTATACTAATCAGTAATTAATATATATTATATAATAAATATATTGTATTTATTTATTATGTAAGTAAAATGAATGATTTAAAAATTACACGCGACGCAGTTCTTTAATAGGTAATATATTATATTTATCATAAAATACTGCAAATCTTATACAATATATCGGAGAAAATTATATATATATATAATTTTTTTGTTAACTTTATTAAATTGGATCAGAATTGTATAATAAAAATATATCATATTGTATTAAATTAAAATAATAGTCAGTCGAAAACGCGGTTCGAAAAGAAAAGTCAAAGTTCGTAAGAGTCAAGGTGGCATCAACGGAACACAATAATTAATACCTATATTAATAATATAACATCAGCGATAACAATGCAAATATTATTATATCGAGCAACAGAGGATAAAAATACGAAAAGAAAAAAAAATGTAAAAAATACGTCTGTATGTTCAACGGTAGAATGCGTTCCCTGTAATCAGGGCCGTGCTGGGGGGGGGGGAATAGGGGCAAGTGCCCTAGGGTGCCAACATTTGCGAAAATTTTAGGGACGCTTATTATAATATATATATATTTTTTTTTGTATAATTATAATTATTAAGATTTTTAATTATTTAGATGTAATTAAATATATTTGTATACCTATTTTAATTACTTCATGATGGTTGACGTATTTGTTATTGCGTATTATATGAATACAATATATTTTATTTTTATATTCTATACCATAATACTTACCTATTTTAAAAATAATTGTTATTGCCTTACGATTTTGTAGATATGGTTTTCCTTATTATTCGGATAAATTAAAAAAAAAATTTTATTTCAGGGGAGGGAGTGAACCACCCCGAATTGAGGGGCACCAAATATGGTTGCCCTAGGGCGTAAATTAAAGTAGCCCGGCACTGCCTGTAATATTCTCATTACATAATAATTATTAAATTTTATTCTCCGCACATGAAACGGAGATGGGAGGGATGCAAAATAATACAACGGAAGCGTTTAAACACTTTAGAAAACTTTGAAAACAACTGTCGTCGTCCTTGGCTCGAAGACTATATAACTTATCTGTGCATACTCTGCTCGTTCAATATAACAATACGAGTATACTGTATACTTTATACTCATATAATTTCTTATAAAAGAAAAATTTAAGTTTGGTTCTTTTAAAAATCGAATTACAAGTTTTTCTCGACCTTGTACGTCAAAAGTAGGACATTTTCCGAATAAATAATATGAAACAAAAAGAATCTGTAATACCCACCGACGCGTATTTTGCGCTAACTCGACCGTATATTAATACGTCTGTATTCCCGCGAAATTTTACTATTTGACCGCGAATTTCACCACTTAGACACGTGCACGTAGCACATGTACGTTTACGTTGTACGGAGAGTATAGTGACGGGCACGCGAATTATTGTGTCGCACGTGCCACATCTACAATCGAACGGCGAAAATAATAATAAACGAAATAGTATGATAATAGAATAAAAGATTACGAAACACGAGGCGTTACAGAGAGCGATGAATAATCGTGAGAAGCGTAGGTGGCCTTTGAATATTTTTATTTATATATACAATTACATAAAGTCGTGTCGACGCGAAACCTGTGAACGACGACACGCGCGAACACGCAAAATTACTTTTTTTTTTTTTTCATTTTCCAACCGAAATATATTACAATACAATAAATACGACGCAAAAACTTGTGTGCAACAAAACAATGGTTTATTGCACATGATAACTATGTAGCTATCGTGTAAGAAAATAATATTATCTAACTCGTCTAACTGTTTTTAAATAAGAACATGCACAATATAATGGAATATTCGTAATAAAAGTCAATGGTAAATAAACTACATAATAGTCAATTCGTGTTCTAATTTAATTAATCATTACCTGTTTCCGTTTCCGGGATGAAAAGTGCACTGTGGACGATTCGTCGATCTGCTCCTTGAACGTCTCGAACAGATTAACCACTTCCGCGTAGTCCGGATGTCCGTGCGACACCTTGACGTACGCCTTCCAGTTCTCGCGCTTGTAGCCCCAGTGACACGAGTTGGTGCCCGTGAAACGGTGTATGTGGTTGACGAACCGTTGGGGCGCGAACATCGCCTTGCACTCGACGCACTGTATGCACGCGGAGAACTTCTCGGTGTACAGCTCGGGCATGCACACGCCGCGCGTTTTGCCGAACACGTCGTGGAACACCTCGAACGAGAACGTGACCACGTCTTCGGGAACCTGTGCGGCGGGCGGCGGGATTCGGTGCAGCAGCGCGAAGCACAACCGCTCCGCGTTCGTCTTGGTCATCAGACCGCACGACGGCGCCGTGGCCGGCAGTATCTGACAGTGCTTGAGCATGTCCAACTGCTCGGGCGTGCACCGCGAACAGTATATGCGCAGCTCGTCACACACCTGGTTGATCTGGGTGAGCGTGAAGTCACGGAGCACGGTGTTGAGGATCTGCGGCAAGCACAGCCTCATCTCGCCGCCCACCATGAAGCACGCGATCTTCTCCCATTCCAGCTCGGTCTCGAACAGCTCGCAGCCCGACTGGTCCGGCACGTAGAGCACCGGGTGCAGCGGCGGCGGCGCCGGGACGGGCGTTTTCCGGCCCCCGGACGATTCGGAATCGCCGCCGCTTCCGCCACCGGCACAGCCGCCGGAGCCCCCCGCGCCCGCGTTGCTTCCGGCCATCGGGGCCTTGGGCGAGCAAACGGCGACCGCGGCGCAACCGGCAGTATCGTCCAGCACCAAGTTCGGTCCCTGCAGGCTCCGGGTAGCGCTCATCTGATATGTTTTCAGCACTTTCTTGATGTGCGGATTGTTCACTTGCTGCTTGTTACGGTGCTTATCGTCGTCCATCATTCCCGCGGCGCGTCGCGCGTAATCCGTAGTCGTATTGACGCGCACCGGCTATACCCGTAAGCGGCGCAAGGACTGTGTTGTGTGTGTGTATATATATATAAGCGTATTAAGTTCACGCGCGAAATACGTCCTGGCGACGGCCGGCTCTGGTACAGGTGGTGAAAGTGCCGGTGCTGCTGATGTTTCGGCCGGTTCTGCTTCTAATGTTGATCTGACGGCGTCGGCGACGACGATGATGACTTTGTCGCGGAAAACGCGAAAACATGGCCGTCGCACGCGGACGATCGCGTGAAATCAATCACCTGCAGCCGAGCTAGCTGTGATGACAGCGGCGGCGATAGCACCGCGTCGACGACAACATCAACGGCACCGGCCGAACGTGTAGAACGCGACGACACAGTACGCGCATGCTACGGCGACACGCGCGTCGGAAAACACGACGGTCGGAGAGAACACAGATATATCAAATGCAATAAAGAATAAATTAAAACGAAAACGGAATATACAAAAAAATTACAAATTAATTGCGTACGACTAGTTGCGGTATAATTTAAAACGAATGACTATTGTGATTTTTTATCGGAAATAAAAACCAATATTAATATTAATAATATCGTACAATAATAGACCGTTAATAATAATGTAATTAATTTGTGGCAAGGGCGTACACACGCGCACACACTATATTGCGTTGCCAAATACAAGTGCGTACGCACACGAAACTACAAACATTAATTATAATTTTTTTTATAATAAGTATATATAACAATAATAATAAAATATCATGAGATGCTTAATGAACACGTCGCGACGATAACAACGAAAATTTACGGAACACACGTTGGCCAAGACGCGCACACACTCACTGCACGGACGACTGTGTGCGACTGCGGACGGCAGTAGCGTCTGCGTTGTTGTTGTTGTTGTTGTCGTAGTAGTGGTAGTAATATTAGTAGTATCTGTGGTAGTAGTAGTAGTAATAGTAGTAGTAGTAGTAGTAGTGATAGAAGTGCCGGTGCTGTCGGCGGCGACGGCGGCAGTGGTGGTACTGTGGTAGCGGCGGCGGCGGCGGCGGCGTCGGTGCCGTGACCGAATCGAACGTAATAGCGTTGTTGGGCCCCCCGACGGCGGCGGTCGAACACGCAGACGACGGCGGCCGCGACGCACACGCATCGAAAAACAGAGTGGGAAGAGTGTATTGCGAGAGAGAGAGAGGGTTGGAGAGGGTGAGAGATCGAGCGAGTGAGAGAAACGTACACACACACACACAATGTTACTAACGATAGAACGTGCGGAACGGTAGCGGCGTCGGCGACGTTGGCAGACGTCGAGACCAGACAAGGGTCGGCGGCGGTATTGTGTGGGTTTGTGCGTGTGCGCGCGCAACCGTCTGGTCGCCAAAAAGTCCGAAATAACGTCGGGCCGCGCGTCACATTATTATTATTATTGTTATTAATTATTATTATAATGTAGACGGACCGCGCGCGTAATTATTATTTATTATTGCGCGCCCAGAGAGAAAATCACAACATCGCGAATTATTCTCTCGTAACCCCTTCCCTCGGCCGCGCGATTGATTATAATATCGTGTGTTCTAATAATAACATTCGATTGGCGAAACGTATTTGTATTTTCCACGCGATACAATAACGTGCAACACACGCTGTAACATGCGACATTATTATAACACCGCGCGCGCGCGTTTTCGAAATTATTATATTTATAATATTATTATTATTATTATTATGTTGTCGCAACAGCGGCGAAACGATTGTGGAAAAAGAAACAAAGCGATTTAATTTTTCGCCCGTACGACGTCATCCGGCCACGCGGAGAATCCATAATAATATTACAACATAAATAATAATAATAATAATAATACGAGATGACAACGGAAATAGTCTCCGTCGGGCGACCTGACCCGGCTATAGCGAGACAGTTTCGTTTTTCGGGCGTGTCGCCGCGACGTTGTTGCGCCGATGCGTGTGCGTGTTTGTGCGTGCGCGACTGCTAGCCTGGCCGCCGCCGCCAGACGCAGACGTCGGCGAAAAAATATTACCGTACGTTGACCTCTCTCTCTCTCTCTCTCTCTCTCTCTCTCACTCGTCATCCTCTCGTCCGGTGGCGGTGGCGGCGGCGGACAACGGCAGCACTGACGAGACGATCGTATATTATAATAATATGGCCGCCGGCAGCGCGCATTATTTTCATTACACGCACACAATATTATTAAAAAGATTGATATTCGTTTGATATACGTAGGAAATATGATGGAGAAAAACATATTTTTACAATTTATTATTAAGCGTAATTACCATTATTCTTTCTTTCTGTGTAGGTAATATTGAGCAGGTACTAGTTTTTGCCATTGAAATGACTTACGGCGACAGGTTAATCGCGAATCGTCCAAACGGAAAATTACACCGATAAAAGATAATCGATCCAAAAACGACGATTGTATTAAAAAACCGATTTAATTTTCGCGCGAGTGATACGATATTATAAACGTATAAATACGTTTTTATAATAATGTTTCGAAAACTCGTTATACTTACGTTCGAAAATCAAGTAATTTATTAAAAATCACTATAATACCGTCAGTGCCTTGACCCCATCTAGTGCATTCTAATTTCTTCTATCATTATTTTCAACGTATTTTAGATGTTCAGGTAGACGCGTACTCCATAATAGTTTATTATTTGCGGCCCTCTGTTATTTCAAACACTATGTCTATACCATGAAATATACGCAGAATAATCGGAATATCGAATGATTAAAAATTCAGAATGAAACATTTTGCGCACTCGGGACAAGATTTAAAAAAATATATCGTACCAAAATACTTTAAATACTTTTAAATTTCATTCTTTATTTTTTCGTTATCTACTAATTAAATATAGTTATTCACACGTTGAAATTTAGCCAAATTTTATCATACAAGTTACAAAAACTAACCATAGTTTAAGAAAACTCATAATTACTGTTTATCTATTTATATAGGTACTCATATTATTATTATATTATATAATAAATTTATCATATCGCCTTTCATATCATCCCATCATATCACCACAGAATTACCAAATTGCTGCCGCCGAAACACATTTTCACACATTTTCCGGTTAGGAAAATGTCGCCTAAATGTATTAAATTTAAATTGTTTTTATACACAATATTATTTTAGTACTCAACGAGGTAGATATAAAATATTACTTTTTATTTTTATTCTTTAAAACGTGTTATTATTATTATTAATTTAATTCATAAGACTAAATGTTAGCTATAAATTGTTTTTACTTTTATTTGTTTAAAAAAAGCATAATAAAATATAAATTAATTATTTTTATAAAACATCATAGAATTTTAAAAAAGAATACTTATGCATATAAAATATTATATCGAAGAGATTATAGATCATAAAAACATCTTATTTTGAGGTTTATAAGCGCATACAAATCCGGTCTCTAATAGTTATAGGTAAGGTATGATACATTAATTACATGATGCATATATAATATTATACAGAGTGATCAGAAGTTTATGTTAAAAAAAAATGATTGGAATTATACATATATGGTACGTTATTTTCACTGCATTAATTGTTTAATACCCTGCAGCTCATCCTGTATAACCAGCTGTATAATATCTATATTATTATATTGTAATAATATTGTAGGTAGCGCAATATATTTATATCATAATATACAAATTATAAACGCCGGTGAGTATTAAAAATTTAAAACTGCATTTTTCGAGTGAACCACGGTTCCGATACACACCGACGCCGTTACACTTGTTGCACCGTGACGATATCTATAATAGTAATAATAATAATAATAATAATAAATTACTTTTTTAATAAATTTCTTCTTCTTCTTTTTATTATTATTATACGATGACTGCAGACAATGTTGTGATAAATTTATGCTGAATGTGTTCTCGAATCGAAGATTCACATTTAATTAACTGGAATGTAGAAGTAAAAAATAATCTTATCTAATATTTATTTATTTCATCTACTTTATTTTTACAAAAAAAATATATTATTGTATTATAATTTATATGTAATGTATATATACTTTAACTACGTGCTATGCAGTATATTAAGAGGACGATGACGGTACGGTTCTATACTTACCCATACTGTATGTATATATAATATATACCTACCTGTTTCGTATGCGTTATTAGGTATAGTATAATACGACCTAATATTTATTATTTACAGAGTGATTAAAATCTCACGTACATAACAACTTTACTGTTTTATCCACTATTTTATATGCCTATATACGTATGCGAAACGTAGAAAATCGTAGGTAGGTATTAGGTACGTGTTATTATGTTATATATACCCTTAATAAGAAAAAAAATATATACATAATAATTCATGATTTGAGATTTAATATATTTTGAACGCCCACTTTTTACTTAATCTGCAGCATTTTGAAAACCATTTTTTTTTTTTGTATATTATAGGATCAATATGATATGATATAGGTATGTATATATGTATACAAAGTGATTCTTGAAACAAAACACGTTAGTGAGCGAATGAAATACGATTATTATAATATTATATTATTGTAAGTGATATGGTATTTGCATAGTAACGTGATGATTCGATCACTCTGTATATGCAAAATGTGTGATGGAGTACCTACATGTGCAACGTGTAATAATAATAATAAGTCCGCGTGTACGTGCATCTAACCATGGTCCAAGTGGTTTGGTTAGGCGGAGAGGATGAGAAGAGGGACATAATAAACATCCTCTTCGGGCCGAGGACACGATACGTGCACCGCCGCAAAGTGCAACCGCGCGCGACGACAAAACGATATTGCGAAATACGAGACGCGATGCATATTATATATACGTTGTTTTCAATTGTTTTCTATACTTAGGTACATATATACACGTGTATGCGTATAAATAAATAAATAATACGTTTTATTATTATTATTAATCGTATATACACAACTAATATATAATATTATAATCGCTATTATAATAATCCGCCATCGCCATCCCATAAATCGTCGTCATCAGAATATAATATTATTTAGTCGTACGTCGTACCGGCACCGTCTAATTGTGTTTACGCCCGTTATTTTTATTTTCAAGTTGTTGTTTTTTTTTTTTTATTTATTTTTTATTTATACGTTGAATTACTAAACGCAATTAGCGGCGGCGGGAATACGAGTTTGCGGAAACTGGTCACACTGGTCCCCTCCTTACCATCCCTCATCGGAACTCTGTACATCGCGCGATAAATATATAATTATGCAGGATTGTGTTGTGTACATTGGCGTATGAAGAATGTGCGAATATGACGAACAGAAGTACAATATATATTATTATATATAAAAAAAAAAAAAAAAAAAAAATGCGCCGATGTAATGCATATTACGTATATGTACGTATCGACATTTATCCGATTTTGTTTGAGAAGGATTTTTGTCGATCGACAATAATAATATTATCGTATATATACTATACCGCCGTGTGATATCTATACAAAGACGGGCGTCTCAGCGAACGAGAAACTGACGGGTCCGCGATCCCCGGACGAGATACAATATATTGTGCCAACTCTGCCGAACGAACGTTTTTTGCAAATATTTTTTGTAACTTTCGTCTGAGCCGAGGTAAAAAAAAAAAAAAAAACAGTCGGACGAAAATGTGGCAGTGTCATGTAACACAACAATATCATTGATTTTCAAATAAAACGTGCCTACTATAAATTAATATTAATACGTTATCAAAAACGATAATATATAATAATTGATATTGTAATACGTTGCGAAAACGTATTTATACGAGACGTCTGCAACGGATCGGCGTTAGAAAATTAATGATAGTAACATATTATTGTTGACTTGTAATTTCCACGGTTTTCGTGATATGAAATTTTTATCGCTCTGTATATATTATATTAGATGGCGAAAATTTTGATGAAAACCCGTTTATCGACTACAAATTACTACGACGGAATATAATATGGGCAAACGCAGCATACTCGCGCCCACTCATCCAAAAGAAACGCCTCGGTTAAAATGGGATATGTGTATTTTTTTTTTTTGTGCACATTTACTATTACATACCGCACTTACATAGTTATTTTACCACACCGTGAATCGCGTGATGATTCCCACATAATTCTTCAATATTGTATTTCATAATTTAAATAGTAATATTGTTTTAATATATATAGTTTAGTTTGCTTGACCATTAGGCGTAATTTGGGTTTTATATTTGGAGGGGGAAGGGTTTAAATTTTATTTTCAGTAGACCCGTAGAAATTATACCTTTCCACACTAGATATACGACATATTTTATTTGGGTGGAACTAACGATTTAGGTGGCTAAAGGCTAAACTCTTCAAGTCTCCTTTAAATTGCAGCTGTGCTTTGGACACTCTTGAAAAATATTAGACCCTGAGTGAATTTTATAACAAAAATATTAATTTCGAGTAAAAATGTAGTGGCCCAATAAGCGTTAAACTTAAAATTCTGGACGGCTTTCGAGAGTAAAATGAGTAATTCTGTTGAGCACCCTCAAACCCCATTGTTATGCTCGTGATGAATACATAAAGCATTCACGAAAAGTATGAAATTATCTCAGTAGAGACTTCGAAGTTAATATAGTCAGACCACTAACATCTATATTTCAAATTGTTTAACGTTAAAATATATTTTTTTTAAATGTGTTATACTGATTTTGTAGCACCTATTCAAACCTAACCTAACCTTACACAAAAATCTCACTGCATGCGTCAACAATGGTTTTAACCATAATATCTAACCTATTATGCATGCAACAGTCACAGCTATATAATAGGTATACACAGTGTGTTCGATATTTCTTCTTGTAAAAAAAAAAAGTAAATATAACATTGAAAACGTTATGTGATTCCCACAATATTTATAACATTCATTTATGATCACCCAGTATATATATATATATATAATATAAAACCACCTGCACATTTGGAGTTGTGACAGTTTTGAATTTAAATTATTTCCTGCGTATACGAGTTTATATTATGAAAAAAATGTCATTTTTGTTCTCTCTCAAATTATACGAAAACGCAATAAATCGAAATATGACAGTCTTGAATCCAGATTTTTTTTTATTATAATAAATTGACAAATTTACATAATAATATTACGCTATCATTAAATTGAAATATGGCAGCGTTGCTTTAAAAATTCACCAGCAATTTTAAAATATGAGACCGACATACTATGCACATATTTTGTTTCGTGATCAAATTGTTTTAAACTGTATTAAATGTCGTGCGGTATTATTTACATCTTGTATGCACTGAATTGCAAGCCATTTAATTCTATAAATTGTCAAAACAATTCGATTTAGGTAATTAAATAAATGTATATTTTATCAGTGTTTTTAAAAAAGTAGTTTGGTGCCATTGATCTGACCACGAACTCTGTAAAAATATTGTTAGTAATTTTCCTTCTCCGTTTTTCATTGTTTCCTTAAATTATATCGTAAAGTTAAATTTTTTCGGTTTAGGAGGGTTATAATTTATATATAGTATAATACTTCAGAAGGTGTATATTATACATATTTATAATATATTGACTTGTAAAAAATATATTTACACAAAGATAAAATTATTTGTTATAAAAAAATCCTCGTTTCTAATAATATGTAAGCAAATAAAATTAATATTTCCACTTATCTATAAAGTGTTTAAATAATGGTACTTGGATATTTTTTTAAAAAAGTAATAATACTTTAAAAACAATTAAAAAAATTGTTTACCGTAGTATTTGAAATGTACTTTGTATTTTAAATACTTAAAAAAAAATTCATATTTTATAGGTACTATTATTAAGTCTGACTTATTGTTAACTATACGAGTATATAACCATAGATAATATTATATTATAAGAATGAATTGAATACGCCACTTATGTACTATAATAGCATACGGGGTTTTAGTCCGCAATGTGAAAGAGAAGAGACTGTTCTCTATTTCTGGCACGGGATATTTGGAGGTTATGCTCAAAACAATTTTTGTAATTAATATTAATATAAATATTTTATATACGATTTTGTGTTTTTAATGATAATATTATATTATATTATATTAAATAATATTAAAACTTAAAAGTATTTATTGCCTATTTGAATTGGTGATCATATCCCTTAAAACCACAAAATTGTTTATGTTCATTCCACTAAATTAAAAAAAACATTGGTCTATATTCATTCTTATATTGTATATACCTATATATAATGTATATAGTACATACGATGCCACTGCAATTGAAATGAGTTCACAGTTCACGTTATACGTAATATATTATTATCATGAATTTTGCCTAAATAATATATAGATTGTTTAATTAATAGTTTATTAACTGAACTATCGATTTCATATTTTGATGTATATATATAATAGGTACACGTAAAAATGTACAATTACACAAGTGTGCTTTTAAAATTAACATAAACCATAAATGAGGTTATATTAGGTTAGTTATTTTATGATTTCTCCCGTTTTCATTTTTTTTTCCATTTTAATCCTTACTCTTACTCATCAAAAATTTATGATATAATAAAATACTTGTATAATTAATAGAGTATAATAGTAATGCAACTTATTTCTAAAACCTTTACTAAAACATAATAGAATTAAATCCTAAACTTATAATTATAGAATTGTTATACTCGTATTTGCCATTAAAATTAATATAATGATAAAATTATATTTTATATTTTATGTTACCTATATACTGTAATACTATTGATAGGTACTTTAGTATAGGCAGGTACTTTATAAATAATTTCATTGAAAAAGAAAGTAGATAATATATTTTATTTTCACATAGCAAACTTAAATTCTTATCTTATGAAACCACAATTTTATTTTGAAAAACATTTTCTTATTTAAAAGGACTCAGGAACATGAAATTGTCCGTGTCCTTTTTACTTAAATTTATATAGGTAATTTTATACATAAACAATTATTTAAAATTAACTGTGTAATTTACGTTTTTATTGGTTTTAATGGTACTTCAACAAAATGATTTAAATTCAATAAAAATCTTAAGCACGAAATGTCAATATTGTAAAATAGGTAATATTATAATAATATTAGTGTAGGTATCTACTATGCATATTATTATAGTGTGTTCAACAAAATAATGCGAATTCGGAAATTTTGCCGAATGTGTAACCAGGAGTTGGGTAACACAATCCATTATCCAATAATATATATCTACCATAGTCTTCTATATTATATTTGTTCTATAAGTTTACTTATTATAAATATATATTTTATAATTTGTAACATTGGCAAGTATTCTACATTTGGTCTTCCCTCGTCGATTTGACATTCTGCACATTTGCAATCTTCACCATAGACTACAAATTTCAATAATATTGTTGTCAGACTGTCATAGCATAACATAAATTATAATACGAATCTACTGTATCTATAGCATCTATTGTTTTATATACTTACGTAGGTTGCATAATAATTGTCTGCTTTCATTTGTCCTGTTCAACTATATAATGTTCTTCGTTCATTAATCAATCCGCGAAATACAAAATGTTTTATGCCTTTACCACGGTAATGTCGCATTTCAATAAACCGTCACGAATTATATTATGGTAATTTTGGTATATAACAATATATTCATTGTAATAATTACAGAATAATAAGCAAGTATAAATGTCACAGGCTCACATATTATAATATTGTATTATCACATTATAATTAATATTGTTTATGGAAATTGGAATTCCTATCATGGAATTTTTGTCAATGGTTTCGGACGATTTGACTAGATTTAATAAAAAATAAAAAACAATCGAATAATTATTGTATTCTACGAATTCACGACGAGCGTTGTAGAAACAAACCGCATATTACTATGCTCGTGCATTTTATTATCGCGCTGCATTTGCACTTCAAAGAAATTCTGAATCAGCGTAATTTATTATAAAAATATACAGTTTGTTTTTAATTTATTTTCGTCGCTGGTAGGCGGACATAATAATAATAATAATATTAATATTGCAATCGACCAGTCGCGTTTATATTGTTTTAATTCGAATTTTGTACTATAATAATTATTATATTTTAATTTATAATATACCTATACCTATAATCTAGACTACTAGTATTACGATTAAAAATCATTTTATATGCTTGCATGGGTAAGAAGCTGAGAAAGAACGTCATTCATCCGTAGGTACTTACTTCTTAGACAAACATATGCGAATAGGTACGAAATATCAATGTAATAAAAAACAGCAATAATTATAAAATATACGTTGTGAAAATGCACACGTGTGTAATAGTCAATTTATTTAATTTATGTCGTAGATTATATTTTATCAAATGCCTTAACAAATAATAAAATATTATAGTTTCAAAAAAAATAATTACTATTTGCATAGGTATTTAGTTAAATATCTAGGCATTTGACTAACCAGCCATATAACGCACTAGCGTTAAGTAGTAAAACTATACTTATATTTTACAATTGTAGTTATCATTTATAGTCATAACTATGGCTCAGATTTTATGACAATAAATAGTACTCAAATGTCAAATATACACTATAATATAACTAGAATATTTTTAAAATATGTTCTTAAACAAATTTAAGTAATATTAATTGTATAATCTTCAATTAAAATTACACTTTAGCCTCTTCTAGTAGATCATCTGAAGAAAAAAAATATTTTAGATAATTGTTTTATATCTATTATAGATAAGTTTATGTATTATAGGTATACGGTATATAATTATATTCTATGATTAAATGATTAGCAAGGTTTTTAATATAATAATTCTGCATTTATTTGCTATAAATTATTTAAAATTATAAAATATATGCTTCACACTGAATGATGAAAAATACGAAATTTCGTAATTTTTTTGTAAAATAGCTAAAAAAATTATTAAATAAAATTAGCCTGAAAAGCTGAAATATTCAATTAAAAACCTCAAATATGCAAAATAAAATTTCGTATTAAAATTGCTTATATCACGAAATCAATTTTTATCTTTCTCGGGTATTTTTACGTTAATTCTACACAAATAAGCAATACAATACTATAATAAACTCCAGTTATAAGTGTTATATTATAGTGGTATAAGTATATATTTTACATAAATCTTTTTTCTAGTAAACAATTTGAAATCATATATTCATCTTAATGATTTTTGTCAACGATTCAACGAATGTATTTATATTTAAAAAAGTAAAAAATGATAATAAGAAAAATTTTTTAAAGTTATAAATATATTAAAGGTTTATTTTCTGATTTATTAATTAAAAATAATAATTTCAAACAAATACCTATACATTATTTCTACCTATTTTGTAGGATTAATTTCTGATATTTCTATATAATACAATAGTTTATGATTGTTTTTGTTATAAACTATATATAATGATAAATTTGACTTCAAATAATATAGTTATTTTTTAATTATAATTATTATTCGTAGAAAGAAATTAATACGTAAAAAATTGCGTAAAAATTATTATAGTGCTCTAAAATGTTCAATTTGTCAAAAAATGTCCAATATAAATATTATATTTAATAACTATTACCACACATTTTCTATTTAAAGGCTATTAGGTGTTAAACTAGAAATTCAGAAAAAAAAAAAAAAAAAGAGAAAAGGTACTATAGTCGTAATAAAAATCATATTTTAAACACTAAGTTAAATTTGTTTAAAGTACTTACCTTATTATTTGTATATATTTATTAATTAATCATTGAAAATAACTGTTAAAAATTATTTAAATGTAATTTATAAATAACGTAATTTATTGATCTTAAATAAGGGAGATAAATATATTTGAGGAGAGGCTTTAGCCTTCATAGGCCAAATGTATCCGCTCCAAGCCGAGTTAGAGTTTAAAACACAAATTATTTAAATTCTAACGTAACTAAATTAATGAGTTAATACGTGAGTTACATCTTTGTTAACGAGTAAGAAAATGGCATTAAAAAATAAAAATATCGTAAACAGTGTGCCCATTGAGTTTAAAATATAACCTAAATATGCATAGGTATTACAAACAATACAGTTGCCATTTATCAGAAAATATACTAATAATACAACAACAGAAAATAAATTTAAAATATTATAATTTATCTTTAATGGGGAATACTTTTTATTAATTCTTATAATAATATAATATATCACACATTGTTAATATTATATTAAATAATATACCTACTGTCGATCTTTTATATACTCGTGCATTGGTAATTTAAGTTAAATATTGGTTTAAGGTGGTTGAAAAAACTTGAGAAAAAATGTGGGCATTCGTATTATAGTTCTAAGAATGGAAGAATAAAAGAAAATAAATTGACGAACCCAATTATAAGTACCTACAACAAAATACAAAATTAATTCAAAAATATAATGGTAGTGTAGACAAGCATAATTACATGAAATACTATAAATAATACACGAAAGACAAAAAAATAATTATACGAAATTTGTTTGTAGGTGCTAATTTAAAAACTTCCATAGATAGGGTTCCATAGATTCTGTTTGGATTTCAAACAACTATATTTTTTATCTGAGTAGCATTTTAACTTTAAATACTAGGGTAAATGTTATAAATTTACCGAATGTACGAATAGTTATTTCGGAACTCTTCTAACATATACCAAAGCTAACTCTAGTGAAGTATATTTAGAGGGAAATGTCCAGACGTCCAGGAGGTTAAAACATCCCCCAAAATTCTAAGACTTTTGTATTGAATATAATTTTCCAAACTTGTTTACTTCCTGGTTTTAGTTAAAGTTGCAAGCTTCCAGAGGGTTAAAATATTATTACGACTGAAAAATTAGAAAATTAAATATTGTCAGTATACCCCTTAAAAAATATACACAAAATTATACGTTACTGATTGTGTCAACAAACCGCATTTAAATCTGAGGTCATTCGGCTGAGATGTTTTATGGTAAAACTATATTATGCTACACGCATTATATTTAAGTATAACGGTCATCTCTCTCACAATCTCACACACAATAACTGGATATCCAACTACAATATTTTATGTATACAATTAGCACGTTTGTATTCTTAATTTTTGCATAAATACATAAACTATTCGCCATCAAATATAAAAAAAAAAAATGGTCTCGAAAACGTATCGTGTTACACGCGTCATATATACAGGGTGATAAAAATATTATGTTACAGGAATGGTGGGAATTACATACGATTTCATTGTTACATCCATAATTTTAAACATAATATATTCCAATCACCCTGTTTTTATTTTAACACGTGTAAAGAAGCTACATAATCAACTTTATCGATCGGTGTTGAGCCTACATACCTATACGATTGCATTTTTGAATATTATTTTTCTATGAATTTTGTTTTTTTACTGTGTGACTACGTATTACATACGATAGAATAAGGGACTACGAAGTATTTAAATTTTTAAATAAGGTAAGTAATTTTATAAGTATATTATGTAAAATTATAATTCTTGATTGGGTTGCGATTTTTTAAAATAATTAAATAAATAAGTAAAAAGTAAATATAGTACACAATAATAATAATATACTAGTATACACGCAGGTCAGTGGTAAATAAATATGTATAAAGTGGGTTTAGGGATATATATGTATAATATTATATTAAAAATATCTTATTTTATCTATATAACATTTATATTATAATCTCATAAATCAAAAATACAATTCTTCTATGATCAACCATTACAAAAATATTAAAATAATTTTTTTGGTTTTCATTCAAACTCAATTTTGCATTATTTAAAAATTCTAAAAAATACCTTCACCTTTCAGCATTTTATCAAATAATTTTAGATTCTGAGCGGAGTGAAGAATGTATTGATTCTACAAAGATGTTTTTTTTTTTTTTTAGTTTTTAATTAATTAATAAATTATTTTGACTAATAAATTTAAACCAAAAAAAATTGTCAATAAAAAAATATAATTCATACCTATACGATTTTATGAATGATTATGACTACAATAATAATGAATGAATTGTACAATAATTAAAATGTTTAGTTTATTATAATATAAATATCACACGTAATAAAGTTTTAATAATATTAATTATAATTATATAAAAAATTTGTAGCTACTCGCGTCCCTCCATCAATCATAGTTTAGACTGTTTAGAGTACTAAAAACTCGAAATATTTTAGTGACAAACAATGAGTAAAAATAATTATATTATTTGTAATATTTAAACATATTAAATAAGCATAATAAGTAAATAAATAATAATTATTTAAAGTAATTTTAAAAAATACGGTTATTTCAAAAAAAAATAATTATCCCCCTGCAGCATGTATTGTATACGTCATGTGTAGGTATTATTAAAGCATTATATAATATTTTAGAATAATATACAAGACAATCAGAACATTACAAAATGAATGAAAACAACATTAAAAACATCAGTACAATAAGCTAAATAAGGTTCAATTTATAAATGTATAATATTTAAACATTAAACAGGAATAATCATTTAAAATATTTGTAAATAAAACTTTGTTGGTATACATAATTATATTATTATTATTAAAATAGAAAATATTTAATATACGCAAATACCAATATTATGAACACTATAAACAGATCATTGTGATATATGATAATAATGAAAAGAACATTGAAAATGTATGTTATCCCCATCTTTTTTATAAATCAATAACAATTATGCACAAATATGAAACAAAATATTATTAAAATACACATTAAATAAATTAAGTAATCCGATTCAATGAAAAAAGAAACAATATTTCTGATGACAGAATGAGAAAATGTTTTAAAAATATGTAAAAAAGTAAAGTATCTACACCAACGTGTTTGATGAAATCAAGAGATATCTATTACCTTTATAGAACTTACATGCGAAAAGAATATTTACAATACCGTAATTATTATATTATTATACAATTAAATTATTTTGTTAACAAAATATAAATTGTTGTATTATATACATATATATATTTATTAAAATAGTTAATACAGCTAATCGGTACTGTAACTATGTTTGAATAGGCCCGTGTGTAATAATTTGTTTGGCTCTTTTCCTTGAAAAAATAGTGTCACAAGAATCTTTTTAAGGTTCTAGATTTAAATTTAGTTGGTTAATAATAAATTTAACAAATCATAAATTATTAGTACAAAATCTTTATGTGTCTTATACAAATATGAACTAATTATAAATAGTTAAATAACAGATGTTATTTAAATGTATTAAACAACTCAACTCTAAAACATATTTTTTGTTCATTTATAGTCACATTTGATAATTATTAGTAAATTGAATATAATATTAATTATAAATAAACTGACTAAACTATAGTAACTATGGCCGCGTAACTACGTAAATTTACGTATGTACGATTTAGTGTCCCCTTAATTTTATTATATTATAATATAGGTATCGAAATGATAATACGAAATTCGGCGGTAAAGTATTATATTTGTTTAGGCAATAAAAAAAATAATTTGGACATTTTATTTACCTCGACCTTTCATTAAAAGATGTTTACATATTAAAGGTTATAATATACATATAGGTACAAAGGTTTTCATCTTCAAAAATCTCGAGAAGGATGACATATTTTTATAAAATATGCAGTGTAAAAATATATCTGGTATCATTTTACATACATAGATACGAAATATCTAGGTTAGGTTAGCCTCCCCTGACACCCCCTCGCCATTCCCGTGAGGCCTAATCAAATATTTTTTTCGTCTTTCGAAAGAAATATCTTTCGATAGCATTATATACGAAAATTAAAATACCTATTTTTGCCATTTTTATTTTGCAATTTACGTAAACTATACCATTTGTATACCGATAAATTTGAAGTATTGCATTTATTTGTTTTTTATTCCCAATTTAAGCAACACAAATCACAATATAATATTCCATAACATGCTTTGCAGTACATTTGATATAATATTAATTGCAAAATTGTATAAAAACAGTACCTATATAAAGTTTTATAATTATTAAGTATCTATATACTAATATACGAGTAATAAACACTTTGAGTTTTTTATGTTTTAAGTCATAATTACATTATTTTTAAAGACAATTTTGTTTTTTTAAGGCATCAAACATATTGATGCCTTAAAAAATAAAATAAATATATTAATAAATATATTGGTCTTAATCATTAGATAAAACGTCATTAATGTACGCAAAAATGAAAATACTATATATTATATATATATATATATATATATAATATGTATGCAAAAAAAAAAAAAGTTAATTTTTTTAATTTCCATACTGATGTGTATATATTATAATTTACACATTTCTTCGTCGTCTCGTCGCCATTGTCAATTGTCATTGTCGTCGCCGTCGACTGATCGATATGATATATATATATATATATATATATATATATGCAATTTTCAAGGATTTTTCTCGTCTACATCATTAATCATTATATGATATACATAATATAATATATATTTATATTCAGATCGCGGGCTGCGCGTGGGGACCTATATATAACCTTTAATGTGCGCCATCGTCGTCAGTCTGCTCTGGTTCAATATACAGAGTGGTCAGAACATATTTTTCATAACATTTTTTTTTCATACATAGTGTTACGAAAACAACGGAGATACCATCAAAAACATATTTTCACTGTTTTCGTAACTTAAAATCTTGATCACCCTATATAATGACTTAGTGCCCAATCGAACTTGAAAGTTTCAATATCATTTTTCACTTTTTAAGCAGCTATCTATTATTATTATTATTATTATAGAAAATTATTTTCACGTGGAAATACAGACTTGTAATGAATACTTTTATTTTGTATTACATTATGGGTACCTATGTTATTTTAATAATTAATGTATAAGTACGAAAAAGTATTTAGAAACAGAATAGGTATACAATTTACGAATAAAAAAATAAGTGATCAAATACATTTGAAAACTGGAATCGTTTGCATTTTCAATTTTTAATCGTTTAGATACTATTATTTTGTTATTAGTTATTACAAATATTAACATATCTACATATAAAAAGTTTTTGTTTAAACTAAACAATAGTTTTAATTATATTATTTTTTACATAAATACCAATTTGAGTTATATTTAGATATAAAAAAAACTTACCTTGGAATAAAAGAAAAATTACATTAAAATTAAATAATAATATTAGTTCGTTATTTATTTATATTTATGTATATTTATAGAATATAGTAGACTGTACCTATTTGAATAATGTTTACAAAACTGTATATTATATTATGAGTGGGTAATTATTATTAATTATTATATAAACAATATAATATAAAGGGTATATTAAAAAATATTTGAATATAGTATAAAGGGATATTTACAAAGGGCAAAGATAAACATCAAATATCTTCCTTTATTAATCCAAATTATTATAAATTTAATTTTTTTGAAATTTTGTATGAATCAAAACTAAAAATTCCAAGGGCTCAGTGCAACAACCAGATTAGTCCAATTTTCATTAAATATCACTTTTCGATGTTTTTAAATAAAGTATTTCGTCCTAAATAAAACTGTGTAAGAACGAAATTACTACGCAAGTCCGATTGTTATTTACGGAAATATGATGCATTTGGACTTGCCTGATTTAGTATTTTCTATGCAAAAACCAGGTAAGTCCGGAGGTACCTGATTTTTACGACGAAAAGCATATTCGTATGGTCATATTGTACTACTATTTTTATTATATTGGTGTATTTTCATTTTGATAAAATTATTATGAAAAATTACAAATGCAAAATTTGAAAATATTACACAATTTACACAGTATATTATGGGCAAAATATGAGGCAAATTCATACATGTTGATAACTTTAATAACATTTTTGATTAAAATAGATTTATATAATACGCAAATAAACTTAACTGAATTATTTGTATATATATATAAATGATTTTTGTTGAATTTGAAAATAAAAATTTACATTTTTAAAAAGTGAACTTGCCTGGTTGTTGCCCTATTTTTAGAATATAGTTACTTAGTTGTTTTAATCTCTATATTTTATAAATAATAATATATAGTATCATTATAATATAATGAACAATAATATACTTGTATTTTACAACTTAATATAGTGTCAAAGTAGATACTGCGTTCAATTGATATACCTAATATATCCCATAAAATACATTATATTATACAAAATTACATTTGATTCTAAGTTAAAGAAGACAACTAAGTAATATTGTATTTAGAATATAAATAAGAATACTGAATAAGAATAATATAATACTAGGTATATATACTTGTTGAAATGTTTGATTATTGATAATCGTTAACTGTGATGATGAATTCGCATCACATAAATAATGCGTTTCCAAAAAAACTTTTGTCGGCTCGTTTTGATAATAAAATATATATTATTATAAATCTGCAACGTTGCCGTCTTTAGTCGTTAGTTAAGAATTCAGACTCCCGGACTACCTGTATAAAAAATATATACTTTCTACAACAATATTATTCTAACCTAACCCAACCGTTTTTATTTTATTTTTTTATAATCAGCTTCAAGTTATGAAATTTTAATTATTCTCCGTCTGATCCTACCTGTCAAATTGCTCATTGTATTTTTCGACATTGTTCGGCCCAACCCGTTGAATTTATTATTTATTATTTTAAAACGCATATTTAAGTGCATATTATTATTAGTGATATTATATAGTATAAAACTGTTTGTTTTGAAATGTTCTTGATGAAAATAATTATTTATTTATTAGATTCTGAGCAGAGCAAGGAATGTATTGTTATTATAAAAATTTTTTTTTTTTATGTATAAAACCATTTTTTTGGGTAGAAATAATCGTCCGATTACAACAAATGCTTCCTGTAGTAAATTGTATCATCTTGGTACTTTATAAAGTTCATTTTTTGAATTTTTTAATGGGTTTCCCTTGAGAGGTTGAAAAAAAGCAAAATTACAGTTTCTGTTATTATAATTTTTTTATTTCTTGATAACTAATTGAGTTTTGATTGTAGGGACCTAAACATTTTTTTTGAGTACAGACATAGGTAATTTTTACGTTTGGTAAAATTTTGGATTGGTTAATTTTTTTGGCTAAATATAGAGTTTTAAATTTTTTCCAAAAATGTTTAACATTACTTGCAATTTTTGGTTTAACGGTATGAAATTTATATAGGTAGTAGCCTACTCATATAGGTACTAATAAATCAAGTTTCAAAATATTTTGAAATTTGTGACTGATAATTTTTATCATGAAATGATTATTTTTTGAATTTTGATCGTAAGGATTTTAAATATTTACATTGGTAATTTACACGTGGTAAAATGAATTATCAGTATAGTATATTGTAATATATTGAGTTTCGCTCAGAATCGTATTTTCTAATACAATATCATTGTATTCAAATCTTAAGTATAATAAACCACTAATTTTTCCGAGGACTGAAGGAACGAAGGAGAAATGTCCAAAATCGATCTTCCCACTTTTTTTTCATTATATTTAATAATTGATGACGATGTTGATTGCTATAAGTATCTATATGTTGCGCTAAGTATCATTATTTGATTCGCTCAAACCACTAAATAGTTTATTAATTCACTTTACACATACTAACATACACGCAATAATTATATTTTGTTAGAAATGAAATGATAAAAATCAAACTGATTTAAATTAATTTATTGAATTGTATTTCACAAAATATAAAATAAGTATTTAGTTTAAAAAAAAAAATTCTGACTAGATGTATTTCTTTTTTCATGATATAAAATATATAAAGTATTAGTAATAATAATATAATATTGTTAATTCAGTGTTGAAAAAAGTTCTTTTTAAAAAGATCTCGTTTTGTCCTTCGTTCCTTATTCAGAGAAGGAACTCGCTTCAGATTTAGTTCCTCTAAAAAAGAACTTGTTCCAATTTTACTTACTTGTTTAACCAAGCCAAAAATTAGATAAAAAGGTTCCTTTTGAAATAATATTTTATCATTATTATAATGCTAGGTAAACAATAACCAAATTAAAGGGCTTGAACAACAACCAGATCAATGCACTTATTTATAAATTATTCTGTAGTTAAAATTTACCAATATTTTGGTGCATTAACCAATCCGACAAATATTAAGTATAATTTTTAATATATATTTATATATTTCTTAAAAACTTTATTATGTAATATGTTTTATTTATAACTCAATATAAAACATGAGATATTGTTTTATTATATTTCGTGAGTATTAAAATTTTAAATAAAAATGTTGGATACATTTGTTTTAATTACTTATGTATAAGCTTGAAAAATAGTATGTTAGTCGGTACAACCAGATAAATATATAGTTTTCATAACTTTGAACTTTTTAGTTTTTTTTTATCATAAGTTAAAAAAAATTAACTTAATTTAAAGTCTTGAGTATTATTAATCATAATTTTAATTTAATAATCAAAAATATTAATTTTAATAGTTTTAGCATTAATTTATCATACCCTAACTCATAAGAATAAGATGTTTTCTATCATCCCTGAATATTTTTAAAATCTGAGTTTTTCAAACTTCTAAGCTCTTCAATTTAATTACAACATAATAAAATAAATTAAATAAAAACTAAACAGTTTAATTAATATATCTATAATGATTACAGATTGATAATATATAGAATTAATTATTATTAACAATTAATATGTGATTAATTTGTCCTTTAGTTATATTTTTTTGATTTTTTTTTATTTTCCTGTACTTCCAACTTTTAAATAATAATAAAATAATTTTAATAATAAACAATGTAATTTCTTAATTCTTTTAATCTTATCTAAATATCTTATTATAGACTGGGTGTGTAGGGGTCCTCCCATCCTCCCTCCTACTCGATAGTCAACGTAAACCAACTAAAAAATACCATCTTATTTTTAACGCGTAAAAACAATGTATATTATACTAAAATATGTTTTTAATATTTATACACAAAATAAGAAACTATTATTGGAACTGTGATTTTCGTTCACATTCCTCAAAAAAGAGAATTTGTTTACTTCCTTCGTTCCTTTATTTTAGAAGGATGCAGTTCCATATTAGTCATTCTTACAAAAACAACTAGCTCCACTGTCTTAATTTTATCATAATAATGTGTTATATTTTTCATCGAAATAAAAATTTTATAAAATTTAAAAAGCCTATTAAGAGCACAGATTATGTTTTCCTTTACATATTGTATAATAAGTGAATAAACTTCAATATTAATTATAGATAAATTGTATATATAGTAACAATGCGCTACATAGATTTGCTACGTTACGGGTATATTATGCAAGACAGAGACAATATAAACGCAGGTATATAACGTTAAATGATTTCGTAAAAATATTTATTTCCATTGTCTCCAGTCTGATTGATTATTTTGACAATGTTTTATACACAATATTCGTACGGTATTAACGTAATAATATTATCACACCTATGTATAGTATAAGTTTAGTCAAGTATCTAGTCGACAGAATACACGCGAAACCGCAGCGCAATGATGCAATAATATAGATGCATCTTGTGGCGGCGGGTGCATCAGCCAAGGACACATCCTAGCCTCTCTCTTAAAAATCTGTTATCGCCAGTGTTTATTTCAGATACATTACAGGCCTAGCCCCACGTGAAAAAATTATATCTATACTATCTTATTAACGTTTGAAAAGAAAAGAAAATATGTTTTTATACATTTTATTTAATTATTACAATAAAAATTGAAAATAAATATTATTTTATTATTCTGTTGTTATATGAATCCTCTTTTCCCAATATCATCCCTCATTACACTACTGTTATATTAATTAACTATGGTCATCTTCAAAATTCAAAAATTACTCCCCCCCCCTCATCAAATTACTCCCCCTTAATAGTCTGAATAAACATTGATTGTCGTCACCGTTTAAATGACCGTTTTTCCATTTTAAATTGATTTCGTCTTTTATTCTTTCCATTTTTCTGAACGATTTTTTAATTTTATAGTTTTAATAACTACACGTTATTATTTATTATTTTATACATTATTATTATTGTAAATAATAACAAACAATATTACATCACATACTCAAACGTAAAATGCGTGCTGTTTTCGCATTAAAAAAAAAAAAAAAAATTAGAAAATTAGTATTTACACTCAACGGATAATAAACGAATCAAAGTAGGTATATTACGTGCAGCGTATTAAAGAAATAAAATAACCGTAGTATAATACGTACTTACGTATATTAATTATATACACGTGTATAGAAAAAAAATACATGTCGGTTTGTAACCTTGAGGGTTTCAACAATGATGGTATAATTTGATTGCTAATCCATTTCTATTTTTTAATAATATACGTACTGTACACTGTAGTATTGCGGTATGCATAAGCCAATTAAAAACCTTTTAATTTATACATTTTTATATCTGTATTGTAATAGTTTTAATTTTTCACTTTTGCTAAAAATGTAGTTTAAACATGTATTTGAATATGATTTTTGAAATAATAACACACCTGCCAGAGCCAGATGCAACGAATTGAATCGAATATAATAGGTAATATTTACTAAATTATGTACTTATATATTAAAATTAATATTTAAATTACGTTAGGTTAAGTAGAAAATAAAACATCTTTAGCGGTGTATAGTATTTACATGATATAACAATATTAGTATATACATGGCTTTTTTTAAGGCGTTCATATTTTTTACATTTTTTACATTTTCGTTTACGTTAAATTGTTATATTGTGGTTGCATATACTAAATTATAATATTCGCATTACAAAAATAAAATAAAGAAATAATAAAATACTTACTGGATATTAAATTCTGGATTTTTAAATTTAAATTGTATACACTGTAATATAATACAAATTATTGAAACTTTACAAGCTTATTAAAAAAATGGTAACTAAATATGGTAACCTAGCCTAGCCATATATAATATCAAACTTGTTAGCCTTACAACTTGTTGTAATTTTGTATTTATAATAATTAAAACACTCTTTATTTATTTTTAATAATTATATTTATTTTAAATTATAAAATTTTCAAATCAATATTTTTTAACCACAACCGCATTCATTACCGAGTCCATTTTATGATTAATTCCAGTGATTCTATCAAAATACATTCATTATCTACTAAATAAATTGTAAAAATCTATTATTAGCATAACGTGTAAAAAATTTATAATCCAAGAAAATCCCGTTATACAAACTTTCTTTTATTTGAAAGGTTCCAAATGGTGAAGAAAAGTGGTTAGTATAGAATAGTTTTGGTGGAGATGCTTTCTTCCACCAGATTAGGAATCTACATCGATGAGAAACCTGCCATTCCTATTACCTAAAATCCAAGTTTCTGGTGATTATTTGAGAGGGGCAATCGGAAATATAAACGTTAGGTTGTGTTAAGTTAGATAAGATTAACCTAAAATTTACCACTAGTTATAAGACAGAGAAAACACAACTGATTGTTCATACTATATATTCTGCACGATTTTGACTAAATAAATAATTAGGAATTACGGCCGACGCAACAATCTGAACGTTAATAAAACTATAACTTCCATTTTCTGCTTCAAAAATCAAGTCTAGGCGACGCGAAATTATCACAAACTTCGTTTTTGTTCGTATTGGTATTTAATTAGGTAGGTAGCTATTCTTTTTGGAAAATCGAGGCAATTATTTGTATTTGCTACGAATTAACCCACACCAATGTTAGATAAGGCAGATTTTACTATACCTTGAGTGAGCGTTATATTATTGTATTGTTAATACGTGATGGTCTTTAGTATATTCAAGGTAGCTTCAATAACGCTCATAATATCACTAAAAACATTAAGTTGTGATAAGTATTTGTCAAAAACGGTTTGAGCAAACAACTTATTATCAACACGAAAGAACCATTGAAGTAATATAAAGTAGTTGAAGCAGAATTATGTTGATGCAACCTGCCCACCAGCTTTATCCTGAGAGAAGATTCCGAAGAGATTTCGGAAAAAAAAAAACGATAAATTTGGTCTTATTAAATCACATATTAGACAAAGAAATTTAATTAGTT
This sequence comes from Eriosoma lanigerum, assembly GCA_013282895.1. Lineage (NCBI taxonomy): Eukaryota > Metazoa > Arthropoda > Insecta > Hemiptera > Aphididae > Eriosoma > Eriosoma lanigerum. Next base: position 14,773,106 of record CM023357.1, read on the forward strand.
TTTGAAGTTGTAGTGTTTAATAACTAAATCATAACAGCTTCAACAAAATTTAAAATTAACTTAAAACTGTAATTCTATCAATTTGAACAACGAGATATCAGATAACAAGTGTGATAAAAAAAAAAATTATTGATGCCCTCGACGATCGTTGCATTGCTGCTGCTGGTGGTTAGTTGGCGGTTGGTATTAACTATGGTTCTTCAGGCATTTACGATCATGACTGACATTCTGTTGTAATATGGAATTTTCTTTCGTAGATGTTTCATCAGGACAACCACATTGATCATCGGATGGCGACTGTCGTTCGAGCTCTTCTAGTAACGTTTGCCTCTGGCAATCAATTTTTTTCCTGAATTGCGATTCACACTCATCCAACTCGCATAGCTGTTCTTCGATCATTCGCTGTGAGTTCGTATCATTTTGTCGTCGGTTGTTATTCTTTTGGAATGATTCCTGCGGCTGGCAGCAAGGTATCTGTGGTGGGACAGAAGGTTTCTGCGGTGGGCAGCAAGGTTTCTGTGGTGGACAGGAAGGTTTCTTCGGCTTGCAACAAGGTTTCTGTGGCGGACAGGAAGGTTTCTGCGGTTGGCAGGAAGGTATCTGTTGTGGGCAGGAAGGTTTTTGTTGTGGGCAGCAAGATTCCTGCTTCTGGCAACTAGGTTCCTGCTTCTGGCAAGAAGGTTTCTGTGATGGACAAGATGGTTTTTTCGGCTTACAGCAAGGTTTCTGTGGCGGACATGCAGGTTTCTGTGGCTCACAGCAAGGTGTCTGTGGTGGGGCAGAAGGTTTCTGCGGCGGGCAACAAGGTTTTTGTGGTGGACAGG